>JAVLUZ010000161.1:6370617-6810616 GCA_036768485.1 Mermis nigrescens
TCTAGACCCCAGAATTCTATTTTTAGTTACTTTTTGGCAATTTTACAAATCATGACTATGCAAGAATTTTCTTGCTGCCCATGTATTGTTCACACCCCCGTCCAGAATCTGATAGACCCCCAAAAAACAATAAACCCCGCGAATTATTTTCGGCATGTTTTGTGGGATTTTCGCCAGTTTTGACCCCCCTTGTAAAGAATTTAGCTACTGCCCATGTGTATTTAGACAGGGACATAACATCTGTAAAAAAAGTAGATGACTGAGCCCTGGGATATTGGTCGACTCGGGAAAACTGCTTTGCAACGACCTGACACGCGTGCCGGACTCTAAGGAAAATCAAGCGTAGCCCCTCCAGGGATTGTCCGTCCGGAAGTTCCTAAAATAAAAGCTAGACCGCCGTACTGGCTGGTCGAGGGGTAGTACTTAAACTTGTATATATACGCTGAATAATTGGTTCCAGACCTCAACCTGATCGCCATGATTTGTAAATGATTTTGAATGAATTTGAGTTGTTTGTTTTAGGTGTACGAAAATATAAGATATTTGAATTAAGCTGGACCTTGAATACACAATAATCGAAATCAAGTGGTTACAGCTAATTAATTTCCTCAGAGTATTTTTGGTTAATTTTTTGACTTTTGATTCGGAAACTAATGAAGTAATTATCACGATTCTCTCTTTTTTATTCTTTAAACGACTATACTATGTATACACTTCCTACAAATGACGACGAAGCCGTGTCTCCATATTTGACCCTTCTAAGGCCAACACAGTGAACTCCGTTCACAAGGTATGCTTTTTAATAGATTTTGGAACCAAAAGCGCGATTCATGAAGTAAAATTTTCTCTATCTGTAATCGTCCCCTATCTAAATATTTCTTTGCAAAAAAACTCAATAAAAAACGTACTTGTGCGTCAATTTTTAGTATTTCTCGATACAAGTTTAAAAATTGCAATGTTAAAAAGTAGGTTACATACTGATTTAGTGCTTTTGACATATACTTTAGATCTCACAGTATGGATTCCTGTTTCATTGAAAATTCTTTAAAATTCTGTTACTCAATGAACAAGGAGTGGGCAATGTTCTGGGCATTGTATTATGCCAATGCAAGTCACCTTAATACTGTAGGTTGCCCAATGAACAAAGTTCACTGTGTTGGCCACAAGATAATTTCTTTGTGGGTCTTAGGAGGGTTAAGGCCCTACAATTGAACGCAAAAACGAAACGACGAAAAAATAGCCGCACTGCGGCGAACAGGGACGCTTCCAAGAATGAGACGAAAAGGAAGAGAGGCGCGCGGAGGCCAACAGCGAAAATTAATCAAGGGACTACCAGCGAGCCGGACAACAAAGGCGGCAAAAGCGGCGAATAACAACAACACGACGACCACACTTGGGCGTGGGTAGGGGGTTTGGGGGAGGGGTATGTATTATGCACCCCCAGAAGGCCGAATTCCCCCCTCAGAAACCAAAACATCTTGCCCCAAAATTAAATTTTTGAAATTTTTCACGAAATTTTTGATTCCAATAGATAGTGCTCGATGAGAAACCTTAAAAATGGTGTTTTTCGCCATACCACCATTTTTGACCTTTGAAAAAACTTGCACCCCTTTCCAGAATTTCGGTGTTGCCCACCTATGACAACGACCACACACTGACTACTACGTGCTAACGAATACAGTAATTACGTAGGTACATCAAGATATAATTACATAGTTACATAAAACTATGTAAATCAATGAGATAAGTACACAAGATTGAATAACGACATTAGCTACGGCTGTAATGTCAGCACGGTTTTAGTTGTATTCGGCAAAGATTTTTCCCGATGTACAAAGAATTATCGGGATTGTCTTTGTACATATACAAAAAATTTTGAGAAGACAAAAAATGTAAAAAAGTCTTGAAAATCCCAAAAATTTTCGGCGCTCCGAGCCGAAATGAGTAATTCTTTTTCTATATCTCTTTATAATGATAGAAATTGCATTTAGAAAGCGAAAGCAAAAATACCAAATTTTTTTTTTAAATTTTTGCCATCAGAAACCCAGAAATTGGCTGAAAAACACTACCAAAGGTCGAAAAACCCGTTTTATTACACCGAAAACGCTACTATACCGTATAATAGCACCCAAAAATTTGCATCAACGAAATGTACAAAGACTTTTGGGGACCATCTTTGTACATGTACAAAGGGACCTTGTACAAAAAAACACTGCTTACCAGTCAAATACGGTGGCGGTTCGCACAAAGTAGGCCTAATGGCGAATACCTGTGGAAGACGCCTTATTACATATCGCCTAACAAAGTGAGTTGAGTGTCTGAAAGTAGCTATTCATTTGTTTTATCGAAGAAACGGTTTTCGACGTAGGTACTTAAAGAAGCATATACACATCTACCGTATTTACTCTAATAAAAGCTTACCGTTCTTTTTGACGATTTTTTTGTGCGCGTTTACTTTTACGTTTAAAATTTCGAAACGCTTGCATTTGATCGGAAACAGATTACCACATGTTTATGTAGTTCAATTTCGTAGATTTCATCACCCTGAATTATCAAAAAAATCCAAATCGAGTAGATATAAACGAGTATTCTCGTCAAATCTTTATGATCGATAATATTTATAAAGATTTTCACGGACTAACTCATTTCACACACTTTAGATTGCATTCTTACACTACTTACCTCCAATAAACGGCGAGCCGTTTGAATTAATTATTTATTAATTTAACGATTTCTTTACCAGGAAGGTGCGCCGTCTATTAGAGGGCGAAAATTTGAATCATCAAAATAATATTAAATAAATAATAATTTGATGATTTACATGAAAAAATTGTCATATATACTAATTTGATAATGATCGCTGATACAATTAATCAATTATAACAATAACAATAATAATAATAATAATAATAATAATAATAATAATAATAATAATCATGATAATAATTATAATAATATTAATAACAATAACAATAATCATTATTATAATAATAAAAATAACAATAACAATGATAATAATAAGAATAATAATATACATAATAATAATAATAAATAAATAAATAAATTATTATTATTATTATTATTATTATTAATATTATCATTATTATTTTTATTATTATTATTATTATTATTATTATTATTATTATTATTATTATTATTATTATTATTATTATTATTATTATTATTAATATTATTATTATTATTATTATTATTATTATTATCACTGTAAATATTATTATTATTATTATCACTGTTAATATTATTATTATATTTATTATGATAACACAGACACGTTATATCTGCATTCAAGAAGTTTACATATCCATATATAAAGAGTAAAGAAGTATTCATTTCTCCATGGAATGTAATATATATTTCTAGTGGAGTGCGATGTACGCTATCACAATCTTTTTATCCGAGTCAAAACAGACCTATTCGAATGTTTATATTTACTTTATTTTGATGAAAAAACGTTTTACGACCCTATTCTAATAAAAATATGTTCGTCTGCTGATTTATGCATTATGCATGAGGGGCACTCAACATAACTGAGCTTTAGTTTATGCCGTGAAGCTTTATTCCTTGTCATGCTCTATGGATAGTCGATGAACATTCACATCTTTGTATACGTGTATGCAGGCTCGAACTGTAGGTTGGTACTTAAATTTTTTGCAAGATACAAGAAATCGCGTAGTCTTGCTGATCCACAACAACTTAATAAACTTATTTATTTCAGGACGACCATAATCACATCAACGGAGAGTCTGATCAACGTATCAGCGGACAGGACTTGGTACTGCAACTGATCCATTTTATTTACTTTTATTACTTATAAATTTAATTTCGTATGACACGTTTTTATGAAAAAGTTAGGAAAAAATAAGTCAAAATAGACAAAATTAGAATTTTAATCTCTAGATTGAGCTGACTCAAATGCTGGCGATGCTGTGCATCTCAGTCAATTGTAGGAATTCATCACCATTGATAATCGTAATTTGTATATTGCCTAGTGAATAATCTGTCACAGAAAAACTTGCATGCTCTACGGTTTGCCGAGGCAATAGAAATTGTTTTCTTAAGCTTGACTTACACGTCGCAGTCGGAGGCGGATCCAGGATTTTAGTAATGGGGAGGATCCCAGCTTTTTCCAAAACAGTCAAAAATAGGTCCAAAAATCCGCTATTCAAGTGCAAAGCAGTGTTTTTCACCGTTTTACATTGTTTACTTTTATTCAAGACACTTTCTGGCGCAGGATTTTTTTGAAAAGCTTCAAAATTTTCGGCAAGTTTGTGCAAGACAGTGCTAAAATTTCTTCCACTAATAAAAATCCAGCAAGAAGCGTCGGAGAATCAGGCACGTAGCTGGCCGTCATATTTTGGGGGGACCAACACCAATTTTTTGGGGGGGACTAAGCTCAAAAAGCCTAAAATAGCACAAAATAACGTTTATGAAGTCCTATTTTTCCGATTTTCTGAATTTTGGGGGTTCCGAATTTCCCCCATTTCCCCAGAGATACGTGCCTGCGGAAAATTAGTCAAATTCAGGCAGAATAATTTAGAGACTTGAATGATTGTGTCCTGATTCTCTGATCGTCCTGATTCTCCAACTGTCCCGATTCTCTGACCATCGCAATTCTCCGACTTTCCCAATTCTCCGGCCGGCTATCCCGATTGTCCGACCGTCCCGCGACCGTTCCGACTGTCCGACCGTCCCGATTCTCCAACTTTCCCGATTCTCTGACTGTCTCCGATTCTCTGACCGTCCTGATTATCCGACCATCTCGATTCGCCAACCATCCCAATTCTCCGACTTTCCAAGTTCTCCGACTGTCCCGATTCTCCGACCGTCCCAAATCTCCGACCGTCCCGATTCTCCGACTGTCCGATTCTCCGCCCATCCCGATTATCCGATCGTCCCGATTTTCCAACCTCCCCAATTCTCCGACTGTCTCGATTCTCCTAATGTCCTGATTCTCCAACTGTTCCGATTCTCCGACTGTCCCGATTGTCCGACCGTCTCAATTCTCCGACCATCCCTATTCTCCGACTTTACCGATTATCTGACTTTCCCGCTTCTCCGACTGCCCCGGTTCTCTGACCGTCCCTATTGTCTGACCGTCCCGATTCCCCAATTTTCCTGATTCTCCGACTGTCCCGATTCTACGAACGTCTCGATTCTCCGATTCTCCGACTGTCTTCATTCTCCGACCGTCCCGATTTTCCAACTTTCCCAATTCTCCGACTGTCCCGATTCTCCGACTTACCATCGAATGTGACAGGTGGCGCTAACCACAAGTCAATTAACTGCTGAACAGTAACATGAAGGTGGTCTTGATCTAATGAATTAGGAATTGGCTAATTTAATGCATTAATTATTATACTATCTTAATAGTTTATTCAGAAAGTATTGCGTTGTCATTTAGTAAAATTGGGAGTGGTATTTTGTAGCTACAAAACTACTCTGACGTATGCAGTACGTACCTATTTATTTTCTGTTTGCCTCACATTACAATTTTCAGTTTTTGTTTACTTGTATACTTAACATATAGATGTAACATACGTGCTGTGCAGTCTGAATGCATTTCCGAACTTCACTTTTTTCTCACGCTCATCAACCTTAAGCATGGACGAAGAATCGGGATGGTCGGAGAATCGGGACGGACGGAGAAAGGGGGCGGTCGAAGAATCAAGAATTTTGCATGTCTAAAAATAACGTTTTATACTATTGGTCGGAAAATCAGGACGGTCAGAGAATCGGGACGGTCAGAGAAACGGGAATTTTTTGTGTCTAAAAATGACGAATTATATAATTGGTCGGAGAATCGGGACGATCGGAGAAACGGAAATTGCGGGAATTTAAGAATAACTTATTTATCTTTAGACGGAGAATCGGGATGTTCGGAGAATCGGGACGGGCGGAGAAAAGGAAAAGACCCATTTGAATTACTTGTGAAGTCCATGAAGCACTTGACGCGAAGCATCTAAAATTTTTAGAATTCATGCTAAAAAATGAAGAACGCTACAAAAATATGGTTTTCAGGCCGCCGAGAAAGCGAATAGATGTAATAAAGAGGTGTCATCCGGCGTGAAGCGCCGAAAAATTCTAAAAATTACGTTAGTCGATGGCCTAAAGTCATTACAACAAATTCCCACAATTTTCTGGATACATGTGAGTAACCTAAAGTGCACATGGTTGGCATTAAGAGGCGACTGACTGTAATTGGTTTTAAGAATGCAGTAATTTTGCATAATAAAATTGCGCTGCCTTTGTGAATTCCAAATGCATTAGTTATCATAGAAGCCGAATTATATACATAGGTATGCAAACTTCGTGCGTAAATTTTGAGAATTTTTATCAACGTGCAAGCCCAGAGTTTATTACAAGATTATTATAAATCAGATCAATGCTAAAATCGCAATCTGTCAGCTTTTATTGTCGGAGATAGCTTAAAAATTTATGACCGAAATTGTGTGAAACATACTATAGTGCATAAGTGGGGAACGGGTCAAATAAAATTCTTATTCGAAAGAGATATTGGAACCATGTTTTATTTTTTTGCATTCTTCTCGCTGTATTAGTCAGAAACACTTGAATATCCCTGCGGCCTCTTATTCATTCATCACAGGAGAATGAGAGAGTCATTGTTCGCACATGATGCTCGTACAAACTGACCAAGGCGTGAAAAGCGACTAAAAACCGTCACCAAACAAAAGAGCTTTGCCAGGTTTTTCGATTAGAAAAATGAACGAATCGTGCTGGCAACGTGTCAAGTGGCTATTTTTGCAAAGGTCTCCGATCCAAGGCGTCTATCCGCAAATATTGACATAGCCTCAGGCCCATAAATTATACCCTGTAAGGATCGAAAATGTCCGCTTGACAAATTAATGAGGGCATTAATGACACCTCCTGTTTTTCATTCTGCCTCCAAAACGAAAGTTAAAAGTAAAAACATTTTTTTGCGAGAGCTATGCTTATTATTGAAACAAAACGCAAGCACGTAAATGACCTGAATTTCATCATAGGCAACGCATAGTCAGTAATGCTAATCTTTCTTCTATGATTAACTGTTACGAGTCGAATTAGCGTGAAAATCGGTTTTGCGTTTCCCCGAATTATACATAAAGCAAAACTTGATTGTGGCACACGGCTCCTTTCAGTGAGGATTCATGGAAAGAGTCCTTTTCGTCATTTAACAGATTCAAAAAATAAAGTAACCTATGTTAAATAGCTTACTTATTTTTCTACCTGTTTGAGTACACCTTTCTAAAGATATACTGACATTAACGTGATTAGCTTGCATCCTGTTCCTTATGCTCTTACTCGTAGCATGTAGGTACGCTCTTTCAGAAGAAAACACGTTAATAGGTACCTACGACTTTCTTATTTCAATCTTCTATGTGCGGCTGATGTATACAAATTTTTGACAAATTTCTCACACTTGCCCCAAAACTATCGTGATTTATTGGAGCGATTGTTATAATGCTTCTCAGTTGAAAAGCGCTAAATGGGTTTCGGCCATTCATTCATTTCGGCAATCATTTTGTTATTTTTTGCTTTAGTCAGTCAGTATTCCAATGAGACTGAATGGATTGCAGGTTCGCGCGCGACTCCCGTACAACATTTCCTACACCTAATCGTCTACGAATGCTAATCTCATGTCCAAAAGTCCCAAACCTTTGACAAAAAACAGAATGCAAATATTTTTCAAACTCTTACGCCGATTTTCCAAGAACTTTAGCTGGATTTGCGTGAAATTTTTCATTTATCGCTTTATGCCTTGTTATGCTCGATCGTCCGTGAAAATGTGTTTCCCCTTCGTTTTGGATGTGGATTAAACATGTTTATTTTCGTTTGGTTGTCCGCAGCTGGTCAACGTGAAAATATTGCATTCTGTGCATTGCAGACAACTAGACGACAGCTTTTTTAGTGTTTTACTTTACCAGAACAGAAATCACGTTGCAATGCACCGGAACGAAATGAAATACATTTATGTTTGTTGCTCTTGTGCAATAAGCCAGTTTTTATTCACGGTCGCGCGTATATACTAATTGAATATTTGATCCTAAAATCAAAAATAAGAAGCTACATGACTTTGTCTACATCCTCAGAATATGAAACCCCCAAAAAATCGATAAACCCCTAGCATCGAATTTTCGGTGCTATTTTTACACCCTTAGAATATGGAACCCTAAGAAAATCGATAAACCCCTAGAATTGAATTTTCGGTGCTATTTTTACCGATTTTGCCACATCGAACCCCCAGAATTTGGCTGCTGCCCAAATATGAATAGTTGCAATTTATTCAAAAAATAATATTAGGCCTTTCGTAGCATTAATTTAATTTTTTATCACGCTCTCGTCATTAATTTATTCACGTTAATTGCCGCCTCACATACCCATGCATAAATTTCAGTATTTGAGCCAACTGATTTATATTTTTTCTCGCTATATTATATGCACGAACAAATAAAGAAATTTTTTTGATTCGCATTTTATCAGTGAAATAGTGTTATGCAAGAGGATCAGCATTTGTTTTGAAAACCTGCAAAGTCCACAGGGTCTTAAGCCTGATTTATACTTCACGCGGCGAGCGAAGCGGCGAGAAATTGCCGCAACGGCCGCCGCAGAAATTTCGCGCAAACCCATTTATACTTCGGGCTGCGGCGCGGCAGCCGGCGAATTATTCGCCGCCGCAATTTGATTTATACTTCACGCGGCCGCCACGCCGCGGACTGATTCGCAAAAGTCTAGATTTTTTCGCCGCTTTCCAATTTATACTTCTGTCGCGCCGCAAGGAGTCAAAATTGTTATTTTCAGCTTTTTCGGCCATTTTTTCGCCGCGCTGCAAAAGTCAAAAAGCCCATTGCTCTTGCGAATGCTAATGAGGTTTCGAGCGTAGTGTCGACGTCGAATCATTTTGAATTTTAATGAGGTATCGATTCGCGCAATAGGAGAACTCAGCGTCTTGGTTCTGCGGCAGTTCGCAGGAAGTATAAACGCATTGCGCGAAGCGGCTGCGAGGCGGCGGTGAGGTGCCACCTTGTCGCTGGTTTTTTTGTCCACGCGGCGAGCTCACCGCGTGAAGTATAAATGCACGACGCGGCGCAGCAAGCGGATTTTGCCGCAGAATATTCGCGTAGGGTCGACTAATTTTTGGACATACTGTGGCCGCAAAACCCCTTTGCGGCGCGGTTTCGCGTGAAGTATAAATCAGGCTTTAATCGTAAATGATCCTAGGGGGTTTCACTCCCCAACTCCCTCCCCCAAGAAATTTTTCCACTCCCCATTGGCAATTTTTCATAAGTTTCCAACAATTTCCAGAAAATTTATAGAAAAATGCTTTTTATGCGTTTGTAGCTATCTATTTGCTCACAAGTGTCAAATTTTCAGCGCTCCGCACCTTATACTCACGTTTTGGCCTATATATTGCACAATTTCTTTTGATTTTTTTGAATTTTTTTCGAAATTTTTCTTATGTTTTTATGTTCTGGAAAGATAGAGCATCGTCAGAAACGCCGAATACGATGTTTTTGACGCGTACCCACCATTTTTGGGCCCAAAAATGCACTTTGAAATTTCACTTCTCCCTCTCCCCTTCCCCCGAATTTCCCATATTGTGCATGTGTGGTCTCGATCCTCAGGCTGGGATCAAATAATAGTTCTTTTCTTATCGACTCATTTCTAACGTGCATAAGTTTCAGGTTTCGTAATCCAACAACAACCTAGAATCATAAAGGAAAAAAATACGACTTCGTTACTCTAAAGAAGACGTTATTCACTCCTTCTGGTTAGAACCGCGCGTTATAAATGCCGCAAATATTGCTGACCGCGATTAAAGGTGTCAGTGCACAGATTTTCGTCCTGTTTTGACATCGTGCACATTGGTTGGACAATGCCGGTAAACCCCGTTTTTCGAATACAATAAAAACGGGCCAGGCGAACGCATTATTGTATCCAAGTACAGTATACTCGCATTGTACCTACCTATCGCATCTTGTGATTTGTCCCTTTTGGCTAATTTGAATTGAATCCAGTAACGCATGTCGGTTTTCATATTGGCGCCCGCATGTCGGTTAAACGCGACAAATGTGACACCTATGGACCAAGAGCTATCGAATTCAGGTGAGCTGGATTATTATCCTTCTAAACTGCTATTTATTAATATGTAAAGGGGAATGAAGGCATTTTTACCTAAATTGAAGTTGTTTTTTTAAAAATAAGACAAAATACATATCAAAAACGAAGAACAGCACAACTTCCTCGCAAAAGTGCTTAAAATTGATCATGAACTGATAATTAAGACGTTTTTATGCTATTTTAAAGTCTATATGAATTTTTAGGGTCATTTCGTAAAAAAAACCTTGGCTGACCCCAGACTGGCCATGTTATGCATCTTTGATAGGCATTCTTCAATGAATAAAAATTTATTGACTAAAAATTGAGCTTATGAAAGGGGGACCTACTGTCTCACATAAATTTGCAAAAATCAACCTACCGATCACAGATTTGCAGGATATTCAACCAATAAGTTCAAGTGCTAGAGTTTTCCAAAAAACATTTTGAGCTCGTTACAGCTGAAAATGCTGTAACGTAAACGTCAAAGCTATGCACAAACTGTCTTGTGTCGCTGTTCAGAGATGAATCGAAGCAGTTTCGTGAAAAACGTACTTATTCGCTTTCGGTTCCACTTTTGCTTGCGTTCCCCATAACATTTCACTCTCGCCTTTTTGATCTCTGAACCCTAACTCCCACCTTTGCAAGCCTGCTACGACTATCGAAGCTTGCTCTTTAGACTCCTCTTTTTGCTTTCCCTCATACTTGTATATCAGTTATCCTAATCACTGAATAACATTCTACACATGAACTTTATTTCGTTGGGATAAAACGTACAAAGATCAAAACTGAAATCGATCAGAAACTTCTACTAATGGTTCAGATAAAAAAGCTCTCTGGTCTACCCAATCAGACCTGGCTAATCCTCCTCCAAAAATGACCATACTGTGCAGTGCACTTGTTTTTTATATGCTCTGGGCCCGGTATTACTATCGCTTTTACTTAAGTTATGACTTAAATCGCTAAGCTGCAGCTTGGTTAAGCTGTAGCTTAAGTCGGTATTACTAATAAATTAAGCTCTTACTTAACTAAGATGGACCTTTAAGTTGGAGCTTAACCTATTTCTCAACTTTCACTGCGTTCGAGCGCCATAGGTTCGGCTTTAAAGCCACAAGGTGCGGGCTCAATTTCCTGATTAATTAGGTACCTACAAATTGTAAGACACGTTTTGAGGCAAATTTACGTTCCATTACACATAAAACTCACGTACCGCGACCGTTTTCGGCTAAATTAATTACACCACATATTGTGCATATTGTGAGGTGAATTGGCTTATGTGTGCGAGTACGATGAAAAATTGCAAAAACAAGATCCGGGGGTACTGTAAATATCGTCATGCGCTTCCAATATAGAAAAAATGGAATGAAATTTTGGCGAAACGGCAGCGTTTTATATTTTTGCTAAAATTATGGAAGCTGAGGACATTTTTGAGAGGAAAAGGTGAGCTAATTGGACCTCAAAAGAAGTAGAATATTTAAAGGACTTATGCCTTGCCCAGCGATCAATTCTTGAGGTAGTTCACAAAGATCCTAATTGCGAAAAACGGAAAACGCGTGCTTGGGAAGAAATAAATAAAGATTTAAATGCAGCATATCCATCAGCTAAAAAGTGTGTGGAGGAAACGAGAAAAAATGGTCTAATTTGAAGAGTTTGGCGAAACAAAAATGCGTCGCTCAATAAATTCGTAAGTAAATAATGCTTTCACGGTCGAATCGATACCTTTGATACAAATCAATATCGTTCAAAAAATCAAGAGGATTTGAGCGATCTCGAAAAATTCTCTCCCTTCTTAATCGATTTTGTCGCCGATCTTCATGTGTCAACAACAATAAACGCGCAGCCATCTTTTGCAATTAACAGCGGAAATTATGATTTAAGTCTGCCCCTACCCAGTCTTAATTATTTCGAGGTTAAGATGTAACTTAAGCTTTTACTTACTTTTCGTAATACCGGTGCTACTTAAGCTGTTACTTAAGATAAAGCTTAAGTTGTAGACTTAAGCTCCAGCTCAAAAAATTAAGTTCCAGACGTTAGTAAGACCGATAAGTTGCAACTTAAGTTTTTATCCCGAACTTAAGTCCTATTTTTGACTTAAGTCGCGTTAGTAATACCGGCCCCTGTTGTCTTTAATCCAAAACGCTATTGATTTAGCACCTTTTCTTCATCTGTTGCTGCTATCCTATGGCAAAGTGCGCTATGTTTACAGTCAAAGACTGAAACTAAAATTTTCAGTTTTTATGGGTATTTGCACTTTAGTTGTTCCAAATGTAATCTAAAATTATGTTTCGAACACACATTGAATCCTGAACCCCTGCTGGTTTTTCGTTCCACTTTGCTAATAATAGGTCGTTTTTATGATTTTTCTCTATTTGCAAGGTCACTGACAGTTTAACGAATATGTAGGTAGGTGCATGTAATTGTACGATCTCGTCCCGAGTGACCGACACTCCCGTTCCGATAACCGACAAATACAAGTTAAAATAAATCCGTCAATCAAAAAATTCCAGTGTGACCGACTAGATTCATCTTCTTTTTCTAGTTGTCTAGTTGATTGACCCATTAGTTGGTTTTAGAGCAATTTTGTGTATTTTCATCATTTTCCTTCGATTCGTATGGCATTTTACAAAATTTTCTATTGATACTGGCAGATCTTCCCATTGATACTGTAATGCCGCTCTAATTTAATAATTTGTATTCTAAAACCTTCTCTCAATTTTATTATCTCTTAATTATCTCTCAATACTTTTAGCATGCGCTTTTTCTTATCTCATTATTTATTCCAAACCCAGCTATCGATATAAAAACTCGACGCCATTCAACCACCCCAATCTCTACTCTGTTTTCGTAAACACCGATAAATATATTCGAAATGGTATTTTAGGTTCACAACGTCGATCAGCTTTCCTGAATTTATTCTCCTCAATAAAAAGTACCTAAACTTCAATATCGAAAAAATGTTGGTCTCTCACTCGAAAATGCATTTAAATAAAATCGTATTTCTGAAAGCTAGGCCTACCAACTCACCGCTAATCCCGGTCCTAGGCATGTGCGGAGTGTGAGGCTGTACAGGGTTCCGGGGCCCAAATGGGTTCCCACAAGGCCCCTGACACGCCAAGCAAGGATAAATTTAGTGGATAGACACTAACTGACGTTCCTATTTATGGAAATTCCAAAAAAATTTCGGCGCTTCTTACTAATTTTTCAAAGGTATAGTCTGTTTCGCGCAAGTCTATGTATAGTTTCGTTTGTTTTTTACTATATAAATTGATATTTTGCGGTAGTATGCATCGAGAAAATGTATTAGGAGGGAAGTGTTTGTAATACTTAATCGAAAATCATCACGTTATACATATGTATGAAAACACTAAATCTAGTGCAGGGCATACATGCACAGCATGGGAATTCTGGAGGAGGGGTGAAATTATAAAGTGCCTTTTTGGGCCCAAAAATGGAAGGTAGGCGTCAGAAAATATCGTTTTTCAGCGTTTCTGACGATGCTCCATTTTTCTAGAGCATAAAAACATAAACAAATTTCGAAAAAAATTGAAAAAGTCGAACAAATCGAACAGAATATAGTCAAAAAAATGAGCATAATGGCGCGAAGCGCCGAAATTTTGGCAGTTTTGAGCAAATAAATAGATAAAACGCTTAAAAAAGCACCTTTTCTACAAATTTTCAGAAAATTTTTGGGAACTTTCTAAAAATCGCCAATTCTGTGGGGAGGGGTGAAAAATTTTTGCGGGGTTGAAAAGTTTTCTGGGAAACCCCCTTAAGATCATGTATGGTGCAGGGGCGAATTTGAAGTGGTAACCTAACCGTCCCTCATTGACCTAACATAGTTGGCAAGGGATGCAGAATAGATCTGTAATGATGTTTTGGTTATCGATCTTCGTTATCTTATGGTTTTCATCTTAATTACACTTATCTAGATTCTTGGCGGCCTGAATGAAAGTTACGTTTCTAAGCAAAAATTATAAAATTATAAAATTCTAAATTATGAAACTGTAAATTCTTGAAACGAGTTTGAAAGATAATTTGAATTAATTTATCTCACTTTTGAGACCCAAAATATGCAGGCGCTTCGCGCGGGATTTATTGTTTTTTTGAATAATTTTCCTCTTATGAACAGATCAAATTGAAGTAAGGCATTGCAAAATGTCAAAGTTTTCTGGTGCCTCGCGCAGAATTATTTATTTTCTGTATAACTTTTCTAAGCAATGACCATAATTGAGTATAAGCAAGTTAAAAAGTTTTTCAGCAGAGTTGGGCTAGGATAGAATGTTGAAGCGTTTTCTTGTACACAAATTTAAATAGAGTAAGTTTTTTCGTTATTTCTTAAATTTTTTCCCAGTGTATAGAGTTCGCTAAGAAATACTAAAAAACACGCTTATCTTCCAGTGTAGTTGTCGAAAGAATTTGACTTCAAAATTTTTGGTCCTTAAAGTTACAACGTCATCATGTGCCTCTTTTTCGGTTCAAATCAAAAAACTTTCGGTGCTTCGCGCCAATGCTTCAGTGGGCGTTGGTTATCTTACATGCATATGTATAATAACTTTGCATGCTGCTTCGAGCGTTTAGGCAAAGTACCATTTAAAGAAGTCCTTTGAGCCACGGAAGTCTACTTGTTCATATTCCGAGTTTTACGCCGCAATTCAGACCAAGGGGACCCAAATTGTTTCTTCGAACAGGGCCCCCAAATACATAAGACCGGGCCTGCTCGCCGCCACATCCATTTTTAGCTATGATAACTTTTAGGCTCTACACTATGCCCTAAACCAAATCTCTAAGATAAAGCTAATTGAATTGCACGAAACATGTTTTTAATTCTTTCTGTAGGCCTAATCTCCAAATCGCACGCTTAAGGGTGATGTCTCAACAGTCGCCAACAGTCCCACCGTCCCAACAGTTCCGCCGTCCTAACAGTCCCACAAATAATCCCAACAGTCCCACCGTCCCAACAATCCCAGTGTCCCACCAGCCCAACAGTCCCACCGTCCCAACAATAGTCCCAACGGTCCAACCACTTTCGCTGTCCTAATTATAGAAGCACAGAATTGCCGGTCCTGGAGTCAGTCGATAAAAAGGGGATCAGTCAGACTGCTTTTTCGAGCTAAAATGGTCTCAAAACTCATATACCTAAATGCCAAAATAGCGAAAATCGATGTTAATCTGCAGTTTCTGATCATTTTCAAATACCATTGCAGGAAATTATTGATTCTCGTCCATTTTTGGTCTTCATTTTGCTTGATTTTCTCTGGGATATTTCTGACTTTTTCCTGGGATGTCTATGGACTATACACATGCAGGAACTAAAGTCTGATTAGGAGAATGAAGTCAAATTGCAAGAATAGTGAAAAAACGCCGAAAATTGAATTCTGCCCGCCGGATTTTCGGGGGAGGGGGGTGGTTGTATTCTGTGGGTCTAGCGCCCTCACGCCCATGAGTGATATAGCCTTGAAAATCCGGCGGACTCTCAAGGATTCCAATTCCCGCGTTTTTTTCACGATTTTTGCGATTTTGCCTCATTCTCTCTAATCAGACATTAGTTTCTGCATGTTTATAGTCCATAGACATCCCAGGAAAAAATCAGATATCCCAGAGAAAATGAGGCAAAATGAAAACCAAAAATGGACGAAAATCAATAATTTTCTGCAAAGGTGTTCAAAAAAGATCAGAAACTGCAGATTAACATGGGTTTTACGTAAATTTAGCATTAAGGTATATCACTTTTGATGCCCTCTGAAAAGCACAATGATTAAATACAATGGCAAGAGTTGATAAATACGAGTAATTCGTCGATTAAGTGATGAGATTTTTAGCTCAAAAAAGCATTCTGACTGATCCCCCTCTTCATCGACTGACTCCCAGACCGGCAATCTGTGATTCTTTGATTAGGACAGCGAAAGTGGTGGGGCCGTCGAGACTACTATCGGTGGGACTGTTGGGACAGTGGGACTAGTGGGACGGTAGGACTGTTGGGAAGGTGGGACTGTTAGGACGAAGGGACTCTTGGAACGGTGGGACTGTTGGGATCATTGGTGGTACTGTGGGGACGGTGGGATCATTCATGTAACAGGGGAATGAAGGGAGATCCCCACCCAAAGTCGAACGTCGCCCCATCCCCCCAAAGCTAGAATATTTTTGACCCCCCTTCTCAGACTTGTGGAAAGAATCGAATTTTTTGGCTGTTTCTAGGCGTTTTTTGACCGTTTTTGATCAAAACTTGGAGGTCATTTACCCCTCCCCTAAAAATGGCCTAGACTACCAATTTCGTGCCGTTACATGTATGGATGAAACTGTTGGGACGGTGGGACTAGTGGGACTGTTGAGGCACAATCCGCTTAAGTTAGTACACTCTGAAGCATATTTATATATATCCGAGCCATCTGACACACCTAAAATCCGTTTACGAATTGATAGGCCCACTCTAGAAATTGACTTCTAAGCTTTATCATGGGTAGCGCTTTAGCGCGTACCTATAACATACTTGGACCCCCTAAAAAGTGGCTCCCCCTTAAGCTAAAACAAGACACGTCTATATTGTGCGTTTTTTAGAATATAGATAATAAAAAAATTCGATACTGTCATTTTTTAAATTTTTTACACTTCTACCTAGTGTGTAAAGAGCGTGTAAAGTTTTACTGTAACTTTATAACATATAATTTTTTTGAATGTTGGTCAGCGACACAATTTATCAAACTCAGTTTTGCATTCTGTGTCGTCTGGTTTTTGGATGTATACTATTTATTAAGCTCGATGATATTTTTTTATTTTTTGAAAAGTGACTTATCTCCAGAGTGACAGTGTAAAGAGTGTAAGGAATCTGAGGGTGAAAAGACATTTCGGCCTGTATTTGGTCTGCCAACAACTCCGATTATGAGTCCCAAAAAATTTGTTACAGCAGAAATGTACTACGACTTAAAGGCTATTTTCGGCTTACCAGCAAACCTTCTTAAACTCAATACAGAGTTAGGTCTAGGGGTTAAAACTTTACACTCTAGTGGATGGTGTAAAAACCATATTTTGTCTCAGATTTCTCTGCCAACTTTTTCCGCTTATAAGTCGGGATAAATAGAACAATATAGAAATGAAGTACCTTTCAAAGGCTACACATCGCAGCAAACCGCGTTTGAAAAATCGCAATATTCAGTTATTTATGGGGTGTAAAGTTTGAAATCGAGGGTATAAAATGATCGGAAAAAAACACGTTTTTTCCTCATTTTGATTGATAAATATCTAAAATATTATTGCCGAACAAAAGTTCCCCTCGTACAAACGTACTGCGATTCAAAGGCTACAAACTGGCACAAACCGAATTTCTTTACACTCAATGGGAAGTTAGGTTCAAATTTTTAAAGCTTACAATGTGGTGGAAGGTGGAAAATATGTACGTTTTTGCCCCTTTCGTTCGCAACTTCCTCTGTATATAAGTCGGGATAGGTCGAATAGAATGAAAATAAAGTACTTTCTAAGGCGTGCTCGTCATAGCAAATTGCGTTTATTTGCATCAATATTTAGCTTTTTCGGGAGGTGTGAAGTCAAAAATTGGGAGTGTTAAACGTGTTTCTGTCTCGTTTTTTATACCAATTTCTCCGGTTATGAGTCTGGACATGATCTCAAGTCTAAAAATGTACCATGAATCAAACGTGATACGCCAGTTGGGCGCGTTTGTTTACACTCAATAGTGATGTAAAGTGGTTTACATCTAGTATTTATTTGTCTTCAGGCTATTGTAGAGACTAAATTTTTCCATAAATATTGATCGGAATATCAGAGCGATATCAGTATTACGAATCTGACTGAAGTCTTCTTTACAATCTGTGGTTGTGTAAAGTATTCACTATAAATTTACTCTAGTTCTGGAGCCTTGTGGAAGCTATATTTTTTCAAAATGTTCTACGTAACGTCAGAATTACGAATCTGGCTGTCAATTTTCTCTACACCCAGTAGTTGAGTTAAGCTTATACTGTTCATTTATTGTTAATGTGTAGTTTACACTACAAATTTATCTTACTTTCAAAGCGTTGCAAAACGTGAATTTTTTCAAAATATGTTCCGTAGCAACGCAAAAAATCGAAGCATATTTTGCCGCCTTTGAAAAGTGTAACCTTCTTCAAATAATTTTCAATGCTTATCATAAGAGTGCATAAACATATCCTAAAATGTGAACTTCTTGTAAATTGCTTGCAAGTTGCAACGCTAACTTGCTTCGTATCGTGATTGATAGAAAACTAACTACTATAGTATTCAAAGGTGTTTTATTTTGTTATCATGAGCATTATAGCAAGCAAACCTGTCGTCAATTGTCTAGTGCACACAACCGTTGCGGGCATGCAAGTGTACCTGCGTGTACTCTGTTTCACGTAAGCTTATACGTTTCCTACTGCTTGAAACCAGCAATTTCTTCGATTGTTATGAATGCATCGATGTTTGCTATTTCATTAAATTGGCTTGCAAAGTATCTCCTAGTTTACTCCATCTAATTTCCCATAGCTACTGCACTGACTAACTTGCTGCTTTTTCAATCGCGTTTTGGTTCATTAGTTTAATTCAATCTGCAGGCCGCAGAATATACTTCAATTTTTTTGCGTTGCTTAGAGAAAGTCTGATTTTTAGCAGATTTTGCGACTTTAGACATATACTAAGGTAGCTTTTTTCCTATAGTCTGATTCACATTAGTTTGGACATGAATTTTAAGAATTTTTCCGAAAGTAAGCCGACGGATTACGATAATTATATATCAAATGAATGCTATAATCGCAATCTGTCAGCTTATTGTCGGACATAGTTCACAGCGATTTATAGATCCGTGTGACTACAGCGATTTAAAGATCCGTGTGACCGACCTCAACTTCACGGGCTTGCCTCAACCGCATAGACATAGAAAAAACAGATTCCCAAACAATCATTTATCATTTTTTGATTTAACTTAAATTGATATAAAAATTATTTAAATTATTAAAATTATTTAATCATTTATACGATCCATCACAAATTCACCAAGATATATATTATTCCGAGCTTCATGTGAGGGGAATCCCTTTTTTGCAAAGTGGATCTAGTTTTATATTACCATTGAAGATTGTACTGATTGAGCGAATACCTGATTCTTCATAACACTATAAAATGTACATTGTTGATTCGCGCAGTGCGCGTATCCATTACGATTGTTTCTCTATAGGAAATGGGGGAGAATTTGATCGAGCTGCTTAAAAACAATTCTTGGTAATTCAACTTTACCTACTGTATTGTGAAAGCCGTGAATTGTGTGTTTTAAAGGCACAAAATAAATCCAATGTGTAAGTGACAGAGCATTTTGCAGGCGATTAACTTTGATCAAACTTAAATTTCTGAGAATCCACAATCGTTTCAAAAATAACATGCACACTAAAGGAAGAAACCTATGGAAAGAATTTTTATGCTTTTTTCCTCCTGCTAATCACAATTAGTTGGTTACCATGATCTTGGGTGACCCCCTGTCCCCGAAAATTTTAAACCTACCAGAATTTTTGTTCTATTTGTCGGTCAGGTGGGAACCATACATGGGGCGGCAGCCAAAATTTGGGGGTCTGGGTGGTGCAAAACCGGCAAAAATCCCCAAAAAAAAATGTTCCAAAAGTTCAACGACAGTCGCATCAGTCCCAGCCAGACATGCATGTGGGGGTTTGGGGGTCTAGATCAGACGTGCATGCACGTGTGGGGTTTCGGGGTCTAGACCAGACGTGCACGTGGGGGTTTGGGGGATCTAGACCCCACATGGGCGTGGGGGGGTTGTACCCCCAGAAGTTGAAAACCCCAGATTACTGTAGACCCCAGAATTCTATTTTTAGTAACATTTTTGGCAATTTTACCCATCCTGCTGACCCCTTCCCAGAATTTTCTTGCTGTCCACGTATGATGTAGACCCCCACAGAAAAGAAAAATGGTAAATTTTATGGGGAAAATGAGGTAAAATGAAGGCAAAAAACAGATGAAAATTAATAGTTTTCTCCAAAGTTTTTTAAACTGATCAGAAACCGTGTAATAACGTCGTTTTGACGCTATTTTATCGCGTAAACCAGTTTTGAGGTCCGGCGCAGAAAAGCTCAATTTTTGACCCCCGCCCCAGATCGGCTAATCCCCCCAGATCAGTTATGCTGTGGTCTAGACTTCCAGAATGAAAAAATGGAAAATTCTCCATCGAAAATGAGGTGAAATGAAGGCAAAAAACGGATGAAAATTGAAAATTTTCTTCAAAAGTGCTTAAAATTGACCATAAACTATGTAATAACGTAGTTTTACCGCTATTTTAGCGCTTATACCAGTTTTTTGGGGTCATTTGGGTCTAAAAAGCTCAATTTTTGATTCTCCTTCAGAACGGCTGACCCCACCCCATAGATCGGCCATGTTGTGCATCTATGGTCAACACAACTTTAAACGCTTGAATTATTTTGTACATTTTATACAAAGGTGATAAAATCGTTTAAATGCTGATCAAGCTTTGGTGGGACATATTATTTTATTTTTGTTTTCTCTATGGCCTCAACAATATTATTTGTTATTTCTGACTGATCTAGATTCCTTCATTTCCATCGCATATACTAGGCAATGTTTAATGCATCATTTACTGCATTTTTTACTGCACATATACGTGACATGGTCAGTGACTGAGAAGACGATGATTCCTGAATGAGAAGACGGCATTTTCGCAATAGATCGTAGTATTTAGCATGTGATTTTGCAGTTCAATTGAGCATTTTGACTATTTTGGTATATTTTCGGAATTACAAAATAGACTTAATCTCCAGATAAAGTAAGAAAAAGTGGGATTACCTTGCTTTGATCTTAGTTTAGCCCCCAGCTTAACTCACCTTCTGTCATTCGGTTTCAATTTAACCTAAGGCTAAATTTAGCCTCAGGCTAGACAACCCAAAAAGTCCCCTTAATTTTAGGTTAAACTAACCCACTTTTTTGTCATTCGGGCCTCACTAAAAGTTAAAAAGAAAATGCCGTCTTCTCATTCAGAAATCATCGGTCAGTTTCCCAATAATTTATTCCTAAGTATGAAGCAAGCGAACCGAGCCAACGATATTAACTTTTACGCATTAATCTAATGCGAAGTCTTCTTAAATTATACCGCTTGCTCGAATGTGTTATCAATCACGCGTGAAAACCCGTTAGCTTGATTCATCTGGGCCAAAAAATCGAGAATTCAGAAAAGCCGAAGCCGTGTTTAGCATGCGGAAACCAAAAACGCATTTTTTAATTTTCGTCGGATTTGTTTGGCCCAAAATAAGGCGTTTCTGAGTTTTCTTAAATAAAGCTCTTTCAACCTTTTTAGAATCGCGCCTTCTGTTGATCGCGGTTCATCAGGAACCCGGATTCTCTCGGCCTAAATTTGCTACATTCTGTTATTTGGAAAGTAAGGTTGCAGTAAAAAAATAGAGTTTGGTAATTTTTGGAATATATAGGTAGTGCGATATTTGCACACTTTTTGCGGTTTCAGTGGCGTGCATTTAACCAGTATTCCATATTACGTAGCGTAGGTGCTGCACAAACGGGGCCAGCAGGAGGATTTACTTGTATTATTCCTTCTTGACGCCTTCATCTGCTCACTGGATCCCATTTGGTCAAGCATTTTAGAGTATACGAAACGCGGAGAATAAGGTCAACTGACCACAAACATTATTTCCACTATGTTATACCCGCTCTGTTTTCGTGCAACTGGATTTAGTTTTACTTTCGGCATTTACGCAGTTACACAGTAAGGTCGAATAGATGCTTTCTCAGCATGAGGTACCTATATAACATGGTGGCATACGACCAAATTTTACTGCGCTGTTTTTAGTGGTAATATAAATATCCGAGTAGTCGAGCGCGGTCAATAATTTTGGCCACTGCTCGACGACAGCTAATCATCCGCTGACCAGTGCCCTTTCTACGCATACTCATGCACATATTCCTGCATGGCGAATCTTTCGTGTTGTGCGGTTTTTTATCTGACCACTCTATACATACAAAATGAATGCGTTTTTCTGCTGTACAATCTTTTACTAATGTTACCACAACTGGTACTGCTATTAAATACATGTTATATTTAATAACGCAATAGCATGAATTTGTGCCCAGAGGGCACGCATCGGCTATTTTTATTATTGTTATAATTTCGCTTGAGAAAGTTGGGCGTGTATCGATTCCTTCATAACGCCATATTCACCTGGCTACTGTTCAGTAGGTGCCTATTACTTTTCTCACTGCTCTGATGGTATTCGTTTATCTTGAGAGAATCGCTGTTGTAAGTACTTAAGGATTTAATCTTTTGCTTGCTTCATTTTCAAGTGGAACAATAAAAAACCTGATTCTCTCTCTCTTTACTTACAGCGTTTTAGTATGCTTGTGTTTAACATTTTTTGTTAATTTTCTCCGCTAGTCAGATAATCGCAAAACGCACCTTGTGCGCGCTATTGATCAGCAGCTTTTTTGGCAATCTGATTTACATACGTAGTAACATAATAGGAGTATAATAATAATAATTATTATTATTATCATTATTATTATTTTAACAATAATAATAATAATATTAATACTATTGTGCTGGTTGAACAACATCCCGGGCGGCCTACAAATAGTAATCAATCAAAATTTCTCGACTGTTCCGGGTAGTCGGCAGGAGTGAGTCTCAACAGTCCCAACAATCCCACCAAGATTCCCCTATCCACAACAGTCCCCACCGTCCCACCATCATGTTATGATACGAATTCGTGTAGCATCAACAGGTGGAATCAAACTTGTCACCATAGGTGAGCAGCACCAAAATTCTGGGGCGGTGCAAGATATTTCAAAGGTGAAATAATGGTCTTAAAAATATTGGTAAGGCGAAAAAACATTTCAACGTTTATCATCGAGCACTATCTATTGGCATCAAAAAAATGCGAAAAAATGGAAAAAATTCAAAAATTGAATCCTATGGGGGTATTTCGGTTTCTGGGGAGGAGTATTCGGCCTTCTGGGGGGTGCACACCCCCAAACCCTTCCCACGCCCACGTGTGCTTGTCACTCTTGACTATTTATCCAGCATGTATGTATTTCATCACTGCTGTATTGTTGTTTTTAGCGACATATTCTTTTTAGCTCACCATTTTACCCCCCCCCTGTTTCCTCGTAAGCTCGACTTTAGCAGAAAATGTTTCATTTTCATCAAATTTTACTCTTCATTTTGTCACATTTTCGCCAGGAAAGTTATTATATTTCCATTTTGGGAATCTAGCTAGACCACTGCAAACGGTTTCACGACAAAATGTCTCCTCCCCCAACAAGACGTCCTCGGACAAAACATCCCCAACAAAACGTCTCCCATGACAAAGCGTTCCCGCATATTATTTTTTCGTTGAATAATCAAGATAAATAAAGCTCACAACGCAAAATATGGGTCATTTTTATTTTTCCATCTTTGTCCGCTTGTTACAGTTCATTCTCAGCAATAAAGAAGGCTGTTTTTTTCCATTTTTACTCTCCAATTTATGCTGATGGCGTGCATTAGTAGCGCGTCGCATATTTATCCTGCCTGATCAACGCACAATAAATTTTTTCATTTTTCATTCGCGTTGTTCTTATGCAATCATTGCTTTAATTTCCGTAACGGACAGTATTTCACTTCGTTCTTGTTTTAAGTCTGGCCGGAATGGGACGTTTTGGCGCCACACTCTTTGTAATATTGTAAATTATTTAAATTTCATTTATTATTGAAGTATAATACAGATTCTGAAAGCCCATTCAATTCTCTACGTGATGGTATACATTATTTCTAGAATTTCTTCGAATTTAGTGAGATAATTAAATGCATCTAAAAATACACTGGATTTTCTACAGTTTTTAGTCGTACATAAATGAATACTTATCGAATCGAAAAGAACAATATGCTATTTTGTAGCTTGTAGAACCTGCTTTCTGAATATATAATTTATTTTAAAATTGTTCCAAAACTGATTTACTTAGAATAATTTATAAATTGCTGGCGCCAGAACGTCGTAGACCGGTCTGTGGCAGTGCATTTGGTATTGTAGCTATAACTGATGAGGTAAGCGGGAATCATCTTCGAACCTTGTTTCTATTTCTTAATACTTCTTTCAATTTGATTTATCAGGAGTATTATTTCTTAATCACTTATTATTCCTATTCATTTATCACTTTTTATTCCTATTCATTTATCTACTTTTTATTTTACTTGTCTCTCTCTTTACATTTTCAATTTTTATCTAATAATATGCTTTCAATGTTTGATTTAGTATTTATTTTCTACTTTTTACTTCAAAAGTGACGTTGTTTGTTTCCCTTAACATAAATTAATCGTGATTCAAGATATTTCAATAACTTTTTAATGATCTCATTTGATTGCATATCCGAGAGGTATTATATGGAATATTTTGTCACAGTGACGTTTTGCTGGGACTTTTGTAATGAGGGACGTTTTGTCGTAGACCCCTCCAAACAATGAAAAAAATTGAAAATTCTTCGGGACCGATAAGATAGAATAGAAGAAAATTGGAATTTTCCTTCAAAACTGTTCAAAATTGATCAGAAACCGAGAATTTGCATAGACTCACGCTAATTTAGCAATTAAAGTTTTTGAGGCTATTTTGGCATTAAAAAATCTGGGTTTCCTTAAGATCGGTCATGCTGTTGATGGTCAACCCAACTGAACTTTTTTTGCTGGGCTGTGCTGCTTTTGAATCATTATGACGTATTAGACACAAAATCTTAATTATTCGTTCTTCAGCATTTTCTTACTCAAACGCGATCTCTGAACTTTCTCCATTAGCCTGTATATTAACTTTTAAACTTTTCTGATATTAGTACGCGTTGAACGCCTGGCTCATGTGGCTGCCGTTTTCGCTGTTATTGTAAGCGCTTCATAATAACAAGTAGGCATAGTGCCTGAGCTGATAGGAATTTATAGTTTATTGTTTCAGCTTCATAGTTCGATTTGAACGTTATAAACCTGCTTATCTTTAAAATGAAGGCCTGCGTTGCTTCATTGAACCAATCGTTACAACACATTGCCTATCTTATAAAATGCATTTCAAATCAATTTTCCTGCTAATCTTTAGGGATTTCGAATGTGTAAGCGGCGAAACAAGATTGTCATGGAGTGCTATGATGAAGGACGCGAGATGTCAATTTCTTAATGTCGACACGCTGATCAGACGAATCTATTTTCAACTTTTAATAACTTTACTTGATTTGCTGACTTTGATACTCAAGGATTTTTATATACCGGTCACTGATAAGCGCTACAAACGGACGGAGCTTAAGAACGCGTTTTGTGCTTTTTCTATCATATTTCTTATATTGGTAGACTCGGCGACTGTTACAAAAGGTAATGTTCCTAAGCACACCCACTTAAAGAAGACAATTTTGTTTTATTTTCCACTGTTTTCTAACATTTTTTTAAAATCATCCCATCTAAATGGACACTTCAGCCCGTCCAGCTTGTTGTCAGCCTGTTCTATGGACGGGTTGGAATAGGCTGTTGCCCAGGTGCCTTCTTGAGACAATTGTTGTGGAACCAGTACGCATAAAATTATCACCAAATATATATGACTCGAAAAATTTAGTTCGAAGAAAATAGTTTTTCTATTATAAAGGATAAAAACTTGTTAAATGTCTTTAAAAACGCCTAGAAATCATTTGAAAATTTCTTTTTCTCATCGCTAAATATTTCAGTGCTGACGCTTGAATATTATCAAGGTTCACCCGCTCGTTCCTCTAATTGATTGCAAGCTATGCTTGCAGTAGCGTAGCTGGTCTTCTGAATTTAGGAGTAGGGAGGGTAATTAGATGGGTAAAAAGGTTGTGACCCGCTTGACCCACCGTCCCGCTAGACCCACCGTCCCGCTAGACCCACCGTCCCGCTAGACCCACTTTTTCGTCCCGCTAGACCCACCGGATGTCTCGCTACACCCACCACGTGCATAATGAGGTGTCCCGCTAGTCCCACCATTTTGCGACCGTCTCGCTAGACCCACTGTCTCGGAAGACCCACCCGAAAAATGAAGACATACATATTACATGTGAAATGAAAAATAGTTATCAAGACGCTTAAGTGAATTCTCCAAAATTTTTTGTAATTCGAAGCTGTTGTTTATGAAAGTGCTGCATTATTTGAATGAGTGACTCAGAGAATTTTGTGTGAATAATGCGACTGTAGGTCCTTTTTAGCCCGTTATTTAACAGCAGTGGCGGATCTAGGATTTTCCTAAGGGGGGTGGTACCCCTATGGGGGGGCGGAACCCTGACTTGGGCGGAAAAATTAGTTGTTTCAACCAGTGTTTTTTTTTGTACAAGGTCCGTTTGTACATGTACAAAGATGGTCCCCAAAAGTCTTTGTACATTTTGTACATGCAAATTTTTGTGTACTATAATATAGTACAGTAGCGATTTCAGAGTGGTAATACAGGGTTTTCGATCTTTGGTAGTGTATTTTAGCTAATTTCTGGGTTTCTGACGCCAAAAATTACTAAAAATTATCTGAAAAAGGCGCGAAGCGCCGAAAAATGTTGACATTTTTCCATTCTAAATGCAAATTCTGCCATTTTAAAGATATACTAGCAAATGGGGCGCTTCGCTGCCCCATCTGCTAGAGTGTTTGTAAACAAATAATATCTTAACCAGTAATTAGTATAAAAAATTGAATGACTGCAATGGATCGGCGAGCGGTTTTTATATTTTTTATATCTCGCTGCGCTGCCCGGCGTTGCCCTGGCTGAACATAGGCCTGATAGCTGTATGGGATTGAGATGTCTCTTGTATTTTTTTATTTTTAGGGACTTTTGATGTTTTTGTGATATTTCTAAAAAAATTGTTGTTAAAAACATATTGCAATTTTTTAAATTTTTTAAAAACTGTCTTTTGTCAACCATTTCTTTGATTAAATCCATATTTCTGACGTTATAGAATGGTTCTGAGAATTCTTTATCCTAAATCATATTTTTGATGTTCTGGGATGTTCTGGAAATTATACCATTAGATGGTTTGGGATGTTTGAAAATTTTGTTTGATCATAACCATATTTTTAACGTTCTGGAATATTAAAAAAACTTTTTTGGTCCAAAGCCATACTTTTCATGTTTTTGGAGGTTTAAAAATTTTTTTTGGTCAAAACCATATTTTTGATGTTTCGGGGTGTTTAAAAATTTTTTTTGGTCAAAACCATTTTTTTGATGTTTTGGGATGTTTAAAGATTTTTTTGGTGCAAACCATGTTTTTGATGTTTTGGGACACCAATCTTACAGCACAGGATATGTTATAGCACTGGGTATGGTATATCACGTCCCATCTTGTAGCATGGGGTATGTTATATTACGTCCTATCCTGTAACACTGGGTATGTTATATCACGTCCTATCTTATAGCATGGGGCATATTATATCACATCCTATTGTGTAGCATGGGGTATGTTACATCACGTCCTATTGTATAGCATTGAGTATGTTGTATCACGTCCTATCTTATACTCGTAGCGTCGGGTTCAACTTTGTACAATGTTCAACTTTGCCCTCATTGTAAGCAAATGCAAAAAGTTGCATATTAAATTAGCCGCTAGAAGCAAAAACATTTGGATTTGTATTTTCGAAAGCCGCATGTTTGTTGCTTTCTTTCGAAAGCCGCATGTTTGCTGCTTTCGATTGCTTCGCATTAAATTTCACGCGCGCTGGTTTACAAGGTCAAAAATTTTGACTTGGTGCAAGCTCTTTTTCAGTGATTAATCATGTTTATAGATACCCATACGTGATTTCCTTTCAGCCCGTCTCATACATGTTTTATGATGCCAGATCGTATATTTAAAGTAGCGAATATGGAATCAGCGGTCCCGGAAACCCCAGGGGCCAAATTTTGGAAGCAACAGTCAATCTGTGCTTCTGCAAAAAGACAAAACCTAAATTTTACGCTATGCATAGGTTACCTTTGGGCTCCCGTATCTCAGAAACCAATCCGTGAATTTTCTTCAGATTCTACAGTAAGGTCAGTCATAAGATATCCAATAATTGGTTAAAACTTTAAAAAAATTTATCCGCTGCGATCTGAGATATTTGATAAAATACACTTGTAAATCACGTTTTTCTTACGGCATCACATCAGTTTACACTGTAGTGTAAAGTGGTTCACACCAGTCGATAGCGCATAAAAAGTTGATCCAGGGTGGCTTTAAAATTTTACCCTGCCGCAATTGCATAAGCAGCTAGAGGTACCAAAACCTTTTCCATAAACCCGTAGTTTCCGGGTTTCAGGAGTCCGATCGAGCCATTTTAATCAAAAAATCGTGATTAGCGCCCGAGAATACCCATTGAGTGAAAATATAAGTATCACAAAATTATCCAGTAAAAACTTTTTTTGCCTCACAGACACACACACACTTACACACAACTCGAAATTAATATTATAGATAGGACAAATAATTTATCAGTTCGGCGCGAAGCGCCGAAAATTTCGGGAATTTTACACCTTTTTACAGTTTTTGTCTTCCTAAAAATCTTTGTACATTTTGTACACACAAATTTTGGGTACTATAATATGGTACAGCAGCGATTTTAGTGTGGTAAAAACAGAGTTCTTCGACTCTTCGTAGTGTTTTAGCTAATTTCTGGGTCTCTAAGGGCAAAAATCACTAAGAATCGTCTTAAAACGGCTCGAAGCGCCGAAAAATTTGACATTTTTACTTTTGAAATGCAATTTCTGCCATTATAAAGATATATAGAACACACAATTACTAATTTCGGCGCGAAGCGCCGAAATTTTCTCGAATTTCAGACCTTTTTTGCAATTTTTGTCTTCCCAAAAATCTTTGTACATGTACAAAGACGGTCCCGAAAAGTCTTTGTACATCGGGAAAAATCTTTGCCGAGTACAAAAAAAAACCGTGGTTTCAACCCGAAAATCGCTAAAAATCGCTCAAAAATCCTTAATTTTTCGCATCTTTTGGGCCAATGGGGGGGGGCGGCCGCCCCCCGCCCACCCCCCCCCCTAAATCCGCCCCTGTTTAACAGTTATGTTTTGGTAAGTTTGTACGTGACAATTAAATACGAAAGTGAAACCGATTAAATTTGTGTCTTTTTCGAAAACATTAAAAGATTATAATTAATTGGAGAGAAGAGTTGAACCTGAAAAGGGCTAGTCGGAGTTTTTTTAAGCCAAACGGGCTTTTTCTACTTCACTCTTGTGTTATTCCACATACATCCCCAACCCTACGTGCGCATGTGAACTGGCTCATACTAGTAGGAGTAGCTGCAAAAACAATAGCTATTCAGGCATTTTTTAAGTGAGGAAAGTAGGTATGTATATATCCGTTTCAAACTCATAAAAAAACAACTAGCAGTTCTAAGTTCCTAAAGGGCTATAATAGCTAGTTTTTAGAGCCCAAAAAGGGCTATATAGCTGTTTTTACGCCAAAATGGCTATATAGAGATCAGTTTTTCGGTCGAAATAAACTACCAATTTTTCAGAGCTCAGGGGTGTAATCACACGTGGGCGTGGGGGGGGGGTTTGGGAGTATGCAACCCCCAGAAATTGGAAACCCCTCATAAATCAAAATATCCCCAGAATTCAATTTATGAAATATTTTTTTGCTTTCTTTGCGAATTTTTGATGTTATTGGATAGTGCTCGATGAGAAACGTCGAAACGTTCTGCACTCATAATATTCACTAACTGAATCGTCGCTTAAACGTTTCTGCGATTTTTTTAAAAAGGATAAAAAGTTTCGTTATTATTAGCTTCACGGGCTAGCATAGCTGACTTCATGTAATGAGTTTAAACGAAATTAGCGCGACCGAAATTCATGGCTCGATTCGAAATCAAAATTTCTATATAGTCTTTGAAGCGATGAAATAAACTGAGCACATGAACATTAGCCCTCCTTAGTCCTATTTTTAGGAACAGATTCGGATTTATTGACAATGACCTAATTAACATATCCGATTTTTAAGTGAGAATTTGCAACATCCTTTCGGCCTGATTATTGTTGAGCCGTCTTTGTAAAATGCCTACGTGCGTTTCATAATATTCATATGTGCATATCTGTACTGTTATCGGAATGCAGTGTCAACGCTTCAATATGTGTGCCTAAGTATGCGGAAATTCCCTGATCGGGGGATACAAAGAGTACAATACCATTACAATAAAAAGCAAAAAATGCACACTGAAATGTGTTTGACAAGAGTGTATTCCTTGACATGAAAACTAAAAATTTATTCTTTAAAAATAATCGGCCATGGTTAGTTACTTTTCATTGCCACACACATGCACGCACGCACATATCTTCTTTGCATTTTATAATTTGTAATGTACACAATTTCATGCAATAATATACAAAATTTATTTATTTATTGATTCAATTTGATTGATTAGTCAGTCGATTAAATGTAATTATTTTTGAATTAATTATTTATATATTTGACTAAACATATATACTTGAATGGATACACTCGTTTTAACTCGTTACATGAAGTCAGCTATGTTAGTCTGTGAAGCTGATAATAACGGAACTTTTTATATTTTTAAAAAAATCGCAGAAACGTTTAAGCGACGATGTAATATGTATGTATTCATTTTTTCGGGTGGGTCTTCCGAGACAGTGGGTCTACCGGGACGGTCGCAAAATGGTGGGTCTAGCGGGACACCTCATTATGCACGTGGTGGGTCTAGCGGGACTAAAAAGTGGGTCTAGCGGGACGGTGGGTCTAGCGGGACGGGACCGGGTAAAAATTGTGGCATTTTTGAGCTTTTTTAGCGAAATATACACATTAAAGAATAAAAAAGTTTTAAAAATGAAGAAACATGTTGTATTTTGGGCTTATTAGCTCAAAAAGAGTGCTAAAATCTATTCCAGCGGCCTATCAGATATTTTAAAAGAATTTTCAATTTTTTCTTCTGTGAAATACTTGTTAAACTTAATCATATTCCGAAATTTAGGGGACTAGTCCCCCTATCCCCCAACAGCTGCTCCATTGTATGTATGAAATTACATTCTACAATAATGGGAACGATGTAAACCAATAGTCGGAGGTTTTTTTGACCCCGCTTGAGGGTTTTCAATAAGCGTGTATATCGACTTGTTAATGTGTTCGATCGACGCTATAGCACGCTTAATGTCATTTTCGTACTTATTCCACGTTTTTCTGTCTTTTTATTTTTAAAATTACTATTGGAAAAAGCAAACTAATTGTTTTGATATAAAGCTTGCGACATAAAACATTGTACCGACTCGCTGTCGCGCGGCCTGACGAGCCACAAGGCAACGGCGGCCAAGAACATTGTCACTTGCCTGCTTCTCAAGAACTACAGCGAGTGCTTGGCCCGCGAGGAGTTAATTTGCCGTGGCGATTTGATCTACTTATCGCTGCGCCGGATTGCCGAAAAATCATTGGACGCCGATTGCATCGACCTCATGGCCAAATACGAGCTGGACAACAAGGCGGTCAGCGCTGAGCGAGACGCCGCCTCAGCCAAGCCACACGTCGCCGATAGGGGTAATTTCAATGACGTCACGGCGGTGTTGCGATCGGGTGATGACGCGCTCAATCGTCAGAAGTGAGTCCTTCCCCAAATCACTCAAGGTCTTTTTTTGAAATTTTGTGCATGGAAAGAAATCTAAAGTGCTAATGGAATTTCATGATGTCTTTTGCATATCAGTTGCCAAGTGCGACACTGTCATATCTGTTGTATCAGTTTAAGCCATTTTTGTATTTAATTTGATCGAAAAATTGCGATCATTGCACAGGGTTTTGACTATGTTCGATATAAAAGAAATAAACTGACTATATTAGATATAAAATAAATAAACTGCAAACTATACTAAATAGACTATATTGTAGGTTCACGCATGTGCTCTTTCAATTGATGTATGGATTGAGCATAAAAGCTTCTGGCAAACTCAACTTTTGCGTTTTAACACCTAAATTTTACATAGGAAACGAATTATTTGCGTTGACTGCGTTAATTATTCATATTCTAAGAATTTAATTAGCTCGATAAGTGCCCGCCAGACGCTAGAAAATCTTGATATATATGACTTTTTAAACTCAAGTTTTGCTATTACAAAAGCGTACGTAAAGGATAATTATGTACGCTTCTGGTTGGAAGCGCTCGAAATTTCTGGGAGTTGTTGCATTTTCTGTGTTTAATCCACTGAAAAATTTTTGTACGTGTACAAAGACGGCCCCGAGAAATCTTTTCTAATCCGGAAAAATCTTTGCGAAGTATGAAGAAATAAACTACAGTCAATAGTAAAGTACGAATAAGCATGTATATAAATGCAAAGAACAGCAATATTGTAATTTTGTAATATGGTATGGTTATATAATTAAGATGATATAATGTAATATTTTTTATTGATTTTGAAATTTTTTTTATTTTATTTCCTTCATTTTTATTTTATTGATTTTGAAAATTTAAAATATTTATTATATGTTATTGCGTAAATTTCGGCGAATGTAATTCATATTCTAGATTTAATTTGCGCCGCAACGGCCTCGACCTCTCCAAACAAAATGCGCGTTGCTTATTTCCGTATCAACGGCCGACCAATCATAAGAAAGGGGGCGCTCGGACGACGACGAATCTGAAAGACGGCGGCGGGTCAGAGTCGCGCAGCAGCGGGTCAGCGTCGCGCGGCGGCTCGTCGTCGAAGACGACCGGCTATCGCTATTGCGTGGCGTTTGGCGACCCGCATTTGCGGACGTTCGACGGCCAGCACGACACGTGTCGCGTGCTGAACGCGTGGCCTCTGGTCGATAACGCTTACTTGAACGTCCAGCTGTTCGGCGAGCGACTGAGCAACGGCTTCAACGCGTCGTCTATTACTAAAGTAAATCGGGCGCGTTGAATAATGTTTTGTTTGCTTGCGAATTTTTGCGTTCCAAGCGTAAAAAAGGGGAAAATTCGATGTATGTCGACCGCTTAAGCTACCTGATTTAGCCTAACATTTTTTGACTTACTTACGTCCCAGACATGTACGGGAGACTTATGGAGGGTTGAGTATACATGATCTTGGAGGGGGTGTGGGTTATTCATCCCCACCCAGAAAGATTTTCACCCCCCCCCCCTCATAAAATGCGAAATTTTCTGAAAGATGAGACCAAATGAAGGCTAAAAACTGATAAAATTGAAAAAAATGTTAAAAATGTTTAAGAAATGCTTGAAATTGACCAGAACCTGTAGATTAATATAGGTTTGTAGTGCCGCTCTAATTAAATAATGTATATATATTTAAAAACTTTCTTTCAAATTTATACTCTCTTAATTATCTCTCAATACTTTTAGCATGCACTTTTTCTAATCTAATTATTTTTTCCAAATCCAGTGATTGATATAAAAACTCGACGCCATTCGACCATTTAAATCTCTCTTCTGTTTTCGTAGACACCGATAAATCTATTCGAAATAGTATTTTTGATTCATCACGTCAATCGGCTTTCGTGTATTTATTCTCCACAAAAACTCAGCCTCAATAGAAAGTACGTAAACCTCAATATCGCAAAAATGCTGGTCTTACACGAAAATGCATTGAGATAAAATCGCACATCCAATGATTGGGATTCATAAGCGCGACGCTATCCATGAGAGCGACTTTATTCACAAGTACGACAGTAGTCAGAAGTGCAACGCTATCCCTAAGAGCGAAATGCGTTGGAAAAACATTAAGAAAATCCGTCTCATGACCAGACATGCACGAGGGTGGGGTTTGGGAGGACTTACGCCCCCGAAATGGAAAAATTGGAAATTTTGTGGGGAAAACTAAGTAAATTGAAGGCCAAAAATGGGTGAAAATTAAAATTTTTCCCTAAAACTGCTTGAAAATGACCACAATCTGGAATGAAGTAGTTTTAAGGCTACTTCTACATTTTTACCAGTTTTTTAGGTCATTTCGACCCAAAAACCTTCAATTTTTGACCACCAGATCGGCTGACCCCATCCTGCCCCAGATCGGTTATACTGCTTATACGCTCAAGCTAATTGGAATGCATGAAACAAGTTTTTGATGCTTGCTGTTGGTCCAACCTCCAAACCGCACGCTTAACTTCCACAGTACACTCTGAATCGTATTTCTATTTCCCAGCTATCTGAAACACGTAAAATCCGTTTCCGTTATTGTTTTCCGCTGGCCCAACCCTCATAATTATTTGAAATGCTCAACATATGTTTTCATTGCGTTTCGTTGGTTCAACCCCCAATACTCACCGCTATAAAAATACAGTGCGCAAGCATTTTTCAGTTCTTTTCGATCGTCGACTATTCCGGATTTGGTGGACATCGTAGTGCGTTGCAGGCACGCTCCTATGTAGCTTCCATTCCCTTTCCCTTTCCATTGCTGACTTTACACTCAATCACATTCAACACTACACATTCTTCCTATCATTTCTCTCATCGCATTCCCCAATTTCGCTCGTAACTTTTTACCGATAAAGTGTTTATTTTAGTGTTATTAAATTAATGTCTTTGAATCGCATTTGGTAATGCGCAAGAGCAAGTAAGTATTTCAATTGAAGCCTTTCCATTGGGTACGCAGACCTCCCACTTTACAGGTTTAACGCTATTTTGGCATTTACATGTACCTATTTTTGAAGTCATTTCGGCCCAAAAATCTCAATATTTGACCCCTTGGCTCCAGCTGTAAAATGTTTTTCTCAATCTTTCAGTATTAGATAATTTTTGTATTCAATTGGCATGTTAAACTAAACTTCAAAATTCTAGTGAAAAATTAACATGTTTCATCTGAAAGGAAGTCAACTTTAGGAACGGAAACTGACAATTACATAATGAAAATCAGGCTTTGTGTGTCCCAAATCGGTGGTTACTGGTTATTAAAGTCAAGCTTGACTTAATGACAAACGATCTTTCACTTGCTGTTGCTACTTAAATATGGATAAGAGGAATTATGTAAATGCTTTTTAATAACAATGCATCATAGATAGCGCGTTAGCACGTACCTATAATAGACTTGGGTACCCCCAACATATGATCCACGCTACAGCTATAACGGGACACATCTGGGAGGTGCGGTTTTTTTAAAAGATAGATAATAAAGATTATGCGCTCTTTTTTTGCTTACACTCAATATTGAGATTGTGATGAGCGTATAAAGTTTTGGCGTAACGTTATAACATGGCGAATTTTGGTGGTATTTTTCTGCAGCGTGTACACAACTCTCTGTGAAAGCCTTATACAATTCAATAGTGTAGAATTATAGAGGGTAGAATTCTCTAGGGGAATTTTTTTATATCTTAAATTTCGCATTAGTTCTTGAATGGAATGTAAAGAGTGAGTCAATCTATGGGTGCAAAAACACATTTTTGTCGAGTTTTCGACTTGTTAATGTCTGCCAACAAATCCGCTTTGAGTCTCGAGAAGTTTTTTCTGATAGAAATGTACTTCGGGTTATGGGACACTTTTTGCTTACCAACAAACGTTTTTACACTTAATACGGAGTTAGATCTAGGGGTTTAAACTTAACACTCTAGTGGATGGTGTAAAATACAGATTTTACAAAATTTCCCTGCCAACTGCTCCGGTTATAAATCGGGATAAATTGAATAAAATAGAAATAAAGCACCTTTTAAGGGCTGCACGTCGCACAAACCGCGCTTAAAAACGCAATATTGAGTCATTTATGGGAGTGTAAAAATCTAAATCAGGGGTGTAGAATGGGCGAAAAAACACGTTTTCCCTATTTTGATTGGTAAATGGTAAATATCCCAAATCCGCGTACAAACGTACTACGATTCAAAATCTACAAACTGGACCAAACTGAATTTCTTTACACTCAATGGGGAGTCAGGTTCAGATTTTTAAAGTTAACAATGCGGTGGTTGGTGGAAAATACGTTTTTTGTCCGTTTTTTGTTCGCCACTTTCTCCGTTTGGAAGTCGGGATAGATCGAATAAAATAAAAACAAAGTACTTTCTAAGGGGTATACTGCTGGCCTATAAAAAACCACCTTTTGTATTTTTGCATGTATGTACTGTAGAACCAACCCAATCTTTAAATTTATATAATCAGAGCAATCTCCCGTCAGAGCCCCATCTTACGTCACTAAGTTAATTTCACAAATTTATTTTGTCTTGGAGGAAAAATCGATCAAAGTCAAAACTAAAAAAAGCAGCATAATTCAATTGAAAGCTTAAAAAACCATATAACCTAAAAAACCAGCCCCAAAAAGCTATTTAGTTTTTTTCGGAGGTGTAAAGTCAAAAATTGGGTGTGTTAAACGTGTTTCTGTCTTGTTTTCTTTCTGCCAACTTCTCCGGTTATGGGTCTGGACATGATCTCAAGTGTAAAAATGTACCAAGAACGTGATACGCCAGTTGGGTGCATTTGTTTACACTCAACAGTGGTGTAAAGTGGTTTAGATCTAATATTTATTCGTCTTCAGACCATTGTGGAGACTTAATTTTTTCATAAATGTTGATCGTAATGTCAGAGTAATATCAGAATTACGACTCCGACTAAAATCTTCTTTACACTCTGTGGTTGTGTAAAGTTTACACTGCAAATTAACGTTAGTTTTACAGCCTTGCGGAACCAAAACCCTAATCCTGAGGGTTTATAGATTATGGGGGTTTATCAGATTCTGGGGATCCAGACCCCCACGCCTGTGTGTGGTACTGACCTCCTCGGCTCCCCATGTGCATATCGTCGTGGATATGCTTTCTCGCACATCGACCAGCTTGAGCTAAGCTGTGTCGAAAAGTATAGACTGAATTGTCCTGCGTCATCCAAAAAATGTTCGCATTTTACTGTTGATAGGTGTCGATAATAGTCAAGGCTTTACCCGGTTGCACGGACCAAAAGCAGTACACTGCGATGGGCGACGACGCTTTGCCGACGGCGTTCGACGACGGCACCTTTCACAGCGGGGAACCGTCGACGTCGAACGGCGACAATTTCGTCTATCGCTACAACGACGGTTTGGACGACAAGCTCGGCGCCCGCCTGCCGCCGGCCTTGTTCATAGAAGTTCCATTATCAAGGACGGCCGGTAGCTTCGACGACTTGGAGGATTCGTCAACGTCGCGAGTCGATATACATTTGCGTTATGTGGCCACGCGCGTCATTGTGCGACGGACGGGTCGATTTTTGAGGTTACCTTTGAGTGACGTATATACATGCTCTGGGGGTCCAACCCTCAGGCTGCTGACCAGACATGCAAGGGGGAGGGGGTTTGGGGTCCAGACCAGACATGTACGGGGGGTTTGGGGGTCCTGCCTGACCCAAATTTTGTGGGGAAAATAAGGCAAAATGAAGGTCAATAATGGTTGAAAAATGAATGTTCCTCAAGAGTGCTTTAAATTGATCGGAAACGTGTAATATTGTAGTTTCAACGGTATTTTAGCGCTTATACCAGCTATTGAGGTCATTCTGGCCCCAAAAAGCTCGATTTTTGACCCCTTAAGACCGGCTGACCCCTTCCTCCCAGATCGGCTATGCTGTGAACCTATTGTCTAGACCCCGCCAAAAACTAATGAAAATTGAAAATTTTCTTCAAAACTGCTTGAAATTGATCAGAAACTGTGGAATAACGTAGTGTTAATGCTATTTTAGCATGTGTACCAGTTTATGAGGCCATTTTGGCCCGAAAATGCTAAATTTTTGACTCTTACGGATAGGCTGACTCCCCTACCCCAGACGGCCATGCTGTGCATCTATGCTGCTCGTTTTGTCGATGTTCTGTCGGCGTTTGTCGATTTCCCAAAAAAAACGTTGAAAATGAGCTACTTAAAGCGTTTTTTGGCTCAAAAATGTCATTTTATTCATTATTTCATCATACTTTGTTAATTCATTCAGTTTTCCAAATTTTTTGCTTTTATGTTCTAGAAAAACCGACTCTGTTTAAAACGTCGAAAAACAGTGTTTCGGACATATACCCATGGGCTTTAAGCCCAAAAAAGACTTTAAAAATTTTTGAAGGCTGAACCCAAGAATTACCATCTGTGCATGTGTGCTGATATACCTACAATCTACACGTAGCGGATCCAAGATATCCGATAATCCGTTATCTATGCACAAAGTGATATTTCCCTAATCTTTTCAGTGGCTTTTTATGGTTATTTTAAATCACGCCTGTATCCAAGACTCGACCAAAGAGGGCGTCGACCCAACATAAATTGCATAAATTGATCTGCATCTCTGAAAATTCGTCGGGATACCTCGCAAAAACCGCATTTTCCGACGTATATCGACATGTTTTATTCATTAAGATCATAATTTTCGAACTTTTTAAAGAAAAACATTTTATAATCAAAAGGCTATAAAAAGTGTCTTTTCTTGGTCACGCTAGAGCCGAAATTGTAGAAAACACGTCACATCAGGCGCGAAACGCCGAAAATTCAAAAATTTAAGGTTAACTAAGTTTCGCTTTTTTCCTCTTACGCAAATAAAATATGGTGGCATTTTCCTTTCTTTCCCTGGAAGTTTCTTTTTCATATTTAGTATTCCAAAGACTGTTAACCCGTTTTAAAGTCACGACGGTAAGATTTTCCCAAGTGTGAAGATTTACTGAAATTATATATAAATCTGGATCTTCGAATCCTAAGAATGACATCAAATTCGGACATCCGCATCCAGAGTATAATAGCATAGGCGGAGAATTTTTATGTAAATCCGGACCGCCGCATGCAAAGTATAAAAGGATAGACGGACAGTTGTTAAATGAATCAATTTATAGTCGGACAACGAGAAATTGAATATTTGGGAATGCCTTGACAAATTAATATAAAATTTCTGCCGACATTTTTGTCGTGATTTTCCGATCTAATTCCGGGTGACCGGCAGTCCCGGGGGCCAACAAATGGTTTTTAAAATAGATCTGTCAATCGAAAAATTTTCCGGGTGAAGCGACAGTTCCGACAGACCGACTGTTCCGAGTGGCTGTCAAATGGTGCTGAAAATAGACCTGTCAGGACATTCCATCGCCGACTAATTAAGTAACAGAAAGAGGTAGCACTGTTAGTGGTTTCTCTTCTAGAAATGTTCTAGATGCAGTTCATCGACAGCTATGACCCCACATCTACATTTAATTTGGCCCATCTCTGCCCCCTCAACGAAAGTTTTAAGCTGTTACATGTATGTACATACATGTAGACAGCAACGAAAGTCTGGGGGTTCGATGGGGCCAAATTGCCAAAAAACAGCACAAAAAATTCAATTCTGGGGATCCATCAATTCCGGAGGATCTTTCAGATTCTGGGGGTCCAGACTACCCCCCTCCCCCAAGCCCATGTGTGGTCATTATGCTTGCTTGTGATGTTATATTGGTTTGAGCGTTGCACTGAAAATGCCCGTCGAAGCACTTGCGCACGAGAGTACGCTGAGCGCGTGGCAACTTTGCTTGGCCAGCTGCCCGTTGCAGGAGCGAATAGATTATAAACGAATTTTGGCGCAGCCCAGCGACGATGAGCGCCGTCAAAGAGCCGAAACTCAACGGCGCTGGCCACCGTCCATGGACCGCGACGCTGCCGTTAACGTTTGCCGCCGCGCCCGACTCACGGACTTCTTCTTCGACGCTTGCGTCTTCGACCTTATCGTGTCGGGCGGTGATTTAAGCTTCAGGTAGGAGCAAGCGCGGATATAGAGGGGCGACGGAAGGGCCGCCCCCTGTCGTCAAAAAATAGCTGGGCGCAATAGAGACTAATTTGTTTTTTCGATAAATCTGGCGCTTCGCGCCAGGTAGTAGTACTCATTAATGACATTTACTGACGTTCTCAGTGCTTTCAAAATTTTATTTTTACGTCAGAAGAGTGGTTTGTGCAGGCACGTAGCTGACCTGAACTTGGGCGACTAAAATTTTGAAGTCAGATATCTCAACAACTACTTATTTATAGACAGACAGAAATAATGGTGCTTCTGAGCGTTTCTCAGCAAGCTGTACACAGTGGAGAAGGGAAAAATTTTCAAAAAAAATTCAAGAAATTTCATCGAATCGTATTCAAAAATATTTTGCAAAAAATGGTCGCACAATTCTGGTACGCTGCAAAGAAAAAGAATATATACGAAAAATAAATATGATTTGGCAAAACGCGTAAATAACTGATATGCTCATCAAGCCTTACTGAAACTTGAGCTGCAGACAGCAGTTACATGTTCAAAACCAATAAATCTGGCGCGAAGCGCTCGGAAATTTTAGGCTTACTAGTTAAAAAGTGCGCTAGAATCTATTCTGCCAGTCTTGCAAATGAGCTTCAAAAATTTTTGATTTTTTTCCTTTAGGGGATCTTTGTAAAAATTATTCGTATTTCCAAAATTTTCGGGGGACTATTCCCCTCTACCCCCTACAGCTACGTACAGATCAAAAATTTTTTAGTTCTTACTATAATTCCTCTAGTGTTTTTAGTGTTTTGCGATACTTTGTGCCGATTACTGCACTAATTTTGTGCGTAATTCGCAGAACTCTTTCGAAAATTTCTAGTTTCTCGGATCACAAATCATTCGGTTTCTCAAAAGACGACATAAAACCGCTAAAGCATAATGGACGGCATTTTTGGACAGTTTTTGACACTTTTTGAAAAAGTTGGGGTTCCGCCCCCGTTAGAAATTTCTGGATCCACCACTAGGTTGGTAAGGCGTCAGTGGAATTATCAAATAATGGCTTTTAATTACGAGAAGTCGAGATTTTTGACTTAAGAAGCTTCGAAATCTTGCATATTTGTCGTTAAATATTACTACTGCTCATTCAATACGTTAATATCGCTGGGAAGTTCAAAATCAGTTTTTTCACTGGTGATTAATCTTGTCACTTGTTTAACATCGGTGTATGACAATGATGAGGCATAAATAGACTATCAAGAAAAATGCTCCGATGGAACAAAAAGACGAATATACTTGGGATTGTGGATTACTCAGGATGTAAAAGGAGGAGACTAGGAAAAAGCAACCTATGTATATGCCTAAAGTCACAAAATCTGCTAAAAATCAGACTTTCTCTAAGCAACCCAAAAAATCGAAATATATTCTGCGGCCTGCAGATTGAAATAAACTATTGAGCCAAAAAACGATTGAGCATTAGCTATGCAGTAGCTATGGGAAATTAGATGGAGTTAACTAGGAGAGACTTTGCAAGCCCATTGAATGAAATAGCAAACATCGGTGCATTCAAGACAATCAAATAAATGGATGGTTTGAAGTCGTAGGCAACGGGTAAGCTTACATGTAACAATCTAAACGTAGGTACACTTGCATGCCCGCAACGATTGTGTGCACTAATCAATTGACACCAGGTTTGCTTGTTATAATGCTCATTTTAACAAAATAAAACATCTTTAAATACAATAGCGGTCAGTTTTCTATCAATCACGATACGAAGCGAGTCAGCGTTACAACTTGCAAGCAATTTACAAGAAGTAAACATTTCAGATTATGTTTATACACTCTTATGTGAAGCATTGAAAATTATTTAATAAAGGTTACACTTTTTTAGAAGCCGCAGAATATACTTCGGTTTTTTGCGTTGCTTAGAGAAAGACTTTTGGGGACCATCTTTTACATGTACAAACGGGCCTCGTACAAAAAAACGCTGCCCGGTACATTTTTTGACTTAATATCATGTCCAGACTCACAATCGGAGAAGTTGGCAGAAAAAACAATACAGAAACACGTTTAACACACCCAATTTTTGACTTTACACCTCCCGAAAAAGCTAAATATTGATATAAATTAATGCAATTTTCTGTGACGAGTACCCCTTAAATAGTGCTTTATTCCTGTTCTATTCGACCTATCCCAACTTCTAAACGGAGTAAGTGGCGAACAAAAAAACGGACAAAATCGTATTTTCCACCATCCACCACATTGTAAACTTTGAAAATCTGTACCTTAGTCCTCATTGAGTGTAAAGAAATTCGGTTTGGGCCAGTTGTAGCTTTTGAATTGTAGTACGTTTGCATGTGGAAAACCTTTGTGCCGCAAAATATGTGAGATATTTACCAATCAAAATAGGGAAAAAACTTATTTTCTCGTCTATTTTACACCCCTGATTTTGAACTTTACACCCTCATAAATACCTCAATAATGCCTTTTTAGATGCGGTTCGCTTATTATAATTCTATTCAGTTTATCTCGACTTATAACCGGAGAAGATGGCGGAGAAATGTTAGACAAAGCCTTTTTTACACCATCCACTGGAGTCTAAAGTTTAAACCCCTAGATCTGACTTCGTATTAAGTGTAAAAAGGTTTGCTGGTAAGCATAAAGTAGCCCTTAAGCCGTGGTACATTTCTGTCAGAAAAAATTTCTTGGACTCATAACTGGAATTGTTGGCAGACATCAAGAAGGCAAACACGCGACCAAAATTTATCTTTACACCTGCAGATTTTTGATTTTTACACTCCCCCTCAAGGACTAATGCGAAATTCCATAAATAAAAAAGTGTCATTTGGAGCATTTATTTCTCTTCAATTCAAAACCATTAAATTGTTTGAGGCTTCAATATTGAGTTGTTCACAAGCAGTCGCAAAAACCACCAAAATTCGTTATATGTTATAAGGTTACGCCAAAACTTAACGCGCTCATTTCAAACTCGGTATTGAGTATAAACAAAAAGAAAGCTCAGTCGAGTTTTTTATTATCTATCTTTAAAAAAGTCGCACCTCCCAGATATGTCCCTTATAGCTGTAGGGGGGTGCACAGGTGTTAGGGTTAACCAGTATATTATAGGTATGCGCCAACGCGCTACCTATGATATGTCTTTGAGATAAGCTTTGATCGCTTGTTCATGGATTTCTACGAACTGCTGAAAGTCTAGGATAGCATTTATTTATATAACCATACAGCTTTACGAATGTAACTTTAAGTTTTTTATGTCGAATGACAACAGCTTGAATCGTCATGTGTGTGCGTGTGTGGCTATTTTCGGATTTTTCGTGAAAAAGTAGGTGCTGTAAAGCGAAAAACCTTATGTTGTGGGAAAATCATGGAATCGAATTTTGAAGTAGATAAGTAGGTATTGTATATATACAGTCTTTCTTACTTTGCGGCACTATAATTGCCCATCGATGTTGGTACTTATGTAAATGTTTGTCAAGACGATAAATTATAACGACCCCAATGGAAGGCTAAAATTTTTTTGTACGAGAATCGATGTTTTTTGAACAAGGTCCAATTGTACAAGTACAAAGATGGTCCCCAAAAGTCTTTGTACATTTTGTACATGCAAATTTCTGGGTACTATAATATGGTACAGTAGCGCTTTCTGTGTGATTAAACACTATATTTAGACTTTCAGTAGTGTATTTTAGCCAGTTTATGGGCTTTTGACGACAAAAAATGCTGAATACTTTCTCACAACGGCCTGAAGCGCTAAAAAATTTGATATTTGTCCTTTTTAAATGCAAATTGTGTCATTATAAAGACATATAGAACAGACAATTACTCATTGCGGCGCGAAACGTCGAAAATCTTTGCATATTTTAGACGTTTTAACGGTTTTTGTCTTCCTATTAATCTGTGCACGTGTATAAATACGGTCCTGAAAGTCTTTGTACATTGGCACAAATCTTTGACGAATACAAAAAAACCGTGATGAGATTGTAAATTGAACCATATTTCGCTTGCACGATTAAATCTTATAGGGATGCAGCTCGATTTGCGTTGAAAGACATTCGGCGTCATTATCCGCCGTACGTCAGACATTATCAGACAAATCGGTCCGATCTCGCTCCTTACTTGCTCATGTACAAAAACGAGTTCGACGATCAGGTTAAACCAATCGATTCGGATCGGCAAACGGCGTCGCTTACGCCGGTGGCTCATTCCGAACGAGACTTTCGACCGTTAAGCGCCTTTGGTGAAGCATCTGCTAAATCGCTTGTATTGACGATTATTTGTTTGATATTCGCTATCGCTAACTTGTAAAAATTACAGTTGGGGGATGAGTACGTGAGTGAGCGATTGAAGCCCCGAAAACCGATGAGCAACCAAATTTCGCCTAAAAATTTGGTGGTCTACCTTTAGAATGTTCTTTACCTCGACAAATTTTGCTAGGACAATTATTATCGTTTCCTCGCGATTCTCAGAATGTAGCGGAGAATGGCGAGAAATATTTTTTGATTATTAAAACTTTGGGAATTTCAATGAAAATTAACAACTTAAATTTGAATCGGACCGTAACTCGATCAGAATTCTCAAATTTTGTCATTCTATTCATTGCGGTACCTACTTCGCATAGTAATCGCTCTTACGAGTATTTTGATTACGGGTGATATATCTTTGTACCCAGGGCGTGCGCAGGATTTTTTAAACAGGAGTGGGCGGTTCGCAATTGGTGACCCTTTATTTTGGGATGTTTGCCAGTGCACAAAATAAAGTACATTTTCTGATTTCTGAACTTGCTCTATCCGTTGAGCTCATAAAATTCGAACCTTTCTAAAAAAATTTCACTTTTGAAATACGCTATGACAAATGACGTTTTTTGACTGCGCAAAATAATAATTCTACGGGTCGAAGCGCCGAAAACTTTGAGATTTTTCGACAAGAAGGTGGCAATTTTCAATATTTTTTATGCACTATCTTACCTTATCCAAAATTATTTTTGGCTAAGGGGGCGGACGCCCCTGCGTACGCCCATGTTTGTACCTATAACTACGTCCGTACTTTTTAAGAAAATCGTTTTCGATGACTGTCGCTTTATGTATTTGACTTGTAAATGTGTTAAAACTTCAGAGAAGTATACCTAACTGCTCTAGTTCACTTTTTAGGACACAATTTCTGAGAAGATTCACCTTTGAGTACAGGGACGCTGAGCAAGTCTAAAAATTAATCATACCCGAACAAACACATAGTGTACTTTTGCGCGTTAAGAACGAATCTGACATTTATTTCGATCAAAACCTAAAATTTATGGAGCTACAGTAAGCTGAATTGTAGATTTACAATGATTCTTTTAGAATATTGTTTCTGTTATTAATATTATTATTATAGTATTGTGGCACATCGATGTAAGATTTTCCATTTCTGTCTTGCTCTCGCTATCTGTTTACTTATTGTACAGGGTGGTAACCTTTTGCTAGGGGGGGCAGTGCTATAACTATAGAACTCAGGATCAAACCAAATGTACCATTAGATAGAGAATTTAAAACGGAATTTATTGATGCCAAATTAAAAATCAGTTGTGCCTAAGACCTGCAACAATTAATAAATGTCGATTTTCGATACTTATCAAGATATTTTTCACGTTTATGTACAAAGTTTTATATCAAAACCAATTAGGTCCTATTTTGGGCCTGGAAAATATTTGGTCGTTGGTCAGACTGTTTTTGTTCACGAGGCGCCTTGCATGCGAGCTAATGCAACCCAACATTTCTTAAAACAATCAAACGTCGAATTTTGGGGTGACGATATTTAGCCCGGAAATTCACTCAACTTAAATGCCGCCGAAACTATTAGGCCATTCATAAAGATGAAGTCGAGGCGCAAATACCTGCTAAAATCTGACTGGTCGATGATCATATGAAATTTCGCACAGAAAGGAGGAAAATATTTGGAGAAGTCTTGAAAATCGACGTAGTCTGTTCATTGGTTTGTGTTCATACCCAGACCTTTTGAAAGCTGTTTCTCGCCCAAGTGATAGGCACACTGATTATTAATCTGGCATCAATAAATTCCGTTTCACATTCTCTATCTAATGGTTTATTTGGTTTGATCCCAAGCCCTATAGTTATAGCGCTGACCCCTAGCAAAAGGTTGCTAACCACCCGGTCTTTCCTCACGTGATTGAACAGGCCAGGTACGGCAGTATTTCACATGTAGGTTTACAATGTTTTTATTTTTTATTGCTTTTATTTATATATGTTCTATTTATGCTCCTTTTTTATTATTAATATTATTGTAATATTTATAGTATCTATAATTTTAGTTCGTTTATTTATTTAATTGATTTTTTCCTTTTCTTTATAATGAGAGGCAGTCTAGCCGCCTAGACTAGCGCCGATAGGTTGCAGCGACAGTCAGAAGATTAAAGGCACGAAACTGTAGCAACCTAGTTCCTCTCTGTCTGTTTATTTGATTTTTTACGTTCCTTTTTTCCATTTTCTTTTTCTTTTTTATGTAAGTTTTCTGTTTATAATCCTGCCTACTTTTTCTGTTTCATTTAGACTTTTGCGCCTCATAAAGCATAATTAATCTCTCATAATATAATTTTCTTATTAGTTACATTTGTGCCATTTCACGCGTCCTTTTTGTTTCTTACTAATAGCATGCTGCACTTCTACAACTCTTTCTTTCTTTTCTTTTTTTCTTACTTTAATAAAAATCCAAGAATCTACAAAACAGACTGCAGGCATTCAAAAATCACAGGCGAAAAATTTCAATTCATAAATTTGTTCCGACGAAATGATTAGTAAAACGAATAATACACGTAACGTTACAAACAAGTGTGTTATCAATAATCTAGCACATTTTATTAATCATCAGTAATAAGTTTCGAGCTCAAGCCATCCACCTGGGTATTTGCGAATAAAATAGCGGCGTATTTCATCGAGTATAAAAATGAGCAGAGCGAAAGGAAGAGCACAAAACCACCAGGAAAATCTGAAAACAATCACTTTTTCAAGTTGCTTTTCAAGTCGAGCTAATACGACAAAAAAATGTGTCGAAATAACTATGTATGTACAGTCTGTTCAATATATGTACGTTTAGGAATAACGCTAAATATTTACTGTTTTCTAGTGCAAAATTTCGGTTGAAATTCTTTCGGATTCAAACTTTCACCGAAACAGCAATTATGTTCTCATCTTGCATTATATACCCCGCGTTCCCGTGTGTTTTTTAAAGTCAAAGGTTCCAGTACTAGGACGCCGTCCTAGCCAGGTTATAATGTAATTAGTCTCACTCAAAATAGCAAATATTAGTATCATTTTGTGCGATTTTTTAAGTTCTTTCCGAATGTGTTTGTCATTTTTCACTGGAGTAACTTTGTAAGAAAATATAACAAAAAAACTGCTACTACACTTGAGCATAGGCATGAGGTGGACATGCATAAAATAAATACAAATAGTATATTTTCGTTGACTAAGATATCATTTTAGGACTGTAGTAGCTGATTAAAAAGTAGGAGCCCACCAATCTTGTGGTAATTGACCAAAACTGTTTTGTAATTTAAGTTTTTACGTGATAATCATGAAAGTGTGCTAATTTTTTAGCATGTATAATTTTATTTACTAACTTGGACATTTCAAACGATGTAACTAGGGCTAAAATGAGGCTAGACAAAGTTTTGTAGTCATACAAAACATACAACGGGAAAAATCAGAAAAAATTGATCGGCTAAGACGCAGTTCTAGTTCACGGGAACGCGAGGGATATTCTGCAATGCGAGTATTCCAACGCGTGTTTGATACAAAATAAGTTACTTATGTGCGAATACGAAATTTTTATATTTTACTCGTAAAAAATATATTAGTATAAAAACGACTAATGTAGCGCCACAAAGAATCTAATAATTTATAATACTTAATAATAGCCGAAAAATACTTAATAATAAACCAAGTTCGTTATTTCATTTTCTGACCCAGTGCGAAAAGAAACAACTCCCACCGTCTCGATTGTGCCCTTGTATTGCAACTGATACAATAGGTCGTTGATATTAAGTAGGTAATTTGTAACACATTTAATATAGATTTTCCAGTGAAAATACAATTTTTTTAATAATTTTGGCACGAATAACGATAAAACAAGTCTGCTGGGACATCGAATTATCTAGGCCTGCAATTCTACACAAGTCACTCATACTTTTAAATTATCTGATGCGACTTTCCCACGAAGGTCTCTAATTCTTCGAACAGTTAGCAAGAAGAGGTCAGATTTGAGCTACAAGGTTCTCCTCAATGCAGAATGGACAAGACATCATAATTCCATTAATAGAAACATGTTCCTTGTTTGCGAAAATTTTTTATTCCGGGAAAAAACGATGAAAATTTTCTTGGAACGAGGGATTTCGCCCACATCAAAATTTTCGCTCTTTTCGTAATTGACAGTTTTTGAATCCTTAGAATTTGAGTATAGATATTCATAAGAGATAATATTCCCCTAAGTGCGTATTATTATCGTTATTTTCGCCGCTCCCTCTTTATTATTGCTCATTAGTCATTACTGTTTAAAGCAAATAGACCAAGTTTTCGGATCTAATTTATTATGACTCACTGTAATGGATAAACCTTGAACGCGACGTCCATTTTAGGACAATAAACGAGGAACATTGCCAACGCTGTTTCGAAAAGTATCGAGAAATTCAGCACTTGATTCCTGTAAGCCACAAAATTAGCTTCTTAGCAAAATGCTCTTTAGAGATTATTTGGGAGGTGCATCACTTGGCCTACCCAATTTTTGTATAATAACTATAGCGAAATCGGAGGTCAATCGTGAAGCCTGATTGAGCGATAATCCGTGCTTTTGAATAATATATAGTCAATTATTGAGGAAATTTAGAACATAGACTGCGTGCAACACTTTTTCAAAATTTTTGTTTGATTTCAGCAGGAAAAGAACAATAGAAAACAAATCGCTGCAAGTCCAGCTAAAAATAATTTGCAGAAAATTCAAATGTTGAATAAGCCAACTTTTTCAACGTGACCCAACTTAACATAATTATTATTAAAAAACTTCGGGGCTCAAAAAACTTGGCCAGACACTGAGCTAACCAGCGTAGTATGTACGTCACCGATTTATAACAACCAAAGTTTACTTATTTATCCAAAGTTTCCGACATATTCGATTTAAGGGCTGATTTTAGAAGTGAATCACTAGCGACGTTCAACAATCACGATTTTTCCGTATTACCCTACTTCAAGTTAACATATGGCAAGTTTTCCGAACTTTTATTAACAGTTCGAAGTTGATTATAGCCGCAATCAGACATGCAAGTAGAAGGAATGGGAGAAGCAAGAATTAAAAAGTGGAAATTTTCTGGAATTAGACAAAATAGAGGCCAAAAATTAATGAAAATCAAGGAATTTTCATCCGAAATACTGCTGAGAAATAATGTAGTTTTAATGCTATTTTAGCATTTATACTAGCTCTTGAGGTTATTTTGGCCCAGAAAAAGCTACGAGTATGGTCGCAAAATTTTTCAAGCAGAATATTATCTCTTCTCTTATTTCGAGCGTCTATAAATAAAGTAGTTTGCAATTAATACATCCAAAACCATGAATGCATGTGAGGAGCTTACATGCGATTTCCTGGAAAATGAGACAGAATCATAAAAATGACCAGAAACAAACTCGTTGCGGAAATGAGAAATCATCATAAAACTACGATTCATGCATTTCTGTGCTATCTTAACATTAAAATTTATAATAAAAACGACATTAATTTCATTTTAATTCTAGCTAGCTGTGAGTGTGACCCCATGACGAAAGTTACTCCACAGATCGGTCAAACTAAGTTACTATGTTAAGATCAGGCATGCTAGGAGAGGGGAAACAACAAAAAGTAAAATTCTCAGAGAAAAAGTCTGAAAGCAGAAGAAATTAAACTTATTATGCAAAAGTGCTCAAAATCGACCAGAAACTGTCAAACATGGTAGTTTGTTATTTTAACGTTACTTTTAAGACTATTTTAGCCTAAAAATGTTTCCACATGATACTCCTATACTGGCCATTGCTAACTGCGAGAGTTACACGTGTAGGCGAACTTGCCCTAGCAGTTCGCGGTAGCCATAACATAGCCAATACTAGTAGCTATCTATGATAGTGCACTGTAGGCTATGCCTTCGGTCTTCCCATTATTTCCCCAATTTTCAATAATAAAAAACATTAAGATACTTGTCCGGTAACATAGAGTTAAGTGTATGATAATAGTAATTATTTCATGCATACCGCTTGTGTAATCGATAACATTCGATCTGAGATAAAAGTGATTCAGTATTACGTTAATTTGATCTTTGTTTATTTTACTGTAATGGTCTCTTGAGGCCAATGTAGTTAGTGTTGTGGGCAGTCTCGTTGGCCGTCGTACGTTTGTATAGTCACGTACGTTTTCGTTTTCTTTTTGCTTTATTGTTGTTGTCCGGCAATCAGGCCGTGAATTCTTCGTCAATTAAAATAGAAAAACCTACCCAGGGGTTTTAGGTTATACCGAGGGTTAGGTCGGCCACTCCTACGTCGAGGATTTTAACTCATCTGAGTGGACGGATAGGTAAATCCCATATGTTTATGTATGCTATTTGGAAATCTTAATTTATTTCTCAAACCAAAAATTGATCAAAAATATTATCTAATTCTTTAAAGATGATTGATCAGACTAGAGCTCGATGTTGTTGTTTTCGTAGTCTATTGTGCTACACATATTAGGAACCAAAAACGTTTCGAACCAGGCACTGATTGGAAAATAAGTTAAATATTCAACTTGAGCTTGAGATAGGTCAGCTGACCTCCGCGGCAAATACCGAGACTAGGTAGGTAGCCTTAGGTCTTAAGGCGTAGCTGCTGAGATCACCCGACAAGAAGCAGCCGGCAATATTAGGGCTGAGGGGATCAAAGCCGTAGGTCTGTAAGGGTCCAAAGATCGAAAGCTATCCAGGGCTGCGCGATCGGGGCCAGCGCTAAGCGTAGACTTAAGTACCTACGTACCTAGGTAAATCTCGAAGGTAATGTTGAGGCCGGTCTGTGTCGCTCTTGTAGACGCAGGCCCCCTACATTACACCATGCTGCTGCATCCAACTTTTCCTTTTCCTTAAACCAATTTAATCTAGATAATATGTATCTACATGTTGCATTGAAATCAAAGTTAAGCGTTGCAATACTCACACCATGCCTTGTTGAACGATTGAATTGCGGCGCGTTTTCGTTATAATCAAATCAGCCCATTGAGTGACTACGATAGCTGCAAAAAACGCGCTTTGGCTCGTATATTCGAGGGCTTTCCGGCGAGCGTAAGGCTATAATGTTGGAGAATGCAGCTTGTATTGATATGGGTGGGCATACTGCAGTTATTTAACAAAAAAAGTTTTCATAAAAACTTTGGGACGCACTTTTAGTTGACAAAAGCTGTAATTCGCAATTTGCAGTATGGGTGGACTAAAAACAATGGGTACACGTCATAAACACTGTTTTTTGACGTGTTAGACGATGCCTATTCTTTCTAGAACAAAAAACATAAAAAATTTTCCATAGAAAAAAATTCGATCAAATTGTGTATATGGCAGCGTGAGTTTTGAGCTGAAAATGAGTTAAAAACGCTTAAAAAGGCACACTTTTTAAAATTTTTACAAAAAAATCAAAATTCTGGGGGTCGCAGCCATTTTGCGGGGATCAGATTGTCATTCTGGGAGGTCAACCCTAACGAAGACATATGCTTCTTCGCACTGTAAATCACGCAAGTATGCTGCGAAAAGCCTACTATAAGATTTTTATACTAGACCATTTACCACAATTTTCGACCGAATAAAACATTCCATGTTCTGCATGGTGGTGAGTTACATTTTAAGCCAGCGGTTCATAAAATTCCTTTTTCACTCAGCAGAGCATTCGCTCGGGAAAAAAGTCGCGCGTGATAAAATGTAAGCTGACTTTGCTGCTACTTTATTTTTAAGTTTCTTATCAAGCGAAACACTGCTACTTTGCAATTTTTTTTGAATAAGCAAATTCTCAAAAGTGAAACTTGTGGTAAAAGATGGGCTACTTAACACTAAACATCAGAAATATCTCGTTTTATTGAAAAAATCGCTCTATATCAGCAGATTTAAGAAATAAGGTTTGAAACTATCAGGCGCGGATTCAAGGGGGGGGGCGGCCGCCACCCCATTGGCCAAAAATATTTGGCAAGATAAAGAATGGATATGCAATTTGCAATGATTTTTGGCCGTCAGTGACCACAATTTCTCAAATTTTTCGGCGCTACGCGCCGGATGATATCTATTAATGACATTTATTAACTTTCTCGGCGACCTGGAAGCCATTTTCTGTTCTATTTTTGCATAGTTTTCTTCTATTTTCAATTGAAAATTTCGAGGTTTAGCATCAAAATACTATAAAAACAGGAAATCAAGCAGTAAATCATGCTTCTAGACGTCTATCCGCCCCAATTTCACAAATTTTCCGGCGTTACGGCGCCAGATTTTTGTAAGAGTCAAAGAAATTTAATGATTTTTTCGCACAAAATTGTCGAAAATTCTAAAATTTTTCTGAAAAAATATAGCGTCAAAAGTGATTTTATGTAAAAGTATACAATGTAAAACACCGAAAAAAACGCTATTTCGCGCGTTAAGGGCAAATTTTCGGACCTATTTTTGACTGTTTTTGGAAAAGTTGGGATACCGCCCCCCCCCTTAGGAAAATCCTAGATCCGCCACTGGAAACTATAGTGTATTATTTTGGCTAATATATATCGGTGCGTGTCGTAAGCTTTTATTTCTCTCTGTGAGTCTTATTGCCCTATTTATGTTTAAAGGGTGCGTCTAGTGCGGCGGAGCATTTTGATCTTTAGAAATTTGGTAACATCCCGGGTGGCCGACAGTCCCGGGTCACCGACAGTCGTACCGACAGTCCGGGACCGACAGTCCCGGGTCACCGACAGTCCGCGTAACCGACAGTCCCGTATCACCGACAGTCTCGGGTCACCGACAAGTAGTATAAAAATAGATCTGTCAAATCAAAAAATTCCCGAGTGACCGACAGTACCTACTGGCCGACTGTTCCGAGTGGCCGACAGTCCCGGGTGGCCGACTGTACCGGGTGGCCGACAGTTCCGGGTGGCCGACTGTATCGGGTGGCCGACAGTCCCGAATGGCCGAGTGTACCGGGTGGCCGAGAGTCCCGGATGGCCGACACTCTACCGGGTGATCGATAGATGCATAAAAATTCCTAAATGACCCGGTTGTACTATTACTATGAATATATTTACATACGTACGTATGTATGTATGTATGTACGTACATTTTTTTCAAAATCGAAATACGTAATTTTTTCATTCTCTAAGAATAGCAACAAAGTTTTCACTGGCATAAATGTGAATATAAACTTATTACATGTACATATTAAATAAAAACTTATTAAATATACATATTTAATATAAACTATCAAAAATAAACATTTTGTATCAAAGATTCATTTTTGTCACAATAAGTTTAAGAAGGATAGCACTAAACAATAAGTTTAAGTACATAGGATAGCACTAATTTAGTTTAAGTAGGATAACACTAAATAAGTTTAAGTGGGATTGCACTAAACAATAAGTTTAAGTAGGATAGCCACAATAAGTTTAAGTAGGATAGCACTAAAATATTACGCATTGTAAATAATAGGCCTTTTTTACAAAATCCTGCATGTTTTAAATATGCTATGAATTCGTATGAGCAATGTTTTCGCATTGGTAAAACTATTGATGTGCATAAATAGGTACCTACTTGAAAAAGCATTAATTCCTAAATCATTAGTCAGTTAGGAATTTTTATGACAAACCTATTATTATACCACTTGTCGGTCACCCGGGAATGTCGGCTAACCGGTACAGTCGGCCACCCGGGACTATCGGCCACTCGGTACAGTCGGCCACTCGAGACTGTCGGCCACCCGGTACAGCCGGCCACCCGGGATTGTCGGCCAGACGGGAGTTTTTCGATTGACAGATCTATTTGAAAAACCATTTGTCGGTCACCCGGTACTGTCGCTTACCCGGGACTGTCGGTCACCGGGACTGTCGGTCACTCGGGACTGTCGGTCACCCGGGACACAATCAAAAATTTAGCAGCTCAAAGTTTACGTTATTCAGGAAGGAAGAATAACTAGTACGTGTTTTCTGCATGCAAAAGTGCTTGGTCGTACAAATTCGGCAAAGCTTTTGACCTTGCGTGAACCAAACAATTGAAATGTTAGCTTTTCTAATTTATGCAAATTAAAAAAGACGTTTTGTTTATAGGATCAGTTAATTATTTTTTATCACATGTGATAATGTTACATTACGCAATGGAAGGGAAAATGTATAAGTAAATATCTTTTAAAAGCGAATCTCGATTCTGTGATTTTTTATACTTTCATACATATCTAACTAGTTTTTCAAAAATTAATCGTTTTTCAAGAGCATAAGCCCTACATAGACTGTGTAATTTCTGAGGCATTCTAGTCCCCGACAGCGTTGCTTAATTGAACGATTGAAATGGCTGAGCCAGCTGTATATAACCATTTCGTAGCAACCCACTTTGTCCTATTTTTTCAAAAACTTCACACAGATAGAGAAGAGCTTGTTTATTTCGTCTAAAACACTTACCCACTGTTGTCCGTAACTGTCCTCCAGTCATTGACATACGGTGAATCCCATTCACCTCGAATGTTTATCAGTCTTAAGGGCCAAAACCCGTTCTCTGCCATGATCACAATATAAGCGAAAAAGCCGGCAAAGGTTTGAATAACGCCGATCATACCATATGTAGAGAAATCAGTCTGAATTCCATATTCAATTTTAATTCATATTAATTTTAAACGTCAATCAAATCTTTACATTATCCAAAACAAATTATAAAGGAATGCTAATAAGCTCATATAATTTTAAAAAGTTTTGATAAGTATCATGCTCTACTTGATTTTCTATTTCCTTGCAAAGTTTTTCAGAGCCGTCTTTGGATTCTACTCGAAGCATTTTCAGCTTCATTCATTTAATATTGGAAAAGTTTCGACCTTAATAGAAGTTTAAGAAGAGACGACAAGTGTGAACTCAATATTTGATCAATAATTGACAAAAGCTAAATTTTTAATACGTTTAGAAGAGTATGTTAAATCTAAAATTTAGGGTTCTGTGTTTACCTCTTATTTACTAGCCGATCCTTGTATGGGTCTCGAGGCTGTCTTTTCATAATATCTGATTCCGCATTTTCGTAGGCCAGAGCAATGGCAGGGAACTTAAATCGAAAAGTGATCACTGAGTACATGATAAAAATTCAATAGATTCGTTATTAGCTTAACTTATTATTTATTAATCGCCTACGCAATGCATCCATTAGCACGTCTTAGTTAATAGAGAATTCCTAAGTTTTTGTGCCAGAAGTAATTTAGTGGACACTTCAGTATACTGCAATCTGAATTAATAGAAATTGACGTTATTGTCGACATATTGTAGAAACACTGGTGAAAAAATTAAAATTTATCACTTAAGAGTTTCCCTGTGGTAGTTCGGTTATCTCAATGCATTTTCACTTAAGCTATTATTTATATTGTCTTCAAATATAAAAACTATTCTAGGAAGTGAGTATCATACACATTTGGGTGTTTTGTTTAAGGGCCACGTCACGAGGCATGAGAAGATCCAAGCACCTTTTCATTACTCTCCTAAAATAAGAGTCTGTTCAAATTTTTCCGAGTAACTTTCTTAGTTAACATAACATTCTCGCATTTTCGAAATTTGAGAAGTTTCAGATATCAGCGCGCAGCATAGCCTAACTTTGAACACACATGGGCGTGAAGGGTGAGTCCCCAGAACCTGAAAAACCAAAAAATGGATAACCCGCAGAATTAAAATTTTGACATGTTTTCTTGTGATTTTTGCTAGTTTTAACCCCCCAGAGTTTGGCTGCTGTCCATGTACATCTGTGAGGTTAGTGTGGTGTGGGGAGCTCATTCGCAGAGCTTTTTGAGCTTAAACGGCCTTAACAATTGGTATTAGCGGAGAAAACTACCTTATTCACTCTTTCCGATCGATTGCGAAACAGTTTTGATTTGCCTACATTTTCAGAGTGAATTTTACTATAATGTTCCTATAAAATTATCATTGACCTCCTTCCGGCCCGGCGTTTATCACAAAACCCATATGGAAGTCTGATTGCAGGGACGCTGCTGCATATACGGATCAATCAATATGTGTTTATCGGACTATACTCGTATTTTCACAATTTCTTTCCTTCATCTGTCCAATAGTGAATTTTATGAAACGTAAGTTGGTCTACGTACCAAATCTGTTCCAAGATCAATCAGCAGAATTGTGATCGTTCCCAGGGCAAGGGGTATACCAAGCAGTACAAAAAACAGAAAAGGCATTATTTCTGGTACATTGCTTGTCAATGTATAGGCGATCGATTTCTTTAGATTGTCAAAAATAAGTCGTCCTGAAAGCCATTATAGCACATTATTGAAATGCTTGGAAGAAGAAAAAATTTTTGCTCGATATACTTAGTATAAATGCTTTACTATTACCTTCTTCTACCCCGCTAACTATGCTGGCAAAGTTATCGTCCAAAAGTACCATGTCAGCCGCTTCCTTGCTTACATCGCTGCCAGATATACCCATCGCAACACCTATCAACAATGTTACCTTAAATTAATCTAAGAACATTATCTGTCTACTTTACAAGAATCAATGATTATGAGCCATACAAGAAACTTTTAAAATCAAGAACCACATTTTTATTGTTTTTAACTTCTCAAAGTTTCCAATCTTCCATTCATTGTATACGGCTCTTAAATCATAATTAAGAATATAAGATGAATTAGAAACCATTAAATCCTTTCGAAAACTCTTAGAACCATCTTATTAATTCAAAAAAGGATGCACGATTTTCAATGAGCCAATATATTAAACCCATAAGAACACTTTCTGACTTCCAAAGGAGGAAAAGCTTCTTGCTAAATTTTGTAAAATTTTAAATTTCAACTAACTGACATCAGCAACGCACTCTTATTATTGATTTCTACCTTATGTTGGACCTGAATACGCTATCTTCTTTGAGCATTGCTTGAACTTGCTTATTGATTAAGAACATTCATCTTTTTAATGAAACGAATCATTACTTCAAAATACAAAGACTGATAGATCGCAAAAGTCAAATATTATTTACTTAGCGGAAACTTGATTTCTGATTTATGTTATTGCTATGTATTTTCTGAAAACGATATATGATAATTTTACTTTTTACCATTTCTTTCTACAATTTTTTAGGCTGTTTAGTTTTTCCACAAATATGCTTAAAATCAATCAGTCAGGGCTGTAGCTTCTTTTTTATTCGAAGATGCTAGGCTGTCGGCTACCATACATGATCATGGGAGTTGGAAATTTAGGTCATCCCAGAAAGGTTACAGGTTTTTAAAACCCCCTCCCCAGAAAGTTTTTTAACCTCCTTGACTTCGCGAGTTTCCGAAAAAATTCGCAAAAAGTTGCTGTTTTAAGTGTTTTTTTAGCGAACTTTCGGCTTATAAGCATGAAATTTTCATACTCATTTTTAACTACATTTTGTTAATCTTACTAGATTTTTTCACGTTTTCTAAATTTTTTAAGGTTTTCGCATTCTAGAACGGAAGAGCATTGTCAGGATAACCGAAAAATGGCGTTTTTGACGCATAATTATCGTTTGTGAGCCTAAAAACTAAAGAGCATTTTAAAGAAATATTTTGGTTTCACCTTCCTAAATCTCTCGCTGTGCATGTGTGGTGGTCCCTCCATCAACTGGTGATTCCGACTAAAACTTTGAGACCGGATAACAGCGAAAAAGCTATTTCGTACAGGAATTTTTAATTTTTCGATTTATAAGAAGCTAGAATATCATCTTTCCGTACTGAAAACTCTGGATCCGCCCGCCATTCCAAGGTTGGATTGAATCCTAGAAAGGCCGTACTAATGCCTTTCTTAGTGACTGACCAATATCAGCTTTTCTCAGAGCTGGAGCGTCATTCACACCATCGCCGGTTGCCGCAACAATTTCACCCAGTCTTTGAAATGCTTCAACAATTAGCAATTTCTGCTGCGGAGACGTTCTCGCGAAAACAATTTCAGTATAATTAAGGATTACGAAATCCAGTTCTAGAGGCGTCATATGAAACACGTGACTACCCTCGACGCAAATAGCTTCAGCGGTCCTCAAACGATAAATCTAGCTTACCCAATTGATTAACAGATAATTTGGCATTTTTAATTGCTTTTTCTTGCTCCATAAATATGTTGGATCACCACGCGTGAAGGAACAACGTCAGAAAAACCATCAGCAAAAGAATTATGTTTCAGTACCTATATAGTACTTAGTATGATCAGACATGCACGGGGTCTTCTAACTCTAAAATATGAAAATAAAAAATTTTCTGAAGAAAACGAGGCAAAATGATGGTCGAAAACTCGTATTCTTCAAAAGTGCTTGAAACTGACCAGAAACTGTAGCATTAGTCTTAACGGTATTTAAGCATTTGGACCAGTTTTTAAGGTTGTTTGATCAAAAAAAGCTCAATTTTTGATTCCCCCACACTGGCTGACCCCTTCGATCGGCCATGCTGTGCACCTATGAGTGTGATATATTTTGAGAAATGGAGAACGTTGTTTGACTTTTTCTTTACGGAAGCCAATCATGCTACTACGTACCTATTCGCTGAAATAATTTTGTAACTACAAAACTATACTGAGTATGGACGGAGAAGCAAAAACAGAAACATGAGTTAATCAGTTTATAGACAGCAAACTACAATTTATACGATACTGACGGCATAAGCGCAATTCTGAGCAAGTTCAGCAACAAATTCTAGAATTGTTAAAAATATTCTATGACTTCATAAATCATAAAAATGATCAGACGTTTCTTTTTCCTTCTTTTCAAGTTTCTCCAAATCTCAAATTATTTTTGGATTACTATTATTTTTCACAGAGTTTGAAAGGATATTGCAATTTTCGTTTAAAAATATTATAGCATTAGCTTTGAAGATATTATAGCTTAGAAACTTAGGAGTTCATGAACTTGATAGCCCAATGGGTTAATGAACTGCGGCGCAAGTCTTCAAGGAAGCTGGTTCTTGAATTTAGAAAGGCTTACCCCATGTAAGCGCCCTATCAAGTCAGCGGTTATTTCCACCAAACTCCCATGATAAAACGAAGTTTTCACGAGTTTTTCGATTTTTGGTTGCTTTTCCTCAAAAAGGAAGCGGATCGTTGATTCAACGTTTTTGTTTTCAGCCACTAGAAATAGAACAACATAAATGTATCAGATTCCTGCCTTTTGCTTTAACAGAAGCGAATGTTAGATTCGCGTTCACAATTCTTTATTTTCCAAAAATTATAGAAAAGGTGTTGTTGCAATCATTTTCAGCGATCTTTGTCAAATTTTGGCACTACTTGCCATAGGCTTTGTTGACTGAAAGTCTTTGGATTTTGGCGCGTTTGCTTTTAACTTATCAGTCGCTTAAGGCGAGAAGGAGTGAATCTCCTGGTATTTGTTAATATACTCAATTTTTCATATTTCCTCAGAAATTTTTCGTGTTTCAGAAAGAAAAAGCACCAACAGAAACGTCAAGAAGTGATGCTTTTAAAGCATGCCTATTTTTTTAGGCTAAAAAGATACCTCGAATTTTTTCGGTTTCAGCCCCCAGAATCCCCATACTGCGCATGTACGCTAAAATAATTACACGGCTTTGTACAATACAACTCGAAGTCTTTTTTATTGAAAAATTATAATTGAAAAGCAGAGGAAAGCTCTATTTAAATAATTAACTTGAATGAGAGGTACGTACGCGCTTAATTTATCAATTTTGAATAATTCATTACCAACCATTCTAAATTCTCTTAAATATAGATATTTATCAAAACGTTCAGCGCTACAGCCCACCAAATCATTATAACCACAGCAGCACCATTAGTGACTGATCAATGTAAGTAAGCTATAAATCGATTCTACGAGTAGCTTTCTACAATCAAATACAAATGCCAAGTACGAGCACATTTCACATTAAAATAGGCACCTACCTTGGATCAACTTTTATTAAATTATTTTTTGTGTCTCGTGTTGATATCTCTTGCTTGATTTGATCGTTGGCCAATTTAGAGTTTTCACCCACGATGCCACATATGCGAGCTATAGCCACAGCAGTTAATGGGTGATCACCGGTCACCATGACTACCTATAAGTATGAAAGCTATGCTTCAAAAACGGCCGATAACTGATTTCGGGCAAAGAAGTGATTTTTTCTATAAAGCAGCATATTAATCAGTAACCTCAGAGCGAAATAGAAAAAACATTGCACAAGCGGCTGAATCAATTTAATCCATCAAACATTAATTCATTAATGAGTACCAAACCGAATATTTCATAAGCTTTTTGGTGGTCATAGGAGAAATATGCAAGAACACGTCAAATTTTTATTAATATCTTAAAAGGCATCTAAAACGTAACTTACTTAATGCTTAATTAATTAATAATCAGTATCCCATTAGCTTGCACGATAGCTTTCAAATGGTATGGTGTAAACTCAATAAATCCGCAGAAATGTCAGTTTCATTTTCTGGTTTTCTGAAAAGTATTACAATGCTCCCTCACAAAGCCACTGCTGAATTATGACGGGAGCTAATCCATTACAGAATTAGAGCTACAACCTTGATTTTGATAACAGCTCTAATCTTTTCATTTAGACTTTGATCCGGGCAATTCTTAGGTCACATATTCTTGCCCTTAAAATTCGACATTTCGTTCTTCTGAATAGGTGTCGCGCTTGCTTGGTGACTTTTTTACTAAGATATGAGAGTTGCAAAAGGGTTGCCCACTTCCAAATGCAATAACACAATCGTCTGGCACTGTATTTTAATTCGTTGTGACCAGACATGCACGCGGGGGTCAAGACCAGACGTGTTCTTGGGGGTTAGACCCCCCTATAATGGCAACTGACCCCCCCCCCGCAAAATAGCTGTGACCCCCCAAAATTATCGATTTTTTGTTAAAATTGATAAGAGTCGTAAAAAGTGTACCTTTTTAACCGTTTTTAGCCCATTTTTGGTTCAAAAATCTCAAATTTTCGGCGCTTCGCGCCATACACATTTTTACACATTTTTTGACCATATTTTGTCCAATTTACTCCATTTTTTTCAAATTTTTTCGAAATTTGTTGCACGTTTTCATGGTCTAGAAAGAACGAGCATTGTCTGACGTAAAAAACGGTGTTTTTGTCTCGTACCTATCGGTTTTTAGCCCAAAAAAGGCGCTTTTTAAAAAATTTTAGGACCTGACCCCCCGCTCCAGAATTCCCATGCTGTACATGTATGGTCAAGACGCTCTAAGAATGGAAAAATGAAAAATTTTGCATGGAAAATGCGGCAAATGAAGGCCAAAACGGATGAAAATTGAAAATTTTCTTCGTAAGTGCTTCAAATTTACCGAAAAATGTGTAATAACGTAGTTTTAACGCTAATTTATTGTTTATGCTAGATTTTGAGGTCATTTTGGCAAAAAAAGCTCCATTTTTGCCCCCCCCCTCCAGACCGGCTGACCCCTTCCTCCCAGATCGGCTATGCAGTGCATCTATGGTTTTGATGTGCCCCGATTCGGTAACCGCATCAATTTGTCGCAATCTATTTCTGATTAATAAATTTTGCACATGTGTCTTGAGTTTCTAAAAAGGCGGTGCATTCAATTCGCTTAAATGTTCTCTGTTGCAAATCATCAGTCCCGGCTATAGCTAACTTAAGTTTTAACTCAAATAAGCTCTTGAAAACTGTAAAGAACCTGATTAATGTAATATTAAGGGCATTCTTCTGTGACTTCATCCCAGAAGGCTATGAAACATTCGGTATAAACAATTTACGAGAAATGACGCTGGAAGATTTGAGCAAGTTAGGTCGAGCATGCCAATCTCTCTCTCTCTAAAAATCTACTTTGTTTAGAAAGTTCCCCCAATATTCCTTATTTAAATGTGAGTTCAAAAATTTGTCTTATTGTTGCTATTATACCGGGGGTAGTTTGTTTTGCAATAAATTAAATAACAAACTCTGATTCCAGCCGAACGACACTTTGATACTGCATCGGGAACAGCGGCTCTGGGCGGATCGCTTAACGAAATCAAGCCCAAAAAACGAAGATTCTTAATAGGAAAATTTGGCGGATCTGTACTGAAATCGTAAGCTACCGGGAATTTTTCGCTAGGAAGCAAGTAGTCACAAAAGCCTGTTAACGTGTAATGCATGAGTAAAAGCACTCTTTGAGAGTAGTGTTGGCAAAACGTTAACGAGAACGAAAGAAGGAACGATCGTTCTCGTTCCCGTTATCATTAAGAAAACGAGAACGATAATGTTTTCGAAACGATTTGATTTACCGTTAACAAAACGATTAATGAACATCTTTAACGAGGACGGGAACAATAAAGTCATCGGAACGGCTTCATTTATCGTTAACGGAACGATAATTGATCATCGTTAACGAGAACGAAAACGAAAAAGCTCCTCGAACGGTCTTGATTATCGTTCCAAATGATCTTTAAGTAACAAGTTCTAGTAGTCTTGGGTAAGGCCGTTTTGTCCACCCAGCTTGCACCATACCTAGACGTTGGGTCAAGGGCGGATTTAGCGGGAGGCGGCCGCCCCCCCTGTCGCCAAAAAACTATTGGGCGCAGTAGAGAAAAGTAGTGTATTTTTTACTGATTTTAACCATTTTTATCATGATTTTCCAAAATTTTTCCGGCGCTTCGCGGCAAAATTTTTTTTCAACAAAAAAAGGAAAAGAGAAATCCATTGCATTTACTGACTTTCTTGGCGCACAAAAGTCTTATTTTTACTTCAGAAGAAAAGCTTCTGTACAGATATGTTTCTGTGGAAGTTAAAATTATTTAACGAGTAACTACATAGTAATTTACGCAGTCCGTACTTTATAGCATTTTGTGTGCTTTGTTCAGCACTTTATTATGATTTTTGAAATAATTTCTTGGCGAATTTAAAACAAATTATTCGTGTTTTTTGTGGAAAACTTTCGAAAACTTTTAAAATTTGCTGAATTTTCTGCATTTAAAGTGATTCTGTATATCAAAACATGTCCAAAAACGGCTAATTTACAGGTAATGGCCCAATTTTTTGAGCTATTTTTGACACTTTTAGATAAATTTTTAGTTCCGTCCGCCCCCCCTGTCAGAAAATCCTGGATCCGCCACTGTGTGGGGTTTGGGGGTATGCACCTACTAGAAGGCCAAATACCTACCATGAAAATGAAAATACCTGACAATTACCCCCAGAATTCAAGTTTTGAAAATTTTTTGTTTTTTTCTACGATTTTTTGGTGCCAATAGATAGAGCTAGCCGAGAAACGTTGAAAAATAGTATTTTTCGCCATAGCACCATTGTTAAGACCAATATTGGACTTTTTTAAATTTTGCACCCCCAGAACTTTGGTGCCGCCCATAAGTGGGCAGCACCAAAATTCTAAGGGGGTGCAAAAGTTTTTTAAAGTTCAAAAAATGGTCTTAAAAGCGGTGCTATGGCGAACAAAACGCCATTTTTCAACGTTTCTCGTCGAGCTCTATCCACTGGAATCAAAAAATCGCGAAAAAAAACAAAAAAGTTCAAAACTTTAATTCTGGGGGTATTGTTCGGTTTTTTCATTTTCATGTTGGGTATTTTGCCTTCTGGAGGTGCATACCCCCAAACCCCCACGCCCTTGTGTGGTGCCGTCCACTTATGGCTTGCACTTCCTGCTGACACGACCCTGCCCCTCTCTATCCAGCCTGCCCACGCTGGTTTATGAATTATTTAATGGCTAAATTGTTTTTTCATGTTTCAGATGGATCGCAAACGCTGTATTAACAATGATTTCAATGTGCTCTCCTATTGGAAGGAAAAAAGCAGTTTTATCGAATTTACATACAATTGCTATATCGGTGCTTGCAGTACCAGCCACATCAGCACCGTGTGAAAGAGTCTTTAGTCGGGCGGCTTTTATACTTGATAAGAAGCCCACAATCTTAGCAACAAACGTTTGGAAAGCGAAATTTTCTTTCGCATGAATTCGGCATTTGCGTTTTCAAAAAGCTAATCTTATGCCTACCTAATTCTTATACTTTTTTTATTCTTTTTGTTGTCTACATAACAGTAAACAACGCATCTAATGTGTATGTGTATGTGTCACTTATATAAATTAGTAGATTTTTGCAACTTGACGTCAACAATGACAAAATAATGCATGTACTCAATAAACGGAACAAATTTAGATGGAAAATGCCATGGAACGATTTAATTAATCGTTAACGAACAATAAATGATCATCGTTAACGGGAACGGGAATAGAAAAGGTTTTGGAACGGCTCAATTTATCGTTAACGGAACGATAATTGATCATCGTTAACGAGAACAAGAACGAAAATGTTTTAGGAACGCTATTGATTATCGGTAACGGAACGATATGCAACTGTCGTTAACCAAAATAGGAACGATATTAGTTTCGGAACGAATTCAACTATCGTTAACGGAACGATAATTGAGTATCGTTAACGGGAACGGGAACGATAATTGTTTTTGGAACGTTTTGCCAACACTACTTGAGAGCAGAAATTGCATACATTATATTGTACATATGCGTAAGCTTATCGTATAAGTGTCAAGAAATGAGAATATGATTTTCTGAATATTTTAGGAAACAAAACCCCGTCCGAATAAACAAAAAATTGGTTGTTGATGACAATTACTATAGTCCCTGAAATTCGCTTTATTCGTCGAAATCTCTCCACTTAAAAACCGAACGCCTTATCAAAAATCGTCCCACTCCAGAAGAAAAGATTGCTTATTCAAAGAAATTAATGATACAATATTGTTTTTTTCAATAAAGTTATTTTGCCCAAAAGACGTGCCGTTTTTCGAAGATCGCTAGTCGGGCTAAATAGGAGCATCTAACTATATAGCAACTTATTAATATAGTAGGTTCATAAAATATTCAAAAATTATGCATCAAGTCTTCTTTGAGACGTAATGTAATACGACGACTCGGGATTTCGGATATGATGAAGAAATTCTGGATTCTACGCAGTTTGTATTATTTAAATTCCAGAACAATTGAGGCAACGGTTTCTGTCTGATAAAATTCACGTACATTTCTTTACAGTTAAAAGTAGGTCTAATACCCAACTATGATTCTTGATTTATAATTTATTCAACGTATTGTATCCACATTGCTCAGCTTCATGAGCACTGAAATTCTCAAATTCATTTAAATTTTGTAAATTAGGCGATAAAGGGAAGGAATATACGTTCGCCCGATTTAAAATTATCAATTTTCGGCCTCGTTTTACATCGTCAAATTTCTCACGTGTAAAATGGAAGCCGTGTGCTTTTACCTAATAAAAATAATGATGCTTGTTTCACATTTGATAATTGAGCTCGCACCAAATCACTCCCTGGACCGAAATAAGCTAATTTGCTGCAAGAACATACATGTACGATTCAAATTATTTTTGTGGATGAAAATTTCTAGACGATCATTTAATTTAATTAACTATCCGGAATAAAAATCAGATTTTTCAACGTACCCAATAAACGTTCACCTTGACCACCAAGTTCTTTGTAAGTTTTATTGAATTTCGCACGCCACTCTTCCGTTAGCGGAATCTCTCTGCCGAACACCAAGATAGTACTGCAAACGTCAAGTATACGCTCAGGAGCGCCTTTCATCAACAGTACGTATCTTTTATCATTTGGGTCATCATTTTGGTGTATAGAGATCTGCAAATATCAAATGAAAACCTAATTAACTGAATGGCTGTAATAATGAATCATTAAAAAAGGAAAAGAGAGTTAAAGTAAGAATAGTCCTCGAATTGATACAAAACGTAGATGCGTCTTCGAAGTTGAAGGCGAGTAAATTAAAATGTGATCGGTCCTGAATAACTCATTTTTTCATTTAAGTGTGCACCCCGATCTCAAACCGGCAAGTTACTAAAATAAGGGTTTTTGCCGACTTTTTCATGCTGACATATTTTAAAAAGAAGATTAATTTCGAAGTATTTTAAAACGATCGCGAAAATAACTTTCAAAGTAGTGTTACCACAACTTTGAATTAATCAAAATTAATAAAATTAATTAAAATTAATCTTCCTGAACCAATTTTTTTTTCATCGTGCTCCAATGGAGAAATCTTCGATTGGTTTAGTTTTCGCATTTTCAAATCAGAAGTAATTTCTTTGATTCTAGAAAAGCATTAATTAAACATTTCTAAAAATAAAGTAAGTATCTTAATTTCTTAACCTGTCGGTGTTCAATTAATTTTCAATATATTGCGAAATTTCGTAAAGTTTCACGTATCTTGACTGTAAGGTCACCTTTTGCCTGAAATTTAGCCACGAGATATGATTCGTTTTATCGGACATCATTTATACCGGGCGGTTAGCAACTTTTTGCTAGGGGGTCAGCGCTTAACTATAGGCTTGGATCAAACCAAATATACCATCAGATAGAGAATGCGAAACGGAATTTAACGTCGATTTTCAAGACTTTTCCAAATATTTTCCATGTTTCTGTGCGAAATTTCATACGATTATCGACCAGTCAGATTTAGCAAGTGTTTGCGCCTCGACTTCATCTTTATGAAAGGCCCAATGGTTTCGGCGGCATTTGAGTTGAGTGAATTTCCGGGCTACATATCGTTATCCCAAAATTCGACGTTTGATTGTTTTAAGAAATATTGGGTTGCATTAGCTCGCATGCAAGGCGCCTTGTCGTGAACCAAAACAGTCTGACCAACGATCAAATATTTTTCACGCCCAAAATAGGACCTATTTGATATTGATATAAAAGTTCGTACAGATACGTGAAAAAAATTTTGATAAGTATCGGAAGTCGACATTTACTAATTGTGTTCACACCCCGATCGTTTAAAAACTATTTCTCTTGCCGCTCTTAGGCACATTGATTTGTAATTTGGCATCAATAAATTCCGTTTTAAATGCTCTATCTAATGGTGTATTTGTTTGATCCCAAGTTCTATAGTTATAACACTAACCCCCTAGCAAAAGGTTATTAACCACCCTGTACATATAGAAACATATTTTACGATTTCGCTATACTGCGCGTCGTAATGCTATATGATTTACAAACCGTTAAAGCAACGTTAGTTCACAGTTGTTTTTATCAATTTCAAGTACATTTGAGAAACATTTCTATTTTCATCCATTCTTGTCCTTCATTTTGCCTCATTTTACCCAGAAAATTTCCCATTTTTTTCACTCTATGGGTATATCCCCTAAAACCCCAACGTGCATGTCTGGGTAGGAGTACCTGATACTTGTTGGTCGAATTGAAAGGCACATCGCATACTTTCTTCGAATTTACTTGCCATTCCTCGATATTCCCTAAAGCTATTTCGCAATATTTCAGCAATGCCTGTTCCCCGGCGTCCCCAACGCAATCCCATTTTAATATATTTATTTGACTTTTCTAAAACGCAAGAAAAAGAACAGCTTTTTGGCTAGACTTGAACAGGTACGATGACTTGACTGCAGTCAGAGGCGGATTTAAGGGGGCGGGGGGGCGGCCGCCCCCATTGGCCCAAAATAGTGCGCAAAATTAAGGATTTTTGAGCGATTTTTAGCGATTTCTGGGTTAAAGCGGCTAATTTTTCCGCCCAAGTCAAGGTTCCGCCCCCCTTAGGGGTACCGCCCCCTTAGGAAAATCCTGGATCCGCCACTGACTGCAGTCAAAAGATAGCTGATTGAAATGGAAAAAAACATCTGCGCACTAAAATCAAAAATCCAAACAATTGAATTTAAAAAATCTAATCACCTAAGCATTTAGAACTTCGTTCGTACTATTTAAATTATTTTAAAAACTTAAGTTTTAGTTTAATATGTTGTAACGACATCTTTCTCTACAAATTAATCAAAAAGCCCTTGGTGTAAAAAACATAGAAATCACCTGAAACGGGCTTAAAATGGACATTCAAAGAAGAGGTATGCTAAAATACGTTACTTTCGTGGAGACGATATTTTAGTAAGGTCAATTCTTTTTTGAACGTAAGCGCATTTGTAAATCATCCATTCTTGTCCTTTATTTTGCCTCATTTTTCTCAGAAAATTTTCCGCTTTTTCACTCTATAAATTTTAATTCGATTTGTAGTAAGAATATTCATTTGCTTTTCAAGATCAAGCTGTACTAAAATACATTTTTTACACATATGAGAAATTTTAATTACTGGGCGTTCCTTGAAGCGAGCTTTATTGCACAATGCAGCTACACGCATCAACGCCATGTACGTGGGGAATGACTGAACGTCCTCGGCTGTCATGCGACCGTGATAAGTGACGTCAGCGGAGTAAATTCTGCCGTCAAACCAAAGATGTGTGACGGTCATGCGATTTTCGGTCAAAGTTCCCGTTTTATCCGAACAAATAGTGCTGGTCGAACCAAGCGTTTCTACGGCTTCCAAATTTTTCACGAGACAATTGTGTAAGGCCATACGCTTTGCAGTGAGCGTTAAACAAGCCTGCAAAACGATTGGATATAATCAGAAATGCAATAAGAGGTTTATGTCGGCGTGCAACTTCCTTCTCGAAGAAAGCGGTGCACATCTTTTTTCGAGAAAAAATCCCAAAATATTCTAGACCACAAAACATATCCAGAGAAAACGTCGATTCTTTATCGGACACTAGATGATTTTGAAATCAACTTTTCTTATTTATAATAAAAAATTGTTTTTGAAGGAATCCAAAAATGCCGTTTCTCGGAATAATTTGACTTAAAGCATTCCGTAATTCAGTACTTGGGCTAAAGTTCGCCTGTGGGTCAATTTAATACAGTATACCGTCTATCTTTCTTGAAGCTGCCCTTAAGCCGTTCATAGATAGTCAGTCCACTGGAAAAAATATAAAATATGACGAATGTGCAATTCGTTCAAGATGACTTAGTTCCTTTCAACGATTAGTCTATTTCCTTTTCTTTGATACACTGATGATGTACAGTCATTTTTCGTATTCACTTTAAGACAGCCAACTAACTTAAGCTCGATAAACACAAGTTTATCATCTTAAATTAAGTTTTTTCAACTTAATGAATTTTAGCTAAAGTTGGAAATCTATTTGCTTAGCCTTACTATTCAATATTATTCATGCAAATACTTCTAGAAAAATACAAACATGAAATGCTTAAATCGCAAAATCCTTTTCCAGACATGTACAAACGATTACTCTGTTGCTTAGGTCAAACGTATATAACTACTCTAAAAGCAACTATTTCAAAATGTTCTGCATATGATAGGCGTCATTTATCAACAGAAATCAGTCATTTACAAACTCGTACCAAGCGCACTGTTCCCTTGATTACTATAGCTATTTCTTGTTTACTTTTTCACAAATGCTAAAATACTCGATGAAAAGCATCGCTGTTAGCATTATTTTATATGTGTTCATTACATTTTATTTTATTGCTTTTCTTGCAAATATTAATAAAAGTATTTACCGTAACGGTAACTAGTAAACCTTCAGGCACATTCGCCACAATTATGCCGATAAGAAATATGGCTGCTTCTAGCCAACTGTAACCCATAGAGACAGCAATAATAAAAAAGGTGAAGCCAAGAAATACCGCAAAGCAGGTGATAATGTTTATGAAATTTTTGATCTCGCGCGCAATCGGTGTTTCCATCTGAGGCAAATTGGCGACCAAGGCAGCAATGCGTCCCATGTTGGTGCGGTCTCCAGTTAAAATAACTATGCCAGTGCCTCGGCCTATACGTAATTAAGGGTATTTGCCAGTTACCACTGTTTTATTTTTTAAGCGGGACAGAGATTTTGAGGCTCGTACAAAAATATTTGTACAGTGTACAACGACTTTTGGGGCAAAAGTATAGTCAATTTTAACGTTTTTTCAAAGATTTGCGCCAAATATGATAATTAATTGCTATATATTAGGCTTAAGCGCGCGATTTAAGGACTGCTACAAAGATTTTTGTACAACCTTAAACACATTTTGTTACTATCTCTTCCATTTATTTACGGGCTTTTTGCAGGAAATAAGAATTACGTGTCAACTTGGTACTTTTTCCTTTATTTTAAAACAAAATTTGCTATTTATATTTATTTCACATTAAATTAAAATTTTGAACGGCGTCTATTCTCTGGTTATGTAATCATATGAAACGGCAGTGCCGTTTTTCTGTGTAATGCAATTTATTTCGGCTTTATGAGTCTAATTTATGCGTATCACACGTCTAGGTAATGTGCTAGTAAAATGAAGATATTTTTAGCGTTTTTGTGGATATAATTCTCTTTCATTTCGATAGATTAATTTAGATTTCACCTGAGAAATTCAACGGAAAAGTAATAAGCATTGCACAGTGCGCAAAGTGCATATAAAGAATTCAAGTTGTTACTGAGTAGCATTCGGAAATATTGAAATCTTGTCAGAAAATAGCACTCATCCGTTCCATAAATTACAGAAAGTATACAATTGAAAACTCTATCCCATATAAATTGATTAACTGACGTTAGCTAAACACACATAGCTAAGCTAACACGCATGTTCTATACAGCATTCATCTGTCTTTGTAGTTAGAAAAATGCTTTAGGATACATATATGCCGGTATTCTTTAAATTTTCTTATATAGGTAATTTATAGTAATTAATCTTATACAGCTGAATAAAAGAATTACACAAAATATACACGTGTGCATTTTGTTTCATGAAGAATTCGCGGTTTTACATAAAACTGGCGGATGAAAGATATAATTAGTGAATGAATTGATCTAGTAAATCAAAATTCTTGTAAATAACGCGATTAAGATCTATTGGAAGGTACGTTAATCCATATTGACTATTTAACAAATGAAACAAATGTGATCAACAGGAGCAAGTTTGGCGGTCGGGTCCATACATGGACAAAAGCCGGTCTTCCCATTGAAACCAGCCGGTCAATTTTTTGGTTGGTTGTCATACAAAGTGGTTGTTTCTTGGTTGCTTAGTGTCTGACTGTTTAATTGTTTAGTTGTATTACTATTGAATAAAAATTTGAATTCATTTCAAATTTAAATAATTTTAAATCATTTCCATGTAATTTTCTTGATTCATTTTTTGAAGTTGAAGACTTTTTCCACTTATGGTCGGGTTGGTTCTACTCCTAAAACGACAAAAGGCAAAGTTTTCTGGAAAAGTTTTCTAGTTTAAAAAACCTCTGACTGACCTAGACCGGTCATGCTGAAGAGGGAGACCCTATCGATGTCCAAAAAACAATTTTTAATCTTCGCGGGCATGAAATAACAAAATATGCTCTATATACAGTAATAAAGTGCATGCAGATAATTGATAATGCTTCGTTCAGACTTTGATTTGCTAAGCGATATTAGTATTCTAATGACATGAATCATGAAGATCAGCAAGCACAAATTATTTCCATTAGGATGATGATAGAATTGAAATTTTTTCTCGAAGAAAACTATAGTTATTTGTGTGGAAGTACGAAAATTCAGAGGATCTTTCGAGGCAATCACTTTTTTGAACCGTCTCCGACTTTGGCACTCAGGCGATATGTTTTATAGAATATAATCCAGTGCGAAGTTAGGCGTCATGCTAAAGATCGCTCTTTGAATATAAAACTAGATTTAAATTCAAATTTCTAGTACATGCATTCTAAATTCAGCATCACTTTGACTTTTCGGTCACCTTGCATTCATTACTAAGCCTCTATTATTATATATAATCATATCCTGACAATTGCGTGGATACGTCTACCTACTAATTAAACCTACCCTCTACGCAGCTAGTAGAAAAAAATAACAAATTTTTCGTCTCTTTCGGATTCAGATTCGTGCACACCGTTGTTCGGGTTTGTGGTTCAGCTTCACCGGTCATCGAGGAATTGTCTACCTGTAATAGATATGACTTTTACACAAAATTTCAATTTTAGGTACTTATCAATATGCAATTTACATGCAATTATGCCCTTCTCCTGCGCACTAAAAAACCAATGCCATTTTTTTGTGCTGCTCAAAACTTGAATTCGTTAGCTTAAATAACTTAAACATTCTTGCTTTTTACGTCAGGCTGATACGTATTGCTTTAAAGGCGATAACTGTATGGTCGATAAGAAGTGAGTTAGCCTGATATCAAGCAGACCAGTAGACTTAAGTGAGGTGCATGTTTAAAAGAATTTGAAATAAAATACAAATTTATAGTCTATCTACTTGCAAACTTCGATGCAACGATTGTGAATGATCATGATCAGACATACACGTGAGGAAGGGGTGCTTGGGGTTTAGACCCTCAGAATGGAAAAATGGAGAATTTTCTCGGTAAAAATGAGGCAAAATAAGGGCAAAAATAGAGGAAAGGGGAAAATTTCCATTAAAAGTGCTTCAAATTGACCCGAAATAGTGTAATTACGTAGTTTATATGCTATTTAAGCGCTTATACCAGTTTTTGAGGACATTTCAGCCCGAAAAAAATTAATTCTTGACCCCCCAGACAGACTGATCCCCCCGAATCGGCCATACCGCGCATCTACGATCATGACCTGATTTTGGATTCATTTTGAGCCAGTCATGATCATACGTGGGCGTGGGGGGTTTGGAGGTATGCACCTCCCAGAAGGCCGAATACCCCTCCAGAAACCAAAATACTTTCTCAGAATTCAATCTTCGAAAATTTTTTAGGTTTTTTTACAATTTTTGATGCTAATGGATGGTGCTCGGTGAAGAACATTGAAAAATGGTGTTTTTTCGCCATACCACCATTTTTAAGACCATTTATTGACCTTTGAAAACTCTTGCACCCCCAGAATTTTGGTGCTGCCCACCTATGGTCACGATTATGATTTCATCTCAATTTCATTCAATTTCATTTTCAATAAACCTTTGATATGACCATGGTCTGACTTGATTTCGTTTTAAATGGTTGTCAAAAGCGAACGCAATGTTTAAATGCATGGAAAGTTTTATACAGGTTAGGCTGACCTTCATGCCACTCGATTCTATGAGGCGTATGTCAGCCGGTATGCGATCACCGCCAACAACTTCGACGATATCGCCAACGACTAAATCTGTAGAATTGATGACAATGAGCCGTCCATCTCGTTTGACCTTCGCTTTCTGCAACCAACAAAACAGAATCATAAAAAATGCGTAGTTAGGAGATAAATTCGTACGCACTTGGGGGACCATATTCTTAAACTTTTCCATAATTGCTGAACTTTTGCGCTCTTGATAAAACTGAAAGCAACCGCCAACGAGTACAACTATCGTTAGCGCTATTCCAAGGTATAGCTGCAAAAAGGCTTAAGGAATTACGAGTTAAAGTGGGTTGTGCTTAATGTCGACGAGTTGTGAAGGATATACTCAGAAAGCATAACAGATTACAGATTAATCTAAAAAACGTGATAATTATACACGTAACAAAGATCGACATGGGCTTGGATACTTCAAATGGATGTTTGGAATTCCATAATTCGAACCGATTACCTCAAAACCCCCGTAAAATTCTTAACGTTTTTTTCGCGATTTTCCGTAATTTTGACCCACCAGAACCTTTCAGGAATCCGGATGCTGCTCATGCGTGGTGAAGGCTCTGGCGCTAGCTGAGCAAGGCCCAGATCAATACATGAACCGATAAAACAGAATTAGCAAGTTGTCTCGATAAGTCTTGAAAGGAATCTGATCTTTAATTCATTTCTTTTGTTCTTATCCTTGCCATTTGTAAACCTTTTCAAAGACAGATGGTGGTCTTAATTTTTATTAACTTTGAATCAACTCCGTTTTTAATTACCTTTCTAAGGGTATATCGCATTTTACATGAGAACATAAGAGTATGTTTGTGATCCTCTAGGAAAAGGTTACGTGACGTGTAAGTATGTTATTTAATTCAAGCAGCATGCTCTTACGTAATCATAATTGTCTTCCGCAAACATTGCTTTTTCAACGAAAAACGCCATGATACAAAGGAATGCGCCGGCCCACAACAACATAGCAAAGCCGCCAAATAGCGTTTGGAAAAATATAACGACCCATGGCGTCTGACGAGGTGGAGTTAATCCATTCGGCCCGTCCCGTTGAAGTATTTTCGTGGCTTCTTCAGTTGATAATCCCTGTACACAGTGGCGGATCTATGATTTTCGTAAGAGGGGCTGTTCCCAAACTTTTTCCAAAATAGGTCCAGAAATTTGCCCTTCACGTGCGAAAAAGCGTTTTTTCGGCGTTTTAAGTTGCCTATAGTCCGTTTCACAAAATTTTGGGCATAAGTTTTAAAAACCATCACCGACAAAAAGCTTACAGATTGCTATGATAGCATTGATCTGATATATAATTATCGTAATCCATCGGCTGACTGTCGGAAAAAATTCTTAGGATTTATGCCCGAACCTGTGCAAAACAGACTATAGTTTAATTTAGAATAGCTGTTGGCGCTACATTTTTTCATAAAATTTCAAAATTCAAAGTTAAAAGCTATGCTATTCCGGGAAATTGCATTTATATTTTGCGAAAATTTTTGGATATTCATATATTGTAAAACTCTATTGTTTCATCCTGGGGAACCCTAATTCTCCACATGCATGTCTGGATACCAGACCGATTGGCCTTAGGTTTATGTACTTGTTAATGTAATTCAACTAGTAGATACTAATATACTGCATTTAGCTAGCTTACCTACACCTTTTTTTGCTGTCAAATAAGATGTTGCTGATACTTAGTTTGGAATAAAGGGTAAATAAACAAAAAATTCAGGTAAGCACATATTCGACTGGCGGTGACGACGAAAATAAAAATTTTACCTTTGTGTGCACTTATCCTGTTATGCTATCAGGCTAGTAAAGTCAGATTTCTGGGTGCTTTGTTCCAGAGCATTTAACAATAAAATATTGAGAGATTAATGATAGGCGTAAATAATAAATGTATACTTTATGTCAGAAAATTTTTTTGGTTTTATGAGCACCCTATTACGCGATGTAAATTGTTTGACCTTACTAAAGCTCCACGAGCAAACAATTAAATTACCACCGTTAATTAATGAAATTTAATTAGTCAGCGTCAAAGAACTAAAAGCTATGCACTTACCGTTTCAACGTTTGTATTCAACCGAATGAGTAGTTCATTTAGCGGTATACTGTGCTGATCCTGAAAGCACGAAAACATGTCATTGAAATAATTGCACAGCTTCTGAGCATATATGGATAGATTCCGAATTTTGGGAGATCAGGGTGGTGTAAAACCGGCAAAAACATGCCAAAATTCAATTCTGGAAGTCTATCGATTTTTGGGAGTCGGGACGGGAGGGAGTCTTGAACCTCTAAACTCCCCCAACGCCCACATATGCTCTTAAGAGGAAATTCTTCATATCTCTTCTCCGAAAACGTACCGCATTGGTGCCTGCCAATTGCGTCGTCATATTCGAGTGCGCCGCCCATTGCGCGTCAATCGCGTTTTTCGCCAAATCTGGCCCGAAACCTCATAGGTTATAAATTTCTGAATATTGCCATGAAAACCGTGCAAATGCTCAGAATTTCGTTAAATATTTAATTTTAGAATATATAATGCTTAAGATATGAAAATTTGTGACAAAAGAATATTAATATACATATTTAAAACTGCAAGGAAAACCAATTGAAATTATGATCCTTCTCAATAAGTTTGTAAAAAACTAGAAAATCTTTGCTGTGCGTACAAAAACTATTTTGGTCAGCAAATACATATCCATTTTTTATCTAACCGCCTATGTTGGACTGACAGGGTGGCGGCTGCCTCCGCAATCCACCCATTTGCATATCCATTCGGTGGCACACTCGTCACTAGCAGTGCACTTGACTATGGCGGCTCACTCGAACATGGCAGCGCTCTTTACGCATTAGCCTAATATGTGTCACGTATAAACACCATATGCTACTACAGTAATCTATTGACACCTGATGCGCACGTTAGAACAGCAGGAATACAACGCATATATTGAAGGGACATAACAACTGAAGAGAACCGGTCCGAGCATAGCACGTAACAACTGCTAAGCGAGGAGTCAGCGCTGATAAAGGCTATTGGGTTCGCCCAATAGCACCGGTTTTATTAATGCGTGTGCGCATGACAATATATACAGCTGCACGGCTCGCATAAGACAGCTCAGTCCGAGCTGGTGACTATACAACGAACATATGGTCAGCCCGGTGAGTGGGTCAAATGTATATTGATCCGAAAGTATAGTAATTATTATTATAAAGGGCTCAACAGACGTGCAAGTAGACACGCGGAGTAACCTAGTATGGAAAAGTATATTATATTATTATGATTATTATATATTGACCACTACCGGGCGTGACATATTTGGTGGCAGCGGTGGGATAGTCACATATCTTGTGGAGTCTGTAGCAGCTATTATTGATCGAGGACGATCAAAGCTAAGGAGGGAGGTGTCACGTAAACTCACCATATGCTACTACAGTAATCTATTGACACCTGATGCGCACGTTAGAACAGCAGGAATTCAACGCATATATTGAAGGGACATAACAACTGAAGAGAATCGGTCCGAGCTTAGCGCGTAATAACTGCTAAGTGAGGAGTCAGCGCTGATAAAGGCTATTGGGTTCGCCCAATAGCACCGGTTTTATTAATGCGTGTGCGCACGACAATATATACAGCTGCACGGCTCGCATAAGACAGCTCAGTCCGAGCTGGTGACTGAACAACGAACACATGGTCAGCCCGGTGAGTGGGTCAAATGTATATTGATCCGAAAGTATAGTAATTATTATTATAAAGGGCTCAACAGACGTGCAAATAGACACGCGGAGTAACCTAGTATGGAAATGTATATTATATTATTATGATTATTATATATTGACCACTACCGGGCGTGACATATGGCAGCACACCTGACGCCTTTTCAACGTAGAAGGTAGGTACCTGCTTTGATCGAATGAAGTGGGAAGTTTACAAAGATATCTGACAAGAAGTTAAATAAAAGCTCGTCCAAGCGACACCGTCGTTAAATGATGAGCACAATCATAGTTCGGCGGCACCAAATTTCTGGTGAGGTGTAAGATTTTTCAAAAGTAAAAAATGGCCTTAATTATTGTGGTATGGCGAAAAAACACCATTTTTCAACGTTTCTCATCGAGAACTATCCATTGGCATCAAAAAATTGCGAAAAAACAAAAAACATTTTCAAAAACCGAATTATAGGGGATACTTTGGTTTTTGGGGGAGTATTCGGCCTTCTGGGGGTGCATACCCCCAACCCCACACGCTCAGGTGTGCTTACCACTCCTTCGAAACGAATTAAGAGTACCTACCTATTTATTTTTTTCAAAGATCGATGCATTTATTGTTACGTAAATTTACAAAAAGGAAGAATTGTATGTGGGAGTCGTATCCATACGTGAGCAGCAGCCAAATCTGGAGGGGTCAAAACCGGTGTGAAGAAAGGAAAAAAACCTACAGTAACACTGGGATACTTCCGTATAGTGCGGTTTTTTTAAAGATAGATTATGAAAAAATCCGATGCGATGTTCTTTTGTTTTGTTAAAAATGGATACTCGGTGTGAAAAGAGCGTGTAAACTTTTACTGTAATGTAAAATTTTGGTCGGTTACCAAACTTTCCTAACTCAGTTTTGCAGTCTGTTTAGTCTGGTTTTTAAGGTAGACAATTGACTACACTGAAAAGTACTTTTTTGTTTTTTCGAACAGTGACTCATTTCCAGAGTGGCAGTATAAAGAGTGTAAAGAACCTGAGGGTGAAAAGACACATTTCGGCCTGTATTTTGTCTGCCAACAACTTGGGTTATGAGTCCCGAAAATTTGTTCCAGCAAAAATGTACTACGCTCAAGGGCTACATTCGGCTTACCAGCAAACTTTTGTACAGTCAATACGGAGTTAGATCTATGGGTTTAAACTTTACACTTTAATTGGTGTAAAAACCAGATTTTGTCTAAGATTTCGCTGCCAACTTTTCCGCTCATGAGTAGAAATAAATTGAATAAAATGGAAATAAAGTACCTTCTAAGGGATATACGTCGCAGCAAACCACGTTTAAAAAAGGCAATATTGAGGTATTTATGGGGGTGTAAAGTCCGAATTCAGGGGTGTAAAATGGGCTAAAAATTTTGATTGGTAAATATCTCAAATATTTTGCGGAACAGAAGTTTTGCGCATACAAACGTACTATAATTCAAAGGCTAAACTGGCCCAAACCGAATTTCTTCACATTAAATGGGGAGTTAGTATCAGATTTTTATAGTTTACAATGTGGTGGATGATGATAAAATACGTTTTTATCCTTTTTAAGTTTGCCACTTTCTCCCTTTAGAAGTCGGGATAAGTCGAATAGAATAAGAATAATATATTTTCAAAGGGGTACACGTCATAGCTAATTGCGTTTATTTACATCAATATTTAGTTTTTGCCGAAGGTGCAAGGTCAAAACTCGGAGTGTTAAATGTGTTTCTGTCTTGTTTTTTTCTTCCATTTTATCCAGTTATGAGTCTGGACGTGATCACAAGTCTTAAAATGTACCAGATGTCAAACGTCATACGTCGGTTGGGCGCATTTGTTTACACTCAACAGTGGTGTAAAGTGCTATACATATAATATTTATTTATCTTCAGACCATTGTGTAGAGCTTATTTCTCTTAAATATCGATCGTAATACCAGAATAACGAATCGACTTAATCTTCGTTATACGCTGTGGTAGCGTAAAGTTTACACTGAAAATTAACTTTATTTTTAGAGCATTGCGGATACTCAATTTTTTCAAATGTTCCATGTACCGCCAGAATTACGAATCTGACTGTTAGCTTTCTCTTCAGCCAGCAGTTGTGTAAAGTTTACACTATTTGATATGTAGACTTTACACTACAAATTTATTTCACTTCCAGAACGTTGCAAAACGTTGATTTTTTAAAATATGTTCCTTAAGATTAGAATCATATATCTGACTGTTTGTTGTACACTCAGCAGTTGTCTAAAGTGTTTAGTTTCAGAGCATTGCAGACGTTTAATTTTTTTTAAAATGTTCCATGTGATGTCGGGATAACGAACTAAGTGTATGTGTTGTTTACACCCAGTATTTGCGTACGCTGAAAACATTTGATCTGTTTAAATAAGGTAAGGTTGTCTTCTTTAAAAGAGATAATGCTGATATTCAGAGCAATATTGTTTTCCGCGTTCTTGGACTGCTGTTATTATTGTGGCATGTTACCGTATATGTTTACTGACTGATTTACTCAAAATATGCTAATTAAAAATAGGGTACTAGCAAGGAAAAATGTTTCGATGGAACAAAAAAGACGAATATACTTGGGATTATGGATTATTAAGGATGTAAAAGGAGGGGACTAGGAAAAAGCTCCTATGTACATGCCTAAAGTCGCAAAAACTCTTAATAATACTTTCTCTGAGTGACGCAAAAAATCGAAGTGTATTCTGCGGCCTCTGAAAAAATGTAACCTTCTTTAAATAGTTTTCGGGATTCTCCAAGATTTCATACATTTTTTATTTTTGCCAAAAACCTCTGTTTCTACGATATTTTAAGTTGAAATCATTAACTCAGATGATGAAAAAAGGCGCGGAAACATGTTTAGGACTTTTCGAAATTTAAAAAAAATTTTGTTCAATTTTTTTTGTTATATTTTTCTTCATCGAGTTGCAGATTTCGATTTATATTTGAAGATTGAAACAGCGCAATGCAGAACCACATGTAGATACCCAATTTAAGTCAACCTAAACATCTATACATCGACCTAAGCATCTATACATCGACCTAAGCCTCTATACATACATCGATCTAAGCATCTATGCATCGACCTTAGCATCTATACATCGACCTGAGCGGGAGCGACCTCGACCTTAGCAGCTTAAAACACAATTTCAGATATACTAAGCCTAAGCCTAAGCATAATAGAAGCAATAACTTAGATTTTCGTATTTCTTATTAAGTAAAACCGAAAAAACACGCAAAAAATATGAACATTTTTGAAGTTTTTTAAAAATTCAAACAGCTTTCCGCGCCTTTCTTTTTCTCCTTCATTGTAATGCTTCCTTCCGTAATTTCAGTCCATATTATTTATTTCCGACAAATGTGTAAGTTTTTGGATCGAGCCTAGTTTTCAATGCTTCACATAAGATTGTATAAACATAATCTAAAATGTATAGTTTTGTAAATTGTTTGCAAGTTGCAACGCTGACTTGCTTCGTATTGTAACTGAAAGAAAACTAACTGCAATTGTATGCAAAGGTTTTTATTTTGTTGTCATGAGCATTATTGCAAGTAAACCTGACGTCAATTGAGTAGTACACACAATCGTTGCGGGAATGCAACGTCGTTTTCAGTTTAACATAAATGATTTTTCAGTTTAAAATGCCAAGATAAAAAAATCTATTAGAAGCCATACTCCAAAACATATCTCATAAGAGAGAGCTTACAATTTTCTATCTATTTACAGAAAAAAATGCCAACTATCCTGAAGCAGTAAAAAATTATAAATCTTAATCTATAAAAAACGCACTTATTTACAGTAACTAAAATGACAGCCATATTGAACTTTTTTCTACTTATCCAAATCGAACAAATTAGTCATTTAAAAGCTCTTTCTTTGCTCTTTTAAAAATGCGCTTAATTGTTGAATTATGTAAAGTAGTTAGACAGCTACAGCTTAAAGTATTGTTTTTCCGGCTAAACTTTACTTTATGATGTGAACGGGAAACTTGCAGATGTATGTGGAAAGGAACGACATTGGTTGAAATGAGGAGGACATGCAAAAAGAAAGTGCGGAAAAAAATTTCATGGAAAACGGACCAATATCGGTGAAGATAGAGTTACGGTACCTACTTTACTTTGTCATAAATGCACTCAGATGGCAGGCAATGTACGCGAGAATATAAACGTGGACCTGAGGTGTTTCAAAAAGTAGGGCATCATGAAAAGTCGGTGGCGAATGGCGATGTGAGTAAAAACAATTGAACAAGTTACTCCGGATATAGGCTACATTAAAGTGGGGTATTTGACACTTTACCAAAAATATTCCGAAGTTGGGCTGAAAACATATTTAACTAACATTTTCAAGGTCGCTGATTACCAAATAATGACTTTTATTGCGCGGAAAAAACTTTTTGTTTTAAAATTTTTAAATTTGAAAAAAAACAATTTTTTGTATGTTTTTTGTCATTTTACTTGATAATATATGTGAAAATTCAAGTTTCTGCTTAAATGACGCTTAGGCTTAGGCTTAGTGTATCAGAGAAGGTGATTTCGGCTGCTTAGGTCGAGGTCGCTCCCGCTTAGATCGAGGTATACATGCTTAGGTCGATGTATAGATGCTTAGGTCGATGTGTAGATGCTCAGGTCGATGTATAGATGCTTAGTTCGACCTAAATTGGGCATTTGTTATTCTGCATTCCACTGTTTGAATCTTAAAATGGATGGAACTTTGAGATAATCCAAAAATGCTGTTTGAATCGTATTTAAGTAGAAATCTTTAACTGGATGTAAACAATATTAAAAATAGTAAAATTTAAAAATAATTTCTTGAAAATTTGTGCAAAAAATTGCGAAAATTTTTTCTTCATTCTCGGTTTCCGCGCAGTTTATCTTAATTTTTTGTAATCTGCGACCTTGAAAATGGTAGAAAAATATGTTTGTAGTAAAAATTGGAAATTTTTGATGAACTGCAAAAATTCATAAAAAGTGACACAAAGTATCGTTTTTGCGCAATCGTATGGCAGTTCTGCCATAATCGCGCAAAATCGGTTCACACCATTTCTCCGAAAACTCAGTTTTTCCAGTATGGCTGCCCCCATAATACAAATTTTTATTGAGCAAACCGGAAGAACGAGCTAATCTTAGTTGACCGCGTTTATTGCACAAGAAAGCCCATCTAAAGACGCAACTATTATGCTACAATCGAGCTTTCTACCTACAATACAGGGCAAATGACAGCCTGAACCAATTTTCGCTATTTTTCCAGGTGATGAGCTACAGTACAACTGGGGTTTCTTTGCCGAATATGGGGTAACTTTGCCAATCAAGGTTTTTTTCATTGCAGACTGCTTTCATTGTCGCAGGTCATGTGTGGTGCGCTATTTTTTGATGTTTTCGATTTATTACTGTATTATTCATCTAGCAACAAAGAAAGAATGGATTCTTTAAGTTCTTCGTGTGTCTGTTCTCGTTTTTGTGAGGGCTATTATTTTTTAGCAAATTTGTATCAACTCATAAGTGTTCAGGCCACTCGGAAACCTGGCAGAGATTGTTTTAATTGTTTAGGTTTATCGAAACTAGAGATAATTTGCTTCCAGAAAATGTGTCTTTTCATATTTTATTGTATACAAAGTTTCCAGGAAAATTGGTTGGCAATGTTACCCCGCAACCTATTGTAACATGAAAAATTGTTTTACCCTATTGTTAAACTCGAAAACTCCTCAAAATAAAGGATTTTATTTATGTTTAAGCACTGATAAGAGTTTTGAATCGTACTTTTCAGTCTCTGAATAGAAATATGGGCAATCTGTCATCATTTATCAAGACTAATATTGCCTAGGCTTAAATTTCTTTTTGTATGGGACAAAGATTTTGAGGCTCGTTCAAAGATTTTTGGGGCAATCTTTGTACAAGATTGTACACGAAGTATAGACGATTTTTGGCTGATTTTTCATAGAACAAAAAAATCGGAAGGTTTTATACCAAAAAAACAGTGCCTATGCTAGATTAATTTATTTCTTCCATACCTTCCCACTTTTATTGCGCATGTTCAGAAGTTTGTATGATTTTATTTATAAGCTTTTGCATGATTTTATCATTGTATCATTATTTTGTGGCAATTTTTTGCACACTTCTGGTCGCACTTGTGTTTTTGTATTGGGCTTGGGAGTTATTATGGAAAAAGTTATCATGAAAAAGTATGAGCCAAGGCAGGGGCGGATTTAGGGGCGGGGGGCGTGTGCTTTAAAATGTTGTGCAATCTTTTTCCCCGTTGTTTTTTGGTCTATCTTCTTAATTTTTAAAAATTCCCCACTATGGCAAAGTTTCCCCGCCTATCCTTAACACATATTTTTTTATTACAACAAAGCATAACATCATTTTTTACACATTTGTCGCCGTTTATTTATATATTTTATCGAATTCACTGGGTATTTAATTTTTCTCATCCGTTTTTCAGTCATTACTGATGACTATTCACGAATCGACACCACATTTACTTGCTCTATTTGGCTTAATTGAAATTATTAGCTGCAGTGCCAATTATTATTCTCATTGGGCATTACAAATTGATTTATGCCGGATTTAGCCATCAATACCTAGTCGGATTATCATGATCTGAAGGTGTGATTTATTTGGTTCTCCCTGCAACAGTGTATTTCTGAATCTGTTCAGGGAGTGGCAAATTTACCCCACTTCAAGGTCAAACTTTGCCATACCACTTTTGTGTGAATTATTCGTTTTTGTAGCCTGTTTGAGCAGAAATTCTGTATGGAATACATTCAACAACTCGATCTTTATGTTTTGGCAAAATTACAGTATCCAAAAACTATTACATCATAAGTTATACTAAGAAAAAGCCAGAAAACGTGGCAATGTAACCTCCAGTTGACGGTAATAAGAAATTTTTATTTTTTGGCAAAATAGTTGCGCCCCAAAATTTTCTATCTAAAGCACTTTCTTTTGTCTAAATTGAAATAGAGGTTTCTCATATTTGCTCAACAAACCTAAAAGGTATGAAACACTATTTTGAGTGATCATCAACCACTTTGTCATTTGGAGGCTTACTGTTAGCTTATTACTATAGCATTGGGCCTAAAAGTACACACTGCCGAAAGCACTTCGATTGCTGATTCCGGAATGCATATAATCATATTGTATTATTGTTTAACTTAATTATAGTAGACCATCAAATGCTAATTTTGCCGTTTATATTGAAAACGATGTGAGTCTGTTTCACGTAAGCTTACGCGTATCCTACTGCCTTAAACCAACAATTTCTTTGAATGTCTTGAATGCAATGTTTGCTATTTCATTCAATTGACTTGCAAAGTTGCATCTAGTTCACCCCATTTAATTTCCCATAGCTACTGCATAACTAACATGCTGCTCTTTGAATCGTTTTTTGGTTGAATAGTTTATTCTCCAATCTGCAGGACGCAGAATATACTTCGACTTTTTGCGCTGGTTAGATAAAGTCTGATTTTTAACAGTTTTGCAACTTTAGGCATATACATAGGAGCTTTTCTTAGTCCCCTCTTTTGCATCCTTAATAATCCTTAATCCCAAGTATACTCGTCTTTTTTGTTTCATCGGAGCATTTTTCCTTGCTAGTCAAGGAATGATATTCCGTCATAATAATCTTTTGCATAATTTCTTCACACTTATGTATACAATGCATATCGTCTTGCCATTATTAGCGTCACATATATCTAGGTACATACATACATATGCAGTCAAGAGAACAGCTTAATTTTTTTATCACATTGTTCCGTGATTATCTGCATTTTACCTGGTTTTATTGATTTTGCACGACTTTGACTTTATGTTTTGTCCTCAAGTTAATAAGATTAGGATTATAAATAAGTGACTATTACAATTCTCGCTAAAAATGAAATAGCCGAAAAGTACCTTTATTCGATTGTTGTGTATTTGAAGTTCCATTCACTGTCGTATAAATTCGAATCGTTTATTCAAATTTAAAAGTATTTTCAAATCAATATCCACTGCATATTTTTGGAACTGAAACAATTCAATATTTGTGGAACCTTTATTGTGTTCGATTTTGGGGGTCTGGATGGCACGAATGTAAAAAAATCGCAAAAAAACGTGCTAAAAAATTATTCAGGGGCAATTGAATTTATATTTAATTGTAGGTATAGTTCTTGTTAGCCTAGTAGGGACTTATTTTTATATAATTTTTGTCGATTAAAAGAAAGATATTTCATGACGATCAGAAAAAGACTTCTTGTTATACCATTTTGATTTCTTTCTTCAGCTCGTCCAGATGCTGCTTCTTCTGGCTGCCATTGACAGAGCTTGTCTTCGCAATCTTAGAGTGTGTCATTCCGGCACTGGAAACAATGAGCTTACGAACTTTGCTCATCTTTCGCTGCAGAATATCAAACTGATCAGCGCTTCACTGCAGCGGAGCTACACACCAGACCAGACCCGACCACCACTTTTAGAAAGAATGATTTATACTATGTAAATCGAATGTGTTAAGCAGTGAAACTTGCTTAAACTAATTTTCTGAGCACCTTACATCGTCGTGCAACAGATTACATATGTTTTTAACCTTTTTATATAGTGCATGGATTTCCTCGAAATCAATTTCCTTACTGTAGCATTCAATCTTTTCTTGGCCCTACGGATCAGTTAGTGAATTCCTTGGGTCACCTTTTGAGCGATACAGTAATAAAAAAATTGGTTTGCCGCGCGAATTCATGCACTAGGTTGAAAAAAAGACTACAAGTAGAGTCTATTTTGTACCCTTTATAGTCTATTTTACGGAATCGTATCAATGAAAATCGATTTTCAGCAAATCTAGTTTTTTCAAGAAACCTTGTGCATGCATAACAATTTTTTACTCGATGTGAATCAATTACAAAAGCGGTTTACACTGAAACTGCAATCACGCTGTGCATAGCAATCGATAAGCATATGAAGTTTTACTAAGCAAAATTGCATTACAGTAAGTTGCCTAGAAGCCACTTCTGTAGCTGCCCGATAAATCACTCAAAATTGATTTTCAAGCACAAGGTTCCGTGAAATTAGGTTATTGCCACAAAAGCCTGTTTTAGGAGGTCTACTATTAACCATTTTGTTTTGAAAGCTAACCTTCACATCTATCAATTGTTGTTCACAAAATCATGATTAGTGCTCTATAGTCTATTTTACGAAACCTTGTGCATGGAAATCAATTTTTAGCGATCTAACGAGCAGCTACAAAAATAGCTTTTATGCAGTTAACTAATAGTCTGTTTCATTTATCCGAGAGCTTTTTCAGCAAATGTTTTTGGAGGTTACAGTAACCCCTTCTTTCTTATTTACTGTAGGTCGCTAGATCTCACTATAGCTATGTAGTAAAGACGGGTTTTTCAACAACATTTTTGCGGCATAATTTATTCTTGTCTTCCAGCAGATCAATTAACTTACTGATACAAATCGCGCATTCATCATATCCTGAGTCGACACTTTAAACACAATCGACTAAGATGTTAAGAAACGCCGCGAACTCCCGCATAGCTCAGTGGTAAGACCTTTTGCTTGTTGTCGAAGTAACCCGGGTTCGATTCCAGCCGATAGCTTTTTGTTTAGCGCACTTACTGTAGTATGTCCCAGCACTGATTAAATGCCTAAATCAAATTTATTTGGGCGTATTAGTGCATTAAAAAAGGAAGAATTCTAGCCACTTGCCCTCACTGAGCTGATCTTCGGAGTACAGTAATTCGTCTTGTTTAGCTTACTGTAGCCCTTAAAAGAATTGACTGAAAAGCTCTCGAATAAATGAAACAGACTATACATATAATGCAATTTTTCACCCTAAAACTTCATGTGTAAAGTACGACAGTTACACGGCACGAACAGTATTCGAACATTGTATTATTAACATCGCGGAAGCCAGTCGATTACAGCGCTATATTATATTGTATATTGGATTTTCATAACTACTCGAGTAGTCACGCTAGCGATGTACTAGCTGCCTTTAGTTCTCATTTTATCCCAATCTTTCAATTCAAAATCCTTTCTGTCCGGTAAAGCAGAGTTACGTACCTATATGTTAACATAAGTAATTAACTTATTCGAATTGCCGCTGTAATTACCTTGATCATATGACTTGGTAAAAAGTAATTTCATTCGTTTAATTGTTTAGGATGATGAACGATTATCATCTACTGTAACTATTCGTATGTAGAGTAGTCAGTCGGTTTTGTTCGGCGGTTGTGTGCGTTACCGAGTTGGAGCGCCTTTTTCTTTATTTGTTTTGAGCCGGCTTGTAGCCGCGCCGTTGTTTTATCGCGTTAGTAAAGTTGGAGAAAATTACCTCCCGGTGATAAAGTATATCAAGGTAAGGTCGGGCCCGCCACGACGATAATATTATTTCATTTCGACCGACTTGGAAAGGTAAACATTGTTCGGTCTTATCTTTTTATTTATTTTTGGAAATTCTCTTATCTTTTCCTCAACCCAAAAATTAGCTAAAATCCTATTTAATCTATATGATGATTGCCCAGTTGAGAGCTCGCTCTTGTTGTATTCAAAATTTAGAGTGCTAAACAAATTAGGAACCAAAAACATTTCAAGACAGCCTAACCCGTGAAAACAAGTTAATCAAACAACTTAAGTTGTGGGTCGAGATAGGCCAACTGGCCTCGAGAGCATTCCGGATTAGGTAGGTACTTACGGCTAGGATAGGAACCATACGTGGGCAGCAAGAAAATTCTGGGGGTGCAAGATTTTTCAATGGTCAAAAAATGGCCTTTAAAATGGTGGTATGGCGAAAAAACACCATTTTTCGACGTTTCTCATCGATAACTATCCATTGGCATCAAAAAATTGCGTAAATTTCTGGGGGGAGGGGTGCATACCCCACCCCCACGCCCAGGTGTGCTAGGAACTACGGCGTAGCAGCTGAGACTCCCAACGAGAAGCGGTTAGCAACATTAGGACCGAGGGAGTCGAAGCCGTAGGTCAATAAGGGCCGTTGGGTCCAGAGTTGCAAACGCACTTAAGGAACCTGGCCAGCGCTAAGAGCAGAGTAGGTCCTGAGTAACTCCCGAAGGCAAATACAAGCCCATTCCCGTGTTGAATCAGTAGACACGGAGCGGCCCTGTATTTACATATGCTTTTCAATTGCTATGCGCAGAACAGTGATTGCTGCTTTAGTTTAAACCACTTTTTCAATCGAATTACATCGATTTGACAATCGTGATCACACCTGGGCGTGGGGGGGGTTTGGGGAGGGTATGCACCCCCAGAAACCAAAATACCCCCAGAAATCAAAATACCCCCCCAGAATTCAATTTTTGAAATTTTTTTCGTTTTTTCCGCAATTTTTTGATGCCAATGGATAGTGCTTGATGAGAAACGTCGAAAAATGGTGTTTTTATCGCCATACCACCATTTTTAAGGCCATTTTTCGACCTTCAAAAAAATCTTGCACCCCCAGAATTTTCTTGCTGCCCACGTATGATTGTGATCCATGCAAAGGGTTTCGTAAACAGACTATAATTTAACCCGCTTTTGTCATCGATTTACGCTGCCTTAACACATGTGATCCATGCACAAAGCTTCATGAATCAGGCCATAGTACATATGATTCAAATAAGTTTGAGCGTAAACTTGGATTTTGATTGACATTAAGCCGACTAAGATTATTATAAATAGATTAGCATTGCAATAATCACAATTTTCTATAAAAAATAGTTTGCTGGCGATAGTTCTTAAAATTATATTCAAACTTCACTACATGAATCAAATGTCTTATAGTCTGTTTCACACAGGTTTGGATATGAATTTTAAAAACTATGTCCGACAATAGGCTGGCAGATTTTGATCGTAGCATTGATTTGATCTATAATTATCGTAATCCGTCGACTAACTTTCAAGAAAATTCTTAAAATTTAAACCCAAACTTAAAATGCGAAACAGACTATAATTCGTGTAATATCCAATTCTTCATTGCCCGACGCCGACGACGGAGTAAGCTTTTTTCGGGAAGTTAAAAGATATGCTTGAGTGGTCATCAAACTGAGGCGGAGCGGGTATCTAACATGCATGTATCAATTCAGCGCAACAGAAAATATTGGCTTAACATCTGAAAATCATTTTGGAAGGCGTAGGCTTAGATGAATCGAAGTATAGCTATGTAATTCCGGCCTCGTCCAACGATTTTTTCGTCCCGGCCCCTGCCTCGACCAAAACAAACAAAAAAACCTCAGCAGTCATTATACGACAAATTTGCGAGCGAAATAAAACGAGAATGATTAAAACACTCCGAACGACGTCTTTCCTCACAATTTAAGTACTAGACATTGCACGCATCCACCGGCTTTCAAAAATTCACTCAAATCCAATTTCACAATTTTGAAACCACGTCGATTTAGCTCAGGGCAAACGTCATGTTCTCCAGTTGGCATCAAAATCACGTCGCCAACTGCAACCGAATTGCACACGAAATTCAATGCATCTTTTTCGGAAATTGGAATTAATTCGATTTCTTTCTTCATGAGCTCCCTTGTCTCGGAAGTAAATGCGTCCGCATACCAAAGGGCCAATTTTGCCGTCAGCGGACAGAAACACATGTCGAAGTGGTAAAATCGTTCATTATTCAACTCACAAAGAACGGTGCGAAAATTGCCTAGCTTTTGCACGTCCGGATAAACCTCTTTGCACGATGTAAATAAACATGCATAATTACAAACATACATGATCTAGGGGGGTTTCAGCTCTCCAGAAAAATGTTCCCAAGAATTCATGATTTTTCAATAGTTTCCAAAAATTTCCTAAAAACCCGTAGAAAAAGTGCTTTTTAAGCGTTTTTAGCTATATATTTGCCCAAAAGTATCGAATTTTCGGCGCTTCGCGCCATATAATCACGTTTTGATTATACTTTGTTCAATTTGCTCGATTTTTTCGAAATATTCTCATGTTTTTATGCTCTAGAAAGATAGAGCATCATCAGAAACGCCAAAAAACGGTGTTTTTGAAGCGTATCCACCATTTTTGGGCCGAAAAAGGCTTTTGAAAATTTCAACCCCTACCCCCTCCCCGGAATTCCCATGCTGAGCAATTCTGCCGACAAACTGTTATTGTTAACAACAAACATGTTTATCAAACGGTCCAAAATCTTTTAGTGGCACAAATATAAAATATGAAATTTCAAGGCAAGATAACCGAGATGACGACATCGTAGACTGACACTATTAGCGAATGCAATCATGAGAAAATAAAAAGTAATCGTAATAATGGCAATAAATTTTAATGAGAGGACCTGGAAATAGAGACAATAAATTTTATTTTTTCGAAGTTTAACACCGACATCGGCATTAGGTTGAATTAGGCTTGAATAAATCAAAAGAATTCATGCATAGTCGAATTTATTGGCTTCCTAATATTCACTGGACTCAGAAAGTTGAGATAATTTGTATTACAATATCCGAAATAATGATGCGGTGGTAATCATACGTGGGCAGCAAGAAAATTCTGGGAGGGATGCAAGATTTTTCCAGGTCAAAAAATGGCCTCGAAAAAGGTGGTATGGCGAAACAAACACCATTTTTCGACGTTTCTCATCAAGCACTATCCATTGGCATCAAAAAATTGCGAAAAAAAGGAGGAAAAAATTTCAAAAATTGATTTCTGGGGTGGGGGGGTATTTCGATTTCTGGGTGAAGGTATTTTGGTTTCTGGGGGGTGCATACCCCCCAAACCCCCCACGCCCAGGAGTGGTGGTAATGCACTGATTGAATATACAAAAAGACGCCACTGCGCTTATGAAATAAATTATAATGAAGCTAATTTTGCTTTCAAATAACAGAAGAAGTGCAACGTTGTCAAACAATTATTTCGTTCGTTCTTGAAATCTGTAAAAAACAGACGAGATAAATGTATACGGTTTTAGATTATACAAAAATTGATTTTGAAGTTTTATACCGTACACTTGGGGCTAAATAAATCGTAAATATATTTTGGAAATTTCACTGAAAATCGTTAAAATCATTAAAATTACTACCTACTTTTGTCTGAAAAAGCCTTCTGGGATCATTGCGTACATGCATATAGGGAGGGTTAAAGGGGTATTAACTCCCACTGAAGGATCAGAAAGTTAGGTACTGTCGGGCGATTTCAGCGCAAAGTAGTGTATTATTATCAAGCAATTTCGACCTGATTTACCCAATAAACATAACTAGGTACTAGTATAAATCGCAGATTTCACCTGTTCCTGACCACTCAGACTTTGGCATCATGGGTCATTGTCACCATAGGTGGGCGACACTAAAGTTCTGGGGGGGGTGCAAGATTTCTTCAAAGGTCAAAAAATGGCCTTAAAAATGGTGGTATGGCGAAAAAAACACAATTTTTCAACGTTTCTCATCGAACACTATCCATTGGCATCACAAAATTGCGAAAAAACAAAAAATTTCAAAATTCGATTTCTGGGGGGGGTAGTTTTGGTTTCTGGGGGTTGCATACTCCAAACCCCAACGCCCAAGTATGATTGTCACACATAGAGCATTTGATAATAGCATAATAAATAATAATAAAACAATGCAAATAATAATATTAAGAAAACAATATTAAGAGTACAAATGATAATAGTAATAATGACCACGACAATGATAAAAACCCGGCTATTATCCAGGAGCTGGGGCCGCCTTCGCCCAAATAGCTAAAAAAATAAAAAAAGGGCAAATAGCTAAAAATGGCACCAAAAATTCAATTCTGGGGTATATCGATTTTAGGGAGTCTTTCAGATTCTCGTGGAGTTCAGACCACACCTGGGCGTGGGGTTTGGGGGTATGCAGCCCCCGGAAACCAAAATACCCCCCCCAGAAATCAAAATACCCCCCGAATTCAAATTTTGAAAATTTTTTTTCCCGTTTTTTTCGCAATTTCTTGATGCCAATGGATAGTGCTTGATGAGAAACGTCGAAAAATGGTGTTTTTATTGCCATATCACCATTTTTAAGACCATTGTTTGACCTTCAAAAAATCTTGCACCCCCCAGAATTTTCTTGCTGCCCACGTATGGTCCAGACCATAGGTGGGCAGCAACAAAATTCTGGGGGAGGTGAAAAAATTTTCAAAGGTCAAAAAATGGTCTTAAAAAGAGGTCGTATGGCAAAAAAACACCATTTTTAGACGTTTCTCATCAAGCACTATCCAATAGCATCGAAAAATCGCTAAAAAAAATTTCAAAATTTGAATTCTGGGGGTATTTCAACTTCTGGGGGGTGCATACCCCCAAACCCCCACGCCCATGTGTGGTCCAGACCCCACGTCCAAGTGTGCTCCTGACTACTACTACTACTACTATATTGTGCTGATCAGAAGTTCATTCAATGCTTGTTTATTAATATTAGGTAGGCTATTTCTGTCTTCAGGTACCTTTACTGCATTCCACAATGACCGCTTTTTGTTCCATTTGTCCATATAAGTAATTCATTTTTTCCTAGGCTGTCTATGCATTATTGCTTTAAAGGATCTGCCTAATGAAGTTCGTAAAATGCTTCTATGCCCAGCAAATGAAAATCACAAATTCACCTCTCTTTGTGATCGCCAACCATAACCTCCAAATAATAGGTCTTTTGAAACGAATGTAGTATCACCGCCGCCCTCGAAATAATGTTCAGTATCACCAAGGACTTCATAACCTATATCTTTGTACCATTTTTCGTAATGCTGTCGCTCGCCCTGCCTTTCGGGATGCCGGAAATGAGACAGATACACCTGAAATTTGAGCCGAGAAAAAATGCTTCGAGGAATTAACAAAGGAGAAGCAATTAAGCAACAAGTTGTAATAATACATTCTGCTTCTTTAAGCCGAAATCTAAAATCGTTTTTGAAAGTTACGTACAGAAAATCCGCAAAGGGCTAAGACTTTTAAGAAGTCTTTTCTCGTTCTGTATTGACTTGTGGCACCAGAATGTATTCAAATCCGAAACTGCCATATGTCATTATTAAATAGTGACGTTAAGCGAAAAAACGTTTTTAGCCATAGCCTGTTGAAGCCCTTGCTTAACCGATTACCTAAATATGTTGACGAAATTTAAGAAAAAACATGGCCATCAAAAATCTAAACAGTGATAATATCACACACCTTAGAATTTTTGTAACTTAGAGTATCCGACTGGCTATGTTTTTAGCTAAAGATTGGTAGTCGCTGACATTTCAAAGAAAAGTTGTTTCTGTGTTGTTATACATTGTCCGCCAAAAACTAGACTGAATAGGTATGTTTAAATATGTAGTAAATAGCGAATTCAAATCATCTAGAATAATTCATTCGAAATCCATAACTGATAGCTCATAATAAAAACTAGGCCCGCCAACATAGTACAAATTCTTTTCCCATATCTGATATAGAAAACACATTTCGCACAGTTTTGTCCACAAAGTACTAAAGTTTTTTAATGTCTTATTGAACAATCCGCACCATATACAGGCAGAGCCAAAGCTCTGGGAGGTCGGAAATTTTCAAAGTAGAAATAAAAAATGAAAACAAAACACGATTTTGGACGTTTCTCATCAAGTCTTATGGCACTCAAAAAATTACAGAGATTGTAAAAAATTTCAAGAATTGAATTCTGGGGGTTAGCAGAGGTTTCTAAGATTCTCTGAAGAGGTATTTTGCACCCCCACCTCACCCCTCCCCTACCCAATATTCTAATAGGTATTATAATATTCATTTTAAGTATTTAAATATTCTAATTCTAATGATTCTAATAATTCTAATTCTATGGATATTCAAAACAGAATATTCATTCAAAAGCAATGATGCGTGTATGAATAAGTACGTCGATTTTTTTATTTTTCATATTAAACGATAACTCTTAGCTTTACTACACCAAACAAATACCTTTTTATTTCCTTGTTGAGCGAACCGCAGCTTTTAACACTAAATGTCAAGAAAAGTTCCGCTCTTCAGAGTGCACGAGTAATTCGATCGTACGTGAATACAGCCTCAATCCTGTATTCTGGATTTGGCTTGCTTTGCCTGACGATGATAAGTTGAATGCGTATTACTTAGCCTAAGCCTAGAGTGAATTAGTGACAAAAATGGCAACTCTTCTCCCACTCCCTAATACCGGATTAAGGCTGTAGTAGGATACTTGTGTAAGCCCTACCTTTTTGCCATAGACCAATCCAGAATTGCAGCAAAATACCATATCTGGTTGATCAGAAGCTTGTTCCATTGTCATAACTTCTACTCCACAATTATTTAATTCTAACTTTAATCGATCCCACTGCTTTTGTGCCACTCCTTTGTTTACTTGACCGCTCATCCATGGATTAATTTTATATTTTATGCTGAAATGCTTCGGAGCACACATGACAGCTCTATTGAATAATTTTTCTGCTTGCATTGATTGAATGGCGGCTTTGCAATGAGGACAGACTTTAAGAATATCGAAATTTATATAAGCATGTATACGCAAGCAGAGGGCCGCCCCATGACGCAAATAATTTACCAGGAACGGAATAAAGAAAATCGTGCCATTTCATCAGAAAATTGTACAATTTTGTGAGCTTTTAAGCACAAATTCTTTATTTTAACTCTTGAACTTTCTTTCGCGACTGACAGAAAGTCAATTACTTATGAGATGACCAAAGTGCGACTGCTAAGTTACAGAATCACAAATTTCATTAAAGATCAAGAAAACTTCTTCATTGCTATCGTACTTATAATTTTAGTCAATGCTGATTAAACGAAATGAAACACAACCGGAAATGCAAGTGAGGCTTCGGGGTTTAGTCTCCTAGGACTCAGAAGTGAACGACAACCACAAATGGGTAGGTCTGAAGGGTGCTAAACCCACATCTTGCCGAAGACTTATAGTGACAATGTAATGCTTGTATGCATTCGCTTTGAAATTCTTATATCATATTATTAAGAGAAAATGGCCCATTAGCAGGACCTGAAGAATGATGAAAAGTACAACCGCTAAGGTGGGCACAAGCGCTAAATAGTGTTACAACCACTAACTGGTGCATAACCGCTAACTCGTAAAAATGATCTAAATAATATATATAGTATCCAAAATATTGTTTATTACTTTCGAGGAGCATGCATATTGTGATGGAATAATTTACGAAAAAATAAGCTGCTTATTAAAATTTGTTTTATTCAAATCGTAACAAACTTGCTCAGAATGACAACGAGTAAGCTATATCATATCGTGGGTTCGCATCATGAAACAACGCGCGTTTTTCTGCCTAAATGCTGCATGTAATAAACGTAATTATGAATCTCGACCATCATAAACTGGAAAACTTCTGCGCACCTATGCATTGAAGCATTGAAATTTCCAGCTTCCTAAATATGATGTGCTTGTTAGCTATATAAAAGACTGCCTGCGCGTTCTAAATTCAATAATTTTAATGGCTCGAAATTTTAAGTAGGGGTCCCCGGCCATTTTTAGGGGGTCGGGGGAGGAGTAGATGACCTCCAATTTTTGGCCGAAACGGCCAAAAAACGCCAAGTATGCGATTTTTTCAAACGATGGAGGGGTCAAAAATTTTCTGGCTTTGGGGGATGGGAACTGCCGAGTCTAATGCAGTATTAACCTCCCCATTCCTTAGTTTCGGCGTATAAATGCAGTGTCTCAAATTTCTAATGCAAGATTAATCCCTGTTGCAATAACTGAAGCAGATTTCATCAATGTATCAACTGCTGAAGCATGTTCTGTACTTCAATTTCAAATGATTATGTTTTGCAGATACATACTTAAAAAGTAATCCTCAATTGTCACAATAAGAAATATTAAATGCGTTCATATACCTCTTTTAGGTTAAGAAAAGGCTTGCACAACTTCCGATTGATCTTAAGATTACGTTAGCGGTAGGTAGGTAGTATATTAGCTAGCGGTTGTGCACCAGCTAGCGCTTGTTCCCAAATTAGTGGTTGCGCCATCGACCCGAAAAAAATGATGATGATTTCTGGAAAAAAAGACTGTTATGTAATGTCTTTTCCGTTCGTGACTGGATGTTCCATCCAGTAATCTAAAACAACTAATGAATACTTAAGGCAATTACTGAAACAGAAAAACAAGCATTAGAGTAGAATATTCAACTTCTGCGTAAAATTATAAATAATTAAACCAATTTAATTCATTTAACCCACATATGTCATTTTATCAACCTAGTTTCTTTATGAATTTAATGGACGTAGAGAGGATAAGTGACGAAGTGCTTTAATAACAAAGTAGAATGTGAAGATTATTCCGTGTTTAGATGCATGTAGGGCATCGGATCAACTAACGTCATAACCTGTTTACAGATCACGCTGAATATAAAATTTTGGTAAAACGAACCTAATTGGAGAAAAGGGGCGCAAAAAAAGATAAGCTCAAACAAAATAGATATTCCGGTTTTATCGAGAGAGAAAATAACACGCTGAACAAAATAAGATTGGCAAGTAGCATTCGTCCGGTGCGACCATTGTTATCAAAAACAAATTCAATTAACAGAAAACCACGTGAAATATCTCATGCAGTCCACGGAACAAAGCAGTGAAGCGCACGCAAGATGACCCATGCACATATATTAAATCAAAATTCAAAACAACGTCACATTGTTCTAACTATACAGGTCCTTCAAAAGTCGAATTTCTAAAACTTTAACCAGAAAATTTAATTTATAGAACATCATAACCATACGTGGGCAGCAAGAAAATTCTGAGGGGGGTGCAAGATTTTTTGAAGGTCAAAAATGGCCTTAAAAATGGTGGTATGGCGATAAAAACACAATTTTTCGACGTTTCTCATCAAGCACTATCCATTGGCAACAAAAAATTGCGAAAAAAACGAAAAAATTTTATTGAATTCTGGGGGGTATTTTGATTTCTGGGGAAGGGGTATTTTGGTTTCTGGGGGTTGCATACCCCCATCACGTCCAGGTGTGATCATAACCAGACATGCACAGCATGAGAATTCTGGGGGTGAACTTTAAAAATCTTTTTGGGCTCAAAAATCGTGAATACGCGTCAAAAACATAGTTTTTCGGCGTTTCTGACGATGCTCCATTTTTCTAGAGCCTAAAAATAAAAAAATTGCGAAAAAAATCGAATAAATTGAACAAAATATGGCCAAGAAATGAGTGTGACGCCAAGCGCCGAGAATTTCACACTTTGGAGCAAAATAAAGCCAAAAACGCTTAAAACAGCACCTCTACGAATTTTTTGGACTTTTCAAAAATCGCGAATTCCATGGGGGGGGGTTCAATTTTCTAGGGGAAGGGGTCGAAGCCCCCTAACCCCCCAAGATCGTATATTCGTGTATGATCATAACTTTCATTTTTATCCAACGATATTGTTAACTACGAGTATTAGCATTCATGTAATGTTTGCGGTATATTACAGAAATGTATTTTAATGTTTATCATTTGTTATTTATTGTGTATAAGACGGTCATAGTATTCAGATTGCAGGACGATAGCAAAACAAGTACGATCGAATTTACTCCCATTTCTTGTTACTGTAATTAAAATGTGTCATGTCCTGCTGATGGATTGAATCTCGCAATATTTAAAGGAGTACACGTGGTGTAACAAGCGATTCATTTGGAAAAGAAAACCGGATTACTGGGAGCCGAGAAGGCAAGGACGTTATTATTGTAGCTTGGGATATAAAAATAACGCGTAGTATGCATCCTACCTACAATAATTTGTGTGTGGCTCGTATGACATCAAAAAAGCAGAACAAGTGAGCGGACAAGTTATTCGGTATCGGTCAAGTAATATGTAAAACAGCTGCCTGAAGTATGATAGGATATGATTTTATGAATATGCATTGCGAAATAACGTCCCTACCGATACACCGAAATTGAATTTTTTACGGTTCATAGTTGGAAAAGAAGGCGCGCACAATTTTTAAAATATAGTGAGTATGACAATTTACAGATTAAGCAGATATTATGTTACGGTTTAACAATAAATTAGGTGCAAAACACTCTGATGTATGCACGTGTACTCAACTGATGTAAATCTGTCATTGACCTATAAGTCGTTTACTGATTGATATTTTACGCCGTCTTGTAGATTGAAAAATTCGACCTTCATAGAATTGTTGAATGTTCATCCTAAGCCGCGTCATTCTTTTGAAGTTGCACGATTCTAAGAGAAAAACTCAGTTGTAATGTAAACGGAGTATTAGCCAAGCAAGGCAAAGAACGATAAATATTTTCTATCTACCACGAAATTGAGTCGCACTCTTTGCTTCAGATTTGAATTTCCTTACGACGCCGGTGGTAAAATGGATCAAATATTACGGAATTCCAAGTGGTCACTAGATAAAAATTGCTTATTGTCCGAATTTTTAGAGCGTTATAAACTTCCCAGATTTGCCCTGATCACTAAAGGTCAATATTCGACCATCGGAGTACCCAATGCCGCGCATCCCAATCTCAATCCTTACGTATTAGTGTATAACACGAGGATGGTTCGTAAGCTGAGCGGTCGTGTGCTTAAGTGGAAGGATGATAAAATAGTTGGCTCGACGAATCAACGAGTATTGATTACAGATCATTTCGAAGGATATTTCGAAATTTTGTCTGAAGACGGGAGACCTATGAAACAAGTTGAATCAGTCACAGAATTGGTGGAACTCTTTCCCGACACATGCCTAGTTCGACTGGCATTTAAGGCCTATTTGCCCGATGCCGACGGCGAACTTAGATCGACTAATCGCATGAGAACTGTGAAGGAAGGCGAGTTACTAACGCTGGTTGGGTTTTTGAATTATAAAAACAATTCCTTTCTAAGGTGCTTCGACGAAAGCGGGAAAAGCGTTTATTTAAGAATTAACGGTCAATCTACGAAATGTAAATTTAGCCCGGTAGTCAAAAAAGAAAGCGCGATCATGGGCGCTCATAAGGCGAGTAGCTTGATGATGAAAAGGCTGCCGATAACCGTCCGATTGATTAGGGGCAATGTGGCGCCCAATCTTACTTTTAATGGACATTTAGTGGTCAAGTTAGAAAAGCGATCCTCTGAGGTAGACATTTTCTTATACAACGTCTTTGGAAAGTGCAAGAAAGATCGACTTCTCAGCATAATCTTTAACGCTAATCTGATGCTTAGCCCGATTTCTGGTCAGTCCAGACTGCAAAATCATACTGATTTTCGAAATTTACTACACACCTGTAGCGGACTACTGGAAAACCATTACGATCGCATATTGCCATTTGACTCTCTGACAGCACAGTACATCGTAAGATCAAATCATTCGTCTCTGTACGAAAACGACTCGATAGAAAATGATGCGGATCATCGCAGTTCATCGACCATCAACTATGGAATAGATGACGAAGAAATCGATCAAATCTACGACTACGTTAGACGGTCTGGCCCTATGCCTGCTCAGCTCAGTTCAATTCATAATGATCAGGCCCACACGTATTATAAATTACAGACTTCGAAAACACCTGTTTTACATCAACCTATACCGGGTAGAAAGCACAGAATCAGCCCCGAAGGCATCAAGGGAACCAGTGGTCCGTTGCACTATTACGAGCAGGTAAATGGCTACGATAAACCTAGCTACTGGAAGTATAAGAATAATGAAAATCAACTAAATCGTTGCAAGAGATTTAGCAAGTCAACCGATAAATTAGCCGTGAAAAAAGCAGATATGTATATTTATGATAATGATGATTTTACTACTGGAAGATCGAAAATCCGGCATGAGCAATCAACGGATCTGGAACCAAGACCGAATTCGGCTTGTCTCAATCAGGAATTTTATGAAAGCGACCTCATTCACGATGCTCCTCCACTAAATAAAATTTCTGCTAACGAAAATTCGTTCTATCCAGTCTACAATCTGTCAGACGACCGAAGAAGGAGCCGTTTCAACGTGCACAACGGAAAACAAAGCCGGCCATACAAATCATGCAATAATTTATTAGAAATTCAAGTGGATCATAACAAGGATGCGCTATCGCGTGACAGTAGAAGTCAGATCCGTGAAAAGAATTTGATGAAACGTCGGTATTGAAGGTTACAAGTATCATCGTCGTTACATTATATATTTTACCGAAAATATTAGTTGTACTTTTTCGACGCTTTCTTGAACTATATATAAAAATTGGAAGTAATCAGAAAAAATCATTTAACACGTAAACGTAATTCGCAACAAGCTATAATGTATCAATACAATCGCGTATTTTAAGGCTTTTAAAAAACACTTGTTTAAAGTATGAAGTTTCACTTCATGGCCCTCACCTGCAAGAGCACCGAATTTTTCGTAATTTCTAGAATAAAAGCGATGGAGGGAGCGAAAGTCGCATCTGTGAAAGTTCAATCGATTTTATTTTCATTCTATTAGGGTAAAGATGTAAAAATTTTCAACCTAACTCATGAATTTCTATGCCACTGGACCAAAAATTAATTATTGAACAGCAGTGCTTTATAGAAAACGATACTTCTAAGCTGAAGCTGAGAAGTCTATTCAGTCTTCTATAAATTTTTAGAATTTTTCGACCTGTTCTGGGCATTCAGGTTTGCAAATGAATCGTATCAAGTTGATCTTAGCGCAGAAGTATGGCATATTATACGTAGTTGATTTGTTAGCGATAGACATACGGCTCGAAATTTTGGGTGGATGGTCCTCGGCCATCTTCAGGGTGGGTTTTACCTCGAAAAATTCGACTTTTTCTAAAAATCAGGGAATTTTCTGGCTTATAGGAAATCTGTAAGACATTTATTCTTCATCTCAAAAACACATTGCAAATTCAACTTCAAGATATTTTTGAATCGACGATAAAACAATCATTTTTTTATTCCAAAAGAAAATGGATCAAGATTTTTTAAAAATTTTTATTGAATTCAATTCCTGAGTAGCCTCGAAAAATCGCAGAAGCTAATATTTCTTCATGAATTCCGTGCTGGTAGGTTTTCAGATATAGAAGCATAAACACATAATATGCCTTGCCTTACTACAAGTACGAGTAATTCAATATTGTCGTTTCGATTGATGACCTCATGCCTTGGATAAGTCAATGCACTTTCTGACAATTTTTGATATTAGTTTGTCTCACATATGAGCCTAGATGGGAGGTTTTTTTAATTCTATCTAAGGTTTTGGAAAATATAGTACTGTCAGGCGTTTTGAAAAAACGAAAGGTGCGTAAGACAAGTTTTGAGATTAGTGAGGATAAACCCGATAATTCTATCTGAAAACGGTAAAAATATTAAAGTTTTGCGGCGTTTCGGGCCGTATTGAGTAATCGTTGTATTTTTTATCGCTAGAAACCAATAAATTGACTAAACTTATAGAGAATTTGTACAAAATACAATGATGCGAATTTACAATATCACCATTCTTGGATTTCACTCCCCTCTGGCCACCTCTACCTTGCCCATGTATGGTTTGTCATAATTTTTCAAAATTTTCCGGCGCTTCGCCCCCCAACAGGCCCAACAAAGTCGGCGAGCTAAAGAATGGGTATATAATTTGTAATGATTTTCGGCCATCGTTGATCGTTATAGTTTCACAATTTTCGGCGCATCGTGCCGGATGATATCTATCGATGGCATTTATTCATTTTCTTGGCGGCCTGAAGTCATATTTTTGCGTCAGGGATAGGTTTTTTAAGCAAAAATCTTTTTCATGACTTCTAAAACGATTTCAAGAGCATTCAAATGGCTATTTAAGCATTTCAAAGCATACGTAAGGTTTAACAAATTTCCACTTGAAATATTTAAATGGACTCGTGTACTGCCCCAAATGCACAAATACAGGAAATCAATTAGTAATTCAAGCCTTTGATCGCTCTTGTGTTAAGTTTTACAATTTTTCCGGCATTTCGTGCCGGATTTTTGCTAGAGTCAAAAAAATTAATTTAATTATTTTTTCGAGCGAAATTCACAAAAATTTTAAGTTTTTTGGTTAAATGTTGCACCAAAACTATTTTAAATAAAAGTAGAAAATGTGGAAAGGTGAGAAAAGCTTTTTCGATAAGCGCGAATTTGCACATCTATTTTCGATTCTTTAGCGATACGTTAGGATAGCGCACCATCTCACTTTAAGAAGATCGTGACAGTAGCGCAATTTATAAAGTTATCTAAGCGAAATTCTCAAAATTTTTGGCGTCAAGCGTTAATTTCTTTAGAATGTTTGTGCATATATTGCTCAAGGTGCATGGATCCAAAGAAAAAGCAGCAATTTTAATGATCTCCAAATTACCTTCCGCTTAAATTTAAAAAATGTCGCCGCTTTGTAATAGATTTTTAAATTCAATTCAAGAAATTTAGACAACGTAAGCATGTTGAAAAAATTTAGAAAAATTTGAATATTCATCCAAAAAATCTACACAAAATGAACCTGAATAAAACTATACAATAAAAAGCGGTGTAACCATACGTGGGCAGCAAGAAAATTCTGGGGGGGATGCAAGATTTTTTGAAGGTCAAAAAATGGCCTTAAAAATGGTAATATGGCGAAAAAAACACCATTTTTCGACGTTTCTCATCAAGCACTATCCATTGGCATCAAAAAATTGCGAAAAAAACGAAAAAAATTTTCAAAAATTGAATTCTGGGGGTATTTTGATTTCTGGGGGGGTATTTTGGTTTCTGGGGGGTTGCATACCCCCCACGCCCAGGTGTGGGTGTAACAATGCAATTTCGCGCGTAAATAGCAAATTTTTGGACCACTTCACCACAGTCTGCTCACGGAAACCCTGGATCTTTTATTGGTTTTAAGAAAGTATTCAGTCTGAAAGCCCTGAGTAAAACAAGTCTCACGAAGCTGAATCAAACGATCCTTCTTCCAGGAAAGATTAGTGTTCCTTCTCGCTAGATGCACCGTCCCGCTAAACCCGCCATCCCACTAGGTCAACTTCTCCGCCCCACTACACCCACCGCAAATACACCTAGGCCCACCCTAGTGCATAATGAGCTGTCCTAGTAGTTCTCCTGCTGTACCAGAAGACTCACGAGAAAAAATTGAACGTTTTTCAACTCACGTATTAGAATATCTATGGACATTCTTCTTCCAATTGTATAGCTTGAATTGAATGCACGCTGATAAAAAGTCAACATCTTTCAATTCAAGTTTACATTTGGCTGGCATAGGAAATATTTAGTATATATCTACACTGTGGAGAGTCACTAGATCGCTATGTAAGTTTTCTACAAGAAAAATATCAAAAATAATCACCCAGCTGTTGTTAAAAAGTTTGCATCTATTAGGTACTAAGAACAATCAGTAATGTCCATCGTGATCTTGGGGGGTTTCACTTGAACCAGAATAATTTCTCCTCTCCAGAATTTTAGATTTTCCAAAAAATCTCAGGTTAGTTGTTTTAAATGGTGTTTTGGCTCAAAAGTGTCAAATTTTTGACGCTTCGCGCCATATGCTAATTTTGTTACTATATTTGTTCAATTTACTCGAATTTTTCGATATTTTTACGGATAATCGCCGAAAGATAGCGTTTTTGACGTATATCGTTTTCCAGTACAAGGAACTTTAGAAAGAATTTTTCGGTTCCACTCTCCTACCCCCATGCCATGCATGTATAGTAATGCCAGTTATTCTTTAACTCATTTCGTAAGTATGTTTTCAAAATGTTTATTGCTCCAGTCATCAGGAATTAATTTGTGCTGGTTACGTATACCCTATCATATGCTTATAGAGTGCGCATCTTAGTACCTAAAAGTGATTATGATGAAATTATCTGCTATGATTCTTTAAAATCGTAAAGAATTTATTTGATAAGCATTGTGCAAAGCCTACGATCTAGTGCATTCTAGTAGATAGGAATATAGAATTATCAAAAGCTTGATTGTATATACCATATCAAAAAGATAATGACAAGTTAGTCACTTGAATCATCAGCGTTGGCGTTTTCATGCAATGAATGCATAAATAAATTGCCGGAATAAACGCGTCAGTACATAAGATCGGAATTTATAACTTAAAATTTCTTCAAATTTTCTCGTAAAACTTGATTTATTATCCACAAGCACACATCTCAATGTTTGCTTGTACGCACACGTATGAAACACAAAATGTTATGTACCTTACCTTACCTATATGTACAGCGGTGGATCTAGGATTCTGCGTCAGGTAGGGCGAAACCAAAAATTGTCCCAAAAAGGTTAAACATTGTCCAAAAATTCATATATTATGCTCAAAGTACCACTTTTCGCTGCCTTTTGATAGGCAGAATTCGTTCTGATGCGAATAAGTGAAAAAAATTTAAAAATTTCCAAAGTTTCTAATGAAAAACTCGTAAGTTAATGCAGAAATCGAAACAAATCGCCGAAAGAACGCTCGAGAAATCATTGTCGGCGCTAGAAAATCTGTTCTGATCAAAGACTGCTCTTCTGATGTACATTTAAGCAGTTTAAAGCGCCAAGAGAGTCAGAAACAGACATGCACCTGGGGAGATAGAAGTTTGGGAGTCTAGCACCCGCCAGAATGGAAAATTATGTGAAGGAAAATGAGGCAAAATGAAGGCCAAAAAATCAGATGAATATTAAAAAATTGAAAATTTTCTTCAAAAATGATTCAAATTGACCAAAAACGATGTAAAAAAAGTAGTTTAAAGCTATTTTAGCGCTTATACCCATTTTTGAGGTCATTCTGGCCCAAAAACTCAATGTTCGTCCCCCTATATCAGCCATGCTGTGCATCTAGTCAGTAAATGTCATTAATGAGTAATATCCCGGCGCGAAGCGCCGGAAAAATTCAAAAGAATGGCTAAAATCATCAAAAAAATACACATCTATTCTTCAAGCGCCCAAATATTTTTTGACGACTGGGGAAGCGGCCGCCCCATCCCCTAAATCCGCCAATGCCTATGTGTACCTGTCGACAAGGTAGGAGACCTGAATGTACAATTCTTCGAATACAATATATTTGCAAGAAATTAACGGATACTTCTTGTTCACTAGTAAGATTGTTTAATACCAATTTTTTAAATGTTTAGAAATGTCAAATACTTAAGTAAAGCAGCAATATTTCCAGATTTTCGGACGACTGACGAGCAGACATGCCCAACATAGGAATTATGTAGGTGACATTTTAAAGTGCCTTTTTTGGGCCCAAAAACGGTGAGTACTATACATGTACAGCATGGGAATTCTAGGAGGGATCAAGCTAAAAACTTTGAAGAAGTGCCTTTTTCGGGCCAAAAAACGATGAGTACACGCCAGAAACAGTGTTTTTGCGTTTTAGACAATGCTTGTTCCTTCTAAAACATAAAAAATTACGAAATTATTCGACAAAAATAGAATAAATTGAACAAAATAGTCAAAAAAATAAGTATAAGGCTCGAAGCGCCGAAAATGTGAGATTTTTGAGCTAAAATGGGCTAAAAACGCATTAAAGGGCATACTTTTTACAGCTTTTACAAAAAATCGACAATTCTGGTAGGTCGTAGTCATTTTACGAGGTGTTAATGACCATTCTGGGGGTTAACCCTCCAAGAACACGTATGGTGGGTACGCGTCAAAAATATCGTTTTTCGGCGTTTCTGACGATGCTTTATCTTTCTAAAGCATAAAAACATAAAAAGCTTCGGAAAAAATCGTAAAAAGTCGAATAAATTGAGCGAAATATATTCGAAACATGAGTATATGGCGTGAAGCGCCAAAAATCCGACACTCTGACAAATAGACAGCTAAAAACGCTTGAAAAACACCTTTTCTACTAATTTTCAAAGGATTGTTATGAACTTAAAAAAATCGCAGGGAGGGAGTTTAAAGAATTTCGCAAAGTCTACTACACGCAAACGAATGAAAAGATGATATGACACTTTTGGTTAAAAAAAGCTTTTTTAACATCACTGAATATCGCAGAGTATATATAAATAATCCATTCAAGAGTGCGAGAAATAATTTTCGACTGAAAATACTTTTGATTTCCCGTCTTTAGTACTCTACTAAACATTCTAATTAACCAAAATTTATTACCGTACAATAATAGATTTGCGGAACAAAACGAGTCGAATAAATACTAAACGAAAACGTTATCAGGGAATAAATAACCGAAATAACAAGCCGAGCTGTTATATATTTTGCGCGAAACTTTCATCCACTAAACGCAGCAAAACTGGGTACAATGGGACATATTCTGCCTTTCCTTCACTCTGTATCAATCGGGCATACGCCTCGAGACAGCCTCTTAAGAACCTTAGCCGTTCCGATTCGCTAGATTTGAAGTACCATTCTAAAAATATGTATCAAGCATACATGGGCAGCAACAAAATTCTGGGGGTCAGATGGGGCCGAATTGCCAAAAATAGCATAAAAAATTCAACTCTATGGGATTTTTACATTCTGGGGTTTAGGCCCCCAAGACCTCACGCCTATGGGTGGCATCAAGTCATTTCGAGGAGTCAACTGTAGACATGACTTTCAAGACAGGTTTAATAAAATGGATGTATTCTATTTTGTCCTTCTACAAATTCTATCCCCATCCCCATTAAGTCGTTAAAGCTGAAACTGTGATACAGGCAGATATTAAATGAAATATATTAGGGATTATCATGGGCATGCATGCACATAGGGGGTGAGGGGGTATAACCATAGGTGGGCAAACCAAAGCTCGAGGGTGTGTAAGATTTTTTCAAAGGTCAAAAATGGCCTTCAAAAAATTCTCAAAAATTGAATTCTGGGGGGTATTTTGGTTTCTGGGGAAGGGTATTTTGATTTCTGGGAGTGCATACTCCCCAAACCCCACGCCCAGGTATAGGTATTACTCCCCTGAAGAGTCAGCCGGACAGCGATTTTGAGCTAATGGAACGTTTTTTGCATTATTCGAGGTCAAAAGCAGTAAAAACGTCAAAATTTCTCCGGCGCATCGAACCAAATTAGTACTTTTGAGTACTTTTTACTCAAAAAGCGCTCAAAATTGATAAATTTTTGCATTTTTAAGTGTTAAAAGTGATATAATGCAGTCAAAATGGACTAAAAATGCTTTTGAAATGCGATATTACCACGAAGAAACGTTTTATAAGCTATTTTGACCATTTTGATCGTTAAAACAGCCGAAAAATCGTTAAAGTTAAATTTACCGACTCTGACCTTGTGCACCTAAGATCATGAAGAGGCTTTGCTAATGTCCAACGGTGTTTCGCAAAAGATATTTTCATTTCAAACGCCGACTTCAACATTAATAAAATCAATGATCAACGAAAAGAGACTAAATGTCGTTTAAACTAACTTTTAATTTAATAATTTGTATCGAAATTTAAAAAATTCTGAATTCCAATAAATTTCCTTGTTTTTCGTATCCAGTTCGATTGCAGGCGATTTTAGCCGTCAGCGGTGGACATTTTGGGTCCAAAATGCATATAGTCTCGTTTTTAATTCTGAATCAAACGGTACTTCGCACATTCTTGTCACATTTACTCATAAGAATTATAAATGATCTGACTGTGTAAAACGCGGACGATAAATCTATTTAAATAACATTTACTTTGCGGTTTTTTTGAAAAAAATTTAATGTGACTACGAAAGTTCTAAGAATTAAGAAACAGCTTACGGACGGGAGATTCCCATACAAAGTTAGTCGTCCTCCACCCCATCTATCAAAGTCAGGAAATTTTTGATGCCCTTCCAATTTTTTGCGAAAACTTGCGTTTTTCGGCCATTTTGAGGCATTTTTGTGGCAATTTTAGGTGTTTTTTTGTTGTAAATTTTAGCCAAAAATTAAAGCTTTTTTACCCCTTCCTGAAAAACGGCCGAGAACCCCTCCCCAATTTCCAACCGTTACATGTAGTACTCGTATGGTTATAAGCGTGATAACCATATTCCGACTAGGTTACCATATATGGGCAGCAACCAAGTTCTAGGGGTCTGGGTGGTGTAAAATTGGTTAAAAACCCAAAGAAACATGCCAAAAATTCAATTCTAGAGGGTCTATCGATTTTCGGGGCTTTATTGGATTCTGTAGGTAACCCCAAAGCCCCATGTTTGGTAGGTACGCTTAATTTGCTTTTTATGAGAAATGATTAATGAACTTGCCCGCATATTCTGTCACTGACCAGCCGGTCGTCTCGTAAGGCGACTTAAGTTCATCAGGCGAGGCACAGATTAACAAATGGACAATGAGTGACCGAGGTAATTCGACTTCCCGAAATGTACAATCTACAAATGAAGCAAAAGCATCAAATAATAGCACGCAGGTAAAGCTTTAAAATTCTAAGTGGGCGACAGGGGTGATTTAGACATCCTCAAGAAAGAAAAGGAACCAATAATCATTTAGTTTTTCTGGAACATGGCCTCCAAAAATAGAACAAAACACGCAATGTTTTGCCCAAATCTCTTACATATACCACGAATAATACACAGAGTATGTAAATTTGAGCTATTTAGGACACACAACGAAGGTTGGCAAGGCGACGCAATTCTGGAATACTAAAATTGTTTTTCGTCTCTGTCCGCTGTCATCTTACGCATGATGTCCTCTAAAAGCATAAAGTACTGAAACTTTTACTATATACGAGCCCAAACTTTAGAAATGTTGGTATCTAAAAGCGACTGATGCTTCAATAGAATCGTTCTAACAGATATAAACTAAATTAAGGCACATTGACGTATCATGGAACAAATTCGGGATTTTTCGACAAAGACGCAAGACTGCAAGCGAAGCCAGTTGAAAAGGCAAAATCTAACATATCGTTTCATTTCATACATTATATCACATTACAATCTTTTACGAATTCATTCTTTAATTCTTCATTAATCCCTATTTTTTAATATTTTAATTAATTCTTTATCAATTTCTTATTGTTTAATTAATTTTTTACAGAAGCTTAAAAATTTCAGGGTACTTGGTCATTATTAGAATAGATTGCAATGCAATTTACCTAGCTTTTTAAATAAAGGATTATGGAAGAAACAGCGGAAATCTAAGTTGTTAAATCTAAAAATCCAAGTTGCCGCAAAATCCAAAATTCAGGCAACGAACGAGAAATATCCGAGTGCGTGTTGTGACAAACAAAGCGTCAAACTCGTGACACTATGTACATATAGTCTATGTACTTCCCGAGCAATGAACAGCAAAGTCAATATAAACCGATTACAAAAAGAATTTAAATTGCAATAGTAACAAAAATGATACTATATGTACATGTAAAGACCCGAAAATTTGGGTGAGGGGTCCCGGCCATTTCAAGGGGGCGGCGAGTAAATGACCTCACTATTTAGCCAAAAACAGCCAAAAACAATTAAAAACGGCAAAAAAGTTAAGTTTTTCCAAAAATTGGGGAGGGGGTGGGTGGGGTTCATAATTTTTCTGGCTTTGGGGGATGGGGCCACCAACTTTGGGTGGGGGATCTCCCATCCCCCTATGTCATGTATGTATACAGACAGCCAGATATGTAACGAGGAGATGGGAAAGGATCCACCACCTAAAGTTGGTCACCCCCATCCCTCAAAGCCAGAAAATTTTTGACCCCCCCCCCCGATTTTTGAGAAAAAATTGAAATTTTTTAGCCGTTTTTAGATGTTTTTGACCGTTTTTCGGCCAAAAATTGGAGGTTATTTACCCCCCCCTTTAAAAAGGCTGGGGCCCGTCCCACTAAAAATTTCGAGCCGTTACATATATGTACAAAGCAGTCAGTTAGTAGGACTGAACGTTTTACTGTACAAGTTTGTATTACTGTAGACTGTAAAAACCGCTGTAGTAGCTACTAAATACTTCATATCTCTTAGGGTCGAAAATTACATGTCATGCACAATGCTTCGTGAAACAGAGTGTAAATAATCATTAGGGATGCAACGGGTACCCGAACAAAATTCAGGACGCGAACCCGAATAAATTTATTTCCATTACCCGAATCCATATGTTTTTACAATTTATTCGAATTTATTCGGGTATTTTTGAGCACTAAAACACCACAATTTTGTGTCGAAACTTCAAAAATTTTCGGCGCTTCGCGATAGTTTTTTATTTATCAATTTTCCCAAAATAACTTTTCAACTCTTTTTTCACAAAAAAACATTGTCAAATGAACTTTTACTTTAAAAACTGCTTCGTCATTCATTGGTACAATTTGTTTCCATCAAGTTAAGCTTCTTAATTAGCAGCTTTTTGGACAGTGAACAAGCGATTTATTCACGTAGGATAAACTGAGCAAACTTTGCAGTTGGAATTATTATTGGCTCTAATCTCAAAATAATCCCAGTCACTGCTTTAGCAGTATTTTAGCTTGTACATATGGGGGAAGGTAAAAGCGCCCCTTAGCCTATAAATAAATGAAATAATGTAAATTTCCATCTTTTTACCGAAAATTCTAAAAATTGTCAGCACTTAGGCGCCGTAGAATTGTTATTTTCTATAAGTTTGGCTCAGGCAGGGCCAAAAAACGTCATTTTTCATAAGCTATTAACAGAAAACAAAAGTTTTCCAAAAAGTTCGAATTTTGTGAGCTCAGTGGATAGAGTTCGAGATATAAGACAATGCACTTTACTTTGCGTACCGCCGAAGATATCCCAAAATATAGGGTCACAAATTAACGGATCGCCCGGCGCCCTAAAGCATAAAAAAACCTGCGTTCGCCCGTGAACATATGTTTTAGCCGAATTAATTAAATTAAGGCAGGTAATAAAAAATTAACAATTGCCTGAAAAATATAATTCTATTATTAGTCAAAGTGGGACGCACAGCTCAAGCAAAATAAGCAGATTATTTTCTAAGAGGTTGGCAATTTTATACCTTATTCCTCAAAGCTTTGTTTCAGACGATGAGAATGACAAAAATGTTTTGCGTTTTGGTGAATTCCTTTTCCTGAAGTATTTGTCATCAAAAAACCCCATATTTAAAGTGAAAACGCTAAAGGTATGAAAAATTTTTCACCGCTTCGTGCTATATTGACAAATTATAGCCTTTTTATTGTCAAAGACCCAGATATTGTTAAATTGCACTACTAAAAGTCGTGAAACAAGGTTTTGGCATTCAATAAAAATAGAAGGCACATAGTTGCACAGGACAGATGGTTTGGGAGGCCATTTCGGTCGGGGGGTCAGATGGGAATGAAAGATCTAAAATCTGGTAAATTGCAAACAGAAATAGGTACGAAAAATAAATAATTCTGTACAAACATTAGAAGATTTTGACATATTCATCAAGTTCGACTGAAACTGGGCTGTCCGGAAGACAAAGTCATACAAAAACAATAAATCTGGCGCGAAGCGCCTGAAAAATTTAGGATTATTATTTCAAAAGTGTGCTAGAATCTATTCTGGCAGTCTTTCAAATGAGCTTCAAGAATTTTCAACTTTTTCCTCTACCCTTGTAAAAAATATTTGTATTTGCAAAATTTTGAGGGACTAGTACCCCAATCTCCCCGTGCCTGCCCATATTTACGCCTAGTAGACACTGAAAAATTGTGTAAGCTTGATATTGACATCGTAACATGAAGGCACACTAAAACTAAAGAAATACACTATTCAATTATATGTACATACATTGGTGTATTACGCGTATGTGTTTAACTGAACTACCCGAGCCCAAACCCGATCGGGTATTAATTTGGATACCCGAACCCGAACCCACCCGAATAAACTGGACTTGACTACCCGACATACATGCACATAGGGGGTGAGGGGGTATAACGCCCTGAGGGGTCAGCCGGACAGGTACCGCCCGGCGATTTTGAGCTGATGAAACGTTTTCTACATAATTGTTGAGGTCAAAAGCAGTAAAAACGTCGAAATAGTTTTTGGCGTTTTGCGCCAGATTAGTACTTTTAAGTGCTTTTTACTCGAAAAACGCCCAGAATTCATAAATTTTTGCATTTTTTAGTGTTAAAAGTGATATAATGCGGTCAAAATGAACTCAAAATGCTTTTAAAATGCGATATTACCTTGAAAAAGCGTTTATAGGCTATTCTCAACATTTTGATCGTTAAAACAGCAAAAAATCGTGAATGTTAAATTTACTGTTTTGGATTTTTTGGATTTCACCCCCACCCTGCCGACCCTGACCTTGTGCACCAATGCACCCTAAGCCGAATAAACTTAAGTGAATTACCCGAACCATACATGCACAGCATGGGAAATCTGGGGGGGGGTGAAAACCTAAAGTGCCTTTTTTGGGCCCGAAAACGGCCGGTACGCGTTAAAAAACATCGTTTTTTGGCGTTTCTGACAATACTCTATCCTTCTAGAGCATAAAATCATAAAATTTCGGAAAAAGTCGAATAAATTGACCAATATATCGCTTAAAACATGAATATATGGCGCGAAGCGCCGAAAATTTGGCGATTTTGAGCAAATAGATAGCCAAAAACCCTTGAAAAAACACTTTTTCTACTAATTTTCAGGTAAGTTTAGGAAACTTTTGAAAAATCGCCAATTCTGGGGGGAGGGTGAAAATTTTTTTGCGGGGGGTGAAAAATGATTCTGCGGGGGGTGAAACCCCAAGATCATGTATGACCCGAACCCAAATACACCGAAATTCTACCCGTTGCATCCCTAATAATCATATGCTTAAAAACTTAAGTACGCGCATGTCTGTGAAATATTTTAGAACCCCACCAGTTCAGCCAAGCGAATCCTATTCACAGTAATATGATTACGCTAGTAAAAAGATTAAAAGCAGCTCTACTTTAAACTTTGCAGGATTCGAAGGAAAAACTTGATTTTTTGACTTTACTTTAGCTGTAAGTTAGCCAGTATATACCTGCAGAGTCCGATGAGGCCAGAGTTGCGAAATCGCCCCAGGCCAGCAGCTGTCGCATAGCTTTAAATCGTTGCTTAGATGGACCAAGGTCATCAGGTGGCGACTGGCGACAAAAGATGCTCAAGGCTAACTCAGTCTGAGAAAAATCAGCAATCAAGCGCAGTTTGCCTTGTTCGTCGATAGGGCGAACTAAACAACGAGTAATAAGAAATCAATAGCATGAACAAAAGGTAGGCGTGCAGAATTTATGCAACTCAAAATACAACTATTCGGGATATAAGATCAAAAGAGAATTGCAATTGCAATTATTCCGTAGCAGAAAAATGAAAAACACTAATCATATTAATTCAATAAAGCTCATCATTGTAAGTATCTGCAATACCTAGACTTGCATGAAGTACAAACAGTTCTGCCGCTTTCCTGGCCACGCTAGCAGCTTCTTGATAAACCAAATCAGAACATTCGAATGGAGACAAATAATCACGCCAAACACGAGATGTGAAGTTTTGCAACTCCCGAACGTATAATGAGCACTGTTGCTGCCTGCAAGTTTGAATTTGATTCAAAAATGTAATTTTGATTTTTGATAGGTAAGGTAAGAAGGGTTGGTCAAAGGAAGGGGGACATCCAAAAATTTTCGCATAGTGAATGGTGTGGTCCTAATTTGTGCTTTCGTACAACCTAGAATGCCATAACGAGCTTTTGCAGCTTCTCAAAATGCTACTGTCGACACAATAAGTCGTTTAAATTCAATTGTAATGGAAATTGCTCCTTCTTATTAGACACGCAAACCGACAGGCCACGTGGTGCTATTTGTGATTCTGCATTATACATACATCATGTAAGTATCATCATTCACGTTCATTTACTATGTTCGTGTATGTACGTACTAATTTAGTACTAAAGTATACAGCCTTTTTGAACTCACTAGCTAGCCTCTTTGGACTAAAAGAGGTATTTAGCCCTCTCTAACGTCGAAAAATAGATATATAATATATTTTCTTTGAAACACAGTAAAAAATAACCATATAACATTTCTGAACTCGCGTCGTGTGTTATTGAGTTCAAAAAAGGCTGTATAGATAGGATAGTTTTCTGAGCCTTGGAAAGGCTATACAGCAATGGTTTTTTTGGCCAAAATGGCTATATGGTATCAGTTTTTTAAAGTTTAGGGGGACTAATACCCCTCCCTCACCCTTAAAGCCCACGACATTTTAACATACACAAATGGTCCATTTTTATATCAATTCAACAGAACCAGCAGTCACTTCGCGATACAATTTCGAACTTCATTTCTCTAATAAAATGCCTGTTTTTGATAACATACAGTTATCGAGAAACTTGAACACGTAACAGTTCCTAAACTTTGCTAATGATTGATTTTCCCATGTTACATACAACGTAGATGTTCTTATATGTTTTAACATTAAAATGTGAAACAAACTATGCCTGTCTGTGTTATGTAAAAAATAGGTCGAAAAATTCTTCAGGCTTGCTAAGTGTTCAAATTTCATACAGAGAACTTTAGCAAACCCGAAGCATAAAGTGTATGTTTGCATGACTGCTAAGTTGGAAGCACGCTTAACCCATAACCAGGAAGTCCGGGTTCGAGTCCCGGCCGTACGTTTTCTGGGGGTTTAGACCTCCAAAATGACTACTGATCCACGTAAAATGGTTTGCGATCCCCACCCCAGAATTGTCCATTTTACAAAAAACAATCGTTGAACGTGTGCTGTGTTGAGCGTCCTGAGCTTGTTTTCGGATCAAAAGTGTCAAATTTTCCGCCATATACTAAGTTTTTGACTATATTTGTTTAATTTACTCGATTTTTTTCAAATTTTTTCAAACTTTTTCATGCCTTTCTTTTTTGTTCTCGAAAGAACGAGCATCGTCCGAAACATCAAGAAACGGTGTTTTTGACATGTTCTCGTCGCTTTTCAGCCCAAAAAACACTTCATACCAATTTTTCTTGACTGAACTCCCAGAATTCCAATGCTGTATGTATATGCGTGGTCCCAGCTAGATCCTCGATAATTCATACAATTTAACATGAAAATTAACATATTTTCAGTAAAATCACAAAATTGATTGCAATTATTATAAATGAGTATGATTTTATACAATAGGATCAGTGTTTTTTTTGTACAAGGTCCGTTTGTACATGTACAAAGATGGTCCCCAAAAGTCTTTGTACATTTTGTACATGCAAATTTTTGTGTACTATAATATAGTACAGTAGCGATTTTAGTGTGGTAAAACAGGGTTTTCGATCTTTGGTAGTGTATTTTAGCTAATTTCTGGGTTTCTGACGCCAAAAATTACTAAAAATTATCTGAAAACGGCGCGAAGCGCCGAAAAAGGTTGACATTTTTCCATTCTAAATAAAAATTCTGCCATTTTAAAGATATATACGACAAATAATTTATCAGTTCGGCGCGAAGCGCCAAAAATTTTGGGAATTTTACACCTTTTTACAGTTTTTGTCTTCCTAAAAATCTTTGTACATTTTGTACACACAGATTTTTGGGTACAATAATATGGTACAGCAGCGATTTTAGTGTGGTAATAACAGAGTTCTTAGACTTTTCGTAGTGTGTTTTAGCTAATTTCTGGGTCTCTAAGGGCAAAAGTCACAAAGAATCGTCTTAAAACGGCGCGAAGCGCCGAGAAATTTGACATTTTTACTTTTGAAATGCAATTTCTGCCATTATAAAGATATATAGAACACACAATTACTCATTTCGGCGCGAAGCGCTGAAATTTTTTCGAATTTTAGACCTTTTTTGCAATTTTTGTCTTCCCAAAAATCTTTGTACATGTACAAAGACGGTCCCGAAAAGTCTTTGTACATCGGGAAAAATCTTTGCCGAGTACAAAAAAAACGCTGAATAGGATAGGAAAATTTTTCAACAACACACTGCGTACATATTGTACGTACGTCTTTCCAGAATCGCTTGACAGATTCCGATTTTTTGGAAATTCAAGGAAAAAGTGAATGCTCCTCTTACTATGCTTATGTGTGGCTTCTACGTTCCTTTTCATTAGAAACCTAACAGCAACGTATAATTGCCAAGTCATTTTTATTACGACTGCGATTAAATTGACTTTTTAATGCAATATATAACATCTCAAGCAATTGTTATATTCGCGTTAAATTTGATATAGTCCGAAAAAGTCTTCGTGCTCGTTAATCACGTCGCGCTAATAGTCAAAATTTTCATTAGCACCTGACAAGCACTAGCATGGTGAAAAAACCATTATTACATTACCTGTAGTTTTCAGCTAAATTTTGAGGCAGAAAATTACAAAATAAGCGCATTTGTCTACGCAGACTGAAAAATGCCTATTTTTATGCTGCTCATGCATACTAAGGATTGTGAAAATGGTTTGAAATGTAAATGTTGGAATATGTGCGGAGCATGCTTTTGCATTTTAGCAAGACGAAAAAATCCATCATGAAGAATTATGACAATTTCATGTCTGCTCAATACAAGGCGTCAATTTTCTTTTCGTCCGCAGCCATACATGCACGCGGTCTAAATTTCTGGAAGGGGTAAACCAACTTTACTTCAGGGGTACATGATTAATTTTCACGGATATTTATGGCGCTAAAGTGGTGAGTTTATATTGATTTTTCAGATATTTTTGTCGTTCCTTACCCCCCACTAACCCTTAAAAGGGCTATATTTTATTGTATTTCACTCTTCTTGAATATTCGTGATTAAGTTTGCATGAAAACAACTTATAATGAGAATGATGGAATGACTTGGACTATCAAATATGCACAAAATAATGGACCAAAAAGTAAAAAAGTGCCTGAATGAATGAATGAATGGGCAGAATACTACTCGGAAAATACTTCAGTTGATATTATACAGATGAGCATAGTTTGGCGCTATTTCAAAAGTCCTAGTAAGGGGCTACCCCATACCCCTCAGTGTGCATATGTGTCTGCAGCCAGTTATGTAATACTGAGCGTTTACCTCGATTTATAATAGAAATCGGACATATTCTGAATTAAAAATCAGCGTATAAAATCAAATTAAAACCAATTCGATTCAATTTAAGATGGGTTATGAATAAATGTACACACATATATGCAGGCCCATATCCAGGATTTGATTTCGGGGGGGGAGGCGAAAATTTTTAGGGCAAATATCTCGAGAACCATTAGGAGATAGGCAAAAATAAAGACATTTTTGAGCGTATCTCAACGAGCTCTATGCAATGAAGGGAAAACTTTCAAGAGAAATTTTTTAAAATTTTTCACTTTATTCCATATTCATATTACACAAATCTATCGTTTAAACAATCTACACAACTGATATCATTCAATCGACGGATAATTTCTTTACTCCTGTCTTTGTAAAATTAATCTTTGTCATTAACATTAATCTTTGTCATTTACAAAGAAAAACAATACAGAAATTGAATAATTCAGCGCGAAGCGCCGGAAAAATTTGACATGTTCTACGTGTCTAACTCAAATTTGAGCGGTTTTGGGCGGGCTAGAAGACAAAAACTATACATAAACTATTAATCCGGCGCGAAGCGCGAAAATTTTGAGTTTAATAGCTCAAAAAGTACGCTGAAAACCTGTTTTGGTGGTGTTTTAGACCTAATTTGAGAATTTTTTATTTTTTCCTTTGGGGGACCCTTGTGTGTTTCGAAAATTATTTTTGCGCTGAAACAATTAATAAGGTGAACATGACATCAATAAAATTAAAAATTCCGGGGGAATCCGATGAGGGCCAAAGTGCCAAAAATAGCATCCAAAATTCAATTCTTGGAGGCAATCGATTGCAGGGGTCTTCCAAATTCTGGTAGGAGGCCAGACCCCCCCTCTCAGACCCCCAAACCCACGTGTGAAGACAACCCGTGCATGAAACAAAACATCCGATTACTTCTGAGCTTGTACGTTGGACAAGCAATAAGTTTCTTGATGCATTGTCGAAATGATAGAAGACAAGGCGTCGCTGATGGAAATGAACAGCGGTCCAACGGCTGTGCCCATTAATCCCGACAAAACCGCGGAAGCACCGACGGTAAAATCGGAATGGAAATTCGATAAGGAATTAATGCAATGCAAAAGATAATTCAGAGCATTTACTACATCCACATTGCGTTTCTGACCGGGAGTCAACGGACCTTAAGGATGTAAATCAATGTTTAATCCCAGTAAATTAAAATGCACGCAACTTTAACGAGCCTCTAGTATCTTTGCAATCCTTTGCACATTTACAGAGACCATACATAAGCGTAGGGGAGATAGAGGGATATTATACCCCTGCGTTTTAAAAACTGATAGCTATGTAGCGATTTTGGCCAAAAAACATTGCTTTATAGCCTAAACATACCGTGCTGGTCCGGAAATGTTATATAATTGTTTTTTGGAAGTTCCAAAGGAATTTAAAGCTATTTTCACTGACTTCAAAAAGGGCTGAATAGCATTTTTAGTCCAAAAAACTATACAGCTGTTTGTGAGTTCAAAAAAGGTATACATTTGCCACACATGCTCGAAAACGATGGTCCTAAAGCGATACCAACGTTTTTTCGCAGTAGAATCCTTTTTTTAGAAAGCACTTAAATATCTTCTTATTTTTGATTTTCATCCCTCCCTAAGAGTTTGACTTAGCGCACCTATGACAGAGACGGTTCCAAAAGTCCTAGCATATGTTATAGATTTATAAATTTTAGGTTAATTTATATATCGTATAGTACATACTCGTATATTAACGTGTTCTATGGGGTAACATTGCTTTTTTTCGGCCTACAGTAGTGTAGTTTAGGTAATTTATGGATTTCTGACAACAAAAAATACAAATTTATCAATATGATGCGAAAAGCCCAGAAATTTTGATTTTTTTATTGTTTCCAATAAGAATTTGCGGCCTCTTTATTGATAAATAAAATAGTAAATGAATGTTTATAGAAAACGAAAACATGAAAAAACTTCAAGAAAAAAAAATGGAAAAATTCGATTTTTGAGCAAGCAGACGGCTAAAAACGCCTAAAACAGTACCTTTTCTACGAAATTTTTGGAAAATTGCGGATTCCCAGGGGAGGGAAACTTTTCAAGGGGAGGGTGAAGCCTTTCAGATCAACCAGATGTCTCGTTACTTATACATGTGTGTCTGGGTGGTTTAAGTTCCTTCTCGAAGAATGATATTTACTCTCAACGCAAAAATTTTCCCACCCCAGCAGAATCGGAAAACTTTAAAAAATTGATTGTAAATTTAATTATTTTTCTCAATTTTTGAGCATTTATCAAAGTTTCATTCCAGACGAGTCACTGATGCCGGTGCAAGTCTGCAGGCAACAGTTGGTCAAGCCCTGAATCAGAGAACGACCGAAGCTCCAAAATTTTGCTTCGGCCGAGGCCGAAGCTTCGGCCGAAGCCGACCGAAACTTCGGTCAGCTCTTCCTTCGACTTCGACCGAAGCTTCGGTCAGCTCTTCCTTCGACTTCGACCGAAGCTTCGGCCGAAGGCCGAATCTGTATAAATTCTTTAGTCTTATTCTGATTAGTATGAAGAATGAATCGCGGATTGAGTCATAAATATGAAAGTTAAGCTTGATTGTGTTTCAGGAGTAAATATCAAGTAATAAAACAGTCATTCATTGCAAAAATTTCATTCAAAAGCGCATTTAATTTTCTTTATTGGCACTGATTTCATTATTAGACATTTCATCTATATCAGCAGCTAATACGTATTGATCATCATCAGATTCACTATCCTGAATATATAAAAATAAAATTTATTATTAGGAATAAAACCTGGAATTCCTGAGAATTCTGAAAACAATTAATTGATAAATTCCTAATTTTCATGTTGATACTTGACTTTGTAGAAGTAAGGTAGACATAAAAGCAAGTAGAGATTTCTTCCCGTTATGAGATGCAGAAGTTTAAGAAAGTTAACACGTCGACCATCAAGCAATTATTTAATACAAGACAGAATGGTACATCAGCAGTGTTTTTTGTACTCGGCAGAGATTATTCCCGATGTACAAAGATTTTTTGGGACTGTCTTTGTACATGTACAAAGATTTATTGGAAGACAAAAATTGCAAAAAAGGTCTGAAATTCGCAAAAATTTCCGAGTAATTGTGTGTTCTACACAGTGTTTTTTTTGCCCAGTGCAAACTTTTTTTTGAGCCCGATGCAAAGAAAAATTCGGTGATTTTTGCACGGTGCAAAGAAAATTTTGGTCAAAAATAATGTAAGATATGTCGATTTTTGAACGCCCAGGTCACTTTAAAATCAAATTTTCAAAAAATTTTCGGCGCTTCGCACCGGATAACACCAAAATATCTTAATTTCTTTCCAGCGCGCCCACTGAGTCCAATTTTTCATCCTATTTTCATTTCTGATGCAGACAGGCTTATTCGACTTTGCGTATTCCATTACGGAATTAGCAAGACGTGGATCTTGTTTTAGCATTGTTAAACTTTTTTCAAAGGTCACCCAATTTTAAAAAAAGCAAAAAGTTTCAAATGAACACTTTTTGGAAAAAATTCAAAGATTTTTGGTACTAGTGCTTGATGTCTCATGCCTTTTTTCGACACTTTTTCCCTAATGTAGTAAATTTCTAGACTAGGCTAAACGAATCATTAGGTTTTTGTTTTACTCTACAGTGCCTACAAATTGTTAATTAAGTTTTCTGCGTCATGTTAATAGGTAATTACGCTATTTTTTTCATTTTTTACTCATGCCATTTTCAGAGCTTTCATATGTTTTAAAACATGATTTCGATAATTATGACGATTGAAGCCCTATTTTAATTTTACCATTACAGTGTTGTTTTTTACACATTTTTCAGTGCTAGAAAGTGAAAAATTCGAAGTGCTTTTTTGGAAAATCCCAATAAAGTTTCCGCGCTTCGTGCGATTTCTTCACTTCTATAGATATTTTCAGCATAAACATTTCAAATAAAATTTTACATTTGATCATTTTTAAGATTTTATGGCTAGAAAATAGGAAAAATTTTCGCGCTTTGCGCGACTTATTATATTTATCCACTTATAACATGAATCGCTAGAAAAATATGTCATTTTATTTTTTGAGCATTAAATTCCTGCAGAAACTATTAAATGTGCTTAAAATTTGTTACAGAAATTGCAAATCTGTCGTTTTTCTCAGGGTAAACATAGTGTAAAAGATATAACGGTTAAACCTACAGTATCCTACCGCGCGAAGCGCGGAAAATTTTTGTATATAAAATACATTGTACAAAAAAATTTTCGGTCGCGCAAAAGGATTTTGGGAGGTTTTTTGCACGGTGCAAAGAGGCCCGTGCAAAAAAAAAAAACACTGGTTCTACATATTTTATAATGACAAAAATTGCATTTTCAAAAGAAAAAATGTCCAATTTTTCGGCGCTTTGCGTCGTTTTAAGACGATTCTTTGTGATTTTTGCCCTTAGAGACCCAAAAATTAGCTAAAATACACTACCAAAAGTCGAACAACTCTGTTTTTACCACACTAAAATCGCTACTGTACCGTATTACAAGTACCCGAAAAATTTGTGAGTACAAAATGTACACAGATTTTTGGGAAGACAAAAACTGTAAAAAGGTGTGAAATTTCCAAAAATTTTCGGCGCTTCGCGCCAAAAATGAGTAATTTTTTGTCCTATACATATCTTTAAAATGACAGAATTTGCATTTAGAATGGAAAAATGTCAAATTTTCCCCGTTTTGAGAGAATTTTTAGTAATTTTTGGCGTCAGAAACCCTGAAATTAGCTAAAATACACTACCAAAGATCGAAAACCCTGTTTTACCACACTAAAATCGCTACTGTACCATAATATAAAACACAAAAATTTGTGTGTACAAAATGTACAAAGACTTTTGGGGACCATCTTTGTACATGTACAAACGGACCTTGTACAAAAAAAAAACACTGGTACATAGTAGACACACGATATACAACAATTACAAAGATGGCGTTGAAATTTCGAGTAAACAAAGGCATGCCTTCAAATGTGAGACATGTACGAATAAAGGTGTGGCTTTTCCCTTAAGTGTCTCGTCATTTTCGCGATCGCTAGTGATTAATTCATAGTCCAACTTTTCTAAAAATGGAAACAGATGCGGAGCGGACACAATGCTTACACGAGTCAGCTTTTGTTATTATGTAATACATGGTTGCTTGCTGTTCATATAGTCAAAGTTACTGTTGTGAGCATATTTTTAACAAGACTTTAGGTGACTAGAAGATAAATTGAGCTGAATGGCGTCGTCTGGGGTTAGTTATATTGTAAATTGTCTAAATTTTATTGCGAATAAAAAACTGCCTTGAATAAAAGCTTCGGCCTTCGGCCTTTTGTCCTTCTTGCTTCGGCCTTCGGCCCAAGCAAGAAAACAGCCCAGCTTCGGCCGAAGCCGAAGCTTCGGTCGTTCCCTGCCTTGAATACTATCCTGCCTCTATTGTGTGCATGGATTTACTAACCTAAAATTTGACTGCCTTCATCTCCAGTGCATAAAAGTTGCTCACATTTCGTGCCAAACATATGCAAAGTTTTTGCAACATTTTTAGACGTATGCTCAAAGAGCATTGGGTCGAATTTCGACACATTTAGTTCATCTTCGATCGATCGCAATATTGTATCAAGTTCGCTCTTGCTCAGCCAATTACGACTGCTATAAAAACAACCTAATCGTGAATAGATTGATGGAGACCAGCAATTTTGATGGGAAAACGACAAAGAACAAAAGCTAAATCTAAAATATGAAAATCATATGTACATGAACGGGAAATTCATTAATTTTCTACTTCAGCTGACTTTGTTACTAAATCAAGACTCACTTGAGCTTGAAATATTTGTTTGTGATGGATTCCTAACAGTCAAGGCAGTGCGTCTATAACGGTTTTCAACATGAATGGACACAAGCGACATAGTCAAAGAAAGACTATCAATTTCTAGCACACGTAGTTAAAACGGGTGAGAGGGGACATTACCCCAACATAATATTATGAAAAAGCAGGTATTGTCAGACGATTTCAAGAAAAAAACAAGGGGGCAGGAGGACAGTTTTTGAGATTACTCCACAAAAAAGACAGATAATTCTAAATGAAAAGCGTAAAAATACAAAAATTTTCCGGCGCTTTGCGCCGTTCTGATAAATTTGGGTATTTTTTATCGCTAGAAACCCAAAAATTGGCTAAACTTCCCTAATAAAGGTCAATAATCCTACTTTACCACAACTGTATCAAATATAATGCGTACACTAAAATTTATATTTGTGACTTCTGGGGGTCGCCTTTGCACACGTACAAACAGATCTTGTGCAAAAGATGACCACAAATTAGGTACTATATGTACATATGACCATTCCTGGATTTAACCCCCCCCTCTGACCACCTCTACCTTGAACCTGTATGAAGTCTATCATTACAAAATTAATAGTCATTGCAAGGGGTAAGAAGACTTTTGCACGGGAAGAGGAACAGATGTCCATGATTCTCTCAAATCCTTGCTATCAACATTTTGGCAGGTTCAGTTATTTTATTAAATTATACTCTTTTTTACTAATGATACGAACTTATATTTATATGTAACGTCATAAATTAGCTTGGCTTATCAATTTTCCCTAAAAAATTTTCATTTTATTGAAGTCATAGTCCAAAACTAGAATACTAGACACCGAAAAAATTGGTTTTTGAGCCAAAAAAGTTTGAAAGAAGGACATTTATCTACGCTTTTTAGAAAATCTGAAAATCTGGGGGTGGAAATTTTTTGTTATAGGGTTGAAACCCCCAAAGTCCTAAAATCATTTATGCATATTCTCCAACGTTAAATACAAATAAAATGAATAAAAATCACGACAGTTAGCTGACATAAAATTAAATTTAGCAAAACTACCTTTCGCTTAATTTGGACGCAGATGAATCGTTTGCTGGCGCATTTACTATCTGCGAAGAAGAACTCGACATCGAAATCGATGAAGCGTGAAAAACTAAGTTGACACTGTCAAATAAACGGGCCAGAGATTTCGACAGGTAAGAGCTTTCAATGGACTGTAATGCTGAACGCAGCATTGATTCACCATTAGGCAGTATATGTTGGCATTGCTAAAATAAAATTATATTACGATAACTAATTAATGAATTACCCAACAACGAATTAAAAGAACTCAGAATGTTGAGAAGTTCGATTAATACATAAATTAAAAATAAATGATGGGTGACTAAATTAAGAGACAAATCAATAAAAATAATAAAAAAATAAATAAACGAATAGTATACCTACGAGCAGGCCTCTATGTAGAATTCGGCCAAGGGAGGGGCGGACCCAACACAAATTGGTCTATAACTCGAAGAATTCGTCAAGATAGAGGGTAAAAAAGCCGCGTTGTTTACGTTTTTCGACACGCCCTATCCACTAGGATCATTAAACTCGAACTTTCAAGAAAAAATTTTTCCCACTCAAAAAGCTATAAAAAATGTCGTTTTCTGGTCGCGCTTGAGCCAAAATTAGAGAAAAAACTTCACATCTGGCACGAAACCCCGAAAATTCGATGGTATTACGTCTAAAACATGCAATTTTTCCATTTTCTACATTATCTTACATTTGAGATTTTTTTCGGCCAAGAGAGGTCTCCCCCGCTCCCCCTTAATTCGGCACACGAGTACATATCTGCAAATCTATAACAAGGTAAAGCAGGCGAACTAGCGGTCCCAAATGATCAAAAAAATTAAAAGCTTAGTGATTGAAAGAAAATATGGAAAAATCGCATCGTTTCTCTAAAAACTACGCATATCCGACTCCTCACGCCGCATATAAACTATTTTTTTCAATTTAGCAACAAGCGCCATAAAAACCAAACATTAATTGCACCGTTTTGAAAAAACAAGCACAAAAAGCCGAAAAATAAATAAAACAAACTGAGATAAATAATTAAATAACATAGAAATAAGGATGAAAGAAGCTCACTGATAATTTTGAAAGCACGGTGGACATGTAGCGCAAAAGGCGAGGATATTCTGACTCCAAAGTTTGTCTGACAACAGGATTAGCATTGGAACAAGAAACCTCAATTTGATTCACAATTTGGATCCATACTGTCGCATAAAACTCAGTTCCGCCTAAATGCAAAAAACAAATTGATTTCTTAGGTGTAAAACCGAAGTCAAACGTGTAAAGGACAACTTAAGCCGGACTCTTTTGGCAGTATGATTAGACAGAACTAGTTAACAGTTTTAAGAGGAGTGGACAAAGTTCGCTTACGGGAGGACAAATGAAAAAAAAACAAAGAACAAGCAAACAAAGGATCACCTACCCAAAATCGGACAACCCTTATTCCCGAAGTAAGAAAATTCTGACCCCCACACCTGGGCGTGGGGGGGTTTGGGGGGTATGCACTCCCCCAGAAACCAAAATACCCCCCAGAAATCAAAATACCTCCCCAGAATTCAATTTTTGAAATTTTTTTTCGTTTTTTTCGCAATTTTTTGATGCCAATGGATAGTGCTTGATGAGAAACGTCGAAAAATGGTGTTTTTATCGCCATACCACCATTTTTAAGGCCATTTTTCGACCTTCAAAAAAATCTTGCACCCCCCCCAGAATTTTCTTGCTGCCCACGTATGCTGACCCCCTTCCCGATTTTTTGAGTTGCATTTTTTGGCCATTTATAGGTATTTTTTGGCATTTTAGGCCAGAAATTGGAGGTCGTTCACCCCCTCCCCTCCTAAAAATGGTCGGGGACATCCTGGACGAAATTTTGAGCCGTCACATGTATGCTATGGGGACATGCTTTTCGAAATCCTGGCAGAGGGATACCCCATACCCTTCAAAATGGTGTGCATATGTGCAAGGATATAATAGGATTCTCAAGATCAGACTTGAGCTATGCACTATATTGCTCAAAATCATAACTTTTTCTCACCAAAATTTTAATTCAGAAGGAACATCTAACAAGAAGTTGAAATACAAACGCCAAATTCATAGGTTGTTAGGGCCTTTGGCCCTCACAAAGCGCTGTATTTATATTATTTCATAACATCGTTCGTTCGTTATTATGACTGAATGAAGATTTCTGTTTTCTTACCCCTGATAAACAACTTAGATCCGAGCACATCGTCTACCTTTCCCAAATTAATGGTTTTCTATGAAAAAAGCTACCGTTCGAAGAAGACAGTTCGTTTCGTCATAAAAAAGGAAAGAAAATCACGCCAGGTCTATAAGAATAGAATACTTAAATCGAAGAACAAATACGGAATAAATGACGAATTAAGGGTACATAACGATTGAAAAATTTATGCTAAATTTGAATCAAATTTAAATTTGAAAATTCCCTCCCGAACGAATTCGAGTCGTTTCAAAAAAGCTGTAATTAAAAATCATAATTTTCCATGTTTCATAAAATAAAAGATGTCAGGTGCTAGGAATCTTAAAATGCTTATCCCCAAATCTGAATTGTTACACATGCACACTTGTTATCACTGTTTTTTTTGTACGAGACAAAGATTTTCAGGCTCGTACAAAGATTTTCGGAGCCATCTTTGTACAATGTACAAAGACTTTTTGGGGCAAAGTAATAGTAATTTTAACACTTTTTTGAGTATTTTTTAGCAAAATTCAAAAATTTTAGGCGCTTGCGCCGAATATCATAATTACATTGTATTTAGCTCCAAGCGCTGGCATTAAACATTCCAAAATCTATCTTTAAGCATCTCTGTATAGATTTAAGCATCTTTCACATCTATTTCTACTGTTTTATAAATATTTTATGCAGAACAAAGAGCTATTAAACAACTTTGCACTGTTTTCTGCCGTTTGAAGATAAAATTGACTCTTATATCTTTGCGTTGCATTAAATTAATAAGCAAATTGGTGTCTATTATGAGATTCACTCAGCACACTGCAATCGCTTTATTATTTATAATTGTGTAACACAAGTCATTTTAACTTACTGAGCCGAATTTTATGTGTAATTTCAATCTAAGACTCATGAAAATTTTGGCATTTCGGGCCGAACTTATATAACCAGCTGAATTTAGGACAAAGTTACACCTTTTTCGAAGCGTGCGGGTCACGGATATCAGTCTAGTAGTATGTAAAAATGTGTACATTCAATGGCATATCTATACGTTATATGTACAAAAAATTTTCGCTCGTACAAAGACTTTTCCGGAGATCTCTGTTCATGTACATAGAGGCTCGTACAAAGAACAGTACTTGCCATACATGTATACATACATAATCTACGCGCATACCAACAGGCACGTAGCTTGGCCGTCCTATTTTACGGGACCAACACCAATTTTGGGGTGGGGGCTAAGCCCAAAAAAGTCAAAAATAGCACAAAATAACGTTTAAAAAGTCGTATTTTTCCGATTTTTCTGAATTTCGAGGAGTCCAAACCCCCCATTTACACCAGAGATACGCGCCTGTATACCAATGGAGTCCTTTAAGAAGCGTTGGGCGTCAGCTTCACGTTTTTTTGAGGCCACCGTGTGTATGACCAGCAATTGCGTGCAAACTGAAGCCAAAAATTCGGCTAAACGACCGATATCATTCCAAGCATTGGCCCTAGCAGTTACTGACGACTTTCCACCGCCCACTTGTGATGTCATAGGGTTTTGCGACAGAACAGGAGCAGAAACTACAAAGTAGAGAAAGGATCGATCTGATTAAGGATAAATAGACAATTTTTAGCCCTTTTATATACAAAAAAATCCGACCTTGAACATTAGTAAAAAAACATCCGGATTGCATTACATGCGAGGTTCGATGTTTTTTCCAATAAAACGCTGATTTAACTCGATTTTCATCACACGCTCCCATTGAAACAAGGGTAATTCGACAGTATGAATTAAAATTTGAAGTTTCTTTATCCATTTTCTAGAAAATACTTATTTTTCAACAAGTTTCATAACTGACTACTAATTCAGCCGCTCTTTTAACACCAATACAGGATAACAACCATTTAAAAGATTACCTAGGCATTGACGTTACCATTATAATTTTATTAAAATATCCGAATTAACAAAAGCGCACTTTGCAAATTCAATTAATTCTTCAATTTCCTACAGAGCCAAAATATCACAGACATCAATTTCGTTATTTTAGGGCAGGTCCGCATCAGGTTCGCCCGATAAGGGCGGACCTAAGGTGAATTGATTTATACCTCGGAAACTCCGCTAAGATAGCTAGTAAAAACCGCATTTTCCGACTATTTACATGATGCTCAGACCATTAAGATCATAAAATTATAACTTTTTGATTAAAAAGTTTCATCTCTTTTAATGGGCCGTGAAAAGTGTCGTTTTTGGTCGCGTTTGGGGCACGGTTTTTTTTTTGTATTCGGCAAAGATTTTTCCCGATGTACAAAGACTTTTCGGGACCGTCTTTGTACATGTACAAAGATTTTTGGGAAGACAAAAATTGCAAAAAAGGTCTATAATTCGAAAAAATTTCGGCGCTTCGCGCCGAAATGAGTAATTGTGTGTTCTATATATCTTTATAATGGCAGAAATTGCATTTCAAAAGTAAAAATGTCAAAGTTTTTGGCGCTTCGCGCCGTTTTAAGACGATTCTTAGTGATTTTTGCCCTTAGAGACCCAGAAATTAGCTAAAACACACTACGAAAAGTCGAAGAACTCTGTTTTTACGATACTAAAATCGCTGCTGTACCATATTATAGTACCCAAAAATTTTGTGTGTACAAAATGTACAAAGATTTTTAGGAAGACAAAAACTGTAAAAAGGTGTAAAATTCCCAAAATTTTCGGCGCTTCGCGCCGAACTGATAAATTATTTGTCCTATATATATTTAAAATGGCAGAATTTGCATTTAGAATGGAAAAATTTCAATATTTTTTGGCGCTTCGCGCCGTTTTCAGATAATTTTTAGTAATTTTTAGCGTCATAAACCCAGAAATTAGCTAAAATACACTACCTAAGATCGAAAACCCTGTTTTACCACACTAAAATCGCTACTGTACTATATTATAGTACACAAAAATTTGCATGTGCAAAATGTACAAAGACTTTTTGGGGACCATCTTTGTACATGTACAAACGGACCTTGTACAAAAAAAAAACACTGGTTTGGGGCAAAATTATTGAAAATACTCTTAGCAAGACAAAATTTTGGAGATTTTATGGGTAGCGAAGATTTGCGATTTTTCCGTAGTTCCGTGCATTATCTGAACATCCTGAAAAAATTTGCCCGACTAACGGGGAGAACGGCCGTCCCTACCTCTCTTTTCCCATAAATTAATAAATACGTCCTTAGCTACTATCTCCCTCCAAATAAGACATCTATTCATATAGATAAGATGGAATTTCAATTTACACTACGGACAGAAGACACGATTATTAAAAATATGTATGCCTCGTTAGCTAATAAAATAAATCTTATAATGCATCTAATATACTAAGCGCATTCTTACTGTCGCCAGATTTTTTAGTCTCATCCTGGAATGAAAATGATTCGAAATCCTTCAAAATGTGCTTGACTTCATTGAGTAATTCTCTGCCGTAACCCTCAAGCTGCGGCAGCAAGCATTTTAGATTGTAAAAGGCCTGCAAAGCCGACGCCACCTGAGCCTGATGCTGACTTCGCGCTCCTTGCTTCAACGTTGAACGAGCAGAAGCCAAAATTTCACTTGTCATTTTTGGCAGATTAGCCAGTTCCTTTTCAACAACGCCCAACGTTCTTAAGCCCGGCTCAGTGGCAGATAAATCACGTAATTCTTGAACTATTTGCGAGCATTTTACCAAATCCTTTCAAGAAAATGACTTAGGTGCACACAACATCTTGAAAGCTTTGAGGGTTCTCAACCGCCTCCCCCCGAAAGGTTTTCAACCCTTCAAGAAACTTTTTCACCCTCCCAGAATTCGCGATTTATCAAAAAATTCGCAGAAAATTTGCCGTCTTAAGTGCACTTAGCTATCTGTTTGCTCATAAATTTTTCGGCGCTTCGCACCATATAGGAACTCATTTTTTTACATGAATGTTTTAAAATATCCTTCCAATTTTTTAAAAATGTCTTTACAGTCTAGAAAAATAGAGCATCGTCAAAAAAGCTGAAAATGATGTTTTTTATGCGCGCAAACCGTTTTTGAGCCCAGAAAGGCATTTGGAAAATTTTTTTGGTTCCACCCCTTCAGCATTTCCATCATAAGTGCACAAGGTCAGGGTGGGCAAGGAGGATCAAATCCCAAAAATCCAAAACGATAAATTTAACGTTAACGATTTTTTTGCGGTTTAAAAGATCAAAGTGGTCAAAATAGCCTATAAAACGGTTTTTCGAGGTAATATCGCATTTTAAAAGCATTTTTGTCCATTTCGACTATATTATATCACTTTTAACACTGAAACATGCAAAACATTTATTAATTTTGGGCGCTTTTTGGGTAAAATGTACTTGAAAGTACTAAGCTGACGCGAAGTGCCTATAAAATTTTGACGTTTTCACTGTTTTTGACCTCAAAAATGATGCAAAAAACATTCCATTAGCTCAAAATCGTCGGACAGTACCTGTCCGGCTGACCCTTCAGGGGAGGGGGTAATATCCCCTCACCCCACTATAAGCATGTATGATTTCCATGCTATGCAAGTCTGCATAGGTGCATAAAGCGATCTTTGAACTAGATTCATCACCAAAGAGACTGCAGAATAGAAGATACGAATTTATATACTTCGCTCAGATAGCAAATTCTTCAACTGCTCGGTTAAAAAATAAGGCGAACGCTTAATTTTTCATTCCATATTCAAATATCCAATTCTTTGTCGGTAGAAAATAGGTAATAACGCCGAAAGGGCTAAAGGGCTATTCAAGTAAAAAGCATTTTTATCATTTTTGACCATGATCTATCCACTGAAGATAGAGCAATCAAGTTTTGCAAAAAAAGTTGAATATTGAAGTGGGCGTTTGGAAAGTTACCGTTTATAGATGGAAATGGAAGAGGCAGAAAATTAGAAATTTTCAGGATTACACACGTGAAAGTAGGTAATGAAAATAATAAATATATTAGGTATATAATAATGGATATGAAGACTGTACATACAATATAAATATAGAAATCAAGTGGTATAACTTATGGACAAAAATTCAGCTTAAAGCGCCAGAAAAAACTGAAAAGGAATGATAAAATGACTGAAAGAAAATGCTTAAAACTAATAGAAATTCTACAGAAAAAATCATTAATTCATTGCAATCTTTAAGCGGAAGCAAAAAAAGCATGGAAGAATGCTTTGGCGTAAAATGCCAAAAGTTTCTAAAAATCTAGGCCAGAAAACTAGAGAAAAGTTTTTGGAAATAACCTTATCTCGACCTAAATCTTTGTATCTACAACCTACCTAACAGATATGCACAGTATAGGAATTGACGGGAGGGAGGAAATTTTAAAGTGCCTTTTTTGGGTTCAAAAATCATGGATATGCGTCAAAAACATCGTTGTTCAGCGTTTCTGGCGGAGCTATATTTTTCTAGAACATAAAATTGTTAAAAAATTCCAAAAATAGAAAAAAATTGAATAAATTGAGCAAAATATAGTCAAAAAAAGGAGTATATGGTGCGGAGGTAGTGATCGACCGGAGATCCGGCTCCGGCAAATCCGGCCATTTTTTTCACTCCGGCGCTCCGGCCGGAGGACATCAAAAATCGGCCGGAGAATTTTTTTCGTTTTTTGTACAGTGACCGAACGTACTAATTACTGACATTATGCTTATTGAATTTAGTCAGAACGCAATACAATAGCAAAAAAGAAAATAACACCAAATAAAGTGTCACCACCACTATCGTAAAATATTCATTTTTTACGAGGAAAGAAAATTACTCTGATCGATTCATGCAATCGCTGTGAATTGTGTCCTATATATCTTTATAATAGCAGAAATCGCATTTCGAAAGGGAAAATGTCAAATTTTTCGGCGCTTCGCGCCGTTTTAAGACGATTCTTAATGATTTTTACCCTAAAAAAACCAGGAATTAGCCAAAATACACTAATAAATACGGAAAGCGAGGCGGCTCATTTGAAATATTTCAGTGATGTCAAATATTATGCATGATATCACTGAAATATTTCAAATGACCGCTCGCTAACACCATAAAAATTCAAAACACTATCACAGACAAAAATCAAAAATATGACCCTTGTGGTATGAAAAAAACGTGTTTTTTAGTCACTTATCAGTGCTCAATAACACTCAAATATTTCAAATTCAGGTCAAGACTTATCAATCATCACAATCAAATTTATGAACCCATTGGTTTGAATTTTTTGAAAAGATTACTCCATTTTGATATTCTTAATAGGGATCATTGAAAGAATTTTTCAGAAAGACATTAAGATCACTGTAATTTTTCAAAAAAAAAGTTGAGATCACTGTAACTTTTCAAAAACACTTTGAGATCACTGTAATATTTCAAAAACGAGATCACTCACTTTTTTCAAAAACACGTTGAGATCACTGTAATTTTTCAAAAAAAAGTTGAGATCACTGTAATATTTCAAAAACGAGATCACTCACTTTTTTCAAAAACACGTTGAGATCACTGTAGTTTTTCAAAAAAAAGTTGAGATCACTGTAATTTTTCAAAAGCACGTTGAGATCACTGTAATTTTTCAAAAAAAGTTGAGATCACTGTAATTTTTCAAAAAACACGTTGAGATCACTGTAAATTTTCAAAAAAAAGTTGAGATCACTGCAATTTTTCAAAAACACGTTGAGATCACTGTAATTTTTCAAAAAAAGTTGAGATCACTGTAATTTTTCAAAAACACGTTGAGATCACTGTAATTTTTCAAAAAAAAGTTAAGATCACTGTAATTTTTCAAAAACACTTTGAGATCACTGTAATTTTTCAAAAACACGTTGAGATCACTTTAATTTTTCAAAAAAAGATATCACTTACTTTTTTCAAAACACAATTTGAGATTAACGTTTTTTTTCAAATGCAAACGAGATCAACGTTGGAAATCAAAGGTCTTTGAAGCGAAAGTTTGTCATAAGAGCGGACTTATTACTGTAGAGAAGAAGAAAAGTACATATGACGCAATGCAACGCACGGGGCGCAGAACAGGAAAAACTGTCGATGAAGCGATGTGCCTGGTTTGGTTCAAAGTTAAAACCACGCCTAGGAATAGGGGAGATCGCCCAGACTTTTCATAGCCCAAAATTTTGGGAGGGGTTCGGCATTACTGGGAGGGGGAAGTGGGCTTCAACTTTTGGCTGAAAAATGGCTAAAATGCTCTAAGAACCAAGTCTTAGCTTAAAAAAGTCCTAGACTTCGAGAATTTTCTCTCGGGGGACCCTGGTTGGAAATAAAAATTTTTTTATTTTGGGGGAAGCGCTCTACGGCTGGTTACACATCTGCGGCCATTGGATTCTCACCATATTTAATGCATCTGAGTTTCATGATTTACAAAGTGTACAGCTCTAGTTGTCGTAAAACTTCTTTAATTCATCCTTTGGTTTCCTTATGGTTTGAAAAATTTGTGTCGTGCTTCTCCACTGCGAAACAATATCCTGATTATGGGCCCGCGTCTATTGTCGAACAGTCGATAATGCTTATGTAGCTATTCACTGGCGTAGCCAGTGGGGGAAGGGGGAATTCCCCCCTGGGGAAAATTTTTAAATTTTAAAAAAGTGAGCAATATGGTTGCGTGATGCTGTTTTGGGATGAAAAATCAAAAAATTCCGTGCTTCGCGCTGGTTTATTCTATTATTTGGCAGTTTCTACCGTTTTATTGGTGGTAAATCAAAAAATTAGCGCTTCGCGCGCATAAGAAGCATCTTTTCCGTCAAAAACATGAAAAATTTTTTGAGAAAATTTAATTTTTTAATGGCTTAAATCGTGCAGGATGATGTGAAAAGCCCAAAAAACACGTTATTTAACAGCCCCGCGCCCTTTTACGCATTTTTTTAGACGAAAAAAATTTTTTTCGGAATTCCCCCTCCCTGGCAAAAATCCTGGCTACGCCTATGTAGCTATTGCCAATGAACTAAGCCTAAGCCTAAGGATAATACGTAAAACAGCTTATTTAACAACTTAAGTTACTATTATTTAGAAGTGTCAAGTTTGCTCCATTTCCCTGGTGAAGATAGTATATATGAATGAAAAACGTTGGACTTGACACGACGCTGTTAGTAAAAAATTGCCCAATTGAAAAACTTTTATGGAAACATGCAGAAACTTGCATCTGATTACCTAAGTCTTAGGCTTATACTTTTAATGTGCATGAGTGACCGAAATATTGTTGCTAGTCTGTTTAAATTATGCCGTAGTCACACTTGTAATGTCTAAATATTTTGGTTTGGGTTACCCGGCCAATTGGGGGGGTGGTTAATGAACTTCAATTTTTGGCCAAAAACGGCCGAAAAATTTGATGTAATTTAAAAATCTGGGGCGGGGGTCAAAAATTTTCTGGCTGTTGGGAATGGGGAGGGGATGACCGACTTGGGGTATCCCCCATCCCCTCTCTAACATGTATAGCCTCAGTACCTTGATGTGTCGATCAAAATTTTCACTCCATTTACTGACATGCTACTTTGAGGCTTTTCAAGAAAGAATGGTTATCACAATGAATAGGTAACAATACTTTTACTGCATCGTGGCTAATGGCGATCTAATATAGTTCTGAATTTTATTAACTCAAATAATGGATAGGCCCGAAGTATTTTTATGTAAATTTAACTCAAAAAGGCGTCCAAAATTAATCAATTTCTGTATTTTCAGCGTTAAAAGTGATCTAATGCAGTCAATGGAATAAGAAAGCTTATAAAATGCGATTTTATCATTAACAAACGTTTGATGGGCTATTTTGATCATTTTGGACGCTTATACAGCAAAAAAATTGTGAAGATTAAATTTACTATTTTGGATTTTTGGGATCTAACCATACGTGGGCAGCAAGAAAATTCTGGGGGGTCCAAGATTTTTTGAAGGTCAAAAAATGGCCTTAAAAATGGTGATATGGCGATAAAAACACCATTTTTCGACGTTTCTCATCAAGCACTATCCATTAGCATCAAAAACATTGCGAAAAAAACGAAAAAACATTTTCAAAAATTGATTTCTGGGGGGAGTCTTTGATTTCTGGGGGGGTCTTTTGCGTTTCTGGGGGTCCAGACCCTCCTGCAGATCCCCCCACGCTCATGTGTGGATCTAACCCTACCCCAACCCGACCCTGACCTTGTGCACCTATGGTCAGACATGTAACGGCTCAAAATTTTGGAAGGGGGTTCTCCGGATATTTTTAGGTGGGGGGAATAACGGCTAAAAATTTCAATTTTTCATCAAAATCGGGGCAGGGGGGGGTCAAAAATTTTCTGGCTTTAGGGGCAATGGGGTGGACGACCAACTTTGGGTGGAGGGATCCCTCCCATCCACTCTCTGACATGTCTGCCTATGGTACTTTTGTTATAATTCTGTTTGCCCTAAACAATAAAAAACAATAAAGTTCAAGAAGAAATCAAATGGAATTTTAAAGAAGTTTTACGACAACTAGAGCTGTACACTTTGTAAATCATGAAACTCAGATGCATTAAATATGGTGAGAATCCAATGGCCGCAGATGTGTAACCAGCCGTAGAGCGCTTCCCCCAAAATAAAAAAATTTTTATTTCCAACCAGGGTCCCCCGAAAGAGAAAATTCTCGAAGTCTAGGACTTTTTTAAGCTAAGACTTGGTTCTTAGAGCATTTTAGCCATTTTTTCAGCCAAAAGTTGAAGCCCACTTCCCCCTCCCAGTAATGCCGAACCCCTCCCAAAATTTTGGGCTATGAAAAGTCTGGGCAATCTCCCCTATTCCTAGGCGTGGTTTTAACTTTGAACCAAACCAGGCACATCGCTTCATCGACAGTTTTTCCTGTTCTGCGCCCCGTGCGTTGCATTGCGTCATATGTACTTTTCTTCTTCTCTACAGTAATAAGTCCGCTCTTATGACAAACTTTCGCTTCAAAGACCTTTGATTTCCAACGTTGATCTCGTTTTCATTTGAAAAAAAAACGTTAATCTCAAATTGTGTTTTGAAAAAAGTAAGTGATATCTTTTTTTGAAAAATTAAAGTGATCTCAACGTGTTTTTGAAAAATTACAGTGATCTCAAAGTGTTTTTGAAAAATTACAGTGATCTTAACTTTTTTTGAAAAATTACAGTGATCTCAACGTGTTTTTGAAAAATTACAGTGATCTCAACTTTTTTTGAAAAATTACAGTGATCTCAACGTGTTTTTGAAAAATTACAGTGATCTCAACTTTTTTTGAAAATTTACAGTGATCTCAACGTGTTTTTGAAAAATTACAGTGATCTCAACTTTTTTTGAAAAATTACAGTGATCTCAACGTGTTTTTGAAAAATTACAGTGATCTCAACGTGCTTTTGAAAAATTACAGTGATCTCAACTTTTTTTGAAAAACTACAGTGATCTCAACGTGTTTTTGAAAAATTACAGTGATCTCAACTTTTTTTGAAAAACTACAGTGATCTCAACGTGTTTTTGAAAAAAGTGAGTGATCTCGTTTTTGAAATATTACAGTGATCTCAACTTTTTTTGAAAAATTACAGTGATCTCAACGTGTTTTTGAAAAAAGTGAGTGATCTCGTTTTTGAAATATTACAGTGATCTCAAAGTGTTTTTGAAAAGTTACAGTGATCTCAACTTTTTTTTTGAAAAATTACAGTGATCTTAATGTCTTTCTGAAAAATTCTTTCAATGATCCCTATTAAGAATATCAAAATGGAGTAATCTTTTCAAAAAATTCAAACCACTGGGTTCATAAATTTGATTGTGATGATTGATAAGTCTTGACCTGAATTTGAAATATTTGAGTGTTATTGAGCACTGATAAGTGACTAAAAAACACGTTTTTTTCATACCACAAGGGTCATATTTTTGATTTTTGTCTGTGATAGTGTTTTGAATTTTTATGGTGTTAGCGAGCGGTCATTTGAAATATTTCAGTGATATCATGCATAATATTTGACATCACTGAAATATTTCAAATGAGCCGCCGCTACCGTACAATATCATAGTACGCAAAAATTTGTGTGTACAAAATGTACAAAGACTGTTAGGGATTATCTTTGTACATGTACAAACGGACCTTGAGGACCAGCGGCGGATCTTGGATTTTCCTGAGGGGGAAGCGGTACCCAACTCTTCCAAAAACAGTCAAAGATAGGTCCAAACATTGCCCTTAACGCGCAAAATAGCGTTTTTTCGGTGTTTTACCTGGTATACTTTTACATCAAATCACTTGATGCAATATTTTCTCTGAAAATTTTAAAAAGTTAGACAATTCTGCGCGAAAAAAATCATCAAATTTCTTTGACTTTTACAAAAATCTGGCGCGAGGCGCCGAAACATTTGTGAACTTAAGGCGGATAGAGTCTAGAAGTATGATTTACTGCTTGATTTCCTGTATTTATAGCATTTGATGCGAAAGATCAGAATTTTTCATAAATAGAAGAAAAACTATGCAAAAATAGCTGTTAAAATTGTTTTGACACCTACATGAAGATAAAATGGCTTCCAGACAGCGTTTTTTTTTGAAAAAACGCTATTTCGCGCGTTAAGGGCAAATTTTTTGACCTATTTTTTTTGACTGTTTTTGGAAAAGCTGGGATACCGACCCTTAGGAAAATCCTAGATCCGCCACTGGACGACAGCGTCTCAAATAGCTGCATAAATTCACTAGAAATAGATGGGTACGATCGATGAATGTTTTCCACGTTTATTCCTCATACACGCTCATATAATCGTGCCATTTTTGATGTAACTAGCTGGTATGCAGTTGAGATGCATGTGCACTTTGGTCTAGGTCTTGGTCACAAAGATGTCCTATCTATCCAGATGTGTAAAATAATATTTGTCCGGCGCCGGCCGGAGCAACATGGTCCGATCCGGCTCCGGCCCAGGCCATTTTGGCCGCTTCGGTCGATCACTAGTGCGAGGCGCCGAAAATTTGACACTTCGAGCAAATATCTGGCTAGAAACGCTTAAAAAGCACCTTTTCTACGAAATCTTTTGAAATTTTTAGAAAATCGCAAATTTAAAGGTACGTGAAAAAATTCCTGGAGGGTATGAAATATTTTCTTTGCCCGAAGTTCATGTATGTTACCTACCTTAGGGAAAGGCATTTTTCCTTTCTGCAGTTCTAAGCTTTTATCTTCACTTGACAACCGATTAGACAACTGCAGCACTCGAATGACATTACGGAGCAAAGAACACGTTTCGTGCAATCTGTTCAATTGTTTTGTCCGCACATCAGTTTTTTTATAAAGTCCCGATACCTTGTCGCAAGCCCTGCTAACGCTACATTGCAAGGCCGACACATGATGAGTCAGTGTACTCAGTATATCTTCCAAAGATTCTAAATTAGTTGCCTGCGACAACAGTCGTTCGTAATGAATCGCTATCTGAAAAACCTTGATATTTAACAAATCAAACTGAGTAAAATCTAAAGCTGATCACTATTTTTTGGATCAGGATGACAAGGATTTCGATACAATCCTAAAATATTTCTAATTCATTTGAAAAGGAGGTCTGTCTGATTGACCCACATGTAATATTAAAAAATATATACATTAATAACAACTGAATTATTGCATAATTTTGAAACAAATTAGAAACTGGCCCGATACAACTGCATCCATATTTTAAGAAACTGGCTCGATACAACTGCATCCATATTTTCACTCAAATAGCATTTGGGTTAAGAGAGTAATAAAAAAATATCCACTCAAAAATACACAACGAAAATGAACTTATGAAACATTAGAATTTAATTTACATAAATTTAAACAGACATACGAGTAGTACGTAATTAAAATTCGTATTTACATCTAGTCTTTATCGCTCTGGTGAACAGCTAATTATAAATACCTTATTTACCTGTTCTTTCAAGTGCTTATCTAGAATAGAAACATTCTTGTTTAACAAAGCCAGTTGTTCAGGAATAGAAGAATTTTCTTCTAAAAGTTTCCTGGCAAACTCTTCTACAACGAAGTTATCGTGCAAAAATGCTTCGTATGCATCCATCTTCGTTGAAGCAGAGCTAAGACGCTGTCCCAAAATCAATATACATGACAGAAATATTAAGCTTCCACGTTACCCAGCGCTGCCTAAATGAAGTGTGCATGGCGTGACTTAAGCAAAATGACAACAATAACCCGAGTAAGAGGTTAATTATATTATTATTATTATATTTTACTTTATACCTCGCTAAAACCTTGAAAATCAGGTACTGTCAAGTCAAGTAATTTATGATGACTGAAGCATTGCTCGAAGATTTTCTGAATAATCGTAAGAAATCTAGCTCAGTCGTCTTAATTTTCTATCAACGTGATCATTTAACCACAAACCCTAATTCTTTCCAACCAAGATCAGTAGAAATCTTCTAATCACGCCCTAAGTTATCTATTAGTCGAAGATAGGCATTTTCTTTAAGAAAGAACAATTTCATATCAAATTTAATTGCTTCATCGCATTAGGGCTAAAATCATACATTCATCCAAGGGCTCGAAATTTCAGGTAGGAGTCCGGCTTACTTTATTGGGAAGAGGTTTCGCCTCAATTTTTTGAGTAAAAATGACAAAAAACGCACATTTTTATTCCAGAAATTAGGGGTCAAAATATTCTGACTTTAAGGGACGGGAGGACGACCAACTTCGCGTGGGATCCATCATCCTTGTGCCCAGGATCGGCAAAACCTAATTTTTAAATTTAAAAATTTGGGTTTTGGTGGGTTTCCGGTACTAGAGCATAGAGTGAGCCGATTTCTGAAGAGCTACTTATGTAGGAGCAACATTGGACAAAATATGTCACAATATAAATGTCAAAAACGCTTGAAAACCAAAAACGATATACTCAACGATCTCTGTAAAAGACGACCGTCGAACACGATTACTCAGTTTTATTTCAAGTGCTGACAGACAGAAGCATTTGATCAAGCGTGATAAGTTATACAATAATAAATTCGAAAATCAAGTGAACCTACATGGAAAACTAGTGTCTTGTCAACCAATATACCTCAGACTTTTCGGTCAAAATATGAAGAAAAACCAAGACCCGACTCAGAAAATAATTGATTAATTAATATTTGTTCTTTACATATGGACGCTCAAAGTGTTCATAAAAAGGACATTTAGCACACCAGAACAACCAGAAGGTAGTGCAAAATCGTTCAAAAACAAACTTCGAAAAAATAGATAGGCTCTGAAAAATTCAAAGACCTAGCTCAGAATAAATTTACTTAAAAGACGTCCCAACCCCCGGCCCCGGTGCTGAGGCTATGCCCCGGTCCCGGGCTAGGGAAAGGCTTTGTCCCAGGACGAGGCTAAAACATTTGTAAGTAAGATTAAAAATCTATAATTCTCTTCCAAAATCAATCTAGACAATTATAAGGAAGCTTACAAAGGGTCTATTTGAGAATACTGACGAATTCGAAAAGCAAAATTTGATACTTGAACTGTTTCTGTAGCAAAAATAGACTTATATTCACCTTAGGTGATTCAAATTTAGCGTTCTTGCTTTACTTTTGAAGAAGTCATAGAAACTCTAAATCTAATTGATGATTAGGTATTTATTCGATCACTCAACATATTCGTGATTTATTTTTTGCCTTTACAGTTCATCTTAGAATAAGGAGCCTAGGATGATTGCAATTAATAGGACCCCTTACAGAATATCTATGCTGGCACTATCTTGCACCGAGTAATAATTTTTGGTTGAAATTCACAATTTTACAAATTTTCCGAAATTCATGCTTGTGCTTTTCCTAATTTTACGCCGCAGCCATAATTTTGTCGTGGAAAAGATGCTTAAAACTCGTAAATCAACAAAATCAACATCCTTACAGCGCAGCAGAGCTGGCTGGAAAACATGGATAATTTTAAATAAACGGTGTAAATCGAGGAATAATTTATTGTTATCTGCCTTTTTTACTTAGATCTCTTGACTCGTCAAAATACGCTTGAATAAAGGGAAGATTGGCGTAATAAGGATCTGGTTTAACTTTAAAATGCATGTTTCCAGCCGAAATGTTAACTTTGAATGATTTTTCTGCAGACGTAGTAAATAAATAGTATTAAAAAAATTTTATCATGATTTAATGACTAATATCGTTTATTGTGAGATTGCACAACTGTCTGATGCGATTATTCTATGATGAACTCAAAATTTTCTTGCAATTCTCGGCCTCCTTGGAAATCGCTCTACACTTATTAGTCTTTAGAACTCTCAAGATAACTTCACAATCATGATTTAGCGCTGATAATAGTAATCCTTTAAATAAACTAATTCAGGATCAGAAGCATCATAGACACTTTTCTAAAGGTTTTTGTTATTCTCCCAGTTTTTAATTTATTAATTAAGGATTATAAATTTATTATAAATTATTAATTTATTATTGATTATTTATTAATATCTATAAGACGAGAACTTTTGAATTTATCCCTTCTCGCACTTATAATAATAATTACTATTGCATGAAATACTATCAATGATCCTAATGTACACATATAAAGGGTCGGCACGGCATACATTGTGTATACAACAACAAACAACAAACTGTCAACAAAGATTGCAAAACGTACAAGACATGGTAAAAATAAAGACATAGCGGTACGATACAAAGATATGATAAAACGACATATGACTGAACGTCAGCAACGGGACACGCAGTCACGAAAGTGAATACTTACGCGTGCCCTTCAGATGAACAGAAAAATCAAAAGCATTGAGTTTGCGCCACCGTTTTTTCCTAGCGATTTGGTTGACATTATAGACCGAACCCAAAATTTTTTTCCACTTTTTCCGACTTTTTCCCACGTTTTTTTTGGAGGTCTAAAAACGTTTATAATAGAGCGCCTGTGTTGGAAAATCAGTGTTTTTTGGAAGTAGAAAATTTTATGTACACATGCAATAGCGGTGTTTGATGCACTTTTTGCATAAAAAATTTCGCGCTCTACAAGAAATATCACGATCAGTATACGTTATTTATCTTGAAACTTGAATTTCCTTCCTTCAGTAAAGCATTTTAGCTAATTCTGAAGTCGTTTTTGACAATTAAACTATAATTTATCAAATGGCGCGAAGCGCCAGAAAATTTTGAAATTTTAGCTCTCTAAATCATTTTTGCATTTCAAAACTGTGCAGAAGGTAAGGATTTTCAATCGTAGTGGAGTTCTAGGACCAGATTATCGATAAAAATGCTGCAATTGGCACCGCGCGGCTTAAACATCAATAACAAGTAAGAATTAACCAACTCGGCGCGAAGCGCCGAAAAATTTTTGTAGTTTCACTTTCAAAAACGCATTTTTGCATTGCAAAAACTAACTGAATCCGTGCAGAAGATAAGGATTTTCAATCGTAGTGAAGTTCTAGACCAGATTGTCGATAAAAATGATGCAATTGCGCGGCGCGGCTTAAAGAAGAAGAAGAAGAAAGAAATTTCATTACTAATACACCAACTGATAAAATGCAAAATGACAAAATACATATATACACGATTACGAATTAGTAATCGGGACATGCGAGTCAATGGAATGACAAGTTTACGCAAGCGCCCCACAAGATATCTAGATAAATCAAAGTTTGCTAATCTAGATTTAAATATGTTTTAGGTTAGGGGAAGAAACAATGAAGTCAGGTAGATCGTTCCAAACTGCGATATATTTGTAAAAGAAATCAAACTTTTCTAAATTAGAATGTACAACAGGTATAACTAATTTAAATCTATTAATGCCGCGGGTAATATTATGATTAAATACAAAAAATCATCAGCTTCCAAACATGATTTGTGACAAATAATCTGATACATCATACACAGACAAATTTGCAAGCGTCTTAATTCAAGTCTGCGCAATTTAATTTGTATTAAACGATCCTCGTAAGAAAGAATATTATTATCACCGAAAATATATTCAGTAAATCTATGTTGAACAGCTTCCAGTCGATCTATATCACTAATATAAGAGGGGTTCCATACACTATAACAGTACTCTATTAAAGGTCCAACATAACAAAAATAAGCTTTAACAAGGTTACATTTATCACGCGAAAAAATGATTTGCGTATTAAAATACATCTAGAGAAAGCTTTTTTAATCAAAGAATTATAATGTTCCTTAAATTTTAAATTTCGAGAAATCAAAACTGCTAAATCACGGACAAACAAATCACTAGAAATAATTTCCCCATTTAGTCTATAAATAACTTTTTGATTATTATTACCCAAATATAGAACTTGACTTTTGGTTCGTGAAATAGGTAAATCCCATGTAATTGCCCAGTCAAAAATCTTATCTAAATCAGACTGTAATAATCTATAGTTACTAGTATTGAAAATTTTGATATCATCAGCGAACATATAAACCGTGCTATAAATATTATCACATATTTCATTGATAAAAATCGAAAAAGAGCGTAGGTCCAAGGACACTTCCTTGGACGACACCGCTAGTAACAGGCACGTAACCTGAAAAAGACTGATTAATGCGAACACACTGAGAACGATTGAACAAATAGGCCTTTAACCATGTAAACAAATTGCCCTTTATTTCATATCCGTTTAACTTAATGAGAAGTTTTTCACTATTTACTTTATCAAATGCTTTTGAAAAATCTAAGTATATTATATCGACAGTTTCTTTTTTAGCTAAGGACTGAATCCATGAAAACTTACATTTTAACAACTGTGTTTCACAAGATTTATTCTTTTCAAAACCAAATTGAAAAGGAGATATTAGTTTATTAAGCTTAAGAAAGTTTAACAATTGACTATTAATAATTCTCTCCATTATTTTTGCAATAGAACAACAAAGAGAGATGGGCCTGTAATTTTCAACTAATGCTGGGTGCCCCTTTTTCAAAATGTGAATAACATGTGCCATGCTCCAAAGCTCGGGAATATTTCCAGACAGAAAAGATACAGTGAAAATAGAAACTAACGATTTTACCAATTGAAACGACAATTTTTTAATAAAAAGATTACAGATTCCATCTGGGCCAACTGCAGTAGAATTATTCAGATGGTTAATGGCTTCCAATATGCAATTCTCACTAAAAATGACGTCAGAAAGCGAAAAATCACAGCGATTCTGAAAAAGAAAATTCGCGTTAGTAATGTCGCTAAGAAAACACAGAAGCAAAATAATCATTAAAAGTATTAGCCTTGCGTATTGAATCGGTTATAACATTATTATCAGAAAATGTTAGAGGAGGAATTTCACTGCGACTTTTTAACCTATTATTTACAAGAGTATAGAAAGCTTTAGGATTATTATTCTTAAGCAATTCGTTTTCTTGAGAAGAGAAATAACTATGAATAGTTGTACGTAAAGCTTCACAATTATTTCGATATTTAGTTTTAGTTTCTGGAGTTTTACACCTTTTATACTTATCCCATAGAGAACGTTTTTTAAGGAATAATTTATGTAAGCTTTTAGGGTATGTGAATTTTGATTTAGTTCTAAAAGTAGGAACAACGCTAAAAACAAGAGGATTCAATAATAAGTAAGAATTAAACCAACTCGGCGCGAAGCGCCGAAAATTTTTTGAAGTTTTAACTCTCTAAAATGCATTTTTGACATTACAAAAATTTTCCACAGATGCCAACCAAGCCCAAAAATTTTTTTCCATTTCCCAAAATTTTGGTTGACAAATAGACCAAAAAGTGGAAAAATAAACGGTGGTTTGCGTTTAAAAATTTCTGTCATTAACTTAAGTTATCAGTTGTCCGTTCAAATGCTCACCTCAACGACTTCTCCCAGCACTATTTGAAAATTTGGAACTCCTTACCTGATCAATTAGTCGCTTCTCCCAACCTTTGTTTGTTCAAAAAAGAGCTCCTAAACATTGATTTTACAGTTTTATTGTCGGGGCATACCTAGTTGTATCACACTCGTGATCTGCATGTCCTTTTGTTCAGTCGCTGTTTCATCGTGTATTCGTGTTTTACCAAATTTCGTGCATTTTTCTGGACAATAAATATTTTAATTGTTCTTCTTGTAAAAAACATCTCGCCCCGGCACCGGCTAAAAAGTCTGCCCCAGGACATCCCTATCACACACTCGAAGTATTGATCTAGAACGAATATTTTAAACACAAATACTTTGCAGATAAGTATCAGAATTTTTTGGAAAAATGTGAAATTCCACATATCTGCAGATAGGGTGCTCGCTCACCATACTGCGTCGCGTCAGTCCAGTAGTTAAGATGAGTGTATACAGTAACAAATTTATAGCTTTAAATGCCTGATAGACATTACGTGTCACATAAGTAATAAATTAACTCAAAGACATTACTTGTAGCAGTTTTGACCAAGTTGACGATAATTTTTTCATGAAATACGTAGTACCTATGTACATTACGCAAGTGATATATTTATATTGGCTTAATTAGTGCGTAATAATTCAAAACAAAGTTTGGACTAAGTTTCAAAATTTTGATTCAACAGCCCGAAGCTATAGTCTGTTTCACATGACTTCGTGCATAAATTCAAAGAATTTTCATCGACAATAAGCCGAGGGTTACGATAATTATATATCGGATCAATGCTATAATCGCAATTGTAACTACGAGAGTTACACGTGTGCGAACTAGTGTTAGCAGTTCGCGGTAGCCACTAACATAGCCAATACGAGTAGCTATTGCGCGATAGTGTACTGTGGGCCATGCCTTTAGTTTCCCATCTTTTCCAAATTTTCAATATAAAAAACAATAAGATACTTGTCCGGTATATAGAAATTGTTTTATGCGTTACCGCTCATCTTAGCTTAGAATATTCGTTGTGAGCTAAAAGTAATTTTGTCTTATGTTATTTTAACGTAAACTTTCGTTTACTGTAATAATCCTATGAGATCATCACTTAGTTGGTTGGCGTACGATTTTGTCGTCGAGTACGTTTTATTCGTTTTCGTTGTTATTTTTGCTTTCCGGCACAAGGCCGTGTATATATCGTTAGAATAAAATATAAAACCCACCCAGGGGTCTCTTTCTACCGAGGGTGAGGTCGGTGCTAGTGTTGTAAAAGATAAAAAAGATAAGTTTTCTGATCTTGCAAACACACAAACACAAATCTGGGTAGTGGAATCTGTAAATACATTGGGTCCTCTACGTTTACGGAATCAACGTAAGGACTGGACGTATTTGCCTTCGAGACTTACTTAGGTACGTAGGTACTTAGATCTGCACTTGGCGCTGGCCCCAATCGCTTAGCCTGGGATCGCTTCGATCTTTGGACCCTTACAAACCTACGGCTTCGATCCCCTCGGTCCTAATTTTACTTACCACTTCTGGTCGGGTGATATCAGCAGCTACGCCCTAAGACCTAAGGCTACCTACCTAATTCTCGGAATTGCCGCGGAGGTCAGTTGACCAATCTCAAAGCTCAAGTTGATTGTTTAACTTATTTTCAAGGTTCGGTTCCAACAGAAATGTTTTTTGGTTCCTAATGTGTATAGCACAATGAAGTTTGAAAACAACACCAACGAGCTCTATACTGATCAATCATCCTTAAAAATTAAATAATGTTTTTTGACCAATTTTAGGTTTGAGAAAAGAATTAAAACTTTTGAACGAAATAAGTAATCATATGGAATTTACCTATACGTCCGCTCAGAGTCCCGGAATTCTTGACGTTGGGAAGCTCCGACCTTACCCTCGGTATATCCGAAACCCCTGGGTAGGTTTTCTAATTTATTCGAACACTAATTACACGGCCCAGTTGCCGGACAACAAACAACGCAAAAAGAAAAAGAAAACGTACTCCACTGTACAAGCGTACGACTGCCAACGAGACTATAATCCGTTTCATTTAACTTTGAGGTTTTTGAAAAACTTAAAGTGCCTACAAAAGTGGTTTAAACTAACAGTATACTTGTGATATTCTACAGTATATCGAGTTACGGTGAGACGCTCGCAATTGCCAAAGCGCATTACTGCATCAAAAGTTTAAACCACTTTTGTAGCTTGATTCATGCGGATTAAATTCAAAAGAAAACCTCAAAGTTAAATGAAACAGACTATAACTACGATGGCCTCATGGGACCATTACAGTAAAAGAAACAAACGTCAAAATAGCATAATACTGGAACTCTTTTTAAATCACAACGAATGTTCTAGACAAGCGGTAATGCATGAAACAATTATTATTATCATATACTTAACTCTATGTTACCGGACAAGCATCTTATTGTTTTTTATTATTGAAAATTGGGGAAAAAGTGGGAAGACCGAAGGCATAGCTCACAGTACACTATCGTAGATAGCTACTAGTATTGGCTATGTAAGTGGCTACCGCGAACTGCTAAGGCAAGTCCGCCAAAACGTGTAACTCCGCAGTTACAAATCGACTTGTCTTGGGTTGAAATTAGTGTTGTAAAAGATAAAGATATATTGCAAGATAAAAGATAATGATTAATATAACTTTATCTTTATCTTTATCTTTCTAAAAAGATAAAGATAACACTATCTTTTGTTATCTTTTACAACACTCGGTGCTTCCTGTCGTTGAGGATTTCTTGATATTTGGTGGAGGGAGAGGTAAATTTCGTGTGATTATTTATTTCGTTCAAAAGTCTATATTCTTTCTCAATCCCTAAATTGGTCAAAAATATTATTTAATCTTTTATGATGATTGATCAGTCTAGAGCTCGTTGGTGTTGTTTTCAAATTTCATTGTGCTACGTACATTAGGAACCAAAAACATTTCTAACTGATTCGAACCCAGAAAAGAAGTTAATTCGTCAACTTGAGCGGGATTGAGATAGGTCAACTGACCTTGCGGCATTACCGGGATTAGGTAGGTACTCTAGGATCTAGGGCGTAGCTGCGTATACTCCCGACGAAAGTGCGGCCAGCAATAATAGGGCTGAGAGAGTCGCGCCGTAGGTCTACAAGGGTCTAGAAGATCGAGGTTTCTTTAACCACGCGATCGGGGCCAGCGCTAAGAGCAGATTTAAGTACCTACGTACCTAAGTAAATCCCGAAGGTGAATACATCCCGTTCTATATCGATTCTATAGACATAGGGCGGCTCTGTATTTATACAATCCGTCGGCTTATTGTCGGAGATGGTTTTTAAAAATTTATGACCGAACTTGTTTGAAACAGACTACAATCAAGCAATCACTAAAATTAATAACCCCTAAAATTTACTTTACCTGTCTACCTATGTGCATGTATTGTACATAATGCTATTGCAAAACCGCATTCCTGCACTAAAAAATTAAACCACTTTTGTAGCCTGATCCATGTGGATTAAATTTAAAAGAAAACCGCAAAGTTGAATGAACAGACTATGGTGAGATCACAGTCATAAGAAAACTGCAATGTACGTTCGCCTAGCTTGGCAAAACCTGGTGTAGCATAGAAATCGATGCAACACCTATTGTACTTAAAAAAATCATCGAATTATAGTATGTTTCACATAGAGCTGCACACTTTGCAAATTTTACTACCCGGGTACCCGGCTATTTCATTACCCGGGTACCCAATACCCGGGTACCCGGGTATCCGGTATACCCGGGTAGGACCTGATAAAAGAGAATGCAGTGAACATCGTTTATTTACGGTTGACAGTGAGGTCTAGGGAAAGTGATATTTAAGCAGTAAAATTATTGAAAAATTAATGCAAGATTAAATAGAATCAAGGCTTTAATCTGAAGAATTCGTATGCACTTAATGAAATTTAAGTCATTTTCATAATTCAAAGCAAAAAATTGTGAAGCAGGTTTTGTATCTTCATAGCGTCATTAAAACATTTGCAACAGGAAAACACATTGACGAAAAGCAATTTTGAAATCAACCGGAAATGAAAATTTATTCAAAAACAAGTCTAAGTCTATCTGGAGCTGACTGCAGAGACGAAGTCAGAATTTTGGTTCGGGGGCATAAACGTTTTCGTGTAGAATTTACGGCCTTTCTATTGGCAAACAGTCCGGAATTCATAAATGGCGCAAAGTGCCAAGAAATTTAGTCATTTTTTCCACCCTTAACAGTTTGTAGCTCTGTGAATACTAATAATCTGATAGAGCAGAAAATTATCAAATTTATACAAAACAGTTTTGACAATTCAAGCTTCTAACAAGAAAACTGCGAATTACGAACTTTGACTGAAGATATTTTGAGTGATTCAGGCTTTTAAACGCAATGCTGGAGCTTTACAAAAAGAAAGAACAGTAACTGGCGGCGCTATGCGCCGGAAAATTTTGACGTTTTTGCACATTAAACTCAATTTATACCGCTTAAATCATACAAAACAGACAAATTAATGCCGGCGCGAAACGCCGGAAATTTTTAGAAATTCCTAACCCTTTTACCTGGCTTGTTCTCCCTAAAATCTCGTTGCACATGTACAACGAGATTTTATGGCTGCGGGACGTCTGAGGTGGCGAGCGGGATCCGGGGCAGAGTCCCGGAAAATTTTGCAAAAAAACATTTTAATGTTAAATAGTAACATTAAAATTTTCGCAAAATCGGCCAAATCTCGGTTCGGAAGCAAGCTCAAAAACACTTGAAATTGATGAACTCCTACATTGCAAAAACTGATCTGAAATGCGTTTTTCGACCTCTGCTGGGTACACAGCGCAGCAACGGGTCGCTGCCAATAAGATATAGAAAGATGTGTCCATGAAAATTTTGTTCTTACCGTTTTCAGGCCCATTTGTGGCCTTCTAATTAACAAAATGCAGTTCATAGAACAAGAAATGCGCAAAAACATAAGAGAATTTGGCCATTCCTTCCAATTAAAATAGGATTATGTGTCCTTGTAAAGAAAGATAAAGGAAACAAAGAATAGACAAACTGGTACACAAAAGACAAACAAAGCAGAGAATAGACAAACTGGTTCGCAATCATTTTCGCACTTTTACTATCATGCTCAACAAGCATGCGCAGTTTCATTCAACGAACAAATAGTGCATTAAATTACTAAAGTGATGTGGAGTGCTGGATTATTTTAGCTGATTCAAGCTTTTAAATTTGTTGGATCTATATAGCAATAAATAATAATGACTCGGCGCGGAAAATTTTGAAGTTTTTACCTTTTTGAACTTAGTTTTCTGGACATACATCATTGCAACAAAAAAATCAACAATATTTCTGAAAAATTTCGGGGGGCAGGTACCCCCAATGCCCCCTTTGCTACGCCTATGGCTGACTGCATTTGGAACATCGATAGGCTTTGAACCAGGTCTAACTAATACAGTTGCGCGCACGATGTGAATAAAAGTTGCAGTTTAAATTTATATAATGGTCACTGAAATGAATGAATTATAAAAAAAGCGTCGCTAACAGATAATTTCTTGTTTAAATTTGTTTACAATGAAGAATAAGAAGAATTCGGCACAAATAAAATAATGTAACTAAAGAGCTAAATAATGGAATATGCCTAGACCGTATGCGCGATATATTGTGATAATAGGATATATTAACAGACTCGCTTATTTAACATTTTACGGTTGATTATATCAAATCACATTTACATTGTGATTCAGTCGCACTTTAGAAGCGATATGTTTCTAGCTTTCTTATTCAATTCTTAGCACATATTGCATAACTGCAGTGCTAATTTTCCATTTTATATTAGGGATTCGGTACCGGGTATAGTACTATAATATAATACTATAGTACTCTACGGGTACCCGGGTAGTAAAATTATTTTCTACCCGGGTACCCGGGTATACTCGGGTACCCGTTCGGGTACCCGCGTGCAGCTCTTTCACACAACTTCGGTCATAAATTTTATAACTATCTGCGACAATAAGCTGACAGATTGCGATTATAGCATTGATCTGATATGTAGTTATCGTAACTCTCGGCTTACTGTCGATGAAAATTCTTAGAAGTTGTGCACGAAGTTAAGTGAAACAGACTATAAATTGATGTAGCATGATCACCGAAATTCACATCACGAGCAGGTGCATAGGTGCAACCTATGTACATTTGGCTTTTTTTAATCAACTCGATGTAGCTTTTTTTGTTTACATTCAATACCAAGTTTGTAATGAGCGTGTAAAGTTTTGGCAGCATAGAATTCTCTAAATACACATTTTTTTGTTTTTTGAATTTTACATTAGTTCTTGAGGAAGAGTGTAATGAGCGTACAAGTCAGCGAGTGTTTTGTTTACATTCAGCAGCTATAACGGGCCACATCTGGGACGTGCGGTATAATAAAAAATTCGATGTAGCTTTCTTTCGTTTACATCCAATACCGAGTTTTTAAAGAGCATGTAAAGTTTTGGCAGTATATATTTCTCTAAGTATACATCTTTTTGTTATTTTAATTTCGCATTAGTTCTTGAGGGAGAGTGTAAAGAGCGTAAAATCAGCGGGTTCTTTGTTTACATTCAACAGCTATTACGGGACACATCTGGGATGTGCGGCTTTATATAAAAGATAGATAATGAAAAACTCGATGTAGCTTTTTTTCGTTTACATTCAATACCGAGTTTGTAATAAGCGTGTAAAGTTTTGGCAGTATAGAATTCTCTAGGGATACATTTTAATGTTTTTTTGAATTTCGCATTAGTTCTTGAGGGAGAGTGTAAAGAGCGTAAAAGTCAGCAGGTTTTTTGTTTGCATTTAGCAGCTATTACAGGACACATCTGAGAGGGGCGGTTTTATTTAAAAGATATATAATAAAAAAACTCGATGTAGCTTTTTTTGTTTACATTCAATACCGAATTCGTAATGAGCCTGAAAAAATTTGGCAGTATAGAATTCTCTAGGCATACATCTTTTTTATTTTAAATTTCGCATTAGTTCTTTGGGAGAGTGTAAAGAGTGTAAAAATCAGCGGGTGCAAAGACAGATTTTGGTTGCATATTTACTTCTTGTTGTCTGCCAACAATATGAGTCCCAAGTAATTTTTTCTGATAAGAATGTATTACGGCTTAAGGGCTACTAGCAAACTTTTGTACACTCAATAGGGAGTTAGATCTAGAGCTTTAAACTTCACACTCTTGTGAATGGTGTAAAAAACCAATTTTGTCGAAGATTTCTCTGCCAATTTTTCCGCTCGCAAGTCGGGATAAATTGAATACGGAGCAAACCGCGTTTAAAAAATGCAATATTGACTTATTTATGGGGTGTCAAGTTAGAAATCAGGGGTGTAAAATGGGCGAAAAAACACGTTTTCGCTATTTGAATTAGTAAATATCTCAAATATTATGCGGAACAGAAGTTTTCCACACACAAACATATTGCGATTTAAAGGCTACAACTGGTTCCAACCGAATTTCTTCAGACTTAATGAGAAGTTATAGTCTATTTTACACAACATCGATCATAAATTTTGAAACTATCTCCGACAATAACCTGACAGATTCCGATTATAGCATTGATTGATCGTTTTTTGTTCACCGTTTTCTCCGTTTATAAGTCGGAATAGGTCAAATAAAATAAAAATGAAGCATTTTCTAAGGGGTACACGTCACAGCAAATTGCTTTTATTTACATCAATATTTAGGTTTTTTTGGGAGGTAAAAGTCAAAAATTGGATGTTCAAACGTATTTCTGTCTTGTTTTTTTCTGCTATCTTCTCCGGTTATGAGTGCGGACATGATATGCAAGTCTAAAAATGTACCAGGAATCAAACGTGATACGCCAGTTAGGCGTATTTGTTCACATTTAATAGTGGTGTAAGGTGGTTTACATCTAATCTGTATGTCTTTAGGTCATTGTGAAGACTTGATTTTTTTATCAATAATGATCGTAACATCAGAATTACGAGTCCGACTAAAATCTTCTTTACACTCTGTGGTTGTGTGAAGTTTACAGTGTAAATTAACTTTAGTTCCAGAGCTTTGCAGAAGCTTAATTTTTTAAAAGGTTCTACGTAACGTCAGAATAACGAATCTGACTGTTTGTTTTCTCTACACTCAATAGCTGGGGAAGGTTTCTATTCAGTTATTGTTAATGTGTAGTTTACCTACCTACAAATTTATTTTACTTCCAGAGCGTTGTAAAACGTGAATTTTTTCAAACACGTTCCGAAAAGTCAGGATTGCGAATCTGGCTGTAAGTTTTCTTTACACCCGGTAGTTATGTAAAGTTTACATTAAAAATTAAATTTAGTTTTAGAGCGTTGCAGAAACTTAATTTTTTTAAATGTTCCATGTAACGTCCGGATTACGAATCTAAGCGTAAGTGTTCTTTACACCAAATATATTTGCGTAAAATTTATGCTGAAAACCTTCGATTTGTCTAAATAAGGTGAGGTTGTCTTGTTTAAAAAAGATAATGCTGATGTGCAGAACAATATTGTTTTCCACGTTCTTGGACTGCTGTCATTATTGTAGCATGTTACCGTACGTGTTTGGTGACTGATTTACGCAAATCATGCAATTAAAAGTAGGGTACTAGCAAAAGAAAATGCTTCGATGGAACAAAAAAGATGAATATACTTGGGATTGTGAATTATTAAGGAATTAATGAGGATGTAAAACGAGGGGACAAGGGAAAGCTACCTATGTATACGCCTAAAGTCGCCAATTCTGCTAAAAATCAGACTTTCTCTAAGCAACGCAAAAAATCAAAGTATATTCTGCGGCTTCTGAAAAAGTGTAACCTTCTTTAAATAATTTTCCATGCTTCACATAAGAGTTTACAAACGTAACTTAAAATGTATACTTTTTGTAAATTGCTTGCCACCACTTTGTGTATGTACATATTAAAAGGATGTCTAACTTCTTTAAATTACTTCACAATGACAATTTACATAAATTGAATAAACGTTCAAAACCATTCTCGAACAACAAACGCTTCTCGAATCAATTTAGAAGTACTGTTCTTAACCCCAGATGCGCAGCATGTTCGGTGTGGGGAAGGTTCAATCAGAGAATTTTTGTGCCGAAATTGTCTCAAAAGCATGAACTTTAGAACAGCGTGATAAATACCAAAATCGGCGACTTCTGGTCAATTTCAAGCACGTTTGTAAATAAATTTTTTATTGTTTCTTTTCTTAGCGTGCCCTACATATTTTCACAGCAATTTTCGATGTCTAAAGGCTCTAAACGTACTTTACAGTGTAAACTGGCTAAAATCCCAAAAGAACATGCCAAAAAATTCAACTGGGGGTCTGGGGGAGGCTGCCGGATTTTCGGGGTGTGAACCCCAAACTCCTAAGCCCATGTGTGCCCCAAACACCCTTACCTAAGTGGATGTGTGGTACGCACTCGAGCTAAACATTTTCATTAGCACTAGCGAGAAACTAAAAGGAAAGTAGTCTAGATAATATTAGGTTCATTACATCATTCATACATAAGTATTAACAATATGTATGAGTCATCTCGATTGCTCCCGCATTCTTCACCAACGAATCAGCATAAATTACAGGATCTTGGAAATCGCAAGGTACATCGTACACAGTTGCAATTACATTTGAACGTGAAGCCGCGGGAAGAAAAGTGCTTGCGCCGAAAGGAGTATCATAAATTTTTTCTTTTTCTTGAGGGAATGCTGGAAAATCGGTTTGAGACGTGTTGTCCGAAACGTCGCAAAAGTCGTCATCGAAGGAAAAAAGCTGCGAATCTGTTGGATTTGCGGAACTTGTTTCTGTCGCTCGCATAATTATGTTCGTTTTATCACAAGGTGCACCGTTGATATTGAGAGAGTCTCTTATTGGTTCCGAAATATCTAATCGTTTTATCTCCAGAGATTTTCGAGTCGAATCATTATTGATTGGACGATCCGATTCGTATTCAAAGAATTTCGAGAATATCTCGCACACTTTGCTTTTTATTAATCGATACTGGCATTGGTAACCATTGTGTACAGTGATTGACTTTTTATTGGCAACATTATTTGGCACAGAATCATTCTTAAAATTAGATTTTAATGAAATTGCGCTGTTGGAGGGCACATCAGTAGGATGGCGAAGGTTAATATTATTACGTAATGTCGTAGAGTTATAACTGTGAGCTATGATATCAGCCGGATATGCGTAGAGCATGTCGTTGAAGTGACCTTTAACATTTATTCGCGATCCTATCGTGGATTGGATAGATTTATTCGATGACGAATATGTCGACGTGCAATATGCACGTCTTTGTCTAGAAGTACAGGGAATGATCGTTAGAACTGAGACGATATACTTAAGTACATACAAATCAGAAACAGCGCTCTGTCAACGACACAGAGAAAACAAGGGAGAATACAGGACTTTTGGAGTTTTAATACGATCAACGCTGATTGTCACATAATTTCTCTAAAAAATTATATTCGCTCTCCTGAATTCCCCAAATTATTTGAGGTTTTCTACGATTTTTTGGCGCTAATGGAAGACCATGATGAAAAACATTGAAAATCGGTGCTTTTTTGTTTAGCCATCAATTTTTTGACTCTTTTTGACCTGGAAAACGTCTAGGATCACAGATTCCATCAGAGTGATGCCGCTGTCGACGTATATCTTGACATTTTTCGAATATGTGTTTCCTATACGCTCCTCTTTGTTCGTGGTGATTACCATACATGAACAGCATGGAAATTTTGGGGGTTCAGGCCCTGATATCTTTTAAAAAGTGCCTTTCTGGGCTAAATACGATAGGTACACGTCAAAACACTGTTTTTTACATTTCAGACAATGCTCGTTCTTTCTAAAACATAAAACGTAAAAAAAATTTCGAAAAAATTGAGTAAATTGAAAAAAATATGGTCAAAAAAATGTGTGTATGGCGCTTCGCTAAAAATCAAGATTTAAAGAGCCAAAAATGGGCTAAAAACGCTTGAAAAGGCACGCTTTTTATAACTTTTACCAACTTTTACAAAAAATCGATAATTCCGGGGGGGTCGCAGCCATTATGCTGGGGGTCAATTGCCATTCTGGGAGTCAACCCCCAAGACACGTCGGGTGACTACAAAGGAGTCCAAAAGTTAAATCAAACATAATATCGAATACATAAAAAAGAAATCGAGCCCTTAAAGTCAGAATAGCCAAAAGCTGACGTTTAACGAAGAATAACTAAGAATATCAAAACAATTCGTTCACTTCGCATTTCATTATTATGAATAAATAGGTGCCATCTTAACGAAATCGCGTGCTATCCTATCGTAAAGATTTAAATAATTCTGGCCCGAATTTAGGAGCGGCATTGGCCGACTCCAGAATTAAAGTGTTAAAATTAGAAAGTGTCCAGCAAAGTTTTTAAGCTAGTAAACCCAACATTTTCTGACGCTCTGCACCTGGTTTATGGTTTTTCTTAACAAGATTATTTTCAATAAAGCCCCGATATTAGTTAGCGGGCTACACTGAATTGTCTGTTTCTCCTACGGAATAAGATGAACTTTTGGATTTCCTTTTGACAGTGTCCTTTTAGCTGAAACAATTAAAAAATAATTTAATAATAATCTAAAAATAATCTAAAACTAAAACAATTTCAGAACGGAGCGCTGAAACTTAACGCTTTCCAGATTAGTAGGTGTAAGGTTATTTTTGATTATTTTCCTACATTTTTTGCATCTCAGAGGCTTTCTCACTGTTTACAATTGACAAAATATTCAAAGAGTCGACTTACAGACCGGACTTATACATTAAGAAAGCAATATACCTATTAGAAAAGCATGCTGGTTCGCAGCCACTTTTTATTTAGAACGCCTATGATTTAAAAAAAACACGAAAAAGATCAAACAATAGAATACACAAAGACGCTGACCTGTACAGTAACACAGCTGCTGCTAGAAGAATAATCATGAGCAAAACAATCGCTGATGAGAATCCAATAATAAAGCCTGAAAAACAATGTCGCATCGCAGCTATGTGACCCTTGAAATATTCGACAAGAAACAAATAGAAAGTAATTTGCGTAGTAAAAACGAGCGATATTGGCAGATCCAGAATTTTCGATTTTTTTCAATCTTCATTTCAAATTTTCTATTTAATGTCGCTCCAAGTTTTCTCTAAACAATCGAAAATAGCTTACCACCACATTACAACGTCTAATTTTGAGTAGAATCATTCTTTGGCTAGATAAAATTGATTTTTTTAAATTAGAAGTTTAGGAAATTAAGCACTAAAAGTGCTTATTATGTAGAATTTTAGATGACATTTAATTGCGAAATTTTTGCAAAGCGTTGAAAAATAAACAAAGTGACACTAAGAGATAGTAAAACGTAACAAAAAAATTACTGAAGCTTTTTATCCACTATTATTATGCGCCTAAAGCAAAGTTAGAAGTTGAAGAAATTTGATTATGCAAAATATCGCATCTTTTCGCCCAACAAATGTTAGCAAAAGCCAAAAACCTTCACTGTGTACAAAAACTACACTTGTGATGTGACAAATAAATGCTTCGGGTTATAGTTATGGCTTCAGGTTATAGCGTTTATAATGTTTTTAAAATGTTTTACAAAGTTTATAATTTCATAACTTTATAATAATTTTATAACTATAACTTTTTTATAATTATAAAATTTTTTATAATGTTTTTTCATTACATAAATAAATTTTTTAATAGTTTTCATACAAATTAATTTATACTATCCACGAATATTACGGTAAATATTGAAGATCGATCAGTAATGGCCAAAATCACTGTAGAATATTTGAAAATGATTTTGCCAACAATGAATTATTCTTTGATAATCTGAGATATCTGATATTTTATCAGTGTATCCGGCTGCCTGTCATAATAATTTTGACAATTACAAGGTTAAATAGATCAAAGCAGCAACGTAAAACAGGCCAGTAGTACTAATGCATTTGTACATCACTTACTTCTACTGTGACTTCTGGTCAAATCAGACGCTAAAGCCGCTTGTACAATGCTCAAGTCTATAAATAGAAATAAGGTTTGCTTAGCTGTAAATCGAAATTATCATCGAACATTATCTTCCATTTCTTTTGATTAAGTGCAAAAGATTCAAAATACATGGAAATACTGACAGGTAATGTAAGGGATTTCTGACTTAGTCAACAAAAATTCTCTTGAAATGACCTTTTTGGGTTTGAGATGCCGAGCACATGTCAAGTCTTTTTGACAATACTCTTTATTTGTATAATTCTAAATTAATGAAAATTTTGTGAAACTCTCAAAGAATTATAAAAAGTTATCAACAAACTTTAATTTAAGCTATTTTGCCTTTCATGGCTTTGGCTATTTAGTCAATTACAAGAGTAGGCTAATATGAAGCAACGATCATGATAATGTTAACAGCAATCAGTCAACAGGCGTACGAAATTTTATTGTACAAAATTGTATTACTGAAGGCTGTCATAATTTCTTTTGTACTACATCCTTGAGCGCTGAAAACTGATTTTCATACACAAAGTCTCGTGAATTAGATTGCAGAAAACTTAGAAACGGTTTGATGTATTACGTATATTTTTTGTAACCGTATTCAGATTTTATCTGTCTGCAAAAGCATACAAGCACGGATAACTTTTCAACAGTGGCGAATCCAGCTTTTTTCTGACAGGGCGGAACCCCAAAGTTCCCAAATAGTGTCCAAGTTGTCCAAAAAATTCGTCCAAATGCTTAAAATTGCGGCTTTTGCTATCTTTTTGACAGATAAAATCATTTCTGACGCGGATAAAGATGAAAATTTTCATAATTTTTGAGATTATTCTATTAAAAAATCTAAAAATTATCACAAAAATCGGCAGAAATCGCCGAAAAAATATCTGAGAAATAATTGTAAGAACTATAAAATCTTACTATAAAATCTTTGTTTTGTACAAAAACTACTGTTCTGACGTAAAAATAAGGTTTTTGAGCACTAGAAAGTCAGTAAATGCCATAAATAAGTGACAACCCGGAAATTTGAGAAATTGTGACAAAAATGGCTTAAATAATCGAAAATTACACGTTTATTCTTCGTTGCACCCAAATATTTTTGAAGACGGGGGAGGGGCTAACCCCCTCGCATCCCCCTAAATCCGCTCTTAATTTTCAACTATTCATTTCGATTTTCGAAAAACGTTTGATCCAAGTGCAATAAGCATGAAAGTTCATTCTACATAAATGAAACTTCGACCATGTATCGTCGTATGCACTGAGCATAAAACTGGCTATCAAGCTCCGTGAACAAATCGTCTATACTTTTGGGGACCGTCTTTGTACATGCACTAAGATTTTTGGGAGGATAAAAACTGCAAAAAGAATTGAAATTCGCAAAAATTTTCCGCGCTTAGCGCCGAAATGAGTGATTGCGTGTTCTATATATCTTTATAATGTCAGAAATTGCATTTTGAAAGGAAAAATGTCAAAGTTTTCGGCGCTTCGCGCCCTTTTGAGACAAATATTATTGATTTTTGCCCTCAGAAACCCAGAAATTAGCTAAAATACACTATCAAACGTCGAATAAGTCTGTTTTTGCCACACTGAAATGGCTTCTGTGCCATATTATAGTACCCAAAAATTTGTGTGTACAAAATGTACAAAGACTTTTAGGAACCATCTTTATACATGTACAAACGGACCTTGTACAAAAAAATGCACTGATCCTATTACGTTATTCCACTGTGTCAACAAAGAAACAAGCAAATAAATTACACTATTTTACGACCTACCGTAACATATTGGCAAGTTGTCAGGCTCCCAGTTGCCACTTAAATTACAAAATAAATTCTTGGTACCGCTTAGAGTGAAGCCATTTTCGCAGAAATATTCAACTTCTGACCCAAAGAGCGTTTGATTCTTCGCGATCAAGTAGGTGCCGTGCTTCAGTGTCGGCGGATTTCCACAGTCAACCACTAAAACCGCGTTGAATGCAAATAGCAGTAATGCTTTGGAATTTACGCAGATCGTTTTTAGCTATTGATTCAATAAACCTTCATCAGATATTAATCAGATTTTTGAAATAAGCTTCATTTAATTTTTACTAATTAAATATTAATGGGAAAATTGAGCATTTATATGAAATCGATGAATTTGGAAGTTCAATCCTAAGAGCAATGTCAGCAAGTTTTTAAGGTGTCTATAGTCTTTTTCAGAGAAAATTTGCGCAAATTAAGCAACTTTAAGGGAAAGAGTAGCCGTCGATAACAACAGATTTTTTTGCGCTTCCGATATCAAAGAATGAGTGGCAAATTTTGAACACTCTACGTAATCAGTCTTTTCGTGAAATTCGGGAAATGTACACTTAGACGTAGCTCATTGAATAAGTTTGAATATGTCCTGTCCTGGCATAATAATTTAGGCTCAAAATCTGAATAATGATCAAACTATTTTAACAGATAGCCACAACGACGATCGACTTACGTTTACAGTAAGAAGGTGCGTTGGACCAAAAACCATCAGATTGGCAAGTTTGCTTCACATTTCCAAAGAGGACGTGTCCATCATCACATTCGTATTCCACAACACTGCCGACAGAAGTCGTTCCGTTTACGAAAATCAACTTCGTCCCAGGAAAGTGGCCAGGAAGAGGGCACTCTGTTACTGAAGCATAAATTTGAGGATAACGAATCCAGAAAAAGGCTTCGTGAAAAGAAAAAGAAAGGAAGTGTTTAAACGTGATTACTGAATTCATAATAAATCGCATATAATACCGCACAGTATCGAGCAGAAAAATTGATGTAGCTATGGGGTCCACGCAATAAGTGCACAGCGTGGCCGTCTTGATTCACAGATTCTGGTCAATTTCGATCACTCATGCAAGTAACGCTCAATTTTTAAAACATTAACTTTAAAAAATAAATTAAAAAAGTATAACTTAAAAATGTTTTATTTATCTGCGACTGCTACTTTTCCTTGAGCAGACAGCTTTGCATTATTGCATTAAAAAATTACCTGAAAATATACATCAAATCAAACGACCTAATAATGTAATTTTAAGCGCGGTACAAAAATGGGGCTTTTAAATTTTCAGTCACGCTGTTTCCGTATCTTCCCGTACAGAATGAAATTTCTGGACACATTTCAGATGTTAATGAATAACATCAGAAATATACGGTGTACGTGAAAATCGGCGAAAATTCAAAGAAAATTTTAGTTTTTTATATTGTCTTCTTTCAAAACTCCGCCTTTTGTAGAGCAAGTTCAAGCTTCCTCAGTGCATTCACAACTTAAAGAACTTAATAGGCCTGCTCGGAAAGTTCTTCAAATTAAGGTAGACATGCACATAGAGGTTTAAGGAGTTCAGACCCCCAAGAACTAAAAAATGGAAAATTTTCTAAGAAAAATGAGACAAAATAAAGGGCAAAATCAGATGGAAATTTTCTTTAAAAGTATTCGAAATTGACCAAAAACTGTGGATTAACATATTTTTCACACCATATTAGCACTCAAATCAATTTTTGACGTCTTCTTAGCCTCCAAAAAAGCTCACTATTTTGCCACCCGGACCGGCTGAGCCCCTGATCGTCCATGCCGTGCATCTATGCTTGCGACCAGACATGCACGTGGGGGGTAGGGTGGTTGGGGGAGTCTAGAGACCTCGCAGAATGAAAACTTTTAGTGGGGAAAAGAGGCAAAATGAATGCCAAAAACTAATTAAAATTAAAAATTTTCTTCAAAAGTGTTTCAAGTTTACCAGAAACTGTGCAATAACGTAGTTTTAACGCTATTTTGGCACTTATACCGGTTTTTAGGGCCATTTTGGCATAAAAAAGCATAATTTTTTACCCCACCTCCAGACCGGATGACTTCCCCCAGATCGGCCATACTGTGCATCTATGGTTGTGACCCTGAATTTTTATGAGTGCATCAGTTTTCTTGGACACACCAATCTACTCTTTCTTCGAGAACACAAACGGTATTCATATCAAACTGAAATTAATCATTTCAGGACAGGTTTCAAGATTTTCTTCCAACTTTTTTAGATGAATGAGCAATGAGAAAGTGAAAAATGGCTTCCTGTAGCCCTGAGCGTTTTACTCGAGTTACATTTTAGCAATTCCAACTATAAGTTCACAGATTATGCTGCATAATTTCGATTGGATCGTACGCGGATTTACAAATTTAAATTATCCTCGTAAATTTACAAATAGATTACTGGACAGAAAATTTACTAAACATGCGGGAGATTCTTGCGGCCTTCCCGGCACACCTGAACAATATCCCCGTTGGGCAGGCCAAAAATTGAAAGGAGCGAACGGGTTGTTTGGATCGGGCCATGTTTTAAACAGTATAACCCGAAAATTTAACTGTTGGACCCGAAAACGACCTTTTCAAACTAGACAATGGATAACCGCTTTTTCCATCGAGAAAATCGGTTTTTAGACCTGCATCAAAACCACTTTCTGAGCCAGAAAAGCTACAATTTAAAGCTGGAAAACCACTTTCTGGACTAAGACATCCTCTTTTCGAAACTAAAAAGACCACTTTTTAGATAAGAAAAGCTGCTTACCGAAGCTGAACAACCACTTTTCAAACAAGGACAAGCAACGCTTTTTTATTGGAAGGTTGGATGAGGCGAACCAATGACCATTTTTTATTTTAAATTTTTCATCTTATCGTAGGCGCATTTTTTTCGTAAGTTGTGCTGATTAACAATGATTCAGTCTTTACTGAATAAACAAATTCTGATTTAAATACAAAATCGTTTTTTGTGAATAAGCAAAAAAATCATTTTTTGTGAAAAAAATCTCATAAATATTACATTGCATTTCACTATTCACATAAAAAGTGATAAAAAAATATTCAGGCAAATACAGTATAGCATTTCAACTACCTCGGCAACTGGGAATCGATCCAGACCACGTACCGTCTGGTTGACACTGCCTAATGCTCGAACCCTGGAGGACATGCCTTGGTCTGCAGTAATATCTGACAGTAGAATCTATCGTAGGTATCTGCTTCTATTGGACTCGTCGCACCATTTGAGGGTTGTCCAGGATAAGAGCATCTTTCTATTGCTGAAATAGAAATGTTGTCGTATTTCTTACGGCACATATTTTCCAGTAAAAAGTTATATTCGTTTATATTATATTTATATATTATATTATATATTATATTTATATATCATATTCTATATATTCGTTTCTTGTATTTTATTTATTCACTTTTACTTATTTTTTACTCCTATATTTATTTATCAGTTATTGGTTTTTCCACATCTTTTTACTCCTTCTTTTCTTCTCCGTTTTTACGTATTTTTATGACTTCATATTATTTAGGCTAATTTATTCTTTGCTTAAGTCTTCAAGACCAGGCACGTAGCTGGCCATCCTATTTTGGGGGACCAACACCAATTTTTGGGGGGACTAAGCCCAAAAGGGCTAAAAATAGCACAAAATAACGTTTAAAAAAATCCTATTTTTTCCGATTTTTCTGAATTTGGAGGGGAGTCCGAACCCCCTCCCCTCATTCCCCCAAGAGATACGTGCCTGTTCAAGACCACCTTTACTTAAAGAAGCTCTTTCACTGACTTGAGGCTGATCCGGTCTCCAGACCGGCCATGCTGTGCACCTAGGATCGAACAAAACTTAAGAGTTAATGTATGAAAAAATTGAGTCATCAAAAATGAATGACGTCAAAAAGTGGAGCTTATTTGAGAATCTTAATCACTTTGCCATTAATTCACTTTGATAAAGTTTCGCTCTTGATTATCAAATTGATTGATCCTCACATTCCTTGCTTACGAATGTCATTATATCTACGGACGAAAAAACGTTACAAATAAAGCAAAAATGTAGTAATGCACAGACTATACAGCATCTAGATAAAATAGCTGCGAGGTTCATACTCAAGTGGAATAGAATATCCAAATCGTTCAGGAACTACAAAATGCATATACTTGCACGAATTACTCGAAATCATACTAAAAAATGCATCAATTTATCTTCAGACTGCACTGCACAAATTTTCATAAAAATATTTCTGAGGGCAGAAATCAGTCAACAAGTAAGTTAAAATCATCCATTTTTCGCTCAGTACGAAATTTAGCTAATTAATTCATTACGCAGCTGGCAAATCCAGTTGAACCAGACCGCTTGCAACGCCGGCAACCAGTTGAACTGATGGATGCTGGATATAATGGCACCATAACCTAACGAAGAAGCAGGTACGTCGTCTAGCCGCTTGTTATTCCAAAAGCTAATGTCAACGGAAGAACCTAAGGAAGCATCTATGTAGGCTAATCTTGACGACAGAAATCGATTTAGATGTAGCAAAGTAACCCTACGTGTTCTTGGGGGGTTGACTCCATGAATGATACTGACCAGACGTGTTCTTGGGGGCGAAGGTTTGACCCCTGGAATGGCAAATGACCCCTCGCAAAATGGCTGCGACCCCTCTTAGAATTACCAACTTTTTCAAAAATCTCAAATTTTCGGCGCTTCGCACCAGATGCACATTTTTGACTATATTTTGTTCAATGTGCTCAATTTTTATATTTTTTCAAGAATTTCTTTCACGTTTTTACGTTCTAGAAAGAGCGAGCATTGTCTGAAACGTCAAAAAACAGTGTTTTTGACGTGCATCCATCGTTTCTAGCCCAAAAAAGGCACTTTTTACGAAATTTTTGGGCCTGACTCTCCCAGAACTCCCATGCTATACATGTATGCTACTGACCCTCGCGAAATAGCTGCGACCCCCCAGGATTATCAATTTCCGTAAAAATTAATCGCTGTTAGCTCATTTTTGGCTCAGAAAGCTTTAAATTTTCGGAGCTTTGCGCCATTTACACATTTTTTAACTATATTTCGTTCAACTTACTCATTTTTTTAAAATTTTTTCAAAGCTTTTTATTTTTTATTTTCTGGAAAGAAGGAGCTTGTCTAAAACGTCAAAAACAGTGCTTTTGACGTATTTTCATCGTTTTTTAGCCCATCAAGGCACTTTGTAAATTTTTTTGGGCCTGACCCCCAGAATTCCCATGCTATGCACGTATGAAAGCAACTTAAATGTTCAATTGTCCAAAAAACCCACAAGTGTCTAAAATTGTGTAAGAAAATGTACCTACATATTCACCAGAGATTGCCCAGTTCAAAAAATTGCGGACGAACGACATTCGAGTTCGACACCGACACAACAACTGCCAGCAAACATCAGAACAAAGTGGAAATGTAAGTGATACACGCTTCGTTCTTTTTTGGTTTTTTAAACAAGACTTACATTGTCACAAATTTTTTTGATCTGTACAAAATAGTGACAAAAACGTTCAAATTTTGATAAAAATTGAGTATATGTCTTACCATTGTCCCATAGCCACCGGCTTTCGTTGCTTTTGATTGCAATCCAATAATACTGAGCTGTAGTTGATGGATTGTTCTTCATGTAAGCAATCAATATTGGCCTAAAGTAAGCTAATGTGTCAATCAACAATGATCCACCCTTTTCGGCGCACTGAAGTTTAGCGTCTTGCCAAGTTGCCGTACTTTGACTGCCATAAAAGCACTGACCAGAAAACACGGTCCACAACCGCATGCCAGGGACAAATGGGCACAAAGCCCTGGACGCTATAATGCACGTCAGTTGAAGTAAAAACATCGTCAAAATATTGAAGCATAAAATACATAAAAACACAATCAATACAGATAATCAGGAATGGTTAATTATATCATTTTTAGGCCACATTGATTATTAAGAAAAATATGAATCTCTTATCTCAAATTGAGTCAGCCAATACCTCTGGAAATGACTCAATATTAAAAAAGTTTATATACAAAATAAAACGATTCAGAGTCACTAGTGCTTGAAATCAACCCTGATCAATGAATCTGGGTATTTTGCGTTATTTCAAGGTTTATACGCTATGAACTAGTAGTTTTACGGGTCGTTTCTTTATTTTCAAGGCGCTTTTTATACTGAAACCACATTGACTAAAGCAGCGAAGACAGCATATCCCGTTAAATATAATTCAGGATGAGCACGTGAACATTACACGGACTCATTGTTAATTTTGAATCCGAAAGCAGGAAAACGATTAACTCTGCCTAAAAAGAGAAATAAAAAGTCTTGCGATAAGAAAGTGCAGTCTATAACGAAGAGTGAAAAAACAACACTCGTCCTAGCATTATCAGCATACGTGGGCAGCAAGAAATTTCTGGGTGGGGGGGTGCAAGATTTTTTTGGAGGTCAAAAAATGGCCTTAAAAATGGTGGTATGGTGATAAAAACACCATTTTTCGGCGTTTCTCATCAAGCACTATCCATTGGCATCAAAAAATTGCGAAAAAAGCGAAAAAAATTTTCAAAAATTGAATTCTGGGGGGGGGTATTTTGATTTCTGGGGGGGGGTATTTTGGTTTCTGGGGGGTGCATACCCCCAAACCCCACGCCCAGGTGTGATTATCAGTCACGCAGCTATACTTATAAAACGTAGCACCTAATGTCTATTTGAAAAATTATTCAATAACACTTCATCGGAATTAAGCAGGCACATTTTTAATCTAACAGTCTTGCATCTTAATTAGAATAACAAACCATATTAAATTTTTTTTCATTAGGCTCTGAAGCCATTTATTAAAACACTAAAAATAACATGCGCCAAATCCAAACTGGGTAACATTCAGTGTGCTTTCGAGACGTATCTGTAGAAATTTCTACAGATGAGGATAAAGTGAATTCAAAAAATCCAGTTTCTAAGCATTTAATGTCGAAAGCATACTGCCCCCACCCCACAATTCGCCCCCACACAACTCGACCCTGCACAACTTGCCCCCGCACAATTCGCCCCCACACATCTCGCCCCCACACAACTCGCCCCAACGTAATTGCAATCATGTACAATCCAATCATGGAGAATTTGGTCAAACTCACAGAAGCTAAGAACCCCGCAGAGCTTAATTCGCTGAAATTTTTTGAATTTCAATGCCAAACGATACAGCTAATTGAATACTTGTTGCTCTCACAACCATACGTTTACAGCATGGTAATCCTGAGGGGTCAGACCGAAAAACACTTTAAAAAATGCCTTCTCTAGGCTAAATACGATTGGGTACACGCTAAAAAACTGTTTTTTGACGTTTCAGACAATGCTCGTTCTTTCTAGAGCATCGAAACATAAAAAATTACAAAAACAATCGAGCAAATTAGACAAAATATAGCAAAAATGTGTATACGGTGCCAAGCGCCGAAAGTTTGAATTTATGAGCCAAAAATAAGCGAAAAACGCTTAAAGAGGCACACTTTCCACAATTTTTACAAAAAATCGGCAATTCTGGGGGGGTTAGCAGTCATTTTGTGAGGGGGTCAGTTACTATTCGAGAAGGGGGCAAACCCCCTCATCCCGTCAAACTCCCAAAGAAGACGTTTACTCAAACCAGACGTGCAAGTGGTGGGTGGGGGTTGTAGTGTCTAGACCCCCAGAATAGAAGAATGGGAAGTTTTTTAAGAAAAATCAAGCAAAATAGAAGCTAAAAACCAAAGAGAATGAGCAAAAAATGTTTCAAAAGTGTTTAAAATTGGCCATAAAGTGTAGATTAACACTTTTTACGCTGCTTTAGCATTTATGTCAGTTTAAGACGAAAATTTGGTATAGAAAAGCTCAATACTTGGCCCCGCATACCAGCTGACTCCCAGACCGGCCATGCTTGCATTTATGACCACAACTGACTCACCGAACCAAGTTTTCACGTCAGAACCAGTGCAATTTGCATCAGAAACATAATATGGAAATGTAATTACTTATGGTTGTAGGTATCATGATGCGGTAAACTTCTACATTGTATATATAAAAGCAGACGACAGATTCATAAGGCTGTGGCAGAGGTAAAAACTCCGCAAAAATTCGTCTCGACTACAATTTATTAATTTATTCCTTAAAAAGCTTTTTAGCGAAGCTTCAGACTGTAAAATACATACGAACCTATAAACATAATTTCATTAACAATCGGGAAGACAGAAGCAGAGCATGGTCGATCTGAGGGAGGGTCAGCCACCCTGAGAGGTGATCAAAAATTGAGTTTTTTGGCGCAAAATAACCTCAAAAAGTGTTGCAAGCGCTAAAATAGCGTTGAAACTACGTTCTTACTCTGTTTCTTATCAATTTGAAGCACTTCCAAAGGAAATTTTCAATTTTCATCCAGTTTTGCCCATCATTTTGCCTTATTTATCCCTTCAAAATTTTAGAGGGCGAGTTGCAGGGGCGAGTCGTGTAGGGGCGAGTTGTGTTAGGCGAGTTGTGTGGGGACGAGTTGTGTAGGGGTCGAGTTATGTGAGGGCGAGTTGTAGTTGGGGGTGAGTTATGGGTAGCGATTTGTAGGGGGCGGAGGGGGCGAGTTATTCATATCCCTATGATCCTATCCTGGATTTGGCGTATACTAGGTAACCAATAATACGTGCTATTCAGGAGTCTCGAAATCTGATTAAATCTAGCACAGATTTCCATTAATATTTATGAAGAATTAGAATTAATGAAACCTGAACTCAAAAAAGCTGAATGCATAGCAGCTAATAAGTCACCAGCTTTTGTCGAAAAGACTCTTAATTCACATATCCTAAGAGGCATATAATTCGCGATAATTCGAACGTATCGTGCAACTGCGTTCTTAAGGCATACGAAAGTGTGTAGTCGATTGGAATCTGCAATGGATGAGACTTATCAAAATTAATAATTAATAATTATAGATTTGAGAGTGTGAAAAAATTTTAAAAACATATGTCAGTTTTAAATCCAAAAGCGTAACAAAAACTGGTTGAAAAGGGAAGAAATACACATTCTAGGACCCAAAATACTTAGGCCCGTATGCACAAAGGCCGATAAATTTAATCGGCGATTAAGGCTAATCGTAGATTAATCAATCGGAGATTAACGACCGATTAAAATCCGTATGCACAAACGCCGATTAAAGGCCGATTGACTAATCGCAGATTAAATTTTTAATCGTCGATTAAACGCCGATTAACAACAATTTTGATTGGAATTTCGGGTACTGGACAAGTCCAGACGAGTACCTATTTTTCTGTTTGAATCGGTCATTTTTGGCATGCCTGGACAGGATTGATAAAAGCACAAAAGTAAAAACAGGTTGGGTGGGAAGCTGTGGTTTTGAAATATTTTGTCATATCTGGTCGCATTTATTAAAATTGCGAAAAATGGACATCAGTAATAATCTTCGCGAAAGAATGCAAAATTTTGACAATTAACAAATCGAATTTCTCTTTGAATGCGCTTCCGAGAAAGCTGAAATTATCGGAAATAATGAAATGGATTCAAAAACGGCGACTGCTAAAAGCAAGGCATGGGGTGCTATTGAAGAAGCTTTCAAAGCGAATCCTAACGTGAAAGATCGCAGCAAAGTTTTCAAGTAAATTGATTAATTCCCTAGCGCTGTTTTTGTTCAACTTGTATTGCGACCAAAATTTATCATCAGCGTAACTTTCTAGCGGATTTGCTCGTTCCAAAAATACCCTCCATGGAATCACGTTTTCCAAATTTTCATCCAAATCGTCAAGAAAGTCAAGAACGTTCATAATCAAAGAAAACAGAAACCAGCCGGCTTACAAAACGAAAGAAACTCACAATAATCGGCGTTTAAACCTGGGGAGGGGTAAGATTAAAATCTCCGATTAACCGAATCGCCGATTACCACTAATCGGCCTTTGTGCATACCGATAAATTTAATTGGAGATTAAAGTTGTAGTTTAATCTCCGATTAGCGCTAATCGGCCTTTGTGCATACGGGCCTTAATGTACAAAACTAGGTATCTGATTTGCAATTGGAAAAAATTTTCAAAATTTATTCTAGATTGATGCGCAGTAAATAAAGCTGGTCTGATGCAAACAGTTGCGAGAACGGTATTCATAACTTCCAAACTGACAATCTATTAACCTAAGCGACCATTTAGTCTACATTTCATTTCTTTGCCCAGCGATAAAAAAATCAAAATTTTAGATTAGTAGGTTCGATCGCATTCTTGTCTATTTTCTAATTTTTCAGTTATAATTTCAAGCCAAAAAATTGTCTTATAGGATTTGCCTCCGTTTTATCAAAGCTGGTCGGTAAAATATTGCGTTAGAAGGAAGGAAGGACTAAAACACCTTAAGAGATTATTCTTGAGAAAAATAAGTCAAAAAAACAAATACTCGTACGCATGTCTACTAAAAACGTTGAAAGCAAAGAAATTCTAAATCTTTTAATAACTAGCCTTGCAAACTTGTATACGCATCTAGAATTCAAATTTTACAAAACAATGCAATTAATTAATTCAAATTCTTATTCGTTATTTTGTCGGTTTATGATTACGAGAAAAAAGATAACAAAGCGACTGATTGAGTTAAATCGTTGTCAAATCAAGAAGCTTATTAATGTTATCGGTTTACAAAGATAACTTGCTCTCAAGATGGACCGCTCGAGAGCCAAAATGCTTATTTTCGGGACATTTCAATTGAACCATCGTTCATTATTTATTTAGGCCTAAATTAAGTACCATTAATATAAACATATATAAATCACCGGAAGTGCAGTGCTAAAACGTTCATCTTGCTAAGAATGTCACAGAGATTAATTTCGAAATACCTCAGTTTTAACAATGAACTCGTTCAATTATGATCTTTGTCCAGTAATCAGCCGTCGTGCCTGCAGTGTTTTCAAGAGAATTCAACTTATACATAAGAAAAATTCTCGAATTTTATATTTTCGTTTGAACAATTCGATACTATTCCGATTAGCAAATTTCATGTATAGCAAGGACTAAACTTCTAAATACTTCCTACTTACCTAAAAGTCCTTGATGACTGTAACAAAGACTGACGAAAGCACTGGCAGATCCACGGTTAAAGTCGGGCCGTTCAGATAACAGGATTAACAAATTTTGATCAATCTCGGCGTTTCCTGTTTTTGAAATTGTTATTAACCGTAGTTTTTGGCTTTTCAAAATTAGGAAGTAGATGTGCATAAATAAATAAATTCCCTTTTAGGTATTTAGTAATATGTATCAATCACTGATCACGTGCACTATTCTTATGGTTCATATTTTAGATTAGTACAATAAAAACGCATATATACTGATTGATGCTGGCTGAGTATAAAAAACAAGAAGTCTTGCCTTCAAAATTGCATTTTTTATTGCTTTATATCAAGCAAATGTAACATGAAACTTTTTGTAGAAAAAAATGGTAATTCATGGCTGGGTTTTTCCGGAAAAAAACGAAACTCTTACGCTCAAGTGAATTTCTTGTAGCTATTAATTTAATCGTAATAATCTTCGCTTATTTTAGTGAGAGTAAGTTTTACCTATCTCAGATTTACTGGTCGTTAAAACGGACTACTATTTATTCTTTGAAACGTTAATTCTGTAGAACTAATTTTAATCTGGTACCAGTTTAATTATTTAAGCCGTCTTGAAGACGAGTTCGAAGAAAACTACAAGTAATGCATTTGTAAAAGATTACTGCTGCATATGTACGTCGATAAAAATTGTATAAATATTTGAGAGCTTTGGCTTTGAAATTTTTCAGTAATAGCAGACATTCAGTATTACATAATATTGTAATTTACAATCAAGGCTGAAGATAATAAGAGTAAATTTAATAAGGGCACGGTATGACTTGATTCAGCTAATATTTCCGTCTGATTAAGTCAGGAAATTAGAATTCAACTCCACTTATACGCCAAACCATAAACGAGTATTCAAATTAGCGAGTTAGAAAAAACCGAGTGATCGGCTTTATCTAACACCCAGTAGTATATCAGTCCAGTTTTACCGAGTGTGCAGGGTTTCCGACCATAGATGCACAGCATGGCCGATCTAATGGGTCAACAATCGAGCTTTTTCCGTGACAAAATGATCTGAAAAACTGGTATAAGCGCTTATATAGCGTTAAAATACATTATTACACAGGTCAATTTAAGGCACTTTTGAAGAAAATTTTTAATTTTCATCCATTTTTGGCTTCCACTTTGTCTCCTTTTCCCCAGAAAATCTCTATTTTTTCCATTTTGGGGTATAGTCAAGACCCCAAAACCACCCCCTTCTCCACGTGCATGTCTGTTTCCGACCGTGCAGATTAACCGACTACCAATATGAATACCTTCGTTTAGCTGCAAAGACTCAGCGCTGTCTTCTCGACCTTGCATGCTTACCAACCATTTAGCCTCCCGTTTGTGCAACCCTCAGTTTCAATGACAAAAAACAGACCTCCTGTCAAGAAAATATGCAAAAATATGTAGTTCCGAGTTCACGTATTTCGTTTTTTGTTTGTCATGGACCTCTCGAAAAACCAGATGCAATTATTTCTTAACAGTATGCAAAGTCATGGTTACAGATTTGCTCATATATGACTTCGAAAATTCAACCATATACCAGATCAGAAAGGCTTATTTGCCAAAAGGGGCATGCCCAACTGAGGTCAGGGCTAATCGTTATGCACATTTTTCTCGCTAATAAAGCATTTTGCATGAAAACTAAAACAGGAATTATAAGTTATCCAATGGTGCTATTACTGTAATCAGAATTTATAAATCCAGGAAGCCCATAATAATTATATTATAGTGGGGTTCAACGATGGAGCGAGCTGCATTCAAACATTCATATTAAGAGGAAGCTTTAGGATTCAGACCCCAGAATTAAAAATGGAAAATTCTATAGGAAAATGACGAAAAAATAAAGGCCAAAAGTGAGTAGGATAAAAATTTTTCTGCAAAAAAGTTCTACAATGATAAGGAACTGTGAATTTACATAGTTTTTAGGCTATTTCAGCGTTTATGCCATTTTTGAGGCTATTGGCTCGAAAAATCTCTCTGGCAGATCCCCATATCGGCTGGCCCCATCAGACTAATCATGGTGTGCGTCTAGTGTTTCATCCCGCTGTTTAGGTTTAGGTTATGTCTGACAACATTACGAATCCTCAAACAATCTGAAAATTCTTCCTGCATTGCAGTTATTGATCTAGTTTTTCAAGGGGAGATAAAATTTCTCCACTCACTTGCTCCCGTAATGTTTGAGGAGGCTCTACAGCAGAGAAACTATGATGCTACAAAAGCATAATTGAGAATTTAGCCAGTCGGGAAATGAAATATTGTTAAACCGCAGTCGGGAAGACTGTACAGTCGGTTACAGTGGCGGATATAGGATTTTCGTAAGAGGGGCGTACCCCAACTTTTTCCAGAAAGGTCGAAAATAGGTCCAAAAAATTGCTCTTCACGACCAAAATTGCGTTTTTTTGGCGTTTTACGTTGTCTTGTTTAATTTAAAATTATCTTTGGAGCAACAATTTATAGAAAAACTTTGAAATTTCCGACAATTTTTTTGAAAAAAATGCTTAAATTTCTGTGACTTTAGCGATAATGCGTCGGAAAGCGCTGGAAAATCTTTCAAATGTACGAAGAAGGACGTTCAGAGATCTGAAATGCAAATGTATTTCTGTTTCTGCAGCATTCAATGCGAAACGTTGAAAATTTTTAAAATTTCTTAAAAATGGAAGAAAACTATGTTGAAATAGATGTTTCTGTTCCATAAACCGTTTTAGGAGTCATTAAAATGTTTGCTGCTACAAAAAAATATTCCTGGCCCCAAAACATGACTTCCAGGCCGTCAAGAAAGCAAATGAATGTCATTAAGAAGATTCATCTGGCTCAAAGCGCTGCAAAAAAAATTGAGAAATTATAGTCACCGACGGTCAAAAATCGTCGCAAATTACATATCCATTCCTTAGCTCGCCAAATATTTTTGGCCAGTGGGGATGAGCGGCCGCCCCCTCCCCGCCCCTTTTAATCCGCCCTTGGTCAGTAAGACAGCACAGCTGAGAACCCAGCCCAGTTGACAAAGTAGGGCTGTTCTAAGCTTTCAACAGTCGGAAAAGCTGCATGCAACACAAAATAAATTTGCCATCAGCCGCATAGAATCACAGTAATCGTCTGACACAGCTAATACTTTGCAACACACTTAAGTTATACGAAACATATTTTATGTATTTTGCAAACTACAAGTATGCATTTATCTACTGCACTTTCAAACTTCTAAATTTTGATATCATACTCTTACCTAGCACTCTACGGATGCACATGGGGATTGAGGGTCTAGACTCCTAGGGAGGAGAAAGAGGTAAAAAATTTTGGGAGAATATGGCAAAATTGAGGCCTGGAACGAACAAAGCTCGAAGCTTTCCTGCAAAATATTAGAATTGACCAGAAACTGGCTGTTATTGTAGTTTTTTGCTATTGTAATGTATACACCTTTAAGGTAGTTTTAGCTAAAAAAACCTTCCCAGTTGACCTCCCATGCTTAGCTAACTCCTACCTAGACCGGCCACGCTATGCACCTACGATACGGACTAACCTTTATACTCCGTGGCCAACTTCAGTTCGACAGCGTACACATCGAACGATGTAAGCAAGTCAACTTGAAGCCATGGGTGACTTTCATTTACTGTAGAAGTGCATCGACTTTCCAAGTTGCCGTCAGTTGAATAATTAGCATGGTAAAATCCAGACGAATCTGCTAAAGTGCTTGATTGAATAGCAGGCTTGAGCAAGGCGACGTTTGTGGCTAAACATAAAACATATTCAGTTTTCACGGTATCATTTAGACTAAGAACTAAAGATTAATTTGAGGTTCGATGCTCGGCGAAAAAATATCAGTAAATGCGAAATTACAGCTAGTAATTTTTAATTTGCCTAAAAGCAAGAAACGGGTTGATTAACTCACTTCAAATACTTTGAATAAGCCGTAAGTAATTATCTGGTCATATTTATTCGTATTTTACTGGATCTAAGAAATAATTTTTTTCTGGCTTTTATGACAATACTGTGAGTGCATTGCTCGCAAAACTAAATAAACTCGTATCTGGCTTTCAATTTATCGTCTTTCTTCCATACTTTTTATGACAGCCCCATTGTAGTCAGAAATTGGAATTGAAATTTAGACGCCAGCTAGCGTGACAAACGAGCATCTACTTAACTTTATAGTCAAATTTAAGTAATTTCGTATGTTATTTACTAATATTCAATAATCAAGGTATAAATTCAATGTTACCAAAAATGTGTTTGTTTATAAAGTGAAAAATAAACTGTTAGCTAATTGCTTTATTTCGTAAGAACGTACTGAAAGAATTGGGTGGATGCTGGCACTTATATATAGCATGCTCCAGTCATTGACTGTTTATATTTCATCCGCAAAAAGCTGCAAAAGTGGCCCCGGTATTTGGTGCAGCAATGCTACTCTAAACTTAGAATCATTTTCCATCTTTCATCACGGTAACCATTACTTTATTAATTAAAACATTGTTACAGCTTTTTAAAACTTTTCGGAAAAATTTCTCAAAGATGCAAAGCTAAACATAATGGATTGTGGTTATTTGATAATTGGACCTAAAAACTGCGTGATAATTCACCTCCTCTTTATTTTGCAAATGAGATTTTTCGTCATTTTTATATTTAGGTACATTTAGTTGCCTTTTCAGCAAATTTTTCAATTAAGTTTTCTCTCCAAAAGCTACGTAGGTATTGATAAAATCATTTTTTAAGGAACTAATGGCAAACTCTTGAAACGTTTGGTACCCTGTTCCACCGCCTGTATCCGGCACAGATTGATTGCATTTAGATATTCCATATAACTTAAGCTTTGCTTTAGAACTTTTGATTTTAGGGTAAATATTGCGACGCTTATTTAATTAACTAATTATCGAATCAAGCATACCGCAAACAGGTGGCCCTGCAGACCAAGTCAGTTTCTGCGAATCGCAATATATTTTTTCAGGGCCGATCAACGAATAATCAAGATCACATTGATATTGGATAAATAACAAGAAAACGTCGCTGTCGTTGGTCTCTCTCGCAGTGTCCTGTGCAATAATTCGACCGTTGTCTGGAACGGTGGGTTCGGGAGCATGCGTAGCCTGTGAAAAAACGTACATAGATTACTTTAGCCATTTGGAGCAGCTAGCACAAGGGGCCTTAGGAATGCGTGCAATGCTTTAATGACCCACACCTTTCATCCTTTACCACTATCTAAGTTAGGTACCCACCGCCAGTTCCATCAAAGTAAAAACTTACGTTCAACTTAAGCAGATTTAAGTTGACTTGTGTGATACCGGCATACATTGGCAGAGCCGAAATTCAGGGGGACTGGGATGAATCAAAAAACATTTTCAAAAGTGAAAAAATGGCCAAAAAATAATGATACATGCAAAACATAATTTTTCAACATTTTTCATCAGGCACTATCGATTGGCAATGGCAACTAAAATTGTAGACAAATTTTGAAAATTTAATTCTGTTGAAACCCAGAATGGAAAACTTTTGAGAAAACGTGTGGCAAAATGGAGACCAAAATTGAAGAAAATAAAAAAGTTTCCCGCAAATGTGTTTGAAAATGATCCAAAAACTGTAGAGTAATATAATTTTAACAATTTCATCAGCTTTCGAGACAATTTTTGCTCACAAAAGCACCCTAAGTGCCTCATAAGACCGGCTGATCCCCAGACATGTTATGCCGTACATCGACGTTCGCCAGTCAGTCACCCATCACTCGAAAATTATATGTATTATCTGCCACGAGATTGTGAAAATGCAAAAATTGTTCATACCGCTCGGCAGAATGATCCAATAAATTACTATCGAAATCGCCAGCATTTTTTCTGCTAATTCGATATTAACCAACGTGAGCAAATAAGTCATTGGGTATTGCAGCAGCCATTCGTCGCAAAACTTTTCGAACGTTTGTGAATAAATGACGCCTATTGGCTGAATATTGCATAGTTTTCGACGTTTGCTATTTTGTGACTCATTTCGCTGTACAATGAGCTGTTGTTGCCTCCGAAATCGTTTGATAAACCATCTAAGTACTGCTCAGACATTTTCGCCGAGTAAAAAATCCAACTTTAACAACAAAAGCCTGAAATTTTAATATAATTCGTACAGTCGAATATGCATATAATGTACTTTGTAACGAAGCTTATAAAAATATGCTAGGTAGATACTGTCATTCCTGGACCAAGCAGTCTCGAAAATTAGCCAAATAAGAAAACTTGTGAACGCCTTAAACGAGCCAACAATGCAGGTTGGAAATAATATTCCGGCAATTGTTAGAAAGCTTCACTTCGTACTTCAAATTTATGACAGTATACGTTTTTGCGATCAATGCAATATTTATAATGCTTTAAAGACGACGAGTTTCTTTTGCCTTTCGGAGGCGTTTATTTGTTGACTAAATTACCAGTTTCTTGTACAAGTCGGTAATTCGTAATGCACAAATAAGCATACCTAGTTTCTTTTGCCAGCGAATATTGTCAACAAAAGCACGTTAGTTGACAGACTAGGTAATAATTAGGGTTTTTAATAATAAAAATAACTAAATGTGTATATATAGTAATGATACAAGACTGGTCGCTTAAATGAGGAAACCAAAATAAAAAACTATTAAAAATGCATCAAATAAAAACGAATGGAATTCTGTTCAAGCGAGCAGACACTTTGACGCATTATTCCGCATTGTTCGGAAAGTAAAACGCTGCTTTCTCACCGCATATGAACGTTCGAGTGAGGAAATATAATGATACCCTAGATGTGAAGAAAGGGGATTTGCCCTCATTGAAAAAAAACGTAGGAAATTTTAAAATTTTGCGTCGCGTGGAAAATCGGTGTTCATTGCACAAAATAAATAGGGTATAAATTTTTTGCTCTAATATATGTCCGAAAGTGGGTAACGCTGGGATTGAAGCACTCTAAAACCAGAATGACAGCAATACGATTATATACGTTTTTACTAAATAGCCTGTCTGACACAGAAAAAACGTATAGCACTTCATCAAGTATATTATAACTAGCAAAGGAAAATGCTCCAATGAAATTAAAAAGACGAATATACTCGGATTGTAGATTATTAAGAATATAAAAGAAGTGGACAAGGAAAAAGCTACCCATGTAGACGCCTAGAGTCGCAAAATATGTTGAAAATCAAACTTTCTCTAAGCAACGCAAAAAATCGAGGTATATTCTGCGGCCTGCAGATCGAAATAAACTATTGAACCAAACAACGATTGAAAAAGCAGTAAGTCCAGGGCCGTGCTTAGAGGTTTAGCGGCCCTGGGCGAAACTTTATTTTGGCGGCCCCCATAATTTTTAAAACTGGTATTATAGGCATCTTAATTATCACTTATGTATATCCTTTACATATGTACTTATATGATCGCAGTTAGCATCTTACTGTAAATTTATCAAGAAAATATATTATTTTTAGTAGGTATCGTAAGTTTTTTCTCAAATAATTTACCTATTTCGTGAATGATGACGTGCTTTATTACAAAATAACTTGCCTAGCTTTCTGAGCGGCAAACTGGTCAATCAATTGCAAAAAATCTAACGAAGATGATAAATCCTTTTCAATTGAAATAATCGCTAGTGCACTTAGGCGAGAATCAGTCATAGTTGACCGCAAATATGTCTTTATTAATTTCAGTTCCGAGAAGGAACGTTCTGCTGAGCCACAGCAATAGGTATTGTAAGTAAAATTCTGAAATCAATTATAAGGTTCGGGAAAACATCCTGGAAGTCATTTGATAGATATTCAAGAGTAGCTAGTGGCGAAGTTAATTCATTTGGACTTGATCGAGCAAGAACTTTTAGCTCAGTGTACATGTCTGGTCCATGTGCATGACTTGAGCGATTCATCATCTTCCCATGTTTTTAAAGCTGGTATTCGTGGGTAGTGCTCAATGAGAAACCTTGAAAACGGTATTTCTTAGCCATACCATCATTTTTAAGACCATTTTTCGACCTCTAAAAAACCTTGCACCTACCCTCCCGGGATTTTGTTGCTGCCCACATATGCTGCGGGGGTCTTAGGTGGCGCGGTCAAGCGTTCCCTGCGGGGTCCGGGACAGAAGTCCCTACATTTTGTAAAAAAGCATTTTAATGTCAAATAATAACGTTAAAATTTTCGCAAAAACGGCCGAATTTCGGCCCTGAATGGAGCCCAAAAACACTCAAAATTGATGAACTCTTACATCTCACAAAACTTCTGAGCTGAAATGCGTTTTTCGACTTCTGCTAATTACATAGCGCACGGGTCGCTGCCAATAAGATATAGAAAAATGTATAAATTGAAGTTTTTGTTCTTACTCTTTTCAGGCCCATTTGTGACCTTCTTATTAAGATGCAGTTCAGAAAACAGGAAATGCACAAAAACATAAGAAAATCTTCCATTTAAAATAGGATTGTGTCCTTGTAAAGAAAGACAAATAGCAAAGAATAGACAAACTGGTACACAATCATTTTCGCACTTTTAGTTTTATGCTCAACAAGCATGCGCACTTTTATTCAATGAACAAATAGTGCATTAAATTACTAGTGATGTGAAGTGCTAGATTATTTCAGCTGATTCAAGCTTTTAAATTCATTTGATCTATGGCTCGGTGCAAAGCGCCGGAAAATTTGGACATTCTAGCCTTTTCGAACTCAATTTTCTGGACACACATTATTGCAACAGAAAAATCAACAATATGTATGAAAAATGAATACAAGTATAGCTCAGTCAGCGTTCTCTTAAAAATGCAAGTAAAGATTTTTAACTGACTGGGTTTGCATTAGAACGTCGAAAAATCGATCCTTTTGAACGTATGTATCGAATTATTGTAAGGGGGCCGCCAAAAATGAATTCTATACGGCATGCACTACAACTTTTTTAGCGGCCCGTAATTTTAGCGGCCCTGTGCGGCCGCACAGTTTACACCCCTAGGCACGGCTATGAGTAAGTCAGCTATGCAGTAGCTATAGGAAATTAGATGGAGTAAAGATTCTGTGCATTAATCTATTGACGCTAGGCTTCTTGCTTGCTATAATGCTCATGATAACATGATAACAAAATAAAACACCTTTAAATACAATTGAAGTTAGATTTCTACTTTTGACGATACGAAGCAAGTCAGCGTTGCAACTTAAGCAATTTACAAAAATTAAACATTTCAAATTATGTTCATGTACTCTTATGTGAAGCATTAAAAATTATCTAAAGAAGGTTATACTTTTTCAGAAGCCGGAGAATATACTTCGATTTTTCACGTTGCTTAGACAAAGTCTGATTTTTAACAGAATTTGCGACATTGTATGCATATACATAGGTAGCTTTTTCCTAGTCCCCTCCTTTTACATCCTTAATAATCCACAATCCCAAGTATATTCTTCTTTTTTGTTCCATCGAAGCATTTTTCTTTGCTAGTACCCTACTTTTAATTAGCATGATTTGAGTAAATCAGTCAGTAAACACATACGGTAATATGCTACAATAATGACAGCAGTCCAAGAACGCGAAAAACAATACTGTTCTGAACATCAGCATATTCTTTGTTAAACAAGACATCCTTCCTTATTTAAACGAATCAAAGGTCTTCAGCATAAAATTTACGCAATTGTTGGGTGTAAAGAACACTTACGCTCAGATTCGTAATCCTGACGTTACATGGGACATTAAAAAAAGCTTCTGCAACGCTATGAAACTAAATTTAATTTTCAGTCTAAACTTACATAACTACTTGTTGTAAACAAAACATGCAGTCAGATTCGTAATCCTGACCTTGCGGAACATATTTGGAAAAAATTAACGTTTTGCAACGCTCTGGAAGTAAAATAAATTTGTAGTGTAAATTACACATTAAGAAGAAATGAATAGTGCAAACTTTACACGACTACTGCGTGTCGAGAAATGCAGCAGTCAGATTCGTAATTCTGGAATTACGTAGAAGATTTTGAAAAAATTCAGCTTCCGCAAGGCTCTAGAACTGAAGTTAATTTGCATTGTAAACTTTACACAAGCACAGAATGTAAAGAAGATTTTAGTCGGATTTGTAATTCAGATATTATTCTGATATTACGATCAACCTTTTCTTTGAAAAAATTAAGTCTCTACAATGGTCTCCAGACAGATAAAGATCAGACCCAGGCTCATAACCGGAGAAGTCGACAGTAAAAACACGACAGAAATTCGGTCAGCACCCCCGATTTTCGACTTTACACCAGCCGAAAAAGCTCAATATTGATGTAAATAAACACAATTTGCTGTGACGGGTTCCACTTAAAAAGTGCTTTAATTTTATTCTACTCGACTTATTCCGACTTCTAAACGGTGAAATTGGCGGACAAAAAGGGACAAAAACGTATTTTCCACCACCCAACACATTGTAAACTTTAGAAATCTGAACCTAACTCCCTATTGAGTGTAGAGAAATTCGGTTGGGCCAGTTTGTAGCCTTTTAATCGTAGTACGTTCGTATGTGGAAAACTTCTCTTCCGCAAAATATTTGAGATATTTACCAATCAAAATAGGAAAAAACGTTTTTTGGCCATTTTACACCCCTGATTTTGACTTTACATCTCCGTAAGTAACTCAATGTTGAGTTTTTAAACGCTGTTTGCTGCGACGTGTAACCCTTAAAAAGTACTTTATTTCTATTTTATTCAATTTAATCCCGACTTATAAACGGAAAAGTTGGCAGAGAAAACTTGGACAAAATCTGTTTTTTACACCATCCACTAGAGTGGTATTGAGTGTACAAAAGTTTGCTGCTAAGCCGAAAGTAAGTCTAGCCTCTGATTCTTTACACTCTCTACACTGCCACTCTACAAATAAGTCACTTACCTAAAAAATAAAAAATTGACATCTAGCGTAATCAATTGTTTACATTTTAGAAAAAACCAGACTAAACAGAATGCGAAAGTGAACTATAAAAGTCGTGAGCCCGCCAAAATTTTAAAAGACTATATGTTATAACGTTACAGTAAAACTTTACACGCTCTTTACACACTGGGTGTTGATTTTAAATAAACAAAAAACACCAGCACCCAATTTTTTTAATATCTATCTTTAAAACATCCCCACACAATGCAGAAGTGTCCCGTTATTGCTGTAGGGGAAACATGTGATATGCGGAAGATTCTCCTCTGACAATTTGCCTCCAACCTTTCGCCCCCGACATTTCTCCCCTAGGTACGTTTTCCCCTGGGACTTTCGCCCCCGAATGTTTCGCTCCCAAACAGTTCGCCCCTCGGATGTTTCACCCCCACAACGTTTTGCCCCAAGCATTTACTGTTATGCGGCATGACCTATTTAATATGCATTTGTGCGGTATGACCTATTTAATACATTACTGTTGTGCGGTATAACCTATTTAATATGCAGCCGCAAATAAAAGGTCTAGGAAATTCTCGGAAATTCTTAATTGCAAATAAACAAAAGCATAAGGGGTGAGTGCTTGCCGGCTGGGATGAAAATACAACTACATAGCAAATTTGTATGTAAGGTAGAGCAAATTCGCAGAAATGCTTCATAGCAAATGGGTTCAGCGCTTGTCGGTTGATATGAGAATATAACTGTACAAAACATGTCTTTAAGTAAGTATTAAAAAACATAATAATCATACATAGCAGATGTAACAAATTAAAACAAAACGTTCAATTAGTATCTACCTATGTATTAGTGCATGCAATGCATGTAAATGTTAATCATTCTATTACATATTGGTTGATGTAGAATAATTACAGATATTCATTGTAAGGCGAAACTTCCTGGGAGCGGAAATCCGAGGAGTGAAATGTTTGGGAGCGAAACGTCCAGGGCGAAATGTGTGGGGGCGAAAGTTCCGGAGGCAAAACGTGCCTGGGAGCGAAATGTCGTGGGCGAAATGTTGGGGGCGAACTGTCGGGGGCGAACTGTCGGGGCGAATCTTCAGATGCCGGCATATGTTGGGGGTACACAAGTATATTATAGGTACCCGCTAACGCGTTACCTATGATGTTGAGCAATGTCAAACGGATGGAAATTAGAATTTGACTTTCACAATTTTAATTTTTCACTGATTGCAATTTACGACACCACTGACGGAGCATTCCTTCCGAAATAACTGCAGATAAGGTAGAAAAACTATCCGCTTTAACTATTCGCTCATTGATGTCAAGACTGCAGCGGCAGAAGTAAAGAGAAGAAAAATTATCTTAATTGTTCATTCGGATTTGATAAATTATCTGTTGACAGAAAAACACAAAGGTTTAACAACGCAGTTCAATATGTAAATGATCTGACAAGATCTTTCGAGAAATAGCAAAACTTTGTCTATACCTACAAGACTATGTAGAATACCGAAAATTCTAGTCATTTTCTTCGCATACGAAAAGCAACATACATGCTCGTTCGTAACTAAATTTATATTTGAAAGGAAAATTATGTTGCTCTTTCTGTTTAAATTTTGCCTTTGCTTTTCACGTAAAACTTTCCGTTTTTCTTATGGAGTCTAGCCGAGTTTCGTTACTCATAAATGGTTGATTAACAGATTGCCGAAATAAACTAAAAATGACACGCGTATTAATTAAAACATTAATAAAACTGATTAAGATAACCACTAGTGAGAAAACCGGTAGTTTCGTCATTTTTCGGAAGTAGAAGTAGTATATCAGAATGACTTAAGGTGACATGCACACGAGGGCGTGGGGAGGGGTTGGGGTAGGGTGAAGGTATCCCAAAATCGAGACCACCATATTTGAGTTTTTTGAAATTTTGCCCGTTTTACACCACCCAACCCACTCCAGAATTTGATGGCTGTCCATGCAAGGTGAAATGGTCTATTGGTTTATAAAAACAGTGGATAGAACGAAGCTTACTCAAGGGGTTTTGATAGACTGATAAACATTCAATTTATCTGATGTGTAGACTTTTGTGCATTAATTATGCTTTATTTTAAAACGTAAAAAAATTAAGACGCGAATTTTTTTGCTTGATTTCGTCTATCAGCTCAAGCATGCAAAAAAGGTATTTTTTCATATAATCTTGTATTTACTAACAAAGAAAAATGCTTCGATGGAACAAAAAAGATGAATAAAAAAGCCACTCATGTATATGCCTAGAGTCGCAAAATCTGTTAAAAATCAATTTTTCTCTAAGCAACGCAAAAAATCGCGGTATATCCTGCGGCTTGCAGATTGAAATAAATTATTGAACCAAAAAACGATTGAAAAAGCAGCAAGTTAGCTATGCAGCAGCTATGGGCAAGTAGATGGAGTACACTAAGAGCGACTTTGTAAGCCAATTGAATGAAATAGCAAACACGATCATTCAAGACAATCAAAGGAATTGTTGGTTTAAAACAGTAGGAAACGCGTAAGCTTATGTGAAACGGACTACATGTAGGTACTTTTGCATGCCCGCAACGATTGTATACACTAATAAATTGACGCCAGCTTTGCTTGCTATAATGCTCATGATAACAAAATAGAGCTTTAAATACAATTTTAATTAGTTTTCTATCAATCACGATACGAAGAAAGTCAGCGTTGAAACTTGCAAGCAATTAACAAAAAGTATACCTTTTAGCTCATGTTTATACAGGCTTATTAAAATTATTTAGAGATGGTTACACTTTTTCAGAAGCCGTAGAATATACTTCGATTTTTTGTGTTGCTTAGAGAAAGTCTGCTTTTTAACGGATTTTGCGACTTTAGCATATACATAGGCAGCTTTTTCCTAGTGTCCCCTCCTTTTACATCCTTAATAATCCAAAATCCCAAGTATATTCGTCTTTTTTGTACCATCGGGACGTTTTTCTTTGCTAGTACCCTACTTTTAATTGACATGATTTGAGTAAATCACCCAGTAATCACATACGGTAACATATCACAATAATGACAATAGTCCAAGAACGCGGACAACGATTTTCTTCTGAACATCAGCGTTATCTTTTTTAAACAAGATAACCTTACCTTATTTAAACAGATCAAAGGTTTCCAGCATAAACTTTACGCAAATACTGAGTGTAAAGAATATTTACGCTCAGATTCGTAATCCTGACGTTGCAAGGAACAGTTTTAAAAATTAAGCTTCTGCAACGCGCTGAAACTAAATTTAATTTTTTGTGTAAACTTAACATAACTACTGAGTGTAAAGAAAAGGTACAGTCAGAATTGCAAACCTGACCTTACGGAACATATTTTGAAAAAAATAACGTTCTACAATGCTCTGGTAGTGAAATAAACTTGTAGTAGTGTAAACTACACATTAACAATAGATGAACACTGCAAACTTCACACAACTACTGGGTTTAGAGAAAATTAACAGTCAGATTCATAATTCTGACGTTACGTAGAATATTTTGAAAAAATTAAGCTTCTGCAAGGCTCTAGAACTAAAGTTAATTTGCATTGTAAACTTTACACAACCACAGAATGTAAAGATTTTAGTCGGATTCGTAATTCAGATCTTACTCTGATATAACGATCAACATTTTTTTGAAAAAATTAAGTCTCCACAATGACCTGAAGACAAATAAATGTTAGATGAAAACCATTTGACACCACTGTTCAGTGGAAACAAACGCACCCAACTGGCATATTAAGTTTGATTCCTAGTACTTTTTAGACTTGAGATCATGTCCAGACTAATAACCGGAGAAGTTGGCAGAAAAACAAGACATAAAAGCGTTTGACACTCCCAATTTTTGACTTTACACCTCCGGAAAAAGCTAAATATTGATGCAAATAAATGCAATTTGTTGTGACGTGTACCTCTTAGAAAGCACTTTATTTTCATTCTATTCGACCTAAATCCGACTTCCAAACGGAGAGAGCGGCGAACAAAAAAACGGACAAAAATGTATTTTCCAATATCCACCACATTGTAAACTTTGAAAATCTGAACCTTTCCTCATTGAGCGTACAGAAATTCAAGTTAGGCCAGTTTGTAGCCTATAAATTGTAGTACGTTTGTGTGTGGAAAGCTTCTGTTCCGCAAAATATTTGAGATATTTACCAATCCAAATAGAGAAAAAACGTGTTTTTTCGCCCATTTCACACCCCTGATTTCGAACTCTACACCCTATTAAACCTCAATATAACGTTTTCTAAACGCGGTTTGGCATAACGTTATAACACGTATATGCGACGTGTAGCCTTTAGGAAATGCTTTATTTCTATTTTATTCAATTTATCCCGATTTATAAGCGGAAAAGTTGGCAGAGAAATTCTAGACAAAATCTGTTTTTTTACACCACCCACTAGAGTGTAAAGTTTAAACCCCTAGATCTAACTCCGTATTGAGTGAACAAAAATTTGCCGGCAAGCAAAAAGTAGCCTATAAGTCATAGTACATTTCTATCAGAAAAAATTTCTTAGGACTCATAACAGGAGGTGTTGGCAGACATAAACAAGTCGAAAAATCGACCGTGTCTTTTTTCACCTCCACTCTTCACACTCCCATTTAAGAACTAATGCGAAATCAAAAAAAAAAAATTACCATCTGAAGCATTCCTTCCTCTTCAATTCGAAGCCATTAAATTATTTGTGGCAAAAATGCTAAGGTGTTTACAAGCCGCGGAAAATAACCATCAAAATTCGCTATATGTTATAACCTTATGCCAAAAACTTTACACGCTCATTACAATCTTGGTATTGTGTGTAAACAAAAAACTCAATCAAGTTCTTTTATTATCTATCTTTAAAAAAACCAAACCTCCCAGATAGGCCTCGTTATAGCTGTAGGGGTGCACAGGTGCAATGGGCACCCAAGTATATTATAGGTGTGCGCTAACGCGCTACCTATGATGAACAAATAGAAATAGATGGGAATTTCAATTAAACGGAGACACTTTATTGTTTTTTAACTGTCTTATGGAACAAAATGTTAATGCCTGTCTATAAAACTTTTATAGTCCGTTTTCCATGTTTGTCGAAGAAGGGTATGACTATTGCAATAACTTCCATCAGTGGTGGATCCAGGATTTTCTGTCAGAGTAACGGGATCCCAAATTTTCCCAATAGTGGCAGAAATTGTATAAAAATATCCATCCATTATGCTTAAAGTATCGGGTTTTTGCAGCCTTCTGATAGACAGAATCATTTGCGATCTAATAAAACTTGAACATTTTCGAAAATAAAAACGCACAAAATCAGTGCGAAAATCAGTGCAAAGCACCGAAAAAATACTCGAATGATTTTAAGAAGTAAAAAATCCTTGTTCTGTACATAAACAACTCTTCTGGCGTAAAAATACAATTTCAGAGCGATACGAAAGTCAGTAAATGACATTAATGAGTACTCTCCGACGAAAAATTTGAAAAATCTTGATAAAATATGGACAAAATCAGCAAAAAAACATATCATTCTCAACTGTGCCCAAATATTTTTTGACGACAGGAAGCCGCCCCATTCCCTCTAAATCCGCGCTTGACTACCACATTTCTATCTCTTAACTAGAACATGTTAGGAACATATTCTGCTTAAGAGCAGCAAGCGAACGTAAGACTTCAAAATACAGACGATATTAGCAAGATAAAAGTTTGTTTACAGGATTTAAACCTTCCGTTCATTGGACCGGTTTGCGAGTTGTAGAAACTGACGAAAACACATTGCAAAAGCAATGGATAAATAACAAGCTGCATTGTCACGACAGAAAGGAATGTACGAAGTGTTCCATCCAATGTTCTTATTTCTCGATAAACAAGCTAGCTATTCAAATCCATAGCGACAAAGTATCGAACCGTTTGATATTATATGCGAATTGTCAAAGATTGAAAACGTCTCGGAATATCAGAAATTACAAAAGCTATCCAGATTAGTTTTAAAATAAAAGTAGGATGCTTTATCATAGGTAGCGCGTTAGCGCGTACCTATAATATGCTTGGGTACCCTCAACACCTGGGCACCCCCCCCCCCTACAGCTATAACGGGACACTTCTGGAAGGTGCGGTTTTTTTTAAAGAAAGATAATAAAAAAATTCGCTGCCCGTGTTTTTTTGTTTTTCTTGAAACTCAAAATTGACTGTGTAAAGAAGGTGTAAAGTTTTTGTGTAACGTTATAACATAGGACAAATTTTGGGACCTTTTTACTGCGGCATGTGGACAACTGAGTATTGATGACTCGAAGGATTGAACAGAATAGGATAATAGAAGGATGAATTCTACAGATGACACATTTTTTGTTTTTTGAAATTCGCATTATTTATCGAACGGCAGTGTAAAGAGTGCGAAAATCTGGGAGTGAAAAAGCACTTTTTGGTCGAGTTTTCAACCTTCCTATGTCCGATACTAACTCCGGTTATGAGCTTTTTAAAATGTTTTCTGACAGAAATGTAGAGCGGATCAAGGGCTACATTCTGCATATAAGCAAAGTCTTCTATGCTCTATGGTGAGTTAGATCCTGGGGTTTAAAGTTTACACTCTAGTGGATGGTGTAAAAAAATAGATTTTAACTAAGATTTCTCTGCCAAATTTTCCAACTCATGAGTCAGTGCAAATCGAAGACAGCATTAATAAAGTGCCTCACAGGGGCTAAACATCGCAGCAAACCGCATTTAAAAAAACGCAATATTGAGTTATTTATGGGGGTGTAAAGTTCGAAATCAGAGGTAAAAAATGGGCTAAAAAACACGTTTTTTCCGGAGTTTGATTGATAAATCATGCCAAATAATTTTTGCAACAGAATTTTGGCACACAGGAATGTACTACGATTTAAAAGCTACAAATTGTACCAAACCGAATTTCTTTAAACTCAATGGGGAGTTCGGTACGGAATTTTAAAGTTTACAGTGTTCTAAATGATGGAAAATACGTTTTTGTTGCGTTTTTTGTTCGCCATTTTCTCCGTCCAGAAGTCGGGATAAGTCTAATAGAATAAAAATAAAGTGCTTTATATCGGGTGCATGTCAAAGCAAATTGTCAATACATTAATATTTAGCGAGTGTAAAGTCAAAAATTTGGAGTTTTAAATGCGTTTCTGTCTTGTTTTTTCTGCCTGCTTCTCCGGTTACGAGTCAGGGACACGTTTATCAAGTCTAGAAATGGACCAGGAATCAAATTTGATATGCCAGTCTGGCGCATATGTTTACACTCTACGGTGTTGTAAAGTAGTTTACACCAATTGTTAGTTTGCCCATAGAACATTATGTAGACTTAATTTTTTCATAAATATTAATCGTAATATCGGAACAATATCAAAATTACGAATCTGACTAAAATCTTCTTTACACTAGGTGTTTACATGAAGTTTACACTACATATATATTTATCTTCGTTTTTGAGCATTCCTGAAACCTAATTTTTTCTTGGAGCCTAGAAGTTTTCAAAGGATCAAATGTGAGACGTCACGTAGGCGCGTTTGTTTACATCCAACAGTGATGTAAAGTAGTTTACATTCATTGTTTATATGTCCTCAGACCATTGTAGAGACATAATTTTTTCATGAATGTTGATCATAATATCCGAGTAATTTTTTACACTGCATGTTAGCCTTTGTTCTAGAGCATTGCAAAAATCGAAATTATTTCCTGAGATATAAAAATTTACAGGGAATGAAATATATACGTCAATTGGGCGCGCTTGCTTACACTCAGTAGTATTGCAAAGTGGTTTAAACCTAATGTTTATTGTCTTTAAAACATTATGGAGACTCATTTTTCCATAAATGTTGAAAGAAATATCGGAGCAATATCAAAATTACGAATCCGACTAAAATATTCTTTACGCTATGTGTTTGTGTAAAGTTTACGTTACGTGTTAACCCTAATTCGATAGACTTGCAGAGACTTTGTAACTGAAGTCAAGAAATTTTCAAGGATTCATATGTGAGACATCAATTAAGTGAGTTTGTTTACCCTCAAAAGTAATCTAAAGTGATTTAAAAATTATGTTCAAGTGTCCTTAGATCATTGAAGAGATGTAATTTTTGTCTTAAATGGGGTGCATTAAAGTTAAATCTTTCTTAGCCGTGTTTATAATATGTTTCACAAAATCTTGCACATGGAGAGCTATCGTTTAATTGATGTAAATTGCCTGCAAAAGTGGTTTAAAATGAACCAGCAATCACACTACTGTGTACAGAAGTCGACAAAGATATACAGCTTTATTGTAATCATTTACATTAATAAGCCGTAAACTGTTAGTATTCTCTACACCTAGTAGTTGTGTAAAGTTTGCACTATTCATTTGTTGTTAATATGTAGTCTATACTACAAATTTATTTTACTACCAAATCAAAGCGTTAGTGTTCCTTACATTTGATATTTGCGTGAAGTTTTTGAATTTTTGCCGAAAATCTTTGCCTTCTAATTTACCAACATCCCGCCTTTTCCATTTTCTTGAAGTTTAAAATCTTTTATAATTCTCTCATAATTTAATGGTAGGTTTTAACTTTAAGTTTCTCTTGGTTTACAACTCTCGCTTAGCAAGCTCATTTTTCAAAACTTTTTCATAGTGATCAGATTAGTTGCGTTTAGTTTGGAATTGGTGGACGGTCGTTATTTTATTACTCGGCTTAAATAAACCAAGTGACTATCTTTTGATTATTTTCTTCATCGCAAATTCGAACACCCAATTTTCAATTTGAAAATTGACCCAATTTTCAATTTGAAAAGTGATCCAATTTTCAATTTGAAAATTGAAAATTAGGTGTTTTCAATTTCAAAAGTCACAACACATTGTGCTTGTGTATTGATTGAGTGATTATTTGCAATGTGAATTCGTTGGTTAAATTTTTGTGCTTGATTATAAGTGAACTGCACATTAAGAAGAAATAACTTAATGCAGTTTTAATTTGAAAATGGATGGTGTCAATAAGGTTGTCTTGTTTAAAAAGGATAATGCTGATGTTAAGAACAATATTGTTTTCCGCGTTCTTGGACTGTTGTCATTATTGTGGCATGTTACTGATTGTGTTTACTGACTGATGTACTGAAATCACGCTAATTAAAAGTAGTGTACTAGCAAAGAAAAATGCTCCGATGGAACAAAAAAGATGAATATACTTGGAATTGTGGATTATTATGGATGTAAAAGGAGGGGACTAGGAAAAATCTACCTAAAGTCGGAAAATCTGCTAAAAATCACACTTTCTCTAAGCAACGCAAAAAATCGATGTATATTCTGCGGCCTCTAAAAAAGTGTCTTTTTTAAATAATGTTCGAAGTTTCAGATAAGAGTGTATAAACGAAATCTATCAAGGTTACTTTTTTAAATTGCTGGCACCTGATTGATAGAAAACTAAGAGGTATTGTATTTAAAGTTGTTTTGTTTTATGAGCATTATAGCAAGCAAAGCAGGAGCCGATTGATTAGTGCATACAATCGTTTCGGGCATGCTAGTGTATCTACATTAAGTCTGTTTCAAGTCAACTTACGTGTTTCCTACTGTTTTTAACCAACCATGTCTTCAATTGTCTTCGATGTTTGCTATTTCATTCAATTGGCTTGGAAGACTGTTAGTTTACTTAATATCATTTCCCATAGCTACTGCATAGCTAACGTGCTGCTGTTTCAATCATTGTTATGGTTGAATATTTATTTTAATCTGTTGGCCGCAGAATATACATCGATTTTTTGCGTTGCTTAGAGAAAGTGTGATTTTTAGCAGATTTTCCGACTTTAGGTAGATTTTCCTAGTCCCCTCCTTTTACATCCATAATAATCCACAATTCCAAGTATATTCATCTTTTTTGTTCCATCGGAGCATTTTTCTTTGCTAGTGTATATTATGTTCAGCGATACGCCAAAGTAAAACCGAAGCAGCTAAGACAACACAGTGGGCAAAACAAATATTCTAGGCAACTTTAAAAATTGTTAGAAATCAAAACAGGGCCGAAAATTGAAGGTTTGTCGACAAGTAATGTTTCTCGTCGATTCGTCCAAGGAAATTTCGAAAGAATTTTGAATCAATTTGGATTCAGGCGCAAATTTAGAGGGTGGGGTGGGGGAGCGCTATCCCCAGTCATCTCAATACATTTAGCAACAGAACGGCTGACCTCCCGAAGATAGGCTATGCTGCGCATCTATGGTTCCGACTGCCGCCTCGGGTTACCGGCAATCCTCGTAGACCAACAAATGGTATAAAAACAAGTGTCAATCAAAAAAATTTTGGCCGACTTAACCGGGTGATCGATTGTTTCGTGTCGCCGAAATTAACAGATGGCCGACACGTGTGAGCATAGTCGGGGATGAATAGAAGAATTTCGGCAAAACATTTGAACCTTTTAAAAATATAATTCACGAGCAGCCGTGATGCCAATTGAAATAAAAATGACCCAACGAATGTAATGGCTATTTTGAAGAAAATGCATTTTTATTTAAGAGCCAAAACTAGTTTTTTCTCGTGATTCTGGTAATGGTAAATAGCCAATTGAATTTGTTCATTCATGCGCAAATATGCTTTAATAACATTATAACATAAATGGTAAAAATACTTGTATACAGGTCACGCAAGCTCTACATAATTAAACTAAACAGGGCGACCAGCTATATACGCCGCCTATGATGTTAATGAGATCTAAGATTTTTGTTAGGAGGTGGCACCAAACATGCACGTGGGGGTTTCGGAGGCCTCGACCCCAGAATAAAAAATGGAAAATTTTCTGGGGAAAATCATGCAAAATGAAGGCCAAAATCGGATGAGAATTGAAAATTTTCCTTAAAAGTGCTTCAAATTATCAAGAAACTGTGTAATATCGTAATATTAAAGCTATTTTAGCAATTATACCGGTTTTAAGGGTCATTTTTGCCCAAAAAGCTCAATTTTTGACCCCTCCAGACCGGCTGACCTTCCAGATCGGCCATGCTCTGCATCTATGGGTGGTACTCAACTTTTTCAAAAACAGTCGAAAATACGCCCGAAAATTTGTCCTCCACGTGCATAACAGTGTTTTTTAGCGTTTACGTTGTCTACTTTTATTTAAATTTGCCTTTGGCGCAATGTTTTTCGAAAAATATTAAAATTATAGACAGTTAGCCCGAAAAAATCATTAATTTGATTTTAGCAAAAATTTGGCGCGAACTGCCGAAAAATTTGTGAAATGTTGGTGGAAGGACGTTTTGCAGCTTGAATTACTGCTCGATTTGCTGTATTTATCATTTGACGAGAATTGTCGAAAATTTCTAAAGTTGCGCATTCAAATAGAAGAAAGCTATGCTGAAGCAGCTGTTTTCGCCCTTTAATTTTTTTAAAATCCATTCCTTAAGCAAAAATATGACTTCCAGGCCGCAAATGTTTTATCCGGCGCGGAAAAATTTGAGAAATTAGTTTTAGCTTACAGCCAAAAATAATAGCAAATTACGTATTAACTTATTCATGACGTGCTGATTTTCCTTCAGGCTTTTCAGATTATTTTTGAATCTTGCCTCTCTTTCTCCATTTCAACCGTTTGCAAGGTTTTTACGATATTTGGGGACGAGCGAAAATAAATGAACAAGAAATAGAGTACCTACTTACATATCACACACATTTATTGCGACCGCAGTAGCATGATTTTGTATTCGGCACTGATTTTCCGACCGAACAAAGATTTCTCAGGACCAAATTTGAGATTTAAGATCTGAATCAGCCAAAATATGTACGTGTTCCAGCACACAAATTTGGTTATTTGTTGTAGTATTTGTTTGTTGGGTTATACACCAACTTTTCTCAAACTATAAAACCGTACAGAAATCCGCTCCATAGGCAAAAAATAGCGTTTTTTCCTTATTTTCTTGAGTGTCACTTCTGAGTAAATTAGTGTACACCAATGGCACTTTAATCATATTAAATGAAACTTCTATGTATTTCTGCAATAGAGCACACCACATCAATATCATGTTTTTTTCGACCCACCCAGTATTTTCAACTGGCGCTGTTTTCATAGCTATTAAATGATATAGAACGGATAAACAATTATGAACCAATAGAATTAAGCACCAAACGCAGCATAACATGATAGTTTACTATCGTTATTTTATAACATTCTTATTTAAAAGGAATAATAGATGCGAAATTGTTTTTCATCGTTAGCCATAGCTCATAAATCGACTATGAGCTATGAAAACCAATTAGTATAACGCGCGACAACTGAAAATTAGAGTAAATGCAAAAAATTGCATTAAATTTTTTAGAAATACAGAGATCACAAAAATTCATCCGATCGGCGATTGATGCTTCTAGCTATGCGCCTTATTCCATCCAATAGCATCATCAAAAGGAAATTAAAATACTGAAGCACACGAGGTATTTCTGGGTTTTCAACTACTATAGTCATGGCCTCTAAAAACACCACTTTTCATGTTTTTTGCATACATTCATTGTGCAAGCACCCCAGTCTAGAAACTTATATAATCAGAGCGATCTCCCGTTGATGCTCCATCTTTCGCCACTTAGTTGATTTCATAGATCCCTCTAGTATTGGAGAAACAATCGATCAAAATCGAAAACAAAAAAAACCAACAGATTCCATTTGGGAGGTAAAAAAACCGTGGAAACTAAAACAAGACCAATCTCAAAATGTTGAGTGAAGTGCGTGGTTTGCAGCGTACATTAGTTAGTTGACCTTACATGATCATATTTTTTGAAAAAATTTCATTTTTCCCGATATTTCCGTTCATTTTATCACATTTATATAAAAATCGATAATTTTTTCTGAATTTTATTAAAAATTATATAAATTTCACAAATAAAGTCTTCAAGTGATAAAAACAACTCTAGGTAAGTCTCTGCTACATCCTCTACTAGAAATCAATGCAAAATTATGCAAGTTGATAAAAAGTAATTTCGTTGCCATGGCAACGTATACTTAGCATTGGTCTTTTTTTAGGTTACAGTGGTTTTTAGGTTACAATCGAGCTTTTTTGGCAGTTTTTGGGGGTGATTCCCATGTTTTGTGAAAAATAAGTATCAGGCATCATGTAAGGTGCTACGAGGCACATTCCTGCTAAGGTTTGTAAAGATTGGCGCTGATTTGTTTTTAGGTTACAACTGGTTGTCTTAAGGTTTGACTTTAAAGGTATACTGTAACTATGTGGATGACATAGGACAACTAAATTTTTTCTGACATTAGTCTGCAAGGGAGTCTAACGTGAAAACATGAAAGATTCCATCAAATATGAATGTGGGTAGAAATACTGACCCTCAAAAATGCTTTAAAAAAACCATAAAAACGGCAATTTCTTTGGAACTTTTCGACAAATTTATATCTCAAGTTTCTGAGTTATCCGGAAAGAGATCAGGTGTCAGTTGTAATCCTCACGGCATAGATTATTCGCCAGTATAATATCATACGTCATCTCCTTTTGGTTATGGAAAATAGGGGTGGTTTTTTTAGCTAACAAATCGACTGGTTTTTTTAGAGGTCAGCACTTTATATTACAGGATGACTGTTGAAGATCACAACTTCTAATTTCTACAACACGTTTGCCTAGCAACAAAAACGTTATTTCGTTAGAGGTTGTAGTTCTTTTCAATATTTTCACTAACAATCAATTGTCAGTATAAATACAAAAAGTTCGAGTGGAGGTAGCTCTTTAGTAAAAGTAAAAAACAATTTAGTGTAGCTGATTATCGTAGAATGGAGTGCATAAATTTTGTGAAACATGAAAGAATTTTTTATGTGAAGTCAAAACAGAAATCTATTCAATCGCGCAAGGATTATTTTACATCTTAAAAAGGATTACTTACTCTAAAGCGGAGCAAACTGACCATTTTTCTCACGATAGTTCATTTTTTTGAGCAGCTCGGTATAAGAAGGTTCCCTTTCAGGCATTTTAAGCAGGCTGAGATAAAATTCTGGGAATCAAACGAAAAACTTTAAATGGTCAAATAAAGGACAAAATTTAAGGTATGGACATCAAAAAATACAAGTTTCGAGGTAATTCTCATCTATCCATTGGCAACAACAAATTCAAATTTAAATAGCACTTTGACATCATAGCAGATGTTTAAGAATATCGCGTCGCAAAAATTATCTAAAAGAGCTTTTAATCAATCGTCATAGAAATTTATCGATTAGTTTTAAATAAAGAAATCTTTGCCAAGTTCTGTTTCATCCAATGACTGGATATAAGTGTAACATGTTACCCTGTTTTAAAAAGGTTGCGCATAAGTGTAGCATGGCGCTCTATCAAAACCCTATCACCCATGTCAACGAACTAGAAATTTCCGTCTTAACGTGACCTCAATCTTTGATTTTTACAACCCAACCCTGACCTAAGCTCACTTTTTTGTAAGAAACATGATTGTGAAGTGAACTTAGATTCCAAAGTACGTACTTGTCCTCCTTTCTGATCTCGATCCCCTGGTTTCATCCACAACCCTTCTTAAAGCAAAATGTTACACACATATCGCATAGAAGAATGAAAAAGGCGAGAAATTCAAATTACACTATTTCTTATGTTTGACAAATATCCATGTCAACCATCTATTCGTATTTTATCATTTTCCTATCTATTTAATCACATTTCATCAAATTTTATCTTTTTTCTCGTGCTATGCTCTCAAAATATAGCATTTTCGTTAGGTACGGCCTACCTTGTATCGTAATAACAATTTTACCGCGCATTTCCTCGTAGTTTTCCGAAGCGCGTTCGAATGTTCTCTCAGAATGCTCTGACAAAGTTGGTTCAACTGCTTTGCTTGAAGATACGTCGTCGGATGAGTTGGATAGAGTCGGCTGCATTCTACCATAAGATAGGGAGTTGTTAGAGGTATGAATTCTATATTAAAAGCTACTAACTTTCATAAGACGCTTTCGAATGAAGGGTATGTTCAATTTTACGACTTAATCAAAGATTCAAAATTAATAAATGCAATCAATATCTTTTCAGAAAATTATGTAAAGCCTACTAATGAAATTACGACGGTTGTCCCAAAAGTTCGTTTTAGCTGTAGTGTCTACTAACTTTTTTCAATCAGTTATCAACACGTGGTCTTTTGCTCGTTATTCTGCAGCTTCTGCTTTACATCTATGAACTCGTCAATTCTTCTTATCTTTTTCCGCTTTCCAGTAAAACAATTTTCTTTTATCACAGAATACAACTTGACTAAAAATAATGAAAAAATAGCCCTAAACAGAAGGTCCCATGACGTAATGCTTCAAGGAATAAGGTCAATATTTTAGCTGAGAGAATCCAACTTTATAAAGCACCTTTTAGAATGTTTTTTGTTCATGAGACGTACATTCGTGATGAAGCAATTTTTGTCAAAATCGACAAAAATTGAGTTTTAGCAAAAAATGCAGCACTAAGAAGAGAAAATGAATCACACTGGGATTTTTGCTAGTGCATCGATGAAAGTCACAAACTACGTTTGTTTTACCGAAATTTTGAGATCAAATGCTAATCAGTGCCTAAGCTGCGACAAGATAAAAATTGTTTTTCTTACCCAAAGAAATGAGGTATTTTAAAAATTTTTCTTAGAAAAGGTGGAAAAAGATGTAAAAAATGATGACTTCAGTTAATGTCCAGCAGAAGTTGCGTCACCATATGCAAAAAAACCGCATGTCGATATCTCTTATAAAGAAATATTTATTGGACAGCTAAAACGAACTTTTGGGACAACACTCGTATATTTTATCTAATCATCTGGATGGAAAGCATTCTTAAAATAGTAAAACATAAATTGTGCTTCTATGTATATAACGTGGAGTCTCATGGACTATGTTACATTTTTAGAGCAATTTGATTGTCAGCGATCTGTTCGGTATAGCTTACCTATGTACTTGAATAAATTTGTCTATGTGTGTGTGAGTGCGTGTATGTGTGTATGCGTGCGTTTGTTTGTTTGTGTTTACGATGATTCGGATAGAGAGAGGGGTGTAGATTTCCGGGCAGAGAATGTTGCCCTACCTTTCACAAACTATCAGAAACAGTCAGAAAAAAATCGTATCGTAACCCAGTAGTGCCTTTTTGGAAATTGACGCTTAAACAAAATCATTTCTGAAACAGAAAAATTTTCAAAATTTCGAAGTTTCTGAAAATATTCCATAAAACCTGGATTAATTGTCTAAATTTCGAAAAATCATGTTTAATCGTGCTATCCAGATAAAGCGCAGCAGTTTTCTTCAACATATGTTACGTTTAGAGTAAAATGCAATGCTCTTCTATGGTTAGTACCATAGGTAGGCAGCAATAAAATTGTAGGAGGGGGTGTGCAAGATTTTTAAAGGTAAAAAATGGTCTTAAAAATGGTGGTATGGCGAAAAACACCATTTTTTTAACGTTTCTCATCGAGCACTATATCCATTGGCATCAAAAATTGCGGAAAAACAAAAAAAATCAAAAATTGAATTCTCGGGGTTATTTTGGTTTCTGAGGGGAGAGTATTCGGCCTTCTAGGGGGTGCATACCTCCCAACCCTCCCCCCACGCCCACGTTTGGTTACTATCAAAGCGCAGAATTTTGAAATTCTCGCTTCGAATTAGTTTCTATTAATCATAAAATTATTATTAGTCACTAAATCTTCGATGAATACAAAAAGACTGCGTTTCTGGCATAAAACTAAGGCTTATACACTGCCATCAAATGTAATTATAGAGTACTATCTGGAGCGAAGAGTCGAAAGAAATATGTAAAATAATGACAGACACAAGCTATAGAAAATACTTATCCACTATTAACATCGCCACTATTTCACATCAAATGACAACGTTTTATGATAGGGAAAACTTTATGAATTGACTGATTTTGATAAAATCTCGGTAAATCTAGGTGACTACCTTTTAAAATAAAAAGAATGCATTTCTTTCCCTTTTCACAGCCTTCCTGATGGTGTAGCTCAAACATGTCACCATCCCAACATAGCCACTAGTAACAACGTTGATAACTCGAGTTTCAATATTTCCATTGCGAGTCTTAACTAGACATGCACGTGGGTGGTTTGGGGGTCCTGCCTGACCCCCAGAATGGAAAAATGGAAAATTTTGTGGGGAAAATGAGGCAAAATGAAAGCCAAAACCAGATGAAAACTAAAAATATCCTTTAATAGTGCTTCAGATTGACCAGAAACTGTGTAATGATGTAGTTTTAACGCTAGCGCTTATACCAATTTTTGACATCGTTTCTGTCCAAAAAAAGCTCAATTTTCAACCTCCCCCACTAGACCGGCTTTCCCCTTCAAGATCGGCCTTGTTGTGCATTTATGGTACTGACTATAAATGGGAAACAAGAAAATTCTGGGGGAGGGGTGAAATCGCCAAAAATTGCCAAAAATGTTACTCAAAATAGAATTCTAGAGGAGATCTACAGTAATCTGCTGGGGGTTTTCCAAATTCTGAAGGGGTGTATATCCCAAACCCCGTACGCCCATCTGTGGTCCTGAACCCCCCACTACCTCAAAGAATGGAAAAATGGAAAATTTTGTTGGTAAAATGAGGCAAAATGAAGGCCAAAAACGGATGAGAAATAAAAAATTTCTTCAAAAGTGCTTCAAATTGACCAGAAACTGTGTAATAATGTAGATTTAACGCTATTTTAGCGCATTAGATTAATTTTTCAAGCTCAATTCGACCCTCCCCTTAGACCGGCTGACCCCCGGATCGGTCATGCTGTGCATCCATTGGTCTTAACCTCACATGGGAATGGGGAGGAGTCTGAGGCGCCACGGTTCCGGTATAGCTCTACTAAAAACATGTCACACTGGTGTATGTACTATTTATAACATTTCCATGCTCATACTTTTTATTGTGTAATGGAACAAAAGGGACGGATATACTTGGAATTACGCATCATTAAGGACATAAAAGGAGGGGACTATGGAAAATTCAACAATGTATACCTGTGAAAGTTGTAAGAATCTACTAAAAATTTGAATTCCGCTAAAAACGCAAGAAATTAAAGTACATTCTGCGGCCTGCAGAAGGGAGTTGCACCTTCGACGTAAAAATAAAGAGCAAGGACAGGTTATTCCTGAAAGAGAAGTGATCACTAATCAAAAAACGATATAATGTGCATTCGTACGCTTGCATGGCACGCACTGCTTTGGGGCAGCTAAACAAGATGGTGTGCTTAACATAATTCATTTATGCAGCCATTGGCGATTTATAAGATATAGGTTAGATATTGAAAGAAAAATTTGATATTAATAAGAAACTGAATCGGTTATTAAAACACATCAAAGCTTCCTTATTATCTTCTTTTCTGAGTCAGTGAAAAACATTTTGTGAAGGTGCGCTTTTTTAAAAAGCCGCAGAACATACTTCGATTTTTTGCGTTTTTTAGCGGAAATCTAATTTTTAGTCGATTCTTTCACTTTAATAGGTATACTTGGGCATTTTTTCCTAGTCCCCTCCTTCTGTATTCTTAAGGATGCGCAATTTCAAGTATATTCGTCATCGAAACATTTTTCTTTGCTACTACCCGACTTTTAATTCAATTGATTTGATCAAATCAGTTAGAAACACATACGGTAACATGCCACAATAATGACAGCAGTCCAAGAATGCGGAAACCATATTATCTTACCTTATTTGAAAAGATCAAATGTTTTCAGCGTAAAATTTAAGCAACTGCTGAGTGTTAAGAACACTTACACTCGGATCCGTAATTTTGACGTTGCATGGAACATTTGAAAAAATTGAGCTTTTGCAACGCTCTAAAACTAAGGTTAATTTTCAGTATAAACTTTGCACAACCACTGAATGTAAAGAAAACATACAGTCAGATTCGTAATCCTGACCTTACGAAACATATTTTGAAAAAATTAACGTTTTGCAACGCTCTAAAAGTAAAATAAATTTGTAGTGTAAACTTTTGACATCAAAGATGAATGAATAGTGTAAACTTTACATAACTACTGGGTGTCAAGAAAAGTAACAGTCAGATTCGGAATTCTGACATTAAATAGAAGATTTTGAAAAAATTAAGCTTCCGTGACGCTCTAGAACTAAAGTTATTGTTCAGTGTAAACTTTACACAGCTCCTGGGTGTAAAAAAGATTTTTGTCGCATTCGTAATTCTGATATTACTTGATTTACGATCAATATTTATGAAATAACTCTCCACTATGGTCTCCAGACAAATAAATATCAGATGTAAACCACTTTAGACCACAGTTGAGTGCAAACAAACGCGCCCAACTGACTTGTCACGTTTGACCCCTGGGGTCTAGGACAATTCGTAGGAAGACAATTCGTGAACGACAATTGGTAGGAGGGCAATTGGTAGGATGACAATTTGTAGGATAGGACAATTGGTCGAAGGACAATTCGTAGGATGCAGTACCACGATAAATGAAATCAAATTATATGAAGCTTAATAACACACGAACAACACAAAAATCATTCTCAAATGAAGGAGAGGTTTAATGCGACCAGATCAATGTGCTTCAGGGGAACATTTTTATTATTGTGCGATTTTGGCCCGAAAATGGAGAAAAATCGCTAAAAATTTCATGTTTTTTTCTTGAGTCGGGACGGATTGGGAGTCGGATAGACGGAATCATCTTCGGTGGGGCGAGGCCCCCATCAGATTCTGTGATAATCTGGACCAGAACCATGAAGAAGGAAATTGTCACCGTTAAGCAAAAATTTGTGTTCATCCGGTAAGTTAAGTTCAGCTAACGTTTTTGGCTGCGGAGGCGCTTGTCCTTGCCGCGTACGTCGAACTGACCGCCGAGAAAGCTGGGCAGATGCAGCGGGCGATACGCCATTAACAGCAACATTCACAATAACCTTTGTATCTCGGGCTTCTGATTTAAGCTCATTCACAGCATTCAAAATTTCGCTTCGAGTAGGATCAGGGGCATGGGAATGATTTCCCCGGATTGTTACTCTGTCGCCATGCTCGGCGCCAAAGTCAGTATGGGCCCTAGCTTTGCATGTCGTGCGTTTTTCGCAAGTCCAGTAAGTTTTATCATTGCTATCAGCTACTCGATTGTAAGCATATCCGTCAAAAAATAGCTTTTTTTCCACGCTCAGTCAAGTAAAATTCGGCCATTTAGCAACAAGTCAACGAAATCATTAAAAATAGCGACCACAACTCTCCTGACATTTAACCGTAAATAAATTTGACCACTGTGACATGCTGACCGAAATTAACCCATTTTTTACCTCTTGTTTACTGTACTGCACTCTCTTTGCATAATTGCTACCTACGATTATGTACATACGAAACCTACTAGTTGGTATTCTACCAATTGACCTATACAACAAATTGTCTTCTTATGAATTGTCACCCCACCAGTTGTCCTCCTACGAATTGTTTTCCTACCAATTGTCTGGGTTCCTGACCCCTGGTGCATTTTTAGACTTTTTATCATTTCCTGTCTCATAACAGGAGAAATTGTTGACTTTACACCAGTCGAAAAGGCTCAATATTAATGTAAAAAAACACAATCTGCTATAACGTGTACCCCTTTGAAAGTGCTTAATTTTTGTTTTACTCGACTTATTCTGACTTCTAAACGATTAAAGTGGCGATTAAAAAAGGGACGAAAACGTATTTTTCCACCATCCACCACGTTCAAAACTTTAAAAATCTGAACCCAACACCCCATTGAGTGTAAGGAAATTCAGTTCATGCCAATCTGTAGCCTTTGAATCGTAGTACGTCCGTGTGTGGGAAACTTCTGTTCCGCAAAATATCTGACTAATTGACCATCGAAAAATGGAAGAAGTCGTGTTTTTTCACCCCATATTACACCACTGATTTCGAACTTTAAATCTCAAGAAATGAATAGATCTTGAGTTTTTTAAACGCTGGCGACGTGTAGTCCTTGAAACGTACTTTATTTTAATGTTATTCAATTTGTCCCGACGTATAGTTGGAGAAGTTGGTAGAAAAATCTGAGACAAAAACTGTTTTTTACACCATCCACTAGAGTGTAAAGTTTCAACTCATAGACCTCACTTCGTATTCAGTGTAAAAACCTTTGCGGGTAAGCCGAAAGTAGTTCTTGTGCCGCAGTACCAGAGTTTTTGGCAGACAAAAAAGAGGCTACAAAGTATTTTTATCAACCTCAGCTTCCTCACACTCTTCACACTGTCATTCTGAAAATAAGTCACTTTTCGAAAAAATAAAAAAGTTTTATTGGGCTTAATAAATTGTCTACATCTAAAAAACCTAGACTAAACAGAACGCAAAACTGAGCTAGAAAAATCATGTGTGTGCCCACCAAAATTTTAAGAACTATATGTAATAACGTTACATTAAAACTTTACACGCTCTTTACTAATCAAGAAAAATGTTAAAACGAAAATTAAAAATCTCCATAATCTTTTTTATTGTTTATCTTTAAAATACCGCGTAATACAGAAGTGTTCTAGTGTTGCTGTCGGGGGTAGACGTATGTTGGGGTGGGGTACCCAAGTATATTATAGGTACGCGCTAACGCGCTACCTATGATAACATGGTATTGGAACTAAGATATTTTCATCAAAACATTACTTATTATTTGAACCGAATTCGCCCCTGCAAGCGGAAAGTGAGTTCTTATAAGCTACGGGGGTTGTCAGCGTAATTGATGGGCATTCCAAGCACGGGATGTACGAATAAAACGATGACCTGAAAACAAAATTTCAATGCCGAATGCAAACACTAACTTTGGGAAAAGCCAATAAACGGTCTATGTCTCGATCAATTAAGAATAAAATTATATCAATCGAGGTCGTCGTAATTAGGGAGGAGGCGAGATAGTAGATCGGCCGAACCTCTGCCATTAAACATTTTTCAAAACAGTAATGTATTGCAAGAAAAATTTCGGAATTACAAAAAAATACAATTCAGCAGCGCTTCGCTCCGTACATAAACTTTCCTTTCTTTATTTTGCTAAAGGTGCGATGAAAAGTATCATTCTCAACGTTCTGAGGAATGCGTCAATATATTTTTTTCATTTGTAAGTCGTGAAAGATTTGAATTTGAATGATTTTAATGATAGTAGCTTAGATGCACAATACAAGGCAGGCTTATAATTAAATAAAATTTAAAAGCTTTTGATTAAAACTTAAAACTTTTAAAAAATTGTCTCTTTATTGCCCATGAATTTTTGAAAAACGTCGAAAATGAACTACAAGTATTTTCCGAGTTATTGGGCCACCTAGTTAGGGACCGGCCCGCTTAAAGTATTCTGCGTGATTCTTTGAATGCGAGTATATACGTATTGGCTCTTGCTCAGTTGGCGAAGGACGGACTCCTGAAATTATGATTTTTTAAATTTCTCACTAGGGTAGGTATCCTACAGAGGAGAGTGTTTTTATTCTCAAGGCGCATTAAAAAGACTACTAAAACAAATCGTTAGCATATTTTTGAGCTAATAAAGTTTAAATTTTCCGACACATCACGCGAAAAATGCTCAAATAAGATCAAGGTTTTGAGCTAACCACATTTTCAGTGAATATTAAATATAGATCAATTCTTACGTATAAGCTGGTATAGACTCGAGGGAAGAAGCTATTGAAGTCAAACCGAGCGACGGTGGCTGTTCGTCGCATGAACATTGTTTGCCGCTGAGATTATTCTTGGGCAATTCTACATTTGAGCCGGCTAATTGAGCCTTTTCGAAGGAAGGCTGGTTAACAAGTGCCCCAAACTGCTTAGTGACGTCATCATTAAAGCAAGTGATCAGTTCGTGCTGACCCTTTAGCGAAAACAAGCGACTAATCTTAAGAGTAATCAAGAATGCAAAAGCTAATGTGCTCGGTATATTCAAACGAGGTTATAAACACACATGGGCGTTAGGAGTCTGAACTCCCGAGAATTTGAATGACCCCCGAAAACGATAGACTCCCAAAATAAAATTTTTAAGCGATTTTGCTGCATAGAATCCTCAAACAGAATTCGGTTGCTGCCCAAGTATGGTAAGTATAATAGAACTAAATTTCTGTGAGCCTGTTTCCAATGCTGGAAGGGCCATAGAAAGAATTCAAGCTGAATTATGTATGACGAATTATGGATGATTGCCAGCTTACGCGGATTACTCGCCCATTTTATACTTTAAGAACCAATAATGATGTATGGATTCTTTCTGAGTCTGAACTCTTCTTCTCTGAAGTTTAACAAGTTACAGAAATTATTTGAAGTGAGTTGAAAGTCAAAGCAAACTTTTGAAAATCGAGTGAAATCGAATCTCTGCTCAGTGTTGCCAGGTTGGGGGTTTTCCCCCATTTTGGGGGTTTTTTGGGATCCTTGGGGATTTTTTGGGGTTTTAGCTCACGGGGATTTCATGGGGGTTTTTCCAAATTTTTGAGGTTTTTTTGGGGGTTTTTCATTTAATTGTATTGTTGTTGTTGATTGTAAATCTTTTAAACGGTTCAAGGGAAGGGTTTGATTTCTAAACTTTGTTTAGATGAGTTTCTAAAGGGGCGTACGTGAGCGCGATACGCCTGTACCTCTCAGCCATTACTATGCTATGCTGATAAACGTTCTTTCGTTCCTTCGACATCTTTTATTATATCCTCTTTCATGTAATTTCTATTGCATTTTCTACGGCAGTAATTGCTAATAAAATACCTATTGTTATTAGTATTATTATTATTAAATTTTACTAAGTTTAGAGGTAGCAATCAATTACTGTAAGCTTATGTCAAAAAGAGGAGCCAAGCCGACAGCACAGCCGTGCGTGCCCAGCTCAGCTTACCTTTTTTTATTTCAGGAGTTTTATTTTTTAGCCCTATTATCACGATAGAATGTATTCCAATTCTTCTAAAATATCCTGTTAATGAACAGTTGCCATCAAATCGATTAATTATTTGAAAGAATAGCGAACCTTATGTACACAAAGGTGAGTGTTATTACAATAATATCAGAAATCTATGAAAATTTTAGGATTTCTATGGACGAATCTATGGATGCTGAAAATTTAGACCTGGCATGGCAACACTGCTCGGGGCCCGAGTTTCATATCGGGGTTCATCGTCCATTTTGAGTTTATAATTCATCGTTTCATTTGTATAATATCTGCGTCATATTTTCCTTTTTTGTGCCATATTGATTTTAATTTGACTAGCCTTTTGGCAAATTGTTTTTGTTACCTATTCAAACCTTCGGATGTACTGAACTTTCTTATGATGAAAGGTTAAAAGCGTTATATTTAGTGAGGCTTGAACTCTGTAGAATTTATTTTGATTTAATTGTTACATATAATATTATTCATAATTATGGTCATTCGCGTAAACAGGTTTTAGACAGTTTTCACACAATTTCAGATTCCTCGTTCTTCCTGTAAAATGTATCCTTGTTCTTCCTGTATCCCCAATTCGAAAAATGATTTTCAGATATAAAATTTGTTAAAAATAAGTTACGTAACCGTATGCATGCCAGTACTGTTGACAATATTTTAGCGGTTCGATACGGATTAATGTGACGCGAACAGACCTGTTCAAATTTTAAAATAAAATCTATGCTAGTTAAATTCTCCAATCAAATTTATGATTTTCAAACTGATTTTAGCTCGCACGTAAATGATGACAATTTTGTTTGGATGATGTTTTGTTTGAAGAAATCGATAATTATGCTCCTAAAGTCGTGTTAGAGTGAATTTGGTGAACCGTTTTAAAATAAATTGTTTATAAAAGGTTGTTAATGTATTATGCTGCTTAGCTGAAAGCATTTTTTTGAACAATAAATGCATGAATATCATCAGAAAGTTGTTATAGAAAGCATTTGTAAATTTTTGAGCTTTTGCTTTAGCTAGGCGCAGGTCCGCTTGAATTGGCTAGTTTTGTGCACGTTCTATTATGAGAAATAAGAATCCAAAAAAATGATGTGCAAAACAAGCATTTTAAAGCATTTTTATTTAATTAAAAAAACCGGAAAATTCAGAAAAAAGGATCGTTTATTTCTGGCTGCAAAAGATGTGGCGCGGTGGAAAATGCACAAAAACGATGTTATTTAGTGCATCCAGCTCGTTTGTATGCGTTTTATCGACTTAATTGTTTAACAAAGCATTTTTTAATATGGGGGTTTTTTTCTCATTTGGGGGATTTTTTGGGGGTTTTTTAAAATTTGACCTGGCAACACTGTCTCTGCTTGAAAATCAAAAAAATATGATCTATTTTTCTCAAAGGACTTTCTTACTGATTTCATGTTTTACTGAACATCGAAGAAATCTGCGACGATGGTTCGAAATCTTAAATTTAAATGCACATCGCGATCGGTAGTCATTCATATCGATTGAAATGGTACTTACTTTTCATATTTGACCTGCGGGATATCAATTTCGTCTGCATACGGGAAAATTTAAGCTTTTACGCTTTTTACCCTCTCATTCTGGTCATTGAGAATGCTATCTTCGAATGACGATTGAATCAAAGCGAAACTACGAAAATTGTTATGATTGTTTAGCTCAAAGTTGAAATCAGCATGTTTGTCGTTCTCTGGCATGATGGTGAATGAATCTTCGCTCTCCTCAAAAAGATCTGACTGTATTAAGGCTTCAGTTTCGTCAGAAGTGGCATCACGTACAGGATAAATTGTTCCGCCCTGAAAAGACTTCGATGGGATAAGACCTTTTTCCTGATTTAAAAATGATTAAGCAGCATTTCATTAAGAACTATTCCTGTTAAGCAAGATAAGTTTAAGGAAAACGTTTTCACCCCTTTGACCCTAAAAGCTAGCGATTTTATGAATTAATAATATGACGAAAAAAACTTAATTTATACTCAAATAACCTTTCTATTGATATATTTAAATATTTTAGGACAATTATTTTGAACAAAATACCTCAATTCAAGTAGCCCAAACATGTACTACCTGAATATCAAAGTTTGGAAAATTCCCAAAAATTTTTCAGACAAATACGTATGACGAGTATTTACGGAAATAAAATCTATTTTGCCGACAAATAATGCAAAATCGCCCTACGATTTTTGATGTCGGGAATATTTTAGTTCACGAGAAACAAATTAAAAGACTAAAGAGCAGGATTGAGTACAATGCTGCTGTTGTTTTTAAAGGTCATATTTGTTGTCAGAAGACCAAGATAATTCCCATTTTATGTGTCACTGACTGTTCTCCTGCATGAGGCGATAGTCTCGTTTGGACTAGGATTTTCAGAGCAATTTTCGTACAATATAAGGATTTCAGCAACAAAACTATTACATTTTATGCTCCATTTTTAGCGAGTTTTATCTATCGATGGTGAAATCTAGGTTCAATGCTTTAGTACCTTGGTTCTAATGCCTAAAACCGTCGATATTTAATTCAATATGGAAAACTTTTCGTCTTACATAGACTTTTCCGCAGATTTTTGAACAGGTTCATTAAAGAAATTATTTCACATCAGTCCTTAAAACACAAAGTAAATTAATCGGAAAAATATTGAGGTGGTGAAAAATATATGAAATTAAGTATTTGATCATTTACAATGTTTCTGCTTACGCAACTGAGAGTTTGAAAATTTAATAAAATGGATTAATGTCCTAGTTGTTCTTCATAAATATCAAAAAATATGTATGTATCTTTCGTGAAAAATAAGTATGATTTTTGCACAAAGAAAGTTTCAGCAATATCTTCAGGAGCTTCACCTCTGCCAGTAAGTTTTCTTGCAATATGCGTCCTCTGGCGCGCATGCTAGAAACTAAATCACTTTCAATTCGGGAGTCTATGACATCGACGGTCTGATCAATCGAAACCCTAGCACTGCTGTCTTCATGCGCAAAATCTATTTCCGATTGATAACTTTTGCTTGAAGTGTCGAAGTTCCGAAATGAATGAAATACCTCAGCGTATTTTTGATCGAAATCCTGTTCCTCGCTGTTTTTGTCTTGAATGACTTCACATTCGGTCTATACGATTAACAGTTGTATCAAGAATATGACTGGATAGGTGTGCCAGCTAGAGATTTATAAACATCTAGCTTCACGGTCAAAACGATACTAAAAACTTGAAACGATACTAACTCACGATCGTATCAATTGATCAAAAGGTGACTATAGTCTGATCCATATCCAACGACTTGTTTCAGAGGACGCAAACACGAATACATGATAGAAATGAGTACTTCACGTCAAATAATTTTCAACGAGTGCAATAACATGACAACATTTTCAACAAACACTTGGAAAAATTCGCAAGCGAATGTTGTCATTACATGGAGGAACTAGACTGTTAATAAAACATGCAGCGCTAAGCGAATCGCCTAAAAATTCTGATCGACAAATTTATATGAAAATTTGATGTATTGTGTAACCGTTATGCACAACAGCATCATGCATTTTTAGTTAAAGCTTTATTTAATGAAAGAGCCTCAAATTTTTACATCAGTTAATTGAAAATTATATCATCCCAAAAATTTTTAAGCAGACGTAATTATTCAAAGAAATAATCAAGGTAATGTAGCTGCAAAGATAAGTCTGCTTTAGAATCTGTGAGCCTTTTAGGCGAATATCATGCTTCATAGATGCACTTTTTGCAAAAAATTCCAGGGCCCGGTTTCAATATCTTTAGGCTTAAGCCAGGCTTAAATCTGACTCCAGTGTTTAAACATACGTGGCCAGAGGCTAAAGCCAGGCTTAAATTTAGCTTAAGCCATGCTCAAAATCGGCCACATATGTTTAAACATTAAAGTCAGGTTTAAGCCTGGCTGAAGCCTATAGTCATTGAAACCGGGCCCAGATTAACGTCAAAACTATATTTATTCACGGTTTCTTGTCAGGCCTTATTTTCCCAGAACAATTTTTGTCACTCGGCTATCATGCGCGTATAAGGTCATCACAACTTAAAAAAACAGATCTGTCGATTAGAAACCCAGCACCTTTCTCAGTAAGAAAGAGATCGTTCAGTGATACTGACTTGAGGAAAATTTACTGCATTAATTTCAATTAATGCATGGTTTTATTTTCAGGTTTTAACAAACTTGCGAAATGATTTTTCTAAGTGTCCCGGAAAATCGCTCATGAGCGAGCGCTGAATTTATTATATATGTCCACGCTCCTCTTCAGTTTTACATAGTTGTACGTCCAGTCACGTCCGTAAATGCACAGAAAGACCGGTTTAGGAAATCAGCTAGAGAGAATTCGTGAGCAAAAATGGTCTATAAAACTTTCATAAATGATAAATAGCTTAAAAACTATTAATCCACGGTTTCTAATCATTTTCAAGTATACTTTTGCATAAAAATTTTGATCTTCGTTCCTTCGTTTTGCCCTATTTTCCCCAGAAAATGTCCATTTATTCATTCTGAGAAAGTATAAGAACATATACTCGAATAGGCCATACATGTGCATTGCGCAGGAACCAAATTCTAGAGATCTAATGGGACAGAATTGCCAAAAATAGCACCGAAAATTCAATTCTAAAGGTCTTTCGATTTCTTAGGGAGGTCTTTCAGATTCTCCAGGGGTCCAGTAGACACCCACGCCTATGTGTGGTCCAGACCTCCAGAACGATTCCACATACAAAATTAGTCGCCTAATACCCAAATTTATGTCACAAAAAGCGTTTAGATGTTATACTGGTCATTTTGAAAAAGTGAGATTCAACCTAAATAAAAACCATATGAACCTAAAACGGACCCACTGTTTTGCAATGCAACAAAAGTTAACTGCGTCGTCTTGCATCGCTTTCTCGTAAAGGTGAATAATCGGCTTAAGCAGTTTCTGCCACTTAGTGACTTTTTCATAAATCTAAGAGTTTTTGATCAAATTTTCAACGACTTAATGCAAACGACAAAATCTAATTTTTTTAGATGATAACCATATCGTTCCATTACTGAACAAGTTTGACGAAACGTTCGCTGCATACTTTTCATCTAATGCAGCTTTTTGGACGGGCTTGTAAAAAATTAATAAATAAACTTGCTGCTATGAACGCGCAAGTTTGAGAGCAATGGAAGCATCGCGTGAACGTGTTCACGATTCTAAAATCTACCCACTGATGCTACACTGACCCTAAATTTAGAAAAATACATCAACCGTTTGCATCTTACCGACACGGTATCATCCGCTAAGCATTGGTGCAAACTCTGGCAAATTATTTGCAAGGCCTTTAGTTGACATTCGTATATTACGATATTTTTTTCGATTGTTTGTTTACCGCTAGTGCTTCTGTATTCGTTTAGCCCCAATTTCTTATTGCTGTACGGTTTTTTTCGGCGTTCAGTAAGTCGGCGCCATAATTTGCGCACAAACGAATCGTTTTTGCGTTTACCGTTAAAGTGCACGAGAGGCCCACACATGGCGTTCTCAGGTGATTTTGATGCGGTAGTAAGGAACTGCCTTTCCAGATTCTTTATCACTGCATCCAATCGATCATTCAGCTGTCGAGCTTATAAAAAATTGTTCGTATATGCAACTTATTTTTCATAAAGAAAATCGGTTTCTCATGAATCTAGCACAAATGACTTTTGTTTATAGATCATCAACAGAAAACTGAGCACAGTCATTTTTAAGGAATGGATTATGGACCACTTATTTGCTTCGAATTTCGAATTAGAAGATGAATCACAACTATTTTGCGACTTTTATCCATAAGCGAATGCAGATACAGACAGCCCAAAGTTTCGTTTTTTTGAGACCAGCGTTGTAAAACTCATGACTTGACTATGACCTTAAAGTTCTAGAATTTACATGGGCAACACTTTATTTCCGAGGAATCTGATGGCTTAAAAATTAACGCTCTGTCCCGATTCTCCGACCATCCCGATTCTCCGACAGTCCCGATTCTCCGACTTTCCCGATTCCCCGACCGTCCCGATTCTCCGCCTAATGCTAAGAGAGGTTATTTTAAGATTCGCCAAAATCTCGTTTCTCCGACCGTCCCGATTCTCCGCCCGTCCTGATTCTCCGACCATCCCGATTCTCCGACCGTCTCGATTCTCCGACCGTCCCGATTCTCCGTCCGTCCCGATTCTCCGACTTTTCCCGATTCTCCGACTACAGATTCAAATATGACAGGTGGCAAAAACCACATGTCAATCAACTGCTGAATAGCGGTTGCACATACATGTAATTAAGGACTTATACAGAGATTAAATTATTATGTAATTTTACGGATTTTTTTCATAACGTATTATTTTTGTCATTCAGTAAAATTGAAAGTAATTTTTTTTGTCTGACATTACGATTATTCGTTTCATTTCGACTTTAAAAAGTGAGAATAAACAGAAGTTACATCAAAGTATATCTCCTTGCCTAGCTCGGACTTTTAGTATTAATGCAGTTATATACCTTTGTATGTCAAACGTCTTGAAAACGACGCTAAATATTTTTGTCTAATTTGCATTTTCCATTTTTTTGTTTCTATTTTTATAAGTCAGAGCAGAGTTTCATCGTATTCGGTACGCTGGTTAATCGAATAAATAGGTATCCATGTACCTGTATAAGTGGTCGATTGAATAAGTATATATGTATGTACATATCTGTACGCAAAACACAAATATGCATGTTATGTACATGCGTGGCATGCGTTCGTAGGTACTGCATTATAAATCGTGCAATGCAGTCGTAGTCAAAACTTGTCAAATCTTACCATGGTCGGAGAATCGGGATGGTCGGAGAATCGGGACGGGTGGAGAATCGGGACGGTCGGAGAAACGAGATTCTCGCGAATTTAAAAAAACTCTTTTAGCATTAGGCGGAGAATCGGGACGGTCGGAGAATCGGGAAAGTCGGAGAATCGGGACGGTCGGAGAATCGGGACGGTCGGAGAATCGGGATGGTCGGACAATCGGGACGGTCGGGGAATCGGGATGGTCGGAGAATCGGAACGGTCGGAGAATCGGGACACAATCAAAATTGAAAATTACAAACCTTTTACAAGCGGAAAACTCGGAAAATTTTCAAATTTTTTACTCAAAAAGTGCTAAAGCTTCAAAGTTCTTGGTCTAGAATTCTTGGAGGCCATAAAATCTTTTGTTGACCAAAAATGATATGTCTGGCATCGAAATATGGTTTCCAAGTCACCAATTAATGTCAATAATTAAAGATAAGAAATTCTGGAAAATTATGGAATAATACAGGCGCTCGCGAAATAGGTAGGCGATTTGCGTCAATAGGAAGAGGTCAACCCCACCCATTGCCGACCTTTTACCACGGATGTAATTTAGTTAATGCATAAGTGTCACAATTCTTTAAGATATGCGAATCAAATTTTTTTGATGAAGAATTACCAGCAATCAATTGAGAATCAGCATAATCTAGACTGCCGGGTGCGCTTCGATAAGAATTCGGACTTGGGCTACAGATATCTGAAAAACTCTGGTTAATAGTTAAATACAAACTTCGCTTCAAAATAAAAACCAAATTACTAGGCATTTCAGCTTCTGTAATACAGCGATAACAACACCGATTGCAGGACATGGAGCTGTATCAGGAGCAATTGTGAGGAACCGACCAATCCTTACATATACTTACCACTACTGGTTTTGTAAACGTAAAAAACGTTAAGTATTAAGTTAAATTGTACACAGTTTAAAGCCGATCCATAAAACGCAGTCTGCAGCGTAGTTTATAAATATACGTTTTGGCTCTAAAATAATTTTCACTCCTCTTCCTGATGGTTCTTTTCCCAAACGCACATTAGTTTATAGTCTACAGATTTCACCCTGTTGCATGACTAACGATTTTAAAAGTACCTTCTCATTTCAGAAATCGAGCTCTTGTGATTGTTAAATAGTCGCTGCAATTGGGAGTTGAACCTGAGCCCGGATGCAGAAACACCACTTTGTCAACGTACCACTTTAGGCTCAAAGGGGCACTATATGACGATATTTGAAAGTGTATTTGTTCTATTTGCAGTAGTGAACGTGTAAAGTTTTGTCAAAGCTTTCTAATATAATCTTCAGAAATTCGGTTGGTCATACGACTTAACTTATAGTCTGTCTCACACAAGTTCGGTCATAAATTTTTAAACTATCTCCGCCAATATGCTGACAGATTGCGATTATAGCATTGATCTGAAATATAATTATCGTAACCCTCGGCTTAATGTCGATGAAAATTCTTAGAATTTATGCACGAAGTTATGTGAAACAGACTATAGTTTCGCATCCTGTTTAGTCTGGTTTTTTAAATGCAGACAATGCTTGAAGGCACCTTTTTATTTTACTAAAGTAACTAACTTTCGGAGGAGCAGTGTCAAAAGTGTAAAAATCAGGGGTCGAAAAAACGCATGTTGGTCGACTTTTTACCTTTATGTCTGCAGTATTGACAGAATGAAGTTTACACTCTGGTGGTGGACAAAAAAGACACAAAAATGAAGCACATCTCATGGATTACTCCCTTTCACACGTGGGTGTGGGGGTATGCAATGCATCCCTAGAAGGCCGAAACCCCCCAATAATTCAATTTTCGAATTTTTATTGTTTTTTTTCAGCGATTTTTTGATGCTAATTGATAGTGCTCGATGAGGAACGTTAAAAAATCCATACCACCATGTTTAAGACCATTTTTTACCTGTAAAAAAACCTTGCACCCCTCTACAGACTTTTGGTGCTGCCCACCTATGCTTCCATTGATGTCAGGTTAAACTCTTAAGTAAAAAAACATGTTTTTGACCGCTTTTTGTCTCTCAACCACTCCGGTCATAAAATCGGATGTTGCCAAACTATTGTTGAAATAAGGAACATGTCAGTAATAACACGCCGCACTTGGTCTCGTTTCTTTATACTCAATACTGACTTAGTTTTGGAGGTGCGAAATTTCAACCTTGGGTTAAAAAAAGACGTTTTGGCAGGTTTTTGTACGTCAACTTCTCCCAATATAAGTTGAGACACGATTCCAATTATAAAAATGTACATAGCATTGCGGATCACAAATGCATGTAGGCGCACACCAAATATTGAGTTATTGTAGAGGTGTAAATTTTACACTAAAATATCATTTTATTCCCAGAGCGTTGCAAAACGTGAATTTTTCAAAATGTTCTCCGTTACATCAGGATTACGAATCTGGCTCTTAGATTTCTCTACAACCAGTAGCTATGTGAAGTTTATACTATCATGCCATTGTAGAAATAAAAAGTTTACGCTTAAAATTTGTTTTACTTCCAGAGGGTTGCAAAACATTAATTTTTTCAAATATTCTCCGTAACGTCAGGATTACGAATCTAACTGTATGCTTTCTTTACTCCCAGTAGTTGTGTAAACTTTACACTGAAAATTAACTTTACTTCAAGAGCTTTGCAGATGCTCGTAACGTCAGAATAACGAATCTGAGTGCAAGTTTTCTTTAAACTCAGTATTTGTGTAGAGTTTAAACCGAAAACATTTAATCTGTTTAAGTAAGGTAAGATTGCCTTGTTTAAAAAAGATAATGCTGATGTTCAGAACAATCTTGTTTTTTTACGTTCTAGGACTGCTGTCATTATTTTTGGCATGTTACCTTTTATTTTTACCGACTAATCTGTAGTCTGTTTCACATAAATTTGAGCGTGAATTTGGGAATTTTTCGAAATTAACTCGAACGATAACGATAATACGAACGATCGTATATCAAATCAATGCTATATAATCTGTCGGCTTATTGTCTGACATGGTTTTTAAATTTTAATAGCAAATAAGGCGCATTGCTGCCCCATTTGCTATAGCAACCTTTTTTTAATGGGTCGCTTCGCTCTTTATTAGCAAAAAAGATATATAATCGATGACCAATATGCGAAAAATTGTCTAGAAATTCAATGTCTTATTTGTCATTGTCTTATAATGTAATCATATTATTCTGATTTATTCCTTTTAAATTTTACTGTCTTCTCTTTACCCTCTCTCTAGTATCCATTGTTTGGCACGTTTCAGTCTTACAATATGTCAAAATATTATTAAGAAGCTAAAGTGTTGCCTTTCGCTCAACTGATTAAATTAGTTTTAGATAACAAATTTAATCGAAATGTCACATTTCAGCTAAGCAGATTTCTTTGATCACTTTACAACGACTGATTTTATCTTGCATACGTATTTATGCTTCTTACTTCTTTTTCTGCCCGACGACAATAAGAGAGCATTTTAACCTGCGCATAAAAGTTTGTACTCATTGCAAACAAATGCAAAAAGCTTCATGCAAAATTAGCTGCTAGAAGCAGAAATATTTGAATTTGTATTAACACTTTTTAAAAGCCGCGCGTTTGCTGCTTCCGATGGTTTACATCGAATCGCACGCATGCTATTTTACATTATAAAAAACGGTATTCATGATTTGATATTTTTTGCTGCGAGCTCGATTTCAATGATTATCATCTTTGTTAGAACTGTAAGTGCGAGAGTTACACGTGGCGAACTTGTTGTAGCAGTTCGCATAGGCCATGCCGAAAACAGCTTGGTATTGTATCGGTTAACATAGCCAAACGCGAGTAGCTATTGTTGCGATAGTGTACTTGTGGCTATGCCTTCAGTTTCTCATCTATTTCCCAATTTTCATTATAAAATTCAATAAGATACTTGTCCGGTAAAATAGAGTTAAGTATATGCTAATAGTAATTGTTTCACTTGTTACCGCTTATCGCATTATCGTAAAGACTCGATTCGAGAGTATTTATGTTTGATGTTAGTTTGTCTTAAACTTATGTTTTACTGTATCGATCCCCTGATGGGATATTAGTCTAGTTGGCGTTTTTGACGATTTTATCGTTTGCTCGTTTTATTCGTTGTGAATTTTGTTTTCTCTTTCCCGGCACAAGGCCGTGTGTATATAGTTGAAATAAAATAGAAAACCCACCCAGGGGTGTTATATATCGAGGGTGAGGTCGGTTTGATACGAGCGTCGAGGATTTCTGAGCTTTGGTGGATAGGATAGGTAAATTCCGTGTGATTATTTATTTCGTTCAAAAATTCAATATCCTTTTCTCAATCCTAAAATTAGTCAAAAATATTATTTAATTATTAAGGATGACTGATCAGCTTAGAGCTCGTTGGTGTTGTTTTCGAATTTCAAAGTGCTACACGAATCAGGAACCAAAACATTTCTGTTTGATTCGAACCTCGAAAAGAAGTTAATTAATAAACTTGAGCTAAGATAGGTCAACTAACCTTGCGGCAATTCCGGGATTAGGTAGATACTCTAGGATCTAGGGCGCAGCTGCGAAGACTCCCGACAAGAAGCAGCCAGCAATATTAGGGCTGAGGGAGTCGACGCCGTAGGTCTACAAGGGTTCAGAAGATCGAAGTTGTATTTGACTATGCGATCGGAGCCAGCGCTGAGAGCAGATTCAAGTACTTATATACCTAAGTAAGTCCCGAAGGCAAATACACCCGTCCCTACGTTGATTCCGTAAATATAGGGCGACTCATGCATTTACAGAACCGTTCGTAATTTCATCTTAACCCGTCCCCTATGTGCTTTGTGGCGCCAGATTGCTCTAAAATTCTGATATGAATTAAATAGCAAAATTGAGAGATTGAAAATTGAGCAAAACGGTTAAAATTTGGCATTTTTGTAGAAATAGATACGAGAAATTTAAATCTGAAAACCTCTAGCCTTCATTGTTCCTATATCAAAAGTCATGACTATTTATTCCCGCCATTTTAGGCATTGAAGCTTGAAAACTGAGTCAGTCGCAAAAGTGACGTCATGTTTGCTCGGCGAAAAGTTTTTTATGATGCCGGAAAGTTCTTTGCTATGATTAACGCATTACGTTGAAAAGATAGGCGCTATGCGCCCACCACTGATCGTTGTTGGTCGACATGTACTACTTATAGGTTTGGCCAGATTATCTATCGTGGATTTCGTTTTCTAATATTTCTCTCAATTTCGATCAGTGCTGCACAAAATTATAGTATCAAAGGGAAAACATTAGAATTTTATATCTCAATTTATCAGATCGTAATTCTCAATAGCTTTCATTTTATGCTAAGTAATCCATGGCCTACATAGCAGGTAATCGTCTAAAAACTGCAGCGTGGTATAAATAGATGAAAAAGTGTCGTCATGTTTCAGCTAAAGTTTAGAACTGAAATGTAACGTGAGTCATCATGTACAGATGGGGAGATTAATCTTTCCCCATCAAAGAATACCGCTCTCCAGGCACATAGCTCTGGGGGAAATGGGAGGTCCGGTCCGCACCCCTCCAAAATTCAGAAAAATCGGAGTTTTAAAACGTTATTTTGTGATATTTTTGGCCTTTTTTGGGCTTGGTCCCCGCAAAAATTGGTGTTGGTCCCTCCAAAATAGGACGGCCAGCATAGCGCCTGCCGTCTCTTATTTTGCCTACACACGATAGCTCAAGCATTATTTTGTGTAAAATAAAAAATTTTATTATCTAAAAAAATTAAGATTTGGAATTTTAATGTTTTGTAGCTGTCCACAGTATATCATTTGAATACAATGATCGCGCAATCTGTCACTTAATTGCCGATGATAATTCTTAAGGCTCAAACTTGTGTGTATCTTTTGAATAATGAGAAATTTTTAGAATCTTTTGGATAATAAGCAATTTTTAGAAAGGTAATTCATAGAATATATAAAGTAATTTGTGGGTTTATCTATTTTATTTTTATTTTCTTATTGATTAAGATCACATTTTTGCATAAGTGTGTTTTATGAGAAATAATGCATGTCGATTAAAAAAGCACTTGCTGACAGAGCCAGTTTCATGCAATGCTACCATTTTAATTACCCGAAATAAGAAATTCTCGCAAAATTATGAACAATAAGATGCGAAGAATAAAAAAGTCTAAGCTAACATCAACTCAATCATAATGACTCGAATATGTATCAACCGATTTCTATAAACAGACGCTTTTCATGCAAAACGTTTATCGTAGCATATTTTAAAATCGCATTTGAACGCATTTCAAATAAGTGATTCAAAGTCTACCAACCCCGACAAGGCTTCCACACTTCGGTCACTCGTCCACCTTCGTGTATAAAGTATTTGTCGTATAATGCTGCCGTAGCACAGGACTATAAGCATAATTTCAATTTAAAAAAACCGCAAAAAAGGCGAATCTGATATATTGTTTATTTTCTGAAAGCTTACCCAAAACTACGGCTCTCTTACACGAACTAATGTAGGTATGTCAGCATAATTGCAATAAAAAGGAACGTAATCACCATACCTGGGCGTGGGGGGTTTGTGGGGTATGTACCCCCCAGAAACTAAAATATCCCCCCAGAATTCAATTTTTGACATTTTTTTCGGTTTATTTTCGCAATTTTTTGATGCCAATGGACAGTGCTCGATAAGAAACGTTGAAAAGCGGTGTTTTTTCGCCATACCACCATTTTTAAGGCCATCTCTTGACCTTTGAAAAATCTTGCACCCCCCAGAATTTTGGTGCCGCTCACCTATGGTAATCACTATTTGAAGGGAGGTATCGAAAAAAGGCGTGGTCAAATTCTCGCTGAAAAAAATGGAGACGAAAAATTATTTTTTAGCAAACAATTAGAGTGCAAATTAAAAAACTTTTTGTTACTTCAGTCTTCACTCTCTCTACTCGTCTTATCAAGACAATGATTGTTCGTGACTACGATATTCATCTGACATAAAACATTCCCATCAGATCAGCCGTTACATGTTGCTCCTTGGAATTTTGTTGGGTGCCATTCAATACTTTATAAGCAACCAGAAATTATTTTAATCCATTTGTTTACCTATCCAAATGCTCTAAATGTATGTATTTGTTCAGTGGCGGATCTAGGATTTTCCTACCCTAACTTTTCCTAAAACAGTCAAAAATCGGCCAAAAATTTGCCCTTCACTTGCGAAATAGCGTTTTTTCGGCGTTTTACATTGCCTACTTTTATTTAAAATCACTTTTGACGCAACATTTTTGCAAAAAAAGTTTGAAATTTTCGACAATTTTATGCGAAAAAAATAATTACACTTCTTTGACTTTTGCGATAATGTGGCGCGAAGCGCCATAAAATTTGTGAGATTCAGGCGGATGGTCAATTAGAAGCTCGATTTACTGCTTAATTTCCTGCATTTATTGCATTTGAAGCAAAACGTCGAAAATGCTTGGTTGAAAATGGAAGAAAACTATGCTGAAATAGCTTTTTCTAATATTGATATTGTTTTGAAACCTATTCCAGGAGCAAAAAATGGCTTCCAGGTCGCCAAGAAGGAAATAAATGCCATTAACAGGTATTAGCCGGCGCGAAGCACCGGAAAAATTAGAGAAATTATGCTCATTGACGGCCAAAAATTATTGTAAATTACATATCCATTCTTTATTCTCGCCATTGGGGGCGGCTGCCACCCCTGCCATAGGTGGGCAGCACCAAAATTCTGGGGGAGAGTGCAAGATTTTTTAAAGGTCGAAAAAAGGTATTAAAAATGGTCAAAAGGCGAAAAAACACTATTTTTCAACGTTTCTCGTCGAGCACTATCCATTGGCATCAAACAATGGCGAAAAACTTTTCAAAAATCGAATTCTGGGGTCATTTTGGTTTCTGGGGGAAGTATTTTGGTTTCTGGGGGTGCATACCCCAACCCAACACGCCCTGTGTGCCCCCGGCCCTTTTAAATCCACCCCTGTGTTTATTTGATTTTCAGATTAATCTTCAGTCTTAATTATCCTCGCTATTACTTGAAATCAGACCTTAATCGACGTAAAAAATGGAATACTCGTCGTAGAAAAATAAATGAGCGATATGAAGACAAGACAAGCAAAGGTACTTGAAGAGATAGTGACTTGCAGTATAATTCTAAAATAAACTGTCAGATTCGCTAGACACGCAGATCAAACAAGTACCTATGAGTGAAGGTCATGCGTCTTCTTGGGAAAATGGTGCTTAAAGGCTTCAATCCCCGTATGGCTGCTATGATGACCCCGAAATTTCTAATCATCCAAGAAACCTATGAAGATATGCTACTTCAAGCAATTTTAACAACTTTTTGGTGCAACGTTAAATTTTTTTAGCCATATTAATCATACTTTTATCAATTGCGTCATATTTTAATGAGATCTTTATTATACATTCATTGGTTAAAAAAGGAAGAGCGAGCATCCACGGGAACGTCGAAAAAGGTATTTTTGACATACTCTCATAGTTTTTAAGTCCAAAAGAGGTACTGGAGGAAGCATTTCTGAAACTGAACCCCCAATTCTCAAGCCGAACAAGTATGGTGAAGATGTAGGAGAGCAGATCAGGCTCGATATTGCAGTAAATCTATCACATCCAAAAGGCTAGCGCTAAAGCTTTGTTCCAAGTCATAGATCAAAAACACGTACGTAAAATTTAATGAAGAAAAGAGCAGACGGCTTGAACCAATGAATTTTCCACGAATATCGTAAAATAAAAGCTAGACAAGTGACATCATGTATTTCTGTCCTCGGAATATTTAACCACATACTTTCTGAATTATTTTACATTTAATACTTCAGAAAAAAAACAGAAACGAGCGAAGCAAAAGGGCTTTTACAAACGCTTCGTACTTATCCAGAGTGGCCCATAAAAAAGGGTACCCAATGTTTTGATGATAACTATAGCTGTATTATCCATATTGCAAACTTGTAAACGTTTTTAGAAAGCACAAATATAGAGCACCAAAATCGCAAAGTTTCATGAGTTACCCTTGTCATTCAGTTTTTGGTTTACACTTTTTTAAACTTCACTTTTTAGTCAGTTACAACGAAAAAGTTGTCAACTAGCCTTAAAAGGGCACGTAAACTCCTCATTATAACTTTTTTCTACTAAACCTAGAATAATGCGACTTATATCACATGATAGAAGAAGCGTTGGCTCTAGGATTTCTAACTAGTGGTGCCGAATTACGAGAATTCCTTTGTTCAGACCTGTTTTTGTAAACCAAATTTATTCTGCGATACAAACACAATTAGAGTAAACATGAGAAAACCCACAAAATTGAACTGAAAGGAAATTATAACCTTAACAATTTTGAAGCTGAAAAGATTAAAAAATAGAATAAAATTGCTTTAATAGCTTTCTAATCCGAAAAAAAATTAATGGCGCTTCAAACACAGATTAACACTTCTAATTGCAAGCTTTTTTTGTCGTAACTTACTAAAAAAGTGGTGTTTACAAAATTATAAACCCAAAACTTGATATTCACGTAACTATAGTCTGTGTCACACAACTTCGGTCATAAATTTTAAAACCATCTCCGACAATAAGCTGACAGATTGCGATTATAACATTGATCTAATATACAATTATCGTAACCCTCGGCTTACTGCCGGTGAAAATTCTTAGGATTTATGCTCGATGTTATGCGAAACAGACTGTAAATAAAACTTAGCGATTTTATTGCTCTATTTTTGTGCTTTTAGATAAAGTTTACAATTTTGCAATATATCTAATACAGTTGTACTTATGATTAAAACATTGGGTACCACACGTGGGCGTTTCGGGGGTATGCATCCCCCCAGAAGGCCGAATACCTCCCAGAAATCAAAATACCCCCTTCAGAATTCAATTTTTAAAATTTTTTTGGGTTTTTCCGCAATTTTTTGATGTTAATGGATTAGAACGTTGAAAAGCGGTGTTTTTCGCCATACCACCATTTAGACATAAAATGATAAATTTTAACCCTAGTCATTAGTCATACTTTGCAAAGCAGAAAAGTGGCTTACGTGGTACGGATAAAGGTATAATTCGGATCCTATAGGATAACGCTCGAAGTTTATGCTTTGGCCAGGTACGCACTTTATCTTCCCAAGTTCTTGAGTCATACTAATCAATCTTTGAAAAAATTGAAAATTTCCGATAACGAAAAAATCATAAAGAGCAACAAATATCAATCTGACGCCCCTAAGTAATCAAATTTAATTTTACGACGCATATGCTAAAGAATCCTTGAATCGGAATTTGCCTTATAACTTAATAATATTGATTAAGTTGATGTCAGGTTTCTAGTTATGATAAGGTACTCGAGCAATACTTAAATTAGCGAAATTTGAAAGGTGTTCGGCACTGAAAATAAACAAATCATTTGAACAACTTAACGTTTTTTTAGGCAAGCCAATCTTGCTCCCAAGTTTAAGAATATCGTGCAGAAATTTGAAGCCTTATGCACTGGATTAGGTTGCGAATCCATAAGTTACGAATTATCTATCGGCAATCGTTAACAAAGTATAACAAAGTTGATGAAGCGATCAATCATATTGACCAGAATTTTCCACAAAGATGCATACGAATATCGTGTAAACGAGTCACAAAAGAAGAAGCTCAATATATTAGCTTGGTGTCAGACTATGGAAATATCAAGAAATCTAGATGTTCGATATTTTCATACATGGGCATGGGGGTGAGAGGGGGTTATTTCCCTGAGCTTTAAAAAACTGATAGCTTTACAGCCATTTTGGCCGAAAAACATTGCTATTAAGCCTTTTATAGGCCCATAAAACTAGCTATATAACCTTTTTTGGATTCAGAAACATAATGTTTGAATTCTCAAATGCCATACAGTTGTTTTTTCTGACTTTCAAAAGGATTTGTACCTTCAAAAAAGGCTGGATAGCTGTTTTCAGTCAAAGAAAGCTATATAGTTACTTGCGTTCAAAAAGGCTATATATTTGCTACAAATGCTCGAAAATCATGGTTTTAAAGCGATTTTTTTCGCTGAAGAATAATTTTAACAGAGTACTTAGCTGTCTGCAAGTTTTCGATTCTCACCCTCCCTGAATATTTGACCTTGCGCACCTATGGATGTTTTATCCATTTAAGTGCATCGTCTATAGTTGGAATGATTAGCATGTTTGTTGTTACAGTTATACAGTGACGGATCTGGATTTTCGTGAGGAGGCAGTTCCAGAATTTCCACAGATAATGCAAAATATATCAAAAGATCCATTGTACGCGTTTTTAGCCTTTTTTAATCGCCTAATTTTATTCAAAATTAGTTTTTGCCAACAAATACACCACAGATAATTTGTGAAAAATTCTTTAGCTTTTATTATCTCTGAATTCTATTGATGGAATAGTCGAAATGTTCAAATACTTATTGTTCTATTCAATGTAATTAAAATATGTTGCAATCACTACATTTTTGCTCCTTTTATAATTGAAAGTCAATTAAAGATTTGCAACTATAAAACAATATTTGCGGCGCAAAAACATGGCTTTCGAGACGTCAAAAAAGTCATTACATTCCGTACATAATTATCTGGAAAAATAAGAGAAAAGGCCAAAAATGATGGTCAAAAAATTATTTAAAAAATAAATATTTATTTTTTACTCCTTCAACTACTATGTCGAACCGATGGGAGCTGCCGCGTTCTCGACCCCTTAAACCCGTCTTTGCATGCATGATATATTATTCAATTCCAAGCCGGCTAATGCAATATTTTCCACACACAAAATTCTGTTGCATTTATGAAAATAGGCACACAAAAACTGAGCTAACTTCAAATGCGGTTCATCCTTTATAATGACGTAGCCCCCAGACAAAGCGTCTTCGCCCTGTTTAGTCAGGGCCAAGAAACCGCAATCAATTATTAATTCATTTCGTTCTTTGTAATGACCCACGACTCGAGTAAGTACCGTACATGCTATATCACTCAGATCGCACGAACCAAGCGAGTACTGCTGAGCATCTGGACAATAAAAGAAAGACATGCTGAAGAATATTTTAAGGCGAGTGAACATTAATAAGCAGCATGGCCGGTCGAAATTACAGTCAAGTGAGGTTCATTTGCAGTAGCATAGCTGGCCTTCTGAATTTGGGGGAGGGGGCGAAAGTTTTGAAGTCGGATATCTCAACAACTATATGCTAGTAGATGGACAAAAACAATGTTTTTTTAGATTTTCTCAGCGAAGAAGAAATTTGAAAAAATTCGACTTAATTTTAATTATATCAAATAAATATGTTGTATATAAATAAAAAAGACGCAAAGCACCCAAAAATTTTAGGTTTAAATAGCTCGAAAAGTGTGCTAAAATCTATTATAGCGGTCTTTCAGATACGCTTAGAGAATTTCTACTTGTTTTCCTCTAAGGGACCCTTGTAAAAAGTATTCATACTCCCAAAACTTGGGGGAATAGTTTCCTCTTCCCCTGTCCCCCTAACAGTTACGTCCTGCTCAATTGATCTAACACTGAGAGGCCAAACAACCACGCAACCACGCAGTCTGTAAGTATACCAATCGTCAAACTATTTAACAAGATTGATACAGATGAGAACGTGTGGACACATAAAACTAAACTCAGAAAGCTTCAAAAATAGTACTGTGATTGAGATATGCTGAATTAATCTCGTGAATAATACCATCTAGCTTATAAATTCAGTGTGAGATAAATGCATGTTTACATAAGTTAATTTTATCTTTAAACAACAGAAAACAGTGAATTGTTGTCAATAGTTCTTTTATTACTTCATCAAATCTTACAAAAAAAAACAGGAAATAGATGCAAAAAATGTTAGATTCTGAACAAAGAGGTTATGATTGTGCAAAGATTACTTCTAAGAATTTAATTCACGCGCTTATTCTGAGCTAGTCGCCGACAACTTTCGAAATTTTGCTGACAAATGCTGAAAAACTGTTAAAATTACTATCACTTCGCCCCTAAAAATCTTTGTACAGCGTACAAAGATGGCTTCAGATATCTTAATACGAGTCTTAAAATCCTTGTCCCGTACAAAAAGAAACCATGCTCCTGAATTTTCTGCCCTTATCCTTCCGAGAAGTCTAAACGTCAAATCCCGCAAATGTTGTTGACAATCACTTCAAAACAAAAAAAATGTTTAAACATATTGAGAGCATTCATTTTATGAAGCCTGCAATACATTTACCCTAAAAGATAAATTAGAGTAGGTATACTGCATTTCGTAGAAAATGAAATTAATACAGCAGGAATTGAAGAAAGGGCAATAGAAAGAAACCGACTTCCCAATCCACGACTCCGCTGACTGAAATACCATCTTTGGTAAGAATCGTCAGAAAACGGAAATATCATTTATAATTAGATCGCTCCTTTTCTCCCCGGAAATACGTTTTTTGCTCCACTTACCATAAAAAACGTAATTTCCAGGATGAATTTCGTCGATCGTGCTCAGAACTGTCGACGGAACACTGCAGCTTGGAGTTGATCCAACTGAAACTGAGACAGTATCTATTTTTAACGTCGCTTCTAACCTTAATTGAGAATAGAAATAAGATTAAGTGCAAGTCAAACAAAAGTTATTCAAGGCTTCATTAGACTCTGGTAATAATTCAACAAAATTAGAATGACTTAAAATTGACAAACAAAAATAAACGCAAGTCGCGTTCAGACATGCACAGCATGGGAATTCTGGAAAGAGGGGGTGAAACAAAAAATATTTTGAAGTGCCTTTTTGGATTCAAAAACGAAAACGGTGAATACACGTCAAAAACATCTGACGATGCACTATCTTTCTAGAACGTGAAAACATTAAAAATTGAAATAATTTGAATGAATTGGACAAAATATAGTTAAAAAAAGGAGTATACGGCTCGAAGCATCGAAAATTTGAAGCTTTCGAGCAAGAAGGTATCTAAAAGAGCTTAAAACAGTACCTTTTCTATAAATTTTTTAAAAATTTGCGAATTCTGGGGGTGATAAAATTTCTGAGGTGACAGAGCAATTAAAAAAGAATTCTCAGAATGATTTTCACGTCGGAAAATGACAACTGGCAACAAAACAAACAGCATGAATAAAGTGGCATACTTTTCCGAAAACTGTATTAGCCGATCTACTGTAGAGTTCTGAACATCTTCAACGCTACATCCGGTCAACATGATATTGTAAGAATCGCCACAATGAACGTAAAGGCCAGCGAAGCGCAAGAAATTAGAATTTATCATAAATTTGACTATGTCAATGCCTTCGTCTATAGCAGTGTACGGCAATCCGGCTAAAATTTAAAGATTGAAAGTAAACGAGTATCGCGAAAAAGCCGTTTAAGTCATTCGCTGAGATAAAAGCATCGAAAATGCTAAGAAAAAATAAACCACAACTTCTTTTTCTTCGTATTCATTACCATGAAGGCAGCATGAAGATTCAAAAGCACTTTTTCCTAGGGATTATGCAGCTGTATCGTGGAATCTGTGGTCATAGCAGGGCCTCCAAGAAGCTCACATAAGAACCTAGAGATAAAAAGCGATTGATAGAGTTAATTATACATGTACAGCAAGGGAATTCTGGTTGGAAGCCAGGCCCAAAAAAATTTTAAACGAAGAGTACAAGTCAAAAACACTGTTTTTTACGTTTGGACAATGCTCGTTCCTTCTAGAACACAAAAAAATAAAAATTACGGAAAAATTCGAGAAAAATTGACTAAATTGAACAAAATATAGTCAAAAGATATGTATGTACATGGCGCAAAGCGCCAAAAATTTGACACTTAAGAGCCACAAATTAGCTAAAAACGCTTGAAAATGCACACTTTTTAGGAAAAATCGAAAATTCTAGGGGTCGCAGCCATTTTGCGGGGGGTCCGTAGCCACTCCCCCAAGAATAAGTATGGTGTCAATGATTTTAAAAAATAACATTCAGTGACGGAAAATTAATGTTCAAAGATTTCCATAGATTTGTAAATGCTGTAGGAAAAAATGATCACTTCTATTGTATCCACAATCTATTTCTAGGAAACAAGAGAGTTTCTTGCTATGTGAGCTGATTCTAGCTAGATATTCTTCCAAGCTTCGTACGGCTTGGAAATTGTCAAACATAACGTGAAAGGCGGTCAACGTTTGATTGAGACGATTACAGCTAATACAAAGAAAAAATACGGACAATGTAAGTAAAAATTAACTTATGCATTCTGCTAAATTTTCAAAAAGTTATATAATCAAAACTTTGCGTTTTCAACATAATCTCTGAATACTCACTAGATTTCGTCAATATCCAAATGAAGCGGGCGAAACAAGAGCGACAGCTCGAAAATATGCCTCACTTTTCTGCTCAGCAATGTTTGGATTATAGCAAGACCAGTTATGCACATTCTGGGTTTAAGCCTTTCTCTCCCCGGAGGACTAAAATCAGAAAATTTCCAAGGGTAAAAGAAGGCAAAGATTATGAATATAAGTGGAGAAAATAAAAACTTTTTGCAAAAGTTATTGAAATCGGTGAGACAGATACCACCAACTATGGTAGTTTTGACGCTATTTAAACGCTGATACTAATTTTTAAGATTAATTTTACATTATAAAGGCCGACTCTTTTCATCTACTAACCCCCTCCCTATACCAGCATGCATCTAGAGTATGAACGACCCAATCGGTTGGCAAATCAATTATCGTTTGAGGCAATGCAATTATGGTATGTAGACCAAATATAAAGACAGTGCTCAGGATCAGTCATGTACGTACCAACATCACGGAACTCAAGGATTTTAGAGGTAATATCATTTAAAAAAACTACAACAAATCGGGTTTCATGGATGCATTCGGTATAAATTTATACTGTTTTGAAGGCAGAGGTGACAATTATTGATAACCCTGGCTGGGAGAGCTATCCTGAACAAAATACTGCTAAGGCAACGTTTCTATTTTCTCGGAAGACTAATGAATTATGATAATTTTTAGCTCAATGTATGAATTTTTGAGCGGTTGGTGCGAAGCCAAGTAAATAATTTCTCTGACCGAAAAGACCGTTAATTTCAATAAATTTAAAAAGTAGGTAAGTATTATTTTAAAAGTTTAAGAAAAAACATATCGACAGGAGCCAAAAAATATGTCATTTTCGACACATTTGCTTTGATCGTTTACAAGTTAAAGAAGTCACTTGGGAGCAGTGTTTTTTGTACAAGGTCCGTTTGTACATGTAAAAAGATGGTCCTCAAAAGTCTTTGTACATTTTGTACTACATGCAAATTTCCGTGTACAATAATATAGTTCAGTAGCGATTTTAGTGTGGTAAAACATGGTTTCCGATCTTTGGTAGTGTATTTTAGCTAATTTCTGGGTTTCTGACGCCAAAAATTACTAAAAATTGTCTCTAAACGGCGCGAAGCGCCGAAAAATTTGACATTTTTCCTATTCTAAATGCAAATTCTGTTATTTCAAAGATATATAAGACAAAAAATTACTCATTTCGGCGCGAAGCGCCGAAAATTTTTGGGAATTTTACACCTTTTTACAGTTTTCGTCTTCCCAAAACTTCTGTACATTTTGTACACATAAATGTTTGGGTAATATATGGTACAGTAACCATTTTAGTGTAGTAAAATCAGAGTTGTCCGACTTTTGGTAGCGTATTTTAGCTAATTTCTGGGTCACTAAGGGCAAAAATCACTGAGAATCGTCTTAAAACGGCACGAAGCGCCGAAAAAATTGACATTTTTCTTTTCTAGCCGAAAAATTCGACATCTTGAAAGCGTTAACTGGACGAACATGGAGTGCACAAAAAGAAACGATTCTGCTAACATACAAGGCCATTGGTCGTTCAATTTTGATTATGCTGCACCAGTTTGGACGCCGTCAATTAGAACATCTAATTTTGAAAAACTGCAAAGCTGTCAAAATACGGCGCTCCGTTTGGCCACCGGTTGCCTTCAACTCACGTCAATCGACCACCTGCATAGCGAAACCAGAATGCTATCTGTATCGGATCACAACCGACTGTTGGCTGACCAATATTTCGTCGTATGCCTGCATAACAACCATCCAAGCAGGCAGTTATTCGGCTGTCCTGGGCCACCTTACCGGCGTCAAAGAAATTTCCGGCTCAAACCAACACTAAAAATGTACTCAGAGACTAGAGTTCAACGCCACTTAAGAAATCTACCTCCGCTTACGACACTTCACCAATGTCAAAACAATCTCCACAAGAAGGCAGTGATCGCCAGCCGACACCGCTTTATCAAACCAAAGCCTTTCATATTCCGTCGCCCACCAAACATCGCCGCACAAGGAACAAATCTTCCACGTTGCTCCAGAGCCAAATTGCACAACTAAGGAGTGGATACAGCTACCTATTGGCATCGACTAGTAGCCGCCTCGATAACACTGGCCAAATGTCTGATCTTTGCTCTCACTGCCTGGCGGCGACAGAAGATACACTTCACCTCTACGAGTGCCCGTCACGGCCTTTACAAGCAAATATCATCGAATTATGGAGGAAACCAGTAAAGGCAGCAACCGCATTAAACATTTGGTCAATGGTATCATGTCCGGCAAATACAACAACAACATTTTTCTTTTTGAAATGCAATATCTGCCATAATAAAGATATATAGAACACACAATTACTCATTTCATTGCGGGGCGCCGATAATTTTTGCGAATTTCAGACCTTTTTTGCAATTTTTGTCTTCCTAAAAATCTTTGTATATGTACAAAGACGGTCCCGAAAAGTCTTTGTACATCGGGAAAAATCTTTGCCGAGTACAAAAAGAACACTGATTGGGAGTGAGAATTGAATAACCGGAAAATTGCTCGCCAATATTTACTAGACAGCAATTGCTCCCCAACAATTGCTCGCCTATCAATTGCTCGCCGAACAATAGCTCGCGGAACTATCGTTCGCCACAAAATTCCTACCCAGCAATTGATCGCCAATTACTTGTCAAGCTTTGACGACTTATATAAATTAACATGCTCGCTTTTCGCCAAGTCTTATTCTATTTATCTAAAATCATGCGCGTTACGGGGGAGATTAGGTGTTGGATTCCGCAGCCATAGTCAGCCGTCCGCCAATCTAACCTCACCACAAAAAGCAAAAAATTGCATTTTTAGGCCATTTCAAATGATTTTTCCTATATTTTTTGAGCAAAAATTGAAGGCCATTTACCCTTCACCGTAAATGGTAAGCTGCATATACATGATCTTGTATAAACAATCTTGGAGGAAGAGGATTTGGGGGTTTCAACCCCCCAGAAAAACTTTCACCCCCCAGAAATCCCATCAACAGAATTTGCGAGTTTTCGAAAGTTTCAAAAAAATTTCTGAAAATTCATAGATAGGGCGCTTTTTTAAGCGTTTTTAGCTATACATTTGCTCAAAAGAGTCAAATTTTTGCCATATACTCATGTTTTGCATATATTTTGCTCAATTTTTTCGACTTTTTTGATTTTTTTTCCAAAATTTTTCGATGTTTTTATGCTCTAGAGAGATAGAGCATTGCCAGAAACACCGAAAAAACGACGTTTTTGACGCGAACCTACCATTTTTGGGCCCAAAAAAGGCAGATTAAAATTTAAATCCCCCCAGAATTCACATGCTGCGCACGTCTGGTCAGCTGTATCCACCACCCTTAACTTTGAGCCATACATTTATGAGCCGCTAAGCTAAGTGCAATAAAATTGCTTGCGGATAATCAGATCATAAATGTAATGGCTCAAAAATATGGGTGTGTGACAGCCGACCATTTAAGGTGAAGGGTAAATAGCCTTCAAATTTTTGCTCAAAAACATAACAAAATTCATCTACAAATGGCCTAAGAATGCAATTTGTCGCCTAAATCTTGTGGTGGGGCGAAATTGGGAGGCTTACTCTGGCTGGGGAATCCATCACCCAATTCCTCTGTAACGCTTAAGATTCAGATAAATAGAATAATTGGTGAGCAATCACTGGACGAGCAATTGTTTGGCGAGCAATTGTAACGCGAGCCATTGTTAGGCGAGCAATTGTCCGGCGAGCAATTGTTCAGCGAGCAATCGTTCGGCGAACAATTGCTAGGCGAGCAATTGTTGGAAAGCAATTGTTGCCGAGCAATTGCTGGCGATCAATTTTCCGGACACGGAGATTTTGTGCTTGACTACTCATAGATCCCATACTGTACATATTTGTGTCTAACGAAATAGTAAGAAGTTGTCAATACGAGAAAGAAGCAAGAAAGGAGAAAGAAAATGAGGAAAATAAATAAGCAAATAAATAGATAGATAAATAAAAAAGCAAATACTAAATTTAAAAAAATAACAATTTTTTAAAATTAAAAAATCGTCTCTTTATATGATTTTTTTACGTCCCTTTTTCATTTTTCTTTTCTTTTTTATGTAAGTTTTCCGTTTATAATCCTGCCTACTTTTTCTGTTTCATTTAGACTTTTACGCCTCATAAAACATGTAACTCTCTCATGATATAATTTTTAGGTACACTTGTGCTATTTCACGCGTCCTTTTTGTTTCTGCATTGACCATATTTGACTCACTTTCGGAAAAATTTGAAAAAACTTTTCTATGAAAATTAAGTCTAGTTGTCTATAAAGTCGCAGGCCTAGCAGCGTCGCTAACCTACTCGTAAAAGATATTTTGTACATGAGCAATATGAGAAAAGTTATGAGTGAAATGTAACAATTCGACTTTTCTTAATAAAGTATTTGTCTAAATTAGCTAGTACTTTATTATTATACACAAAAAAGCTCCTAAATTTATCACCCTTCAACCAAATGCAAGGCTTACAATACAAGTCTTGCTCAACAAAGCAGACGTACATACGTATATATTAAGTTGATTAAGAAAGAAAAAATTAATGTATTATAGAACAGACCTTCATGACTATAGCTATTTATAAAAATAAGCGATTAAAGCAGCCACTGTTCTGAATTTAAAAGCTAGAGAAAAATCATGAAACAACACTTAAAATCACTTTGTTATTAGTAGCAAAAACACTCACTCTTCAAATTTGTGATACGTTAAAGGATAAGCGTAAAGAATGTCCTCGAATCCGTGTTTCGCGAAGAAATAAGCTTCTCTTAAAGTTGAAACTGCAATGTTTTTCTTCTTACCTCCAGTCATCAACATTCCGCCTTCGCTACAAAAATTTACGAACAAATATTTGAATACGGGCGCCGACAGTGATTCCAATGCAGTTATACGTGTTGAAAAAGGTTTCCGTCAGATTTTATTGATTTATCGAAAATGTATTAATCTGATATAAGCTTGAGCATATGCAATTTTCTTAGACATACAACTGAACAGAGAGCACGATATCCTAATCTCGACATTTTCACATTAGAAAGTTACAAAATAAAGAAGAACGAAAGAATTGGTCACAAGGCAAAGCGCTATCGTGATCATCATTTAAATTTTGTGTTACACTTTGAAACATCAATATCCAAATCGAAATTGTATTGATCAGAACAGATAGTATACTTCCATATCTACAATTGAGATTCATTTCTTCCACTTTAACTCGACCCATAAAATCGAGACGATCTGATGAAGCAGGTTTACTAATCACTTAATGCTGTTATGATCTCCAACGTTTTCAGATTATCATTTTCGAGATAGATAGGATTTGACGGTAGGTAGTGAAGCGATAAGAAATAGAATTGGGGATCTTAAGAAGTTCAGAAGAGAAAGATGTTGCGGGAAAGATGGAGCAAAATAAGGAACAAAAGCGGACAAAAAATTGAAACAGTGCTTGAAATCGACCGAAGCTAAGAATCATGGTGGCCATGCGGTGCATCTATATTCTTGCCCTCCAGAATAACTGAAGACTTAAATACAATGCTACTGACTGGCATAATTTCCAAGTAGGTATACTAAGAAAACAAAGCGCGCCCTTTTTCATGCATGAGACACAATTTTAGCTCATTAAAACAAATCCTCAAAATTTTCGGCATTTTGCGCCTAAACCTATGTATTTCCTGAGTTTCTTTTTCAGAATAATGACAAAAATGGTTAAACATTTACCTATTCAAGAATTTGTATGAACAATGCACTTCATTAATAACAATCTAACTATAGAGCAAAGCATGCAAATGACAGTGTTTTTCTGCACAAGGTCCATTTGTACATGTACAAAGATGATCCCCAAAAGTCTTTTCACATTTCATTTTGTACATTCAAATTTTTTGCGTGATATAATATAGTACAGTAGGTAGCGCTTTCAGTTGTGGTGAAACAGGGATTTTTGATCTTTGGTAGAGTATTTTAGCCAGCTTAAGGGTTTCTGACGGCAAAAAATACTGAAAATTGCCTCAAAACGGCGCCAAGCGCCGAAAAATTTGACATTTTTCCTCTCAAAATGCAAATTCTGCCATCATCAGGATATATAGAACAGACAATTACTCATTTCGGCGCGAAGCAGTGAAAATTCCCGGGAATTTTGCACCTTTTCACAGTTTTTGACTTGCCAAAAATCTTTGTGCATGTGCAAAGACAATCCTCAGTCTTAGTTCATCAGAAAAAATCTTTGCCGAATAAAAAAAACGTGCCAAATGACCTGGCGATTTGCTATGCAGGCGTGCGAATGGATTCGTGCAAAAAAGCCCTGTCTCGTACATTAAATTATATTACCCTTTACTCGTATCGCACATACATAACGTTATGCATATTAAATCCTTCAGGATACGATGGGAATGAAGATATGTCAAAATATTGAAAAAAACAATATACAAGAATAACATCTCGCGGTCAATACCTTTGTGTCAGTTAAAAATATTACATGGTTTTGTGAGTTTTCATGTGGGGCCTCAGACGCACGCCTAATTTCTGACATCGTTCGATCATTCGTTCACAATTAGCCTTCAGCACGAACAAATCGACGCAAAAAGCCGGGGTAGGCAATTCAGCTAATGTTTTTCCAATAAATGAAACTTGCTCATCGTTATACATGGCCGCTAATTCACGAATGAATGACGATCAATCGGAAGGAGCCGCGAATGAAAATTAACCTTATCTGTATTATAAGACAGCTGTAAATGTAATACGACTAAACTATAGTAAGTTACAAGTAAAGCGCATAATTTGTTTGGAATCCTCCCATCTTAAGAACTTGACTGAAAGAAAACTAATTCTCATCTCTCGCAAGCATGCACGTGTAACAGGAAAGGAGCACAAATGGGTGTTGAGGATCTGCTGACTGGATCCCCGGAATCTGGCGAGCCCTTCAATCTAAGGACCCCCAGAATTAGAGTTTTGATCTGTTTTTCGTGGGTTTGGCATCATCGGACCCCCAGAATTTGGCTGCTGTCCTTTTATGGGCAGGAGTATGGAAGATCCAACCACCTACCCATATCATCACAATAATTCAGATTTTTCAACTCCTTGATTTATCCATAGTTTAGATGCACTGAACTTCTATGTAGAGGATAAGAAATTTAGTGGCCAAAAAAAGGCGAAAAACACGCCTAAAATTTTACTCAGGTCCCATAAGTCATTTTGTGTTTTGGAGGATCCAAAAACCCTCACGTTCATGGGTGCTTACGACTAATTCACCTTGGTAATAGCGTTGGCAAAGTTCAGACAACAGACATGAACTCGAACTGGATGCACCCCACTTTACACGAAAAAGGAGTTCGGATGCAACCCGAACCTGGAGCTGAAAAAATGGGTGCACTGGTTCAAAATGACTTCACGTGTTAAATGCGTATGTGCCAAGGGAGAATTGAAGGCGAAATCTTTACGGCCACAGAGCTGCACACTTTGCAAAGTTTGCTAGCTTAAATATGTTGAGAATCAAAAGGATAATCTCTCTTCTGGGGCTGGGAGGGCTCCAGCAGGGTCCGCCCCGGAAAATTTTGTACAAATAGCACCTTAAAGCTTATTCGTAACATTAAAATTTACTTACATGCATAAAACCAGCTCAAGTTTGGTTCTGAAATCAGCCTCAAAATTGTCAAAGTTCTCACCGAAATTCAATATCAACACCAAAAAGCTATACCATTCTCGCTTCTTGCTCTGATCTCATTTTCTGCGTAAAAACTATAAAAAACAAGACACAGATGCAAATAATGACCACAAGTGGGCGTGAGGGCTGTGCACCCTCAGAAGAGCGAACACCCCCACCCCAAAAAACCAAAACAACCCCAGAATTCAATTTTTGAATTTTTTTATTTTTTTATTGCATTTTTTGACGCCACGTTGAAAAATTGTTTTTTCGCCATACTACCATTTTTAAGATCATTTTTTGACCTTTGAAAAATTTTGTACCCCCAATTTTGGTGCTTCCCACCTATGATAATGACCGAATGTTGAGCGTTTTAACCCAGCGCTTCAGGCTGAACAGATTGCCATTACCACTTCTGGAGTTGAAAAATTTTCAGCTTATACGAGTATGGTGAAAATCCAGGGGATAACACGAGTATGGTGAGAATCCAGGGGATAAGCTCTGGATCTGGGGTGGTGCGCTGAGGTGCTTCCAGTGGGTTTCACGTCAGAGCCCCGGAAGCTTTTATTGAAAGAGCACCAGTTGAATCGTGACGTTAAAATTTGCATAAAATCAACATAATTTTGTTTCTGAAATAAGCCTGATAATGATCGAACTTCATCACTAAATTCTTTATCGTTGCCAAAAAATGTCTATCGTTATTGCTTCTTGCAAAGATCTCATTATCTGCGTTAAACCTGAAGGAAACGAAGACTTAGATACAAAATATGCTTCAGGATGTATAACATTGAATATAGAGTGTTCCGAGCATTTGTGAGTAAATATATAACAATGGCGTGAAGCGCCAGAAAATTTTTGCGATTTTTTCCTAACAAAAGCAAGGAGAGAAAAGTAAAATTTACCTCCAAATTTCATTTGGGGGTGGCACTTGTCCCTCCCCCTGGATACGGGCCTGATGCCACTAAAGTCTAGTAGCGCCAACTTTTCTGTGATGAGCGACTCTCTATTCTCCATATAAAGCCACGCAATCGCTTAGGAGGCTATCAGCTCAAAAAAATCCAGAATTGATAAGAAGCAGAATTCGATACAGGGTTAGTCGACCATAACTAGTCAAACATAATGACTTGTTGCACTCATTTTTATGAGTTATGCAAAAATTAAGTCAGTTCAGGGTGCACCCAGCCTCTCTTGAAATAACCCAAACTGGGGTGCACCTAGTCCAGAAAAGCATGAGTGAAGCCTTGGCAGTCAGTGACAAACGAACTTATTTCAGGTAAGTTGAGAAATGTCACATGATTGATTTGTCACACTCTTGAAATGTTTGCTAACTGTACACATTTGTTTGTATTTCAGAACATCTGATTCATAGCAAAATAATAGAGTCGGAGATACGATTCGCCTTCTAGTGATTGTAGAACAGAGTACGCCTATAAGCCCATATCACCAAAAATGGTGAAACTGCGAGACTTTTCAACATATTTCAGGATGCTTTATCCATTGACGTCTTAAAAGGGCATATTTTTTAAGCGAAGCAATATCCGTGTTCTGATCAGAAGTTTTCACCGACGATAACGAGGCGCGAAGCGCCAAAATCTCTAGTATTGTAGAAAGAATGCTTATTTGATAGGAATTAAAGATGTATACGTACTCACACTTGCATATCCCATTGAACGATATCCGAGAAACTATTGAAATTCAAATTTTATACTACTACATAAAAATAAACAGCTGCAGTTTTTCATACTATGGTTTTCCGTCGCACCCGAGGCAAAATAATGAGGGAAAAAATTTGGAGCATTTTCCACGAAAATACGGCGAAATTTCCGCATTGTCGTCCAGTGATTTACTTACAAAAAAATTGGCTGTTAAGGATAAGTGGCCTTTCCCGCCACATCTAAATAATGTTTAAGCCTGACTATTCAATAAAATTGGATTCGACTTTCAATAAAAACATTAATTTACAGGAATTAATGGAATCCTATATTTGCGAGTCACAAGCAATCAACTTATGCAAACAAACCTAAGGAAGATTGATCGCAGGATTAAAAAATGATAAAAAATGTACACAAATGCTCGGGCACATGCCTGAAACTGTCTATTTATCGCCAGTGAACGACCGAAGCTCCAAAATTTTGCTTCGGCCGAAGCCGAAGCTTCGGCCAGCTCTTGCTTCGGCTTCGGCCGAAGCTTCGGCCGAAGGCCGAAGCATCGGCCGAAGGCCGGATCTGTATAAATTCTATAGTCTAATTCTGATTAGTATGAAGAATGAATTGCGAATTGAGTCACAAATATGAAAGTTAAGCTTGATTATGTTTCAGGAGTAAATATGAAGTAATAAAATAGTGTCATTCATTGCAAAAATTTTTTCAAAAGCGCAATTAATTCTCTTCATTAACACTGATTTCATTATTAGACATTTCATCTACATCAGCAGCTAATATGTATTGATCATCATCAGATTTACTATCCTGAATATATAAGAAATATAATGTATTATTAGGAATAAAGCCTGGAATTCTTGAGAATTATGAAAACAATTAATTGACAAATTCCTAATTTTCATGACGACACTTAAATTTGTAGAAGTAAGGTAGACATAAAAGCAAATAGAGATTTCTTCCCGTTATTAGATGCAGAAATTTAAGAAAGTTAACACGTCGACCAGGAAGCAATTATTTGATTTGATACAAAACAGAATGGTACACAGCAGTGTTTTTTTGTACTCGGCAAAGATTTTTCCTGATGTACAAAGATTGTTTGGGACTGTCTCTGTACATGTACAAAGATTTTTGGGAAGACTAAAATTGCAAAAAAGATCTGAAATTCGCAAAAATTTTGGGCGCTTCGCGCCGAAATGAGTAATTGAGAGTTCTATATAATCTTTATAATGACATAAATTGCGTTTCAAAAGAAAAGTGTCAAATTTTTTGGCGCTTCGCGCCGTTTTAAGACAATTTTTAGTAATTTTTGCCCTTAGAGACCCAGAAATTAGTTAAAATACACTACCAAAAGTCGAACAACTTTGTTTCTACCACATTAAAATCGCTACTGTGCCATCATATTATAGTACCCAAAAATTTGTGTGTACAAAATGTACAAAGATTTTTGGGAAGACAAAAACTGTAAAAAGGTGTAAAATTCCCAAAAATTTACGAAATGAGTATTTTTTGTCCTTTACAATCTTCATAATGTCAGAAATTGCATTTTGAAATAAAAATGTCCAATTTTTCGGCGCTTCCCACTGTTTTGAAACAATTTTTAGTAATTTTTAGCGTAAGAAACCCAGAAATTGGCTAAAATACACTACCAAAGGTCGAAAACCCTGTTTTACCACACTAAAATCGCTACTGTACATAATACCTACACAAAAATTTGATTGTACAAAATGTACAAGGACTTTTAGGGACCATCTTTGTAATGTACAAACGTACCTTGTTAAAAAAACACTGGTACACAGTAGACACACAACATACAACAAGTACAAAGATGGCGTTGAAATTTTGAGTAAACAAAGACATGCCTTCAAATGTGAGACATGTAGGAATAAAGGTGTGGCTTTTTCGTTAAGTGTCCGGTCATTTTCGCGATCGCCAGTGATTCATTCATAGTCGAACTTTTCTAAGAATGGAAACAGATGCGGAGCGGGTACAATGCTTAGATGAGTCAGCTTTTGTTATCAATACATGGTTGCTTGCTGTTTATATAGTCAAAGTTACTGTTGTGAGCATATTTTTAACGAGACTTAAGGTGACTAGAAGATAAATTGAGCTAAATGGCGTCGTCTGAGGATAGTTATATTGCACATTGTCTAAATTTTAATGCGAATAAAAAACTGCTATGAAAAAGCTTCGGCGGCCGAAGCAAGAAAACACCCTAGCTTCGGTCGAAGGTTCGGCCGAAGCCGAAGCTTTCGGTCGTTCCCTGTTTATCGCCTTAGAAAAAATAGTCCAATTGAAGTTCGGAAACAAGGCGAAATCAGGCACTCCACAAAATATGTATTGTACAAAACCAGGAGCGTAGCTGGCCTTCTGAATAAGGAAGACGAAATTTTTAAAGTCAAGTATCTCAACACTCACTCGTAGATAAGCAAAAATGACGGTGTTTTTGGAGCTTTTTACTACGAGATCTACCCATTGCAAAAATCTAACTTCGTTTATATCGAGTATACTAAAAATACGCTGTATGTAAAGAAAAGGCGCGAAGCGCCCGAAAATACTAGGCTTATTACTTCAAGAGTGAGCTAAAATCTATTCAAGCATCAAGATGAGATGATGAGATGAGCTTAAAGAATTTTACATTTTGTCCTTGGGGGACCCTTGTATGAAATACTTGTCCCTCCAACATTTTGAGGGGGACGAAACTAGCCCCCACTATACCCCACAGCTACGCCACTGACAACAACACAGGAGTTGCAGAAATAGGCAACCGGTTAATGAGCTGTTTATTGACATAAAACACTGCTGCACATGTGAAGAACAATGACTTAACAATACAATGCTTGTAAATAAAAGTCGATTAAAACGGATAGCGCTTAACACTATAATTTATTAATCAAAGCAGTCAAGTGGAGCCGTTCGTCATTTTTTTCGCCGGTCGATCCCATATTTTCGGCGTATTGGCCCAGAATTCGTTTGATGACTTTTAGCGAAGAATTTTTCATATTTAAAATTTTCTGCACTCGTTCCTTAATTACTTGTGGGCCATTCACGCAGATTTCGGCAATTATGAAGTCTGTCAATTGCAGTGTAAATAGACCAGCATCCATTTTTTGTAGATAAAGTTCTTCCTCAGTCAATTCCTCCGTCAACATTTTCTTCTTACGTTTTTGCTCGATCATTGCTTCATATCGCTCGACCTTCTCCAGATACCTCGAAAGTTGAGAATTACATGAAAAAGAGGTTCGCGGAGGTCGCAAACATGCATGCAACGGCTCAAAAGTTTCGGATGGGAGTCCCGCGGCCATTTTTCTGAAGGGGGGGGGGGGGGGTAAAATGATCTCCAATTTCGGGCCAAAAATGGTCAGAGAAACACATAAAAATGGCTAAAAAACGCAACTTTTTTTTACAAAAATCGGGTAAGGGTCAAAAATTTTCCGACTTTACAAAGATGAGGGGACGTCCAATTTTGGGTATGGTCGGAAACATACATGTACAGCATGGGAATCCTCAAGTAGTCAGGCCCAAAAATTTTCAAAAAGTGTCTTTTTTAGCTAAAAACGATAGGTACAAGTCAAAAACAGTTTTAAGACGTTTCAGACAGTGCTCGTTCTTTCTAGAACATAAAAACATAGAGAAATTCCAAAAAATTTGGAAAAATCGAGAAAATTGAGCAAAATATAAAGAAAAATGTGCATATGGAGCGAAGCGTCGAAAATTTGACACTTTCGAGACAAAAATCAGCTGAAAACGCTTTAAAAGACACATTTTTTACAATTTTTACGAAAAATCGACACTGCTGGGAGGAAGCCGCAGTCATTCACGAGAGGGGGTACAGAAGACATTCAGGGGGCCAAAACCCTCCCAAACCCCCTTCCAAGAACACGTAAAGTCGCAAACAATTAAGCAATTTTATCATTGATGTAGCTCAAAGACGAATTAGACATCTGTAAGCACACCACATTGAATATCACGGACAAAGGTAACTGTGAGGAGGCAAGAACAGAATGAAATACAAGATTTCTCTGCTACTACATTTATCTGAAAAATTACTTCTCATAGATTTATTTCTATATTTGATAGAAAAGCACTAGCACTGCACATAAACATTATCGCATAAATAAATGCTAAAGAAACAAAAACATGCCAGTGATCAGAAGTGAAGAATATAATATCAATTTTTATCAAAATACTTAATTTGAGCTTAAGGTCCTTTCATATTGAAATCTGCGCTAGATGGACTTATATTTACTGATGCATTAAATCAAATCTATGACTGTTTCTTATTTAGAAGAATAATTGCTTTTTTTGTCAATAATTTTCGTTTCAATACTTATATTACTTTAATAACTCATGTAACTGTTTCGCAATATTCCTTAGAACTTATAACATAGCGAATCCAACGAGTAGTTGGGGATTGGGAGCACTGAGCAGATATGCACATGGGAGAGATGATGGGGAACTAGAGATCGCCATGGAATAGAAAATTTTCTAGGGGAAAAGAAAGCGAAATGAGGGCCGAAAACGGAGAGTTAAGTGAGTTTTTACGCTATTTTAGCCTTTATACCACATTTGAGCCCATATGGCGCAAAAAAGCTCTCTGGTTGACCCCAAAGCGATCGACTGCTCAGTCCAGCCATTCTGTAAATTATGGGTAGGAGCAAAAGTAAATTACATAATCATAACAAGAACCTCATCTTCTAAGAAAACTATTGCCACTAAACTGCTTATTAATCATAAAAACAAAAACGTAGCAGCTTCATCGTAATCCTTGAAAAAGACGACTTCTTCATCAAAACGAACAATTAATTAATAAGTTTGACTCAATGAACCTAGTATGACACAGTGTTTTTTTTTGTACAGGGTGCGTTTGTACATGTACAAAGATGGTCCCGAAAAAGTCTTTGTACATTTTCTAAACACAAATTTTTGGGTACTATAATACGGTACATTAGCGATTTTAGTGTGGCAACCACAGAGTTGTTCGACCTTTGGTAGTGTATTTTAGCTAATTTCTGGTTTTCTGAAGGCAAAAATCGCTAATAATCGCCTCGCCGAAAAATTTGACATTTTTCCTTTCAAAGTGCAATTTCTGACATTATAAAGATATATAGAACACACAATCACTCATTTCGGCGCGAAGCGCCGAAAATTTTTGCGAATTTTAGACCTTTTAGCAGTTTTTGTCTTCCCAAAAATCTTTGTATATGTACAAAGACACTCCCCAGTACATCTGATACATTTAAAAAATGATGAGAATCGAATCAATAATAAAGTTTACTTGAAGTGCAACTCCATTAAACGCTCAACTTTTTCGCAATCCGCTTCAGTAAATTTAGCCAACACTCTTTGCCTTTGGGCCGTGCTGCAATACTTCAATAACGAAGCCACTATGGCGCAAACGTGTTCTTCGTGCTCTTCAGCCGTATGACCTTTTCGCTTTTGTTTGGCAGGTGTTTTCATGAATAAGGGAAATAATGTTCTTAATCCTTCAAAAAATAAGAAACATTTGCTGTGAGCGGACGTGCACCGCACAGCATGGAAATTTTGGGAAAGGGTGAAATTTGCTCCATCTTTGTACAGTATAAAAACCTAGAAAATTTCGAAAAAAATCAAGTAAATCAAATACATTGAACAAAATTTAATCAAAAAAAATGAGTATGTGACGCTTTTCTAAGAATTTTTTTGGGAACTTTTGAAAAATCGAGAATTTTAGGGAATGTTAAAAATATTCTAGGGAGGAGGAGGCAAAACCCCCAACCCCATCCCAAGATCATACACCGTAGTCATAAAAAGGTGATTATTTCAGGAAAATAGATTTTTTAATAATTATCTTTCAAAAGGTTCGCATCCAAGATTTGCCCAAGGGAAGGAGCAAATAAAACATGTAACGGTTCGAAATTTTAGGTGGGGCTCTCCGGCCATTTATAGGAAAGGGGTGACTTCCCTGCGATTTTAGGCCTAAAAACCTAGAAACGGACAAAAAACGTATGTTTTTTTCCGAAAATCGGGGGTGGGGGTCAAGAATCTTTAGGCTTTGGGGGATGCGGAAGGACAACGAACTTTGATTAGGGAAATCCCCATCCCTTCTCTTACACGTAACCCAAGATAAATAGGTTCATATCCTGGAAATTTTGCTAAGAGAGCGAGTAAATACTGCATTCCCAGACGTTTTTCAATATGCTTATCCATTGAGATCATAAAAGCAGTGATCGGACCGAGGGTACTTTTTGGACCCTCGGCCTCGGCCGACCGACTTAAAATCCTTGCCTCGGCCGAGGGTCAAGCTTATATACATATACCCATAAATAGTACTCTTAAAATATTTTGTATGCACATGAGCTAGAGAATAATCTTAATATTAAACACTTTATCGAACTAAAGCAAATGTTTATTGCTGTTAGTCAGAATTCTTATTCCAATCTGATGAAGCAGATAATTCATCATCAAAATCTAGATCATCTGAATCAGAGTTAGCTTCATCTATTTCGCCTTGTTGTGCTATCGCGTCATCGTCGTCGTCATCCTTTATCAGGTATTAAAGTCACATTATTATAACCAACTGCTTTGAGATTGTGGTTTACAAAAAGGAGCTTTTGAACATTTGATACAATCGACATTACATATGAAATACGAGTATAGTAAAATCGAATTACTGAAGTAAAGAACAATAACTGAGCGAACACTATTTCAGAGAACAAAAATTTCATGCAGAGTCGATTAACATACAAGTATTTTAATGAAAGTGAAATCGAAACGCATAATATGTCAAACAATTCATTCTTACTTTCAATAATAGTAGATTAAATGTGTGAAGGATTTATTGAATAAGGTCAGCAGCATGAAAGCATCTTTAATTTAACAAGTTGCCGCTTAAGCAGTATTTTTTTCTTGTACAAGGTCCGTTTGTACATGTACAAAGATGCTCCCCAAAAGTCTTTGTACATTTTGTACACGCAATTTTTTGTGTACTATACATATATAGTACAGTAGCGATGTTAGTGTAGTAAAACAGGGTTCTCGATCTTTGGTAGTGTATTTTAGCTGATTTCTCGGTTTCAGACGCCAAAAATTACAAAAAATTGTCTAAAAAAAGCGCGAAGCGCCGAAAAATTTGACATTTTTCCATTCTAAATGCAAATTCTGCCATTTCAAAGATGTATAGGACAAACAACTACTCATTTCGGCGCTAGGCGCCGAAAATTTTTGCGAATTTTACACCTTTTTACAGTTTTTGTCTTCCTAAGATCTTTGCACATTTTGTACACACAAATTTTTGGATACTATAATATGGTACAGTAGCGATCTTAGTGTGGTAAAAAACGGAATTTTTAGACTTTTGGTAGTGTGTTTTAGCTAATTTCTTGGTCTCTAAGGGCAAAAATCAATGAGAATCGTCTTAAAACGGCGCGAAGCGCCAAAAAATTTGACATTTTTCCTTTTGGAATGCAGTTTCTGCCTCACACACAATTGCTCATTTCGGCGCGAAGCGCCAAAATTTTTTGCGAATTTCAGACCTTAGTTACAATTTTTGTCTTCCCGAAAATCTTTGTACATGTACAAAGACGGTACCGAAAAGTCTTTGTACATCGGGAAAAGTCTTTTCCGAGTACAAAAAAACTGCGTTGAAGACTTCGAAAAGTTAATAAAAAATATGGCTGAACACGCAGGTAAAATGTTTTTTGTACTATAAATAAGAAAACAGTGTCGAAGAAATAAACGAACAAACAAAATAAGCTTTGTAAAGACAGAACTGCAGCCATTGTTGTGCTCGCCTTTGCAGTAATGCATGTTTGAGCACGCTTTTTCAGTCATCCACAGTGGCATATCTAGGATTTTCCTAAGGGGGCGGTATCCCAACTTTTTCAAAAACAGTCAAAAATAGGTCCGAAAATTTGCTCTTCACGCACGAAATGGCGTTTTTTGTGTTTTACATTGTATACTTTTACATAAAATCACACTTTTGACGCAATATTTTACATGAAAATTCTAGAATTTCCGACAATTTTGTGCGAAAAAAATCATTAAATTTCTTTGACTTTAACAAAAATCTGGCGCAAAAGCACCGGAAAATTTGAGAAATTAAGACGGATAGTAGTGATCGACCGGAGCGGCCAAAATGGCCGGAGCCGGAGATCCGGCCGGAGCCGGATTGAACCATGTTGCTCCGGCCGGAGCCGGAGGCCGGAGCCGGAGAAATATAATTTTACACGTGCGGATAGATAGGACATCTTTGTGACCAAGACCTAGACCATAGTGCACATGCATCTTAACTGCATATCAGCTAGTTAGTTATATGAAATACAGGGGCGGATTTAAGGGGGACGGCGGGAGGGGGGGCGGCCGCCCCCCATTGGCCAAAAATATTTGGCGAGATAAAGAATGCAGGGGCGGATTTAAGGGGAGGGCGGGGGTGGCCGCCCCCAGCTTGGCCAAAAATATTTGGCGAGATAAAGAATGGATATGCAATTTGCAATGATTTTTGGCCGTCAGTGACCATAATTTCTCAAAATTTTTCTGGCGCTATGCGTCGGATGATATGTACCTATTAATGAGATTTATTTACTTTCTTGGCGACCTGGAAGCCATTATCTGTTCATGTAGGTTTCAAAACAATTTTTACAGCAGAAACAGCTATTTTTGCATAGTTTTCTTCTATTTTCGATTAAAAATTTCGATGTTTCGCATCAAATGCTATAAATACAAGAAATCTAGCAGTAAATCATGCTTCTAGACACGATTTTTTTCGTATTCGGCAAAAATTTTTCCCGATGTACAAAGATTTTTTGGGACCGTCTTTGTACATGTACAAAGATTTTTGGGAAGACAGAAATTGCAAAAAAGGTCTGTAATTCGAAAAACATTTTCGGCGCTTCGCGCCGAAATGAGTGATTGTGTGTTCTATATATCTTTATAATGGCAGAAATTGCATTTCAAAAGGAAAAATGTCAAATTTTTCGGCGCTTCGCGCCGTTTTACGATTCTTAGTGATTTTTGCCCTAAGAGACCCAGAAATTACCTAAAACACACTACCAAAATTCGAACAACTCTGTTTTTACCACACTAAAATCGCTACTGTACCATATAATAGTACCTAAAAATTTGTGTGTGCAAAATGTACAAAGACTTTTGGGGACGATCTTTGTACATGTACAAACGGACCTTGTACAAAAAACACTGACTGCTTCTAGACGTCTATCCGCCTTGATTTCACAAGTTTTCCGGCGCTTCGCGCCAGATTTTTATAAAGTCAAAGAAAGTTAATGATTTTCTCGCACAAAATTGTCGAAAATTTCAAAATTTTTAGAAAAAATATTGCATTAAAAGTGATTTTATGTAAAAGTACACAATGTAGAACACCGAAAAAACGCTATTTCGCGCGTTAAGGGCAAATTTTTGTACCTATTTTTGACTGCTTTAGGAAAAGTTGGGATGCCGCCCCCCTTAGGAAAATCCTAAAGAATGGATATACAATTTGCAATGATTTCTGGCCGTCAGTGACCATAATTTCTCAAATTTTTCCGGCGCTACGCACCGGATGATACCTATTAATGGCATTTATTTACTTTTTTGGCGACCTAGAAGCACGGTTTTTTATGTTCGGCAAAGATTTTTCCCGATGTACAAAGACTTTTCGGGGCCGTCTTTGTACATGTACAAAGATTTTTGGGAAGATAAAAACTGCTAAAAAGGTCTAAAATTCGCATCAAGCAATAAATCATGTTTCTTGACATCTGTCCGCTTTAATTTCACGAATTTTCGGGCGCTCCGCATCTTGCGTCAAAAGTGATTTTATGTGAAAGTTTACGATGTAAAACACTGAAAAAACGCTATGTCGCGCTTTGAGGGCAAATTTTTGGACCTATTTTTGGCTGTTTTTGGAAAAGTATGGATCCCCTTAGGAAAATTCTAGATCCGCAACTGATAAAATAGACTACATTCAACAAAATTTTATTCAATGCTTTTATTAAGAAAAAAGCTGTCGTCTCCTTAGCCTGCCCTAAATAAAGCGTCAATAGGCAATATTTGATGTTAAAGCATGATTGTGTGTGACCGTTTATACATAGGTACGTTACATACTATACTATGTTCAATGAACCGCGAATATCACGTACAGAATGGACAGCAACATTATCTGGAAAATCAGTATAGCATGTGCAGTGCAGGCCAGACTGCATCTTATGCTACCCTTTGACTTCCAGTGTTAACAGGAATTTCCTGCAGCGATTTTCACAATTTTTGTTTCATTTTCATTTTCGTTTTTTTCCTAAAAATAAATGTGTTACGATCGTGGTGGTGATAGACACTTTATTTGGTATTATTTCCTTTTTCTGCTATGTGATATTGTGCTCTGACTAAATTTAATTAGCATAATGTCAGCAATTAGTACGTCCGGTCACTATGCAAAAAAATTAAAAATTCTCCGGCCTCCGGCCGATTTTTGGATTTCCTCCGGCTGGAGCACCGGAGTGGAAAAAATGGCCGGATTTGCCGGAGCCGGATCCGGATCTCCGGTCGATCACTAACGGATAGACGTCTAGAAGCATGATTTACTGCTTGATTTCCTGTACTTATAGCATTTGATGCGAAAACATCGAAATTTTCAATTGAAAATGGAAGAAAACGGTGCAAAAATAGCTGTTTCTGCTGTTAAAATTGTTTTGAAACCTACATGAACAGAAAGTGGCTTCCAGGTCACCAAGAAAGTAAATAAATGTCATTAATAGGTATCATCCGGCGCGAAGCGCCTGAAAAATTTGAGAAATTATGGTCACTGACGGCCAAAAATCATTGCAAATTGCATATCCATTCTTTGCCAAATATTTTTGGCTAATCGGGGAGAGCCGCCCCGCCCCCCTTAAATCCGCCCCTGGTCATCCAATTCTGATGTGATAGGTAATATGACGGAAACTGCACTGTACTTTCCGATCCATGTAGCGAGCATGAGAATTAAAACTTAGTCATCATATGAATATCAATTGGCACTTTGCTGTATGTAACTTGGTGTAACTGGGTACGCGCCCAAAACCATAAGAAAAGCCAATAGGTAAAAAACAGCCTGTGTACTGCAGATGCATTCTAAATAGTTAATATTGCAACGGATATATTAAACTTAGTTAAATTTGATTTTAACCCTCGGCGCCTCTGGCACTTTTCAGCTTCGCCCTCGGCGCCGAGGCCGAGGCTCCAAAAAACGCCGAGCCTTGCCGAGGCCTCGGTCCGATCACTGCAAAAAAGTCAAACTTTTTGAGAAAAATTCTCTTCTCACTGTGAAAAATGTCATTGTTTGGTCACGCTTGAGACAAAATTACGAAAAATTTCATATATGGCGCAAAGCATCGAAAACGATGATTTAATACAATCTCGAATAATACAATTTTCCATCTTTCCACGGATTATAATATTCATTTTTCGCGCCGCGTCCCTTAAATATCCCATGTATATGAATAAAAATTCTGGGTATTTTTTACAGTCTGCACATAAAATTCTCAATGCGGTGTAATCTTAAGAAATGCGTTTCGTTAAGGATGACCCCACATTTTTCGAAATATTTCAGTGTTTTTGGACTAATTAATAATTTACCGTTAGCAAAAAAGCATAATTGCGATAGAGATATCTATTTGAAGACGCATTCATGAATTAGCAATCATGTCTTTGCGAAAATCGGTATACCCATTAAAAATACCCAATAAAATTCTCGAGAAAGACGATTGAGCCAGAAATATTAAACTACATAGGCCGATTGCATCAGTTCGATCGACAGCAGCCAAAAATTCGCTCCACATTTTCGAAAAAAGACGAAAAGGCTCTATTAGTCTCATGATTTTAAGAATAAATTTTGGGTTCTTAAATCCAGAAAAAATATTCAATTATGTAGGTTTAGGTTTTGGTATCATAGGCAAGCATGGCGGCAGCTCCAGTTGCTAAAGAATTACTGCTCACCAAGAGAATTCCAGTTTCTCTGAGAAAAAATAGAAAAAAATTATAGCTATGCAAATAAAAATTTTTAATTTACAGTAGGTATCTCAGGAATCTCAAAATCAAAGGTAATAATTTTAATATGCAAACTGTAAGTATGCAGCAAGAAAGCATCGAAACAAGTAAAATTCACATTTTCAATGTTTTTTTGCAATTTCTAGCTCAATTAATATTTGTGAACTAGGCACCACTTCATTACACCCTTTAGCAGTAAAAGTGGTAAGTGGTTTCATATGCATTCAAACCAGTAGGCAAGGGCGTAACCAAAATTTTATTTCGGGGAGGGAAATTTTATTTTATTTTCAATATCCAGCTGAGGCACGACTCGAAAAATTTTCAAAATTCTTGTCTTCGCACTTATGTATTTCTAAAGATTCCCAAACCGAGCTAATAGGTACAGAAGATTAAGGGATCGACGAGAATTTCGACATATTTTTCATGTTTAAGTCAAGTCTGGGCCTCTAGAATGACAAATGGCATAAAAAAATTGAAAATCCGGCAAACGTTTTGGGTTTAGTAGCTCAGAGGCCTGTTAAAACCTGTCTTGATTGCACTCTTTTATGCACGAGACAAAGATTATCAGGCTCGTACAAAGATTTTTGGAGCCATCTTTGTACAATGTACAAAGACTCTTTGGGGCAAAGTGATTGAAATTTTAACGCTTTTTGAGCATTTTTTGAGCAAAATTTAAGAAATTTTCGGCGCTTCGCGCCGAATACCGTTATCACAATCTACTTAGCTCCAAGCGAGAGCATTAAACGCTCCAAAATCTATCTCTGTGTAATTTCAAGCATCTTTGTGCGGACTTAAACATCTTTTACATCTACCTCTACTGTTGTTTCATAAATATTTTATGGATAAAATAAGAACTATTCGACAACTTTGCACTGTTTTCTGCCGTTTAAAGATAAGATTGACTTATTTATCTGTATTACATCAAATTCATAAGCGAATTGGTGTCTATTATGAGATTCAGTCAGCATATTGAAATCGCTGTATTATTTCCGATTGCATAGCACAAGTTATTTTTAGCTTTCTGAGTTGATTTTAACATGTAAATTCAACCAAAACCTCATATTAAATTTTTCGCCCCTTCGTGCCGAGCTTATATAATCAGCTGAATTTAGGACAAAGTAACACTTTTTGTGAAGCATATGGGTCGCAGATTACAGACTAGTAGTATGTGAAAATCTGTATATTTTATAGTATACCTATATATTATACGTACGAAAAAATTTTCGCTCGTACAAAAAACTTTTTCCGGCGATCTTTGTACATGTACAAAGAGGCTTGGACAAAAAGAAATACAGTGCTTGATTGTCTTTTTAAGTAGACTTTGAGATTTTTCAATTTTTCTCCGGGGACCCTAACTAAACATTTTTTCATTCCGGGTGGGGAGGGAGAAGGGAGGCCCCCTGCCAGAAGACATCGATCGTTTAACCGTTTTCAGTGAGAAAGGAGACAAGCGGCTATTAAGTACATAACTTATGACATCGACTGCGAAATATAGTAAATACAGTGCACAAAATTGAAAGATTACGCACGAAAAAGTATTTTTAATTAAGGTATGGAATTCCTATATGTGAATAACATTTCTGAAATTTTCAATAAATGATAAGCATTACTCGTAGACAGACATGCACAGCATGAGAATTCTGGGGGGAGTTTAAAGTGTTTTTTTAGCCCAAAAATTGTGGATACCAGTGTTTTTTTAGCACTCGGCAAAGATTTTTCCCGATGTACAAAGACTTTTCCCGACCGTCTTTGTACATGTACAAAGATTTTTGACAAGACAAAATTTGCAAAAGGTCTGAAATTCGCAAAAATTTTCGCGCTATGCGCCGAAATAACTAATTGTGTGTTCTATATATCTTTATAATGGCAGAAATTGCATTTCAAAAGGAAAAATATCAAATTTTCGGGCGCTTCGCGCCGTTTTCAGACGATTCTCAGTGATTTTTGCCCTTAGAGACCCAGAAATTCGCTAAAATATACTACCAAAAGTCGAACAACTCTGTTTTTATCACACTAAAATTGCTATGTACCGTATTATAGTACCCAAAAACTTGTTTGTACAAAATGTACAATTGGGGAGACAAAAACTGTAAAAAGGTGTAAAATTCCCAGAAATTTTCGGCACGGGAGTAATTGTTTGTCCTATATATCTTTAAGATGGCAGAATTTGCATTTAGAATAGAAAAATGTCAACATTTTCGGCGCTTCACGCCGTTTTGAAACAATTTTTAATAATTTTTGGCGTGAGAAACCCAGAAATTATCTAAAATAGACTACCAAAATCGAAAATCCTGTTTTACCACACTAAAATCGCTACTGTACTTACACAAAAATTTGCATGTACATAATATACAAAGACTTTTTGGGGACCATCTTTGTACATGTACAAATGGACCTTGTACAAAAAAACACTGGTGGATACGCGTCAAAAAGATAGTTTTTCAGCGTTTCTGACTAAGCTATATCGTTTAAATACATATATCGCAGAAATATATAATATATTTAAATATATCTATATCGTAGACGTATAAAAACCGAGAATATCCACAAATTTGTCGCAATTGTCCTTGGCCGCTTTGCCCGTAGTTGCGTAGTCCAAAACTTTAAGCGCGCTTTCACGAGACATTTTCTTCTCGCGTAACATCAAATTCATCAACTGAAGACCTTCTCCGTCCAAGAATTTGCGAAGATTTTCCTTCTCCATCAAACAGGCGCAGAGGCAATTAAACAAATTTTCCATATATTCTATTTCGTCAGCATTTTGGGGATTGTGGCGCTTGTACGAGGCTAACTGTTGCAAAAGCACGTCCACTCCTTCCAAGTCTTGGCCTGAAACAAAAATTTTTTCTTAAATTTCAGGCACGTATCTCTGGGGGAATGGGGGAGGGGTTCGGACCCCCCAAAATTCAGAATAATCGGAAAAATATGACTTTTTAAGCGTTATTTTGTTCTATTTTTGGCCTTTTTAGGCTTGGTCCCCCACAAAAATTGGGGTTGGTCCCCCAAAACAGGACGGCCAGCTACGTGACTGTCAAATTTAGCACTAAACAACACATACGTATATAGAACGCGGATGCTCAAAAATCATTAAAGAAAAAGAGCCCACTCATGCATAATGGGGGTAAGAGAGGGGTATCTCCCTTTCCAATCTTTCTAAAAGCATACCCTCCTCTGGCCATTTTCGGACCGAAACGCATTGCTCCAATCCAACCATGGACAACATCAAACGACGTCTAACAGTATAATTTAAAGTGCGTATACTTATAATTAAAGCAGCAGATTGTTTAATTCACTCACCCCACTATTTTTTTGTACAATGTCCGTTTGTACATGTAAAAAGATGGTTCCTAAACGTCTTTGAACATTTTGCAAACACAAATTTTTGGGTACTATAATATGGTACAGTAACGATTTTAGTGTGGTAAAAACAGAGTTGTTCGACCTTTAGTAGTGTATTTTAGCTAATTTCTGGGTTTCTGAAGGCAAAAATCAGTCATAATCGTCTCAAAACGGCGCGAAGCGCCTAAAAATTTGACATTTTTCCTTTCGAAATGCAATTTCTGCCACTATAAAGATATGTAGAACACACGATAACTCATTTCAGCGCGGAGCGCCGTAAATTTTTGTACATTTCAGACCTTTTTTGCAGTTTTTGTCTGCCTAAAATCTTTGTACATGTACAAAGACGGTCCCAAAGTCTTTGTTCATCGGGAAAAATCTTCACCGAATACAAAAAAAGCGTGACTCACCCACATAATTTTATGCCATTATTTCGTGAATATTTGATGCTGCAGGTCATTCCACCGCCCTTATTTTCACCTGTTTTCATGCAAATTTAAGCACAAATATTAATGAAAAATACAATACAACACGAATTGAGCATCAAAATCTGACATTATCAAAATTACTTATATATGTATAACCCTCCAAAGAAACTCGCCTTACCCCCTCCCAGAACTTTTGACCATGTGCACGTACAAAAGAACCCACGAAATCACTGTGGCCGTAATAACATTCAAACGTATATATGCCCTTGCTACGGAATACGTTCTCCTAGCTTTCGATCACTGTATTTAGTCGACAGGAGGATGTGCGTAATTTACATAAAAGTGACGCTAAAATTTCTGGAAAAAATTAGGTTTTGATCTATTTTTTACCCTAATTTTGCCGCATTTACGCACTAATTAAGGGTCAAAACTCTCAACGCCGTAACGTTGCTGCTTCAATCAACAATGCTTGTGATAGGCGATTCCAGTTTTCGACCTATGTACAGATGATCTTGGGTGGGTTGAAGCCTGGGGGAATTTTCTACCATAAAAATTTTCACCCTCCCTCGTAGAAATTTCCTCACCCCCAGAATTTGCGATATTCAAAAAAACGTAGAAAAAATACCTTCATTAAGCGTTTTTAGCTACCTGCTTGCTCGAAAATGCCAATGTTTCGCCACATAATCACTTTTTGAGTATATTTTGTTCAACTTATTCAAATTTTGTTAATATTCTTCGAATGTTATTCATTGTTTTTACGTTCCAGCAAAAGCATTATCAAAAAATGCCAAAACCGATGTATTTGACGCGTGTTCATTATTTTTGAGCCCAAAATAGGCATTTTAAAATATCACCCCTTCCAAATTCGCATGCTATGCTGTGCGCGTCTGATCAAAGGTTAATGAAAATGCTGAATGCAGGTCAAAAAGTACGGCCTTCAATGGTCAAATAAGGGCGGTGATTGCGGAAGAGAAAGAGGCATGCTTACCACACCTGGGCGTTAGGGGTTTGGGGGTTATGCACCCCCTCCCCCGAGAAACCAAAATACCCCCAGAAACCAAAATACACCCAAAAACCAAAATACCCTCCCAGGAACCAAAATACCCCCAGAATTCAATTTTTGAAATTTTTTTCGTTTTTTACGCACTTTTTTGATGCCAATGGATAGTGCTCGATGAGAAACGTCCAAAAATTGTGTTTTTTCGGTATACCACCATTTTTAAGGCCATTTTTTACCCTTGAAAACCCTTGCACTCCGAAGAATTTCAATGCCACCCACCTATGATGCTTACCAAGTGACTTTTTGCATTGGTCAGAATTCTGTAACAGAACGGCCAAAAGTTCCGAACAATACAAGCTGTTCGCGTCGAACGGCATTTTGGCCTTCAAACGCTTCAAAATCCAAGCCAAAAAACCGTGACGCAACAAAAGCGGCGTTAATTCGTCGGCGTTGAACTCAAAAACGTTTTCTACGACGGCCAAAGTGTCGTAAACGCCATCCGCCTCCTCCTTGTTATTCAATTCGTCCAAACGTTCCAAATTTTTTATAAGCGCTCCGATCAACTGGCTTTCGATAAATAAATCCGAAATCGCCTTCGCCGCTTCTTCATTTTCGCTAACTGCGTCAATATCGGTCAGCTCCTTATTAATTAAGGACGTTTACGAGTTAAAAAGTCGGTCTATTCAGTCAGAAAACAATAAAAAAATTTATACAATCGACCATAACATTTTTCGAAATGATGAAAAAACTTACATATGCATACATACATACATAAGTGTCAATTTTTTATTGTTTTCCTGGTTAAATAAAAAAATTTTTAAAATTAAATTATTAGAAAAATTGATCAATTAATTTTATGAAAAATCGATTTTTAATTAAATTAATTTATTAAGAATATAAAAATTAATCATATATTTTAATTTGTATTGTACATACGTGCCCCTAATTTGTATTGTACATAGCTAACGTGCTGCTTTTTCAATCATTTTTATGGTTAAATATTCATTTTAATCTGTTGGCCGCAGAATATACTTAGATTTTCTGCGTTGCTTAGAGAAAGTGTGATTTTTAGCAGATTTTGCGACTTAGGTAGCTTTTTCCTAATCCCCTCCTTTTACATCCTTAATAATCCAAAATTCCAAGTATATTCATCTTTTTTGTTCCATCGGAGCATTTTTCTTTGCTAGTGTGTAGCTATGTTTGGGAGATCAAAAGGCTATATATTTGCCACAAATGCTCGAAAACGATTATTTTTAAGCAATATCATAGTTTTTTCGCTGTAGAATATAAGATTTTGCTAAGCCATATTGGCTGACGTGAAATCTATATTCCACTAACAAACAAATTAGACTTTACATATGCATTGTTCATTCTCTTTAGCTAATTACAGCTCGTTGTAAGCGTAAAAGGCGGAGCTTGCTCACGCCCAAACAGCGTTAGTTAGGTACATAACTCAGTGTTCATGAAAGCGAATCAATAAAAGCGCAAGAAGAAGTGATCAAAAGAATTTGATTTATCGCTTGCGAACGTGTTACAAGATAAGCGCATAAAGGGGATCTAAAACGAAATACTGAGACTAAGTAATATACAGTGCGCAAAAGTAAAAAACCAGATCCCGGTCGATGAGTGAGAGTTGAGCATGATCAACTTGTCTTAAGTCCCTCTAGCCTTCGTTAGGTTGTATTTCCAAAAACCGCGATTGTTGTGACGACCTCGCGTCTGGTTGAGTTTGCTGCCGCGTCCTTGAGACTTTCTTGTAAAGAATGTGATAAAATTTTGGGTGACGGGAGGGTGGGAATATGTAAAGTCTAATTTGTTTGTTAGTGGAATATAGATTTCACGTCAGCCATCGGTGTGGTAGCCAGCTCCTGAAAAGGAGGTAAGGAATCCAATTCCATTTCATAGTCCGGAATAGTTTGCAAAATCCAGGGATATGATGTTATTATGCGCCAATTTGATTTAACAAATTTTAGACGGCCCCCTAGGTGATTACGATCGACCGAAAACAAATCAAAGTCAATAACATCACTATTATACCTGAAAATGGGCCGATCAGGTGATTTCCGTTTGTACGGGGGTCGAAAGGTCAATGTGACACAAAAATTTGGACGCTTTGTCAAATTCTCGACGGCATAAGCTAATGATCGGTCTTTACGACCACGATCTTTCAGTCGGCCACATAATAACTCACCAAAAAGTGGTGGCGGCGCGAGTTTCGAATTCGAGTCGGAGGAACGTTTGACTACTTAATCGTGTGACACTATAGTAGAGTAGATTTCAGGTAAAATTTTGTTCTTCACGCCTAGCAAAGGTAAGATCTCAAATCGACGTTCCGATACAGTGTCCTTAATAAGGAAGGACAGATGGCGTAAGCTGTGTCGAACAGTTTTTCCGACGTACTCTATGGCAGTAACGAGGCCAGACGATACATCCCCTCTAAAATTCCCTGATTGAACGATCGCAGCCGTTCATCTTTGCGAGCCGGCCATTTATTCTGGCTCTCGAGCACTAAGCGAATCTCGTCATCAACGGCTGGTGCCACTGCGCTCTGGCAGTCAGGAATCGGAATTTTGTTGTATCGCTCGAACCGATTTTTCGAATCTTCAAAAGAGCCAGCGAATTCACGCGTGACAATCAACTTTGTAGATGGAAACAAAAAGAGCTTCTGCCTTTTTATCGCCGGTTCGTCGCAAAATTCAGTAACTACTGCGGTAGAACGATAAGCCGATGGAGAATAGGCTCTCAAAGGCGTCAGATCGAAGCTACGAGAAGAGCCGCTCGAATCACGTTTTCTGTTCGAATTTCCGTCATAGGAGATCGAAGAACGGTGTGAGCAACGGGGCTCAAACGATGACTCTGCTCAGAACCGTCTCGTTTGTTTTGAGAGTTCTGACCGGCAGACTTAGTCGAAGCAGTTGAGGCTAATTAGTCCGTTTCTATAGATTTTCTCGAGTCATCATCGCAAGAAACAATAGGATAACGTTTATCCCATGAGCGCGAAGATTTCGAAGGTTTCGATAAGTTAAATACATCTGCGAACGAGTCGAGATTAGCGTGAGAAACATTGCTAGTAGCAACGCTATACATACTGTAGCAATAAACGGCTTACACCAAGCGAGCTTGAATGAACACTGAGTTATGTACCTAACTAACGCTGTTTGGGCGTGAGCAAGCTCCGCCTTTTACGCTTACAACGAGCTGTATTTAGCTAAAGAGAATGAACAATGCATATGTAAAGTCTAATTTGTTTGTGTAGTGGAATCGTCTTTTAACATGTAGCTATCTCCGGATTTTTGATTTACTTAAGATGGGTAGAAACAGCGGCGGATTTATTGGCCAAAAATAGTTGGCGAGATAACGAACGGTTATGCGATTTGCAATGATTTTTGGCCATCAGTGATCACAATTTCTCAAATTTTTCCGGCACTTCGCGCCGGATAATTCCTACTAATGACATTTATGTATTTACTTTCTTAGCGACCTAAAAGCCATTTGTTGCTCATGGACTATATTTTAAAACAATTTCAAGAGCAGAAACAGCTATTTCGGCATAAATTTATCCTATTTTTAAGCATAACTTTTTAAAATTTTGGACGTTTTACGTCAAATGCTGCAAATATAGGAAGTCGAGCAGTAAATCAAGCTTCTGAACGTGTTTTCGCCTAGTGTTCTCAAATTTACCGGCGCTTCGCACGGGATTTTCGCTAATATCAAATTAATTTTACCATTTTTTAGCACAAAATGGTCGAAAGTTTCAGAATTTTTCGAAAAAATGTTGCGTCAATAGTAATTTTAAATAAAAGACAGCGTAAAACGCCGAAAAGACGCTATTTCGCACGTGAAGGGCAAATTTTCGGACCTATTTTTTGACTGCTTTAGGAACAGTTGGGGTACCGCCTTCCCTAAGGAAATCCTAGATCCGCCACTGTGCAGAAATATAGGCATTTTTGAGCGTATCTCGGCAAGCTCTATGCAATGATGAAAAAGAATTTGGAGAAAGAATGTCAAAAATTTTTTACTTAATTTCATATTCGCAAAAAAATCTATCGTTTACACCATTAATACAACTGATTTTCTAATCATTCAATCGACAAATAATTTTTTAGCTTCTGTCTTTGTATTTAATCTTTGTGCTTTACAGAGAAAAACAATACAAAAACATAATTAGGCGCGAAGCGTCGGAAAAATTTGACATCTTCTACATGTCTTACTCAAATTTGAGCGGTTTTGAGCGGATTAGAGGGTAAAATCTATACACAGACAATAAATTTGGCGCGAAGCGCTTAAACTTGAACGATTTTTAGCGCTCCAGAAGACACAACTACATGTAAACAATTAATTTAGAGCGAAAAGCCGGAAAATTTTCAGTTTACCAGCTCAAAAGTACGCTGAAAACCTGTTTTAGCGGTGTTTTAGAGGCACTTCTTGAATTTTCTCTTTCTCTTTGGGGCCATTGGGAAAATAATTTTTTTCAATTTCGGAGAGGGGGTAAGCGCCGGTAAGCGCCCCCTGAATACGGCTTAGTATACATATCGGACCTACTTGCAATAGATGAATTGTAGCGCAGGAAATATCGCTATTTTCGTGATTGAGAAGAAACAAGAAGTGCTGAATAACATTCGTTTCGACCAACAAATTATAAAATTGAGGCGCAGTAGCCAACGCGTGCAATTCTTGTACGGCCACGTTCAACTCGATTTCGGACTCCATGAACTTACCCGGCTGATCTAAAATATTGTGGCTGTTTAAACGCTTGCGTCTCTAGTGCATCAAAGATGTAAAAAGTAAAAACATACCCTTGAATGCGTATTTAGAGCCATCTTTGGATACGTTTTGTAACTCGCTTAAATTTCAAATAAAGAAGCAAGGGCAAACACATACACACGCGCGCGCGGCACGGACGAATTTCTCTTATTAAAAAACACACATATGTACATACACCTGTATTTGGGTGACAAGCATACATGCACAGCATGGGAATTCTAGGGAGAAAGTAGAATTTTTAAGTGCCTTTTTGGGCCCAAAAAAGAAGGCTGCGTTTCAAAAACATTGTTTTTCGGCGTTTCTGACAATGCTCCATCTTTCTAGAGCATAAAAAATTTCGAAAAAAAATCAAGAAAAGTCGAATAAATTGCTCAAAATATACATAGTTACACGAATATATGGCGCAGAGCGCCGAAAACTTGAACTTTTGAGCAAATAGATAGCTAGAAATGCTTAAAAAGCACCTTTTCTACGAATTTTCAGCAAATGTTTAGAACCTTTCGAAAAAATTGGGAATTCTGGGGAGGGTGAAAAACATTCTAAAGGACTGAAAATTTTTCTGAGGGTAACCATACTTGGGCAATAGCCAAAGCTTCAGTCCGTCCATCTATGGGCTTTCGAAGGTTTATTGGTCCCCTACTGAGCTTAAAATCGGTCAAAAAGAGACAATTTTGTTTGATTTTCAACTGCTTTCCCACATTTTTTCAAAATCAGCCCATCCGAAGGGAACCTTCAGCCTGTACAACATTTGCGTCAGCCCGTTCCATAGAAAAACTGGAATGGGCTATTGCCCAGGTGTGGGGGAAGATAAATTACTCGATGAAATTTATAGTTCCTAATGTTTATTAATTTGTATACCAACCCCCTCTGTACTTTATTGCTAAGCGCCCCTTCTCTTCATGGCGCGGAAAAATACACATACGCACGCACGTATATCTGGAGGGGAATGGGGGGTTCGGACCCCCAATCAGAAAAATCGGAAAAATATGACTTTTTAAACGTTATTCTGTGCTATTTTTGGCCTTTTTGGGCTTAGTCCCCCAAAAAATTGGTGTTGGTCCCCCAAAATAGGACGGCCAGCTACGTCCCTGCACACACACACACACACACACACACACACACACACACACACACACACACACACACACACACACACACACACACACAAACACACGTGCGCAGATAAATCGCATTCCAATTCGGCTGACTCAAGTCACAAGCTTAATAATTATACAGCTATCATTTTCTTAAATTTTCTTCGAAATGTCATATAGCGTCGTGCTCTTATATTCGTTACTTTTTTCATTTCCTAAATTAATCGGCTAGCTGTTACGATCTGCAAGTAAATGTTTCCAGTACAAAAAGTACAATAAATTAACCTTTCCCCAGACTGGCTGACCTCCTAGATCAGCCATACTACGCACAAATAATCTTCAGAGTACATGATGTCGGGGAGGAAGGGCTTAGGGACTCAACTCAAAAATTTTTTCACCTTCACTTCCGAATTCGTGATTTTCCAGGAAAAAACTTCCGAAAAAATCAAAAAAAGTGCTCTTTTAAGCATTTTGGCTATTAATTTGCTTTCGGCGTTTCGCGTCATAGAGTCATTCTTAAACTAAATTTTGGTAAATTTAATAAAGTATTTCAAATTTTTCTCCAAAAGTCTTTGATGTTTTTATGCTCTCGAAAGATAGAGCATCGTCAGGTATGCCCAAAAAATGATGTTTTTGACGCGTACCCACCTTTTTAAGTCAACCCAAAATGGCAGCACTTCAAATTTTATTCCCAACTCTCTCCCCGAATTCTTATGCTGTGCATGTCTGGTCTTCACCATAGATGCAAAGCCATATTAAGTTTAAGAGCGTCAGACAGTCTGGGAGTCAGCCAGAGAGTTTTTTTGAGCCAAAATGGTCTCAAAAACAAAATAGCACAATACTGTATCAACTCAGAGCTCTCAATCAATTTCAGGCACTCCAGCATATAATTTTTGATTTCGTCCAGTTTTGTACCTCATTTTGCCATTTTTAATGTATGGGGTCAAGATTACCTAATCCTTCCCCACGTTTACGTCTAGTCTTAACCATACATGATCTTGGAGGTTGGGGTGGGGGGTAACAACCCCCCCCCGAAAATTTTTCACCCCCCAGAATCGCTTATTTTTTGAAAGTTCCCAAAAATTTTCTAAAAATCTGTCGAAAAGATGCTTTTTTAAGCGTTTTCATGTAACTATCTATTTGCTCAAAAATACGGAATTTTCGGCGCTTCGCACCATTATACTCATATTCTGACGATATTTGTTCAATTTGTTCCGAATTTTTTTTATTTTTTTAAATTTTTTCATGTTTTTATGCTCTAAAAAGATAGAGCATCGTCGGAAACGCTGAAAAGCGATGTTTTTGATGCGTACCTACCATTTTTGGACCCAAAAAGCACTTTATCATTTCAACCCCTCCCCCTCAGAATCCCCATGCTGTACATGTATGGTCGTAACTTCATCTCCCTAAAAAAATTGACCATTTTTTTCTAATCCAAATTTTTCTAAAAGGCTTATTTAATTTATAACCAATGCATAAATAGACTTATTGTTAAACCTTTAATAGAAAACTGTGCACTCTCACTTATCTGGTAAAAATTTAAAGGCAGCCTGCATGCAACTGCAACAGCCGCTTACCCAACTTCTATATTTCTAAATACAGAACGACCTTAATGGTCGAGACAAATAGAAAATATTGCAGTTCCCGAATAATTCCAAAAAATTGCTTACAGATTAAAATATGGTAAAATAACGAAATAAAAATAAAAAGCTTTCGGGACAAAAACTTACAGGGCTACAAGACCAAAAAAAGTTTACGTGAAATCGATTTAAAATTAAGCCAAGCAGACGAGAACAAAAATTCAGCGTAGCCAATCATGGTAAGGAACTGTGTATGACCAAATGAAAAAGTTGAGCTATTAACAAGTACCCCACCTAAGCGTGAGTTTTCGCAAAGTCACGTCTTTTACTAAATTTTGTGTTTTATAAAAATAATTATATGTGCGTTGCACTAATAGGGTTTGAAGATATCTACCGGAAAATTTGATCCGCATCTCCTGATTTTTCAAAACGCGCTTTTCAAACGACGCTATCATTCGTCTGACGCTGCGCTCGTCAACCGGTTCAACATCAGCTGCGCCAACAGCATTCAACAAAGCGTCGTCCAAACCAGCCGCTAAGTTCTTTTGGCTCGGTTCTACGTCATTGCCACGGAATTTTTTTGCTCTAGGCGGCGAATAGCTAGCGTCTGAGAATGACGTCATACGAGGGTTCTCGCCACCCTAAGCAGATTTGGTCGCGAAAAATTATTGACTGCAATGACCATAACAGATGCGCAGCATGGCTGATCCGGGGTAGGCTCAGCCGGTCTAGGAAGGGTCAAAAACTGAGTTCTCTAAGTAAGCCAAAATGACCTCAAAAACTGGCAATAATTGCTAAAATAGCAACGTGACTAAGTCATTCTACACTTTCTGACCATTTTCAAACACTTTGAAGATAATTTTCATTTTTTTTTAATTCTCGGCCTTCGTTTTGCCTCATTTTCCCATGTTTCCATTCTGAAGCCCTCTTACGCGCGCGCGCGCGCGCGCGCGCGTGTGTGTGTGTGTGTGTGTGTGTGTGTGTGTGTGTGTGTGTGTGTGTGTGTGTGTGTGTGTGTGTGCGTGATGATCATACGTGTTCTTAGAGGGAGATTTCGGTACACTTAATACCTGATGATCCCGAGCACAATTTTCGATTTTTCAAAGCTGTTCTAATTGTTTTTACGAATATTGTGATTCAAAAGTATGAAATCAAATAGCCTTTTTTGACTATACTTCATTCAATACCATTGAATTTTCAGAAATCCACAAAGAAAGCCACAGTCAGAAATGTCAAAAAATGCGATTTTGACTGACACGTATTCCTCATTTTCTTTCTTTCCTTTGAATTCCAAAACTGTACTTGCCTGTCCGTTGATGAGGAGTTAAATTATGTGCAAGCATACAATATTAGAATCTAGTTGGATTAGTACATGGGTTAGGTACGCTAGGTATTAGACTATGAGAGACTCGAAAGCTAACCAGTAACCAATACAATTTTCGTACTTTCATCCCAGCCTAATTTGCACTTTTGTGACTACGAATATTTAAGAAAACAGTACAGCGTCGCAAATTTTGTGTTACTCTTAGTATTTAAAACATAATTTTGAATAATAGAAATTTAACAGACTGGCAAAAAATAAAAACAGCATCCTTTCCACATAAGCTTACTTTAGTGCAAAATTATATTGGTGAGTGTGGAACGCTTGGCCTCGAGAGGGTAAATGAATGCATACATGTAATACGTGTGGAGAATCCTATACCCAAAGTCGGGTTTCCCCCATCTCCTCAAAGACTAAGATTTGTTTACCTCCTCCCCGATTTCTTCAAAAAAAATTGCGAAGCTTTCACTATATGCATGTCTAGAAGATATTGATGTTAAAGTATTAGATATGATTAGTTAAAAAACTAATGCTCTTTGATTGATGATGTTTTCAGCCTATCCTTAAATTGTAATTCTGATCCCATGTCAGTAATTTGATAATTAATTTAATAATTTAATCAATAATTTTCGCACATGCACATGACACCACCCCTGTAGCAGCCGGACGATGTAAGGCAATTTTAAGCTCACAGTTGCAAGCATACTCGCACAGCATGAGAATTCTGGGGGTATGAAACCATAAAATCTTTCTAAAGCGCATTTTTTGGCTGAAAACCCATAAGTATGAGTCAAAACTCAAAAACACTATTTTTAGCGTTTCTGACGACACTCTTACTTCCTAGACGATAACAACATAAAAAATTTTTACGAAAAATTAAATGAAATAAAACAAAATATACCAAGTCAAACATTGTTGTTTGACGCGAAGTACCGAAAAATTGGCTATTTTTATACATAGGATCGCCAAAAACGTTTGGTCCGGAGCATTTTCCACGATTTTTCTGGAGCACAGTGAATTCTGAGAGTAAAAATATTTTTCAGGGGAGTTAAAAAACCTCCTTAACTCCCAGGATCATGTATGATTGAGGTTATGAAAATAGCAGTAATTATCATACATCATCTTGAGGGAGTTAAGCGGTTTTTCACCACACCCCCCATAAATGTTTTCACCTCCCCCTGAATCGTTATTTTCCAAATAATTAAAAAAAAGTCGTAAAAATAGTGTTTTTAAGCATTTTTAGCTATCTATAAGCTCAAAAGTGTTTAATTTTCGGCACTTCGCGTCATAGACTATTTTTGACTATATTTTGCCCAATTTAATCGATTATTTGAAATTATTTGGTGGTTTTTGGTTTTATGCTCTACAAAGATAGAATATCATCAGAAACGCCGAAAAATTATAGTTTTGACGCGCATCCACTTTTTGAGCCTAAAAAGATCACTTTAACATTTCGTCCCCCTGAATTCTTATAATATGCATGTCTGGAAATCACATGACGATTTTCCGTCGATAATGACAGATTCTTTCTTAAAGCAGGTGAAATTGATTCAAATTCATTTGCAGTGCCCAGCTAACTCCAACTCGTACATACATGCTACGTCGTAAAAATCAGACAGCATACGACTTACCTTGCTACGAAGAATCTCGTTGACATCCAGGGACATTATTTAATGTTTAGTGGCAAACAATGATTAATTCTACTCGTTAAATCTAATTTTCCCTGCAAAACATCCTTGTATCAACAATAACAATGAAGAAAAACGAAAGCATAAGATTGAAATGAACGGCGATTCAAAAACTGCGATTGGAAAATGACAAGGCAAGACTAACAATAGTTTGTTTTTGACAAAAGTCGACAAAAATATGAATTATTTATGCGCAAAAGAACGTTTTTTATCACTATGATCAGGGGCAAGCAAAGGGGGGACCCTTTGCTTTTTTCTTCAAGTGAAGTGGGAACGGATTGTGGACAGCCATAATGCGTTTTTAGCACACTTTTTAGCTTCTAAACTCAAAATTTTCCGGCGCTTCGCGCCGGATTTTCATGTTCTGTTTTTTTACTTTAGAAGCCCAGATTTTACTTTAAAATGACGAATTTGTCAAAAATTTTCGGCACTTCGCGCCAAATATCTTATGTTCTATGTTTTTTCTTACCTTAGAAGACTAGATTTTACTTTAAAATAACGAATTTGTCAAAAATTTTCGGCGCTTCGCGCCGGATTTCTTATGTTCTATGTTTTTTCTTACCTTAGAAGCCCAGATTTTACTTAAAAATGACGAATTTGTTGAAAACTTTTCGGCGCTTCGCGGCGGATTTCTTATGTTCTGTTTTTTCTTACCTTAGAAGACTAGATTTTACTTTAAGATAGCGAATTTGTCAAAATTTTCTGCGCTTCGCGCTGGATTTCTTATGTTCTATGTTTTTCTTACCTTAGAAGACTAGATTTTACTTTAAAATAGCGAATTTGTCCAAATTTTCTGCGCTTCGCGCTGGATTTCTTATGTTCTATCTTTTTCCTCAACTTAGAAGCCCAGATGTTACTTAAAAATAACGAATTTGTCAAAACTTTTCGGCGCTTCGCGCCGGATTTCTTATGTTCTATGTTTTTTCTTACCTTAGAAGACTAGATTTTACTTTAAAATAACGAATTTGTCAAAATATTCTGCGCTTCGCGCTGGATTTCTTATGTTCTATCTTTTCTCTTAACTTAGAAGCCCAGATTTTACTTAAAAATAACGAATTTGTCAAAAATTTTCGGCGCTTCGCGCCGATTTATTATGTTCTGAATTAGTTTTCTTAACAAAACTGCAAAATTAAATGCAGAGAAAAGAATTTCGAAATGTTTTGGAGTCGAGCTTCAATTTGATATTGACATAGGTTACCGATAGGTTAAAAGATAGATTTTTTATATCCAAATTTGAAATAAAGCAAGAAACTGTTTGAATTTTTTTAAATTTTTTTACTTTACCATATCATAGATCTTGTCGAGAAACGCTCAAAAATTCCATTATTTTCGCGTATCTCCTAACGTTTCCCGAGATATAGGACTTCAACAATTTTGGGCCCCCCGAAAAAAAATCCTGGTTACGCCCCTGACTATGATGTTAAGTTTTACTTGAAATCGATTCTTAAACAAGTTCTAAAAAATTTTGAAAGATTTGCATATTTCAGGAGCAAGGATGAAATATAAAGATTAAGATAAAAAATTTCTTGACAATTTTATTCAAATTAATTTCATTTCATAATTCACAACGATCCAAATGCCATCAAAATTTCATTGACCACCACTTACACGCCATATGGGATGAGACTCGCATCGCTCGTTGCATCCCATTACTCAGGCTTATTCTAAAAGCTGACACCAAGATTTAGTTCAACCATGAATGTACATTACTAGTAATGAAGTGAATCCACATAGAAAACTCACTGATTGCGAAGGTCTGGATATTGAAAAATTCAAGATCCAACTTAAAGAAAATACCGAAAAATCTCTGCTAAAATAGTGATTAAAAAACATAAACATGAACATACTAAAGGTACCGCATACTAAAATTTGCACAAAACATGTTAAAGCTTAGAATTTTGGCCTTTCGCAATAATTACGTATCCATTGTCAAAAAATGCACAATTTCGAGCAGAACAGTGGAAAAATATGACTATCCCCCTCCGGAATGAAATGCGTGAAGAATTCTTTTATTACTCCCTCCGTTGTTTTGTTAAACGAAAATCGCTAAAAATTCGCCGAATTTTACAATTATAATTAGAGTCTATTCAGTCCCAAGTGCGCGGTTTAAACACTCCATTTTTAGTCTTATACAACCTAAAGCGTGTTTTGCATCTATGTCTGTTCTGCACATGTTTTATGCCGAAAATGAGATATCTTAAAGAAGCAAGAATGACAGCAATTTTCTGGCGATGATTATGAATTTGCTAATGAACTTTGACCAATTTTAGGGTGAATTCAGAATCGTGATTCAGCTGATTTTGTAAAAATTTTAACTTTACGACTCAAAATTGAAGTTTTCATTTTAAGAAATTTTCCGGGGCTCTGCCCCAGACCCCGCTGGGGAGGAAGGAGCTTGAGCGCGCCACCCCAGACCCCCAGCCCTAAAAGAGATGGCTTCGAATGGATTATCACCATTTCTAAAATATCTAGGGTATCAAAATTTGCAAACTAAAATTCATCCTTTGGTCTCCTCTTATGTTTTAAAAAATTTTTGGGTACTTCCGCAGCAGAGTAACTGTTATGACGTCATCAACAATGGTGATGATCACACATGCACTTTAGGGGTATGGGGCGTCCCCCGACCAGGACTTTTTAAAAGACATAATCCCTCAGGCCGTTTTGGGACCAAATCTGTTGCTCGAACCACGAAAAAGCGTTAAATGACGTCTAACATTATATTTTCAGGTAAATATACTAATTTTTCGAGCAGTAGACTGTCCAATTAATTCATCCAGACAATTTTCTTCCATTATTTTGTATATTTTTTATGTTACAGGTCACTTGACCGCCTTTATCATTATTGTTTTCATGCAAATTTAATTATAAAAATTCATGAAGAATGAAAGAAAACGAAATGAGTATCGAAATTAAACAAAAATTTGACAATAAATAGATACAAAAATTACTCATTTACCCCTCCGAAGAAACTCGGTTTACATTCCTCGCAGAACTTTTGACCTTGTGCATGTATGATGATGATAATAATTACAAAAGTCCAATTTTTTATTATGCGATGGTCTCTACTATTTAACAGCCGACAATGCATAAGTAACCAATGCCACTGCTGAACTGAGCCTAAGCGGGTGTTTCGCAGTTATCAAAATGTTTCAATTTTTGATAAAAAAACATATTTTTCTGCCAATTTCAAGGCCGCTGATTAAGATAAAAAAGCTTTATTGCACGGAAACCAATTTTTTTTAATTTTGGAGTTTGAAAAAATTTTGTTCCTTTTAAATTTATCATTTTTAGCGTTGTTAGTTATATTGTGCGGAAACAAAAATAGTTTTTCTTCAAATTATACGCGGGAATAATTTTTCAAAATAATTTTCGTGATGTATTGAGTTTTAGCATCGTTCGATGATACCCATCGGGTGTGCAAAAATTCTGCTTACCCACCGGGTTAGGCTTACGCCATGTGCATTCACAGTGGTGCCAGCGCATGAGCAAGCCTGAGTTGAATAATGGGGCAAAAGTTTAGGAGCGAGCGAAGCGAGCGGAACAATTTTCGCCCCATCTTTACTTATGCTTAGTTCAAGTCTGGCACTAATCTGAATCCTCAGACAGCGCTGAAAATGATAAGATTTGATTAAAAAAATTCAATTTTTTTCAAAATTTCAGGAAAATTTATCAGTTTGCACGCAATAAATCTAACAACAATAAAGATGATAAAATTTTGGCTAAACTTCAGGATATGTTTGAGACGGAAAATTCGCATTTTGATTCGAATTCGATTTAAACTGCTTTCAGGTTGTATATACGGCTCCTCAAGAGAAAGCGCGGGAAAAATATTTGATCGAAAGACCCAGTATCAAAGGAGCTGCAGGACTTCAAACGTTGCATTTTTCAATGATTAAGTATAGGCAGTTTTAACACTAACTCTCAATTCGCTGGTTTTACCTCATAATTCTCAGGCTAAGGCTCAGTTTAGATGTTATAAGCTTTAAACATGCTAAGGCCGATATACTCCCGCTTAAGTCGACGTACTCCAGCTTAGGTCGACAAACAGCCAGAAACGTAATTTTTCGCAAAATTATTTCCATAGTCGTGCTCAGCGTGTTGAAAAGCCCAAAAAGGCAATTCTTAGTCGGAAAACTTCCCCAGTAACCTTAAATGTTTCGAGAAGTAATTGTTAGTTTTCCACCAAAATTTTTTTCCGCGTTATTTTTTAAGGTTACCTATCTGAAAAATTTGTTTTTGGGACAAGTTTCAGTGATTCTTGAGTCTTGACAGTTTTGGTATAGACCGCATTCTGGAGTTATTCTCAAATTTTTCAAAAAAATTTGAAAATTCATGCAAAAAAATTTTTATTTTGGTTTCCACGCAATAAAACTTTGTAATCTCCGACCTTGAAAATGACCAAAAAATCTTTTTTTTTACCGAAAATTGGAAAATTTTGATATAGTGCGAAAAATTCCAGCCTAAGCCTGAAGATAAAAATAAAACACATTATTTTAACAACGTATTATACGTTACTATTTTGTAGAAGTGCCAAATGTGATCGTGTGTGTCCCCCGCCGAAACAAAATCCTGGATGCCGTCCTGATAACAAGTAATAAAGGTAAATCAGACTCTTGGCTACGCTTATGGATAAACAGACCAAAAAAGTGGGGAGAAACAGTGTCTCCAGGGTTGCCAAGTGCTCTTGATAAAAACCTCCAATTTTAACCTCAAACTGCCTATAAAACCATTAGCCAATGGTTAAGCATAGGCGCTAAAAAGCCTCAATCGCTAAAAAATGCCCCCAACCATAGGCGTAGCCCGGATTTTTTCCAGGGAGGTCCTAAAATTTTTTATATTAAAAGTTCATAAAAACGTTTAAACACGCGTCCTAGGCATGAAATAATGCCTTTTTGGACTTTCTATATTCCAGCAACAATAAAAATACAGAGAAAAAATTATTTGAAAATTTTCACAATTAATTTTGCGCACTTTGCATGTTTTACTCTTCGGGCAATTCAGCTGATAAATAGATAAAATAGACTGGCGCGAAGCGCGAGAGTTTTCTGATATTTCGATGCCAAACTTTTTGTAGTCTTTGTTGCCGCCATTAAGTTAGAACAATAGCCCACACGGTTTACTCTCAACAATCTATCGCAGAGCAGCTTTACGCAACCGCATAGCTACATTTCAAGGAATTCAAAATTTTCCCTAGGGGGCTACGCCAGGGTTGGCAAGGCTGGGTTTTTTGAATCTGGGTTTTTGGATTTTTTGGGTGCAAAAAATCATAGTTTTGGGTTTTTTGGGTTTTTTATCCACATGTTACCAATTTTTCAAATAGATTAATGCACTGCAGCTTTGCGATCCCATGTCAGCGGAATTTGAGCAAGATTGTGATGAAGAGGAAGTGGATACTATAGAGTAGCTGGGTAAAATTACAGTCACATATATGTTCTTGTGTCAATTACAAAGCAATGTACGAAGATTTTATCAAAATCTATATTCGATCATTTCTAAATATACTTACAAGTGTGCAATTAAATTTTATAGAAAAATGCTTACGAGCCTGATATGGCATCCCTGTTTCCTAATATATTTTTGAAAGCCTGTGCATTTTTTGATTAAAATCTGGTAATGTCCGAGCATTGAAGGGAAAGATACATACATATATGTGGCAGTCGCAATAAACAAATATCAAATTACAAATTACAAATTTTATTCGCTGATCCGACAACAAACCAAGTAACATTAATACATTGATAAGTAATGAGAAAAAAAGATGAAATATAAACATACACAGAAAGACAAGTCAATAAAATACATAAATAGTCGAGGACAGCGGGATAACGTAAAGGCAGTACATAAACTGCGCTTATTTACGCCCCTATATTGAATGATTAAGATCAACCCTTTTCAATCTATTAAGAAAAACATGTCTATTTTATTTTATTTTATCTATTTTAACGATCGTTTTGTTGCTGGATTTCGATATTAGCTGAATAAAGTTGCTGGGAGTAAGTTAAGAATATGGTACTTTCAGGATACTATGAAATAAACTTCAGAAGAGCGGATTTTTTCGCTCAGTACTTAGAACATGTTGAAAGAAAGCGCAGAAAAAATATTCATCCGTCTATGATCAATATTACAAAAGCTATGGGTTTCGTTAATTAGCCTCTTCTCGACCTACGCAAGCACCTACTCGACCTAAGTATTTGAAGATTCAAACAGCTGAATGCAGAATCACATGTAGATACCCAATTTACGTCGAAATAAGCATCTATACATCGACCTAAGCATCTATACATCTACCTAAGCATCTATACATCGACCTAAGCATCTATACATCGATCTAAGCATCTATACATCGACCTAAGCATCTATACATCCACCTGAGCGGGAGCGACCTCGACCTGAACAGCTTATACACCTTTTCAGATATACTAAGCCTAAGCATAAGTATAATAGAAGCAAAAACTTAGATTTTCGTAAATCTTATCAAGTAAAACCGAAAAAAACATGCAAAAAAATATAATATTTTGAAAATTTTTTAAAATTTCAAACAGCTTTCCGCGCCTTTTTTCTTTTTATCCTTCATTGCTATGCTTCCTTCCATAATTTCAGCCCATATTATTTATTTCTGACAGATGTGTAAGTCCTTGAATCGAGCCGTTCAATCGTCCCACCCAACACTCAAATCGAGAGTTGCCTGCAACTTTGCAAGTATGGCTAAGATTTTCACCAAATTTTTTTTCCGCGCTTCAATTTATCATGTTCTACCATTTTGGCACAAAAAATTTTGGCATCCCACATTCGTTTTGCTCCTTTTCAAAAAGTCACCATATTCTTAAGTTTAGCCTTGCAGGCAACTGTCGATTTGAGTGTTGGGTGGGACGATTAAACGGCTTGATCCAAGGACTTACACATTTGTCAGAAATAAATAATATGGGCTGAAATTGTGGAAGGAAGCATAGCAATGAAGGAGAAACAAGAAAAAAGGCGCGGAAAGCTGTTTGAAATTTTAAAAAACTTTAGAAAAATTCTTCATTTTTTGCATGTTTTTTTCGGTTTTACTTGATAAGATATAAAAATCTAAGTTTTTGCTTCTAATATACTTAGGCTTAGGCTTAGTATATCCGAAAAGGTGTTTTAAGCTGCTTAGGTCGAGGTCGCTCCCGCTCAGGTCAATGTATAGATGCTTAGGTCGATGTATAGATGCTTAGGTCGATGTATAGATGCTTAGGTCGATGTATAGAGGCTTAGGTCGATGTATAGATGCTTAGGTAAGAAAGAAGAAGAAGAAAATTTATTCGGTAAAAGTATTAAAGAAAACACATAAAAAGTAGGTAAAAATGCATTGTCAATGTGAACATAATACACAATCTGCATAAAACAAAGTATGTGCATAAAGCAACAGATAATGCAATGGTACCAGGAGCGTAAGACACAATGCTCTTACGTACGCCCCTTAAGATAAACACTAAAATCAATTTCCGAAATCATATTCCTAAAAGCTATTGGGTTATTACAGTCAACTGTATTCTGCGGGAGAATGTTCCAAATTTTAGCCACCCTCTTCGCAAAGTCATGTTTTCTACAATCTAAACGTGATTGTTTGATGAACAGTTTCATGTTATTTACGTATCTAGTACCTCTATCAGGTGCAAGCTCAAAAATTCATTAAATGTCAATATTTTGTGTTTAACAATTTTAAAGGCAAAAACAAGATCAGTGTGGATACGACGGGTTTCGAGTCGTTCTAAGTTTAGGATATTCAATCTTTCATCATACGATAAAGTTTTATTCCAAAATAATTTTTTTGTAAATTTTCTTTGTACTTCTTCAAGTCGTGTAATATCTCCAATTTGGTATGGATTCCAGACAACGGATCCGTATTCAAGGATAGGTCTAACGTATGTTTTAAAAGCTCTGATCATCAAATCGGTATTTTTTGAGACGAATGTTTTGTGTATTAAGGATGCGACTCTAGCAGCTTTAGACGCAATATTTGTACAATGAATGCCCGATGATAAATCATTAGATATGTAAATACCAAGGTCCTTCATACAAGTTTCGGCATTTTTTAACTTAGATAGACCTAACTTATAGCCCACTTCCGGATTTCCGTAACCCAAATATAACGTTGCACATTTTTCGTAGCTAATTTTCAGTTGCCATTTTTCGGCCCAAGAATGCAATGAATCAAGATCAGACTGTAACAGGATGGAATTTTTCAGATTTGTTGAAAATTTTCAAATCGTCAGCAAACAGCATTATATTGCTGTTTTTAATCGAATCTACTAAATCGTTTATAAAGATCAAAAATAACGTGGGACCCAGAACACTTCCTTGAGGAACACCGCTTATTACTGGCAATGAATCAGCTGTGATCTGCCTGATAAAAATGATCGAATCCAGTTTAGCAAAACTCCAGAAATTCCCAAATATTCAACTTTCCGTAACAGTTTAGAATGAACAACAGAATCGAAGGCTTTACAAAAATCTACATAAACTATGTCAGTAGGAATCCGATTATCTAAATTCTTAGTCCAAATATTTTTGTATTTTAGTAATTGAGAATCACACGATTTGTTTTTCATAAAACCGAATTGCTGCGGGTTCAACAAATTGTTTCGATTAAAATAGTTTATGATACAATCATTTATTATTGACTCCATAATTTTGCAAAAAATAGAGGAAAGGTAAAATCCGGAAATGGAAATGGAAATGGAAAATGGAAAATGGGTAAAAGCCGGAAATGGAAAATGGAAATGGAAAAATGGAAAATGGAAAATGGAAAATGGAAATGGAAAATTTTCCATTTCCTCTATTTTCAACGGAAAATGATTCATTTTCAAAATTTTCGGTCGTTAATGTCAAACTCATGTCGTTTCTCACCAAATTTCTCTATTTTTGAAGAAATTTCGAAAGCGTAATTAAAAATAAAAAAGTCTACAAAAAACGGGAAAAAACGAAAAATTGTTCATTTCGTCGTCTTTTCACTCAAAATTCTCCTCTTTAGAAAAAATTGACCTTCCAAATCCGAAAAAATCGTTATCACTTCGACTACAACGATTTCGTCGCAGATGGAAAATCGCTGGAAAATGGAAAAATAGGGTAAAACCCGGAAATGGAAAATGGAAAATGGAAAATTTTCCATTTCCTCTATTTTCAACAGAAAATGATTAATTTTCAAAATTTTCGGTCGTAAATGTCGAAATCATGTCGTTTCTCACCAAATTTCTCTATTTTTGAAGAAATTTCGAAAGCGTAACTAAATATGGAAAAGTCTACAAAAAACGGAAAAAGACGAAAAATTAATTCATTTCTTCGTCTTTTCACACAAAATTCTCCTCTTTTGAAAAAATTGACCTTCCAGATCCGAAAAAATCGTTATCCACTTCGACTACAACGATTTCGTCGCAGATGGAAAATCGCCGGAAAATGGAAAAATAGGGTAAAACCCGGAAATGGAAAATGGAAAATTTTCCATTTCCTCTATTTTCAACGGAAAATGGTTAATTTTCAAAATTTTCGGTCGTAAATGTCGAAATCATGTCGTTTCTCACCAAATTTCTTTATTTTTGAAGAAATTTCAAAAGCGCAACTAAAAATGGAAAAAATTCAACAAAAATGGAATGAACAATTTTCCGTTTTTTTCCATTTTTGTATACTTTCCATTTTTAGTTACGCTTTCGAAATTTTTTCAAAAATAGAGAAATTTGGTGAAAAACGACATGAGTTTGACATTTACGACCGAAAATTTTGAAAATGAACCATTTTCCGTTGAAAATAAAGGAAATGGAAAATTTTCCATTTTCCATTTTCCATTTCCGGGTTTTACCCTATTTTTCCATTTTCCGGCGATTTTCCATCTGCGACGAAATCGTTGTAGTCGAAGTGGATAACGATTTTTTCGGATCTGGAAGGTCAATTTTTTCAAAAGAGGAGAATTTTGAGTGAAAAGACGAAGAAATGAACAATTTTCAGTTTTTTCCATTTTTTGTAGACTTTTCCATTTTTAGTTACGCCTTCGAAATTTCTTCAAAAATTGAGAAATTTGGTGAAAAACGACATGAGTTTGACATTTACGACCTAAAATTTTGAAAATGAACCATTTTCCGTTGAAAATAAAGGAAATGGAAAATTTTCCATTTTCCATTTTCCATTTCCGGGTTTTACCCTATTTTTCCATTTTCCGGCGATTTTCCATCTGCGACGAAATCGTTGTAGTCGAAGTGGATAACGATTTTTTCGGATCTGGGAGGTCAATTTTTTCAAAAGAGGAGAATTTTGAGTGAAAAGACGAAGAAATGAACAATTTTCAGTTTTTTTCCATTTTTTTGTAGACTTTTCCATTATTTAGTTACGCCTTCGAAATTTCTTCAAAAATTGAGAAATTTGGTGAAAAACGACATGAGTTTGACATTTACGACCTAAAATTTTGAAAATGAACCATTTTCCGTTGAAAATAAAGGAAATGGAAAATTTTCCAATTTTCCATTTTCCATTTCCGGGTTTTACCCTATTTTTCCATTTTCCGGCGATTTTCCATCTGCGACGAAATCGTTGTAGTCGAAGTGGATAACGATTTTTTCGGATCTGGGAGGTCAATTTTTTCAAAAAGAGGAGAATTTTGAGTGAAAAGACGAAGAAATGAACAATTTTCAGTTTTTTTCCATTTTTTGTAGACTTTTCCATTTTTGTTTACGCCTTCGAAATTTCTTCAAAAATTGAGAAATTTGGTGAAAAACGACATGAGTTTGACATTTACGACCTAAAATTTTGAAAATGAACCATTTTCCGTTGAGAATAGAGGAAATGGAAAATTAACCATTTCCATTTCATTTCCGGGTTTTACCCTATTTTTCCAATTTCCGGCGATTTTCCATCTGCGACGAAATCGTTGTAGTCGAAGTGGATAACGATTATCGGGGCTAAACTTAAGAATATGGTACTTTCAGAAAAGGTGCAAAACGAATACGGAATGCCAAAATTTTTTTGCCAAAATGATAGAACATGATAAATTGAAGCGCGGAAAGAAAATTTGGTGAAAATCTGAGCCATACTTGCAAAGTTGCAGGCAACTCTCGATTTGAGTGTTGCGTGGGACGATTAAACGACTCGATCCAAGGACTTACACATTTGTCAGAAATAAATAATATGGGCTGAAATAACGGATGGAAGCATAGCAATGAAGGAGAAAACAGAAAAAGGCGCGGAAAGCTGTTTGAAATTTTAAAAAAAACTTAAAAAAATTTTCATATTTTTTTGCATGTTTTTTCGGTTTTACTCGATAAGATATACGAAAATCTAAGTTTTTGCTTCTATTATACTCAGGCTTAGGCTTAGTATATCTAAAAGGTGTTTCAAGCTGCTTAGGTCGAGGTCGCTCCCGCTTAGGTCGATGTATTGATGCTTAGGTCGATGTATAGATGCTCAGAGATCGATATATAGATGCTTAGGTCGATGTATAGATGCTTAGGTCGATGTATAGATGCTTAGGTCAATGTATAGATGCTTAGGTCGATGCATAGATGCTTAGGTCGACGTAAATTGGGTATCTACATGTGATTCTGCATTCAGCTGTTTGAATCTTCAAATACTTAGGTCGATAAGATGCTTGTTTAGGTCGAGAAGAGGCTAATTAAAGAAACCCATAGCTTTTGTAATATTGATCATAGACGGATGAAATTTTTTTCCGCGCTTTCTTTCAACATGTTCTAAGTACTGAGCGAAAAAATCCGCTCTTCTGAAGTTTATTTGTTAGTATTCAGAAAGTACCATATTCTTAAGTTACTCCTTTTTCGGATCTGGAAGGTCAATTTTTCCAGAAGAGGAGAATTTTTAGTGAAAAGACGATGAAATGAACGAATTTTCACTTTTTTCCATTTTTTTGTAGACTTTTCCATTTTTAGTTACGCCTCGAAATTTCTTCGAAAATTGAGAAATTCGGTGAAAAACGACGAGTTTGACATTTACGACCTAAAATTTTGAAAATGAACCATTTTCCGTTGAAAATAAAGGAAATGGAAAATTTTCCATTTTCCATTTTCCCATATCCGGGTTTTTACCCTATTTTTCCATTTTCCGGCGATTTTCCATCTTTGACGAAATCGTTGTAGTCGAAGTGGATAACGATTTTTTCGGATCTGAAAGGTCAATTTTTTCAAAAGAGGAGAATTTTGAGTGAAAAGACGAAGAAATGAACAATTTTCAGTTTTTTCCATTTTTTGTAGGTAGACTTTTTCCCATTTTTAGTCACGCTTTCGAAATTTCTTCAAAAATAGAGAAATTTGATGAAAAACGACATGAGTTTGACATTTACGACTGAAAATTTTGAAAATGAACCATTTCCCGTTGAGAATAAAGGAAATGGAAAATTTTCCATTTTCCATCTCCCAGTTTCCATTTCCGGCTTTTACCCACTTTTCCATTTTCCATTTTCCGGCTTTTACCCATTTTTCCATTTCCATCTTCCATTTCCATTTTCCATTTCCGGCTTTTACCCATTTTCCATTTTCCATTTCCATGTCCATTTCCGGATTTTACCCACGCCCCAAAAAATACACGTGAGTGAAATTGGTCTGAAATTTTCTGCGGAATGGGGGTTCCCTTTTTAAAAACTGGGGTTACCAAGGCTTCTAACCAGGACTTGGGAAGTTCTCCAGTTCTATGAGAGACTTCAAAAATTGTAGACAGGGGAGCAATCAAAACATCACGAATTTGTTTATTATTAGGTAGATGTATAGATGCTTAGGTCGATGTATAGATGCTTATATCGACATAAATTGGGTATCTACATGTGATTCTGCATTCAGTTGTTTGAATCATCAAATTCTTAGGTCGAGTAGATGCTTGCGTAGGTCGAGAAGAGGCTAATTAACGAAACCCATAGCTTTTGCAATATTGATCATAGACGGATGAATATTCTTTTCCGCGCTTTCTTTCAACATGTTCTAAGTACTGAGCGAAAAATCCGCTCTTCTGAAGTTTATTTCATATTATCCTGAAAGCACCATATTCTTAACTTACACCTGCTATCTTGTTTTCCTTGCGACTTTTTTATCCTTGTTTTCCGAATAAAGTATTAGTATTAGATAGTAAATAATATACTTTTAATAACAAAATAAACACTTAATCCTGTAAATCTTTATATGTACAAATGTAATTACAAATATATGTATGTACGTAGTAACCTACTGTCACAATATAGTAGATACGTTAACTGGTAGGTTGAGGTGCCATCTATATACGAAGTACTTATATGCATATAGTCTGTTTCACATAACTTCGGTCATAAATTTCAAAACTATCTCCGACAATGAGCTGACAGATTGCGATTATACATAGCATTGATCTGATACATAATTATCGTAACCCCCGGCCTACTGTCAATGAAAATTTTTAGAATTTATGCACGAAGTTATGTGAAACAGACTATAGTTACGAATATAATTAGTAGCACAATTATACGAGATCTTTTTGACCAAATTTAATCAATATAATTAGAGCTACAGAGGTGGTTTAGGAATTCTGATGCAGTTTTGCTGCTAGACACGGAAAAGATCGTCCATTACATACTTCATTGTTGTCGTGATATAACAGCATATGTACAACACTTTTGTAGTGTAAGTGCGGTGCACGTTTGCACCGGTCTATAGGACGTTTGGGCGCGGCCGTTTTGGCGCGGCCACTTTGGCGCGGCCATTTTGGCGCAGCCGTTTTGGCGCAAGGACATTTTGGCGCAGGACTGCTTTGGCGCGGCCATTTTGGCGCAGCCGTTTTGGCGCATCCGTTTTGGCGCATGGACGTTTTGGCGCAGCCGTTTTGGCGCAGTCATTTTCATTTTGGCGTACCTGTTTTCGTTTAATTTGATGACAAAATTTAACTGTCTAATTAAGACAAACATGGACAGCTATCTAAGGCGTTTTCTATAGACCTGCTCATTTTTGCACCGTGGGCAGGGTGAAAATTATGGGGTTTTTATACTCGAATTTTTTAAAGATAAAAATGAATAAAAAATTTGATATACGGGTCAAAAACAACACTTTCCAATGGTTGTAATTAGACGCTGGCTAGCCTTAAAAACGGAAAATTGAATATAAATTGGAAATTCGATTTATTTCAATCTTGATAAGACAAAAATTGGATTCTGGAGTCTGCAAAATGTTCCTCTGATTTTTCTGGTGCGAAAAGCTTCCAGCTCATAGTGACTCGTATGCTTCGTGACCCAGAAACTTAAGTTTAGAAAAGAAAAGCTCCTTTCAACGTTTTGTTATGGTGATGCATTGGAGAGAAGCGTAAAACTTGCTGCGAATTCTCCCATTTCCATCCCTCATCCCTGATTTATTTTCTACATATACTCATACATCTATAGTCTGTTCCATTACAAAAGGCCCATTTTCGCTAATGTCTTATTACTGTATCATTTTTTACTGCAGAAATGGCTTTATCAATTATGCTCTCGTAGCGGCTGGTTGCTTTATCTTGCTGATGTTTAATGTGCTTTGCTTCTTAACACGTGGCACATCTAACGAACTGCTGCAACAACCTAAAGCGTGAAATATTTTGTTACAGCAATAAGTTTTAAAGCGAAAATGGGCCGTTTGGAATTGAACAGACTATAGTCTTGCAATTCACCATGAAAAAATTCCTCAGAAACCTCTCATAATACCGAAAATATGCTGCTTATTTTGCATGCTTCTAATATTCAATCGTTTAAATTAATGCTCGGTGCATGCATAAATGTACAGCTTTGGAATTTCAGGAGTCAGGCCCAAAAAAGCTTTTAAAAGTGAGTCGTTTGAGCTAAAAAATCATGGGTAACGTCAAAAATCACTATTTTTGACGTTCCGGACAATGTTCTTTTTTCTAAAACATAAGAACATAAGAAAATTCCCGAGGAAATTTGAAAAAATCGAGTAAATTGAACATGATGTAGTCGAAAAATGTGTGTACGGCGCGAAGCGCCAAAACTTTGACACTTTTAAGCCAAAACGAGCTGAAAACGCTTAAAAATGCACTCTTCTTATAGTTTCTACGAATCGACAATTCTAGGGGGTCGCGCAGCCATTTTGCTGGGGTCAGTCAGTAGCTATTCTAGGTCAAAGGCCCCACGAACACGTAGCTACCGCCAAAACTTTGCCATTCCATCGGAAGAAAAACGGTCAAAAGTGTGAATAAACCCTTTATCTGCAAACTTTTCGCGTTCCCTTTTAGACACTATGCCATTTTGAGCTGCGTCAGCCATAGAAATTTTTAGAATAGACCAGTAGCATTTGAAAATCGCCAGCATCGAATGGTTATGAATGATTGTCATTATTGCTCTATTTTCGACACATTAGGAAATTGTAGCGTCTATTCTCACGCAATCACAACATTTCTCATTATGTGTTCAGTTTTTAAATTTTTTTTGTTACCCGGTATTGCACACTTACGGTCCCGTCTCGATAGACCCACTGTATCGTTAGACCCACCGGCTCGTTAGACCCAATGTCTCGATAGACCCACCAGGAAAAAATCTCGATAGACCCACTGTATCGATTGACCCACCGAAAAAAATCTCGATAGACCCACTGTATCGATAGACCCACCGAAAAAAAATCTCGTTAGACCCACTGTATCGATAGACCCGCCTAAAAAAAATCTCGTTAGACCCACTGTATCGATAGACCCGCCGAAAAAAATCTCGTTAGACCCACTGTATCGATAGACCCACCGAAAAAAATCTTGGCAGACTCAATGCATGTAAAGACTTGCCGACAGATGTTCCGCTCAAATCACTTATTTAGGCTCCTTAGCGTGTGATAATTTATTCTTTATGAAATTACACATAGGTACATTATGTAATTTCACTAATTCATAATGAAAAGAGTGGACCTTGCGCTTGTCGGAAAGACGTCTGCTCGCTGCTGATGAGCATGCTTTAGTTGTTGAAATTGAGCAATACTTGGCATATATTGCTTACTTGTTGTGATTTTTGAAAATCTGATTTGTTGTTTTACTTTTAAAAGATTAAATTAGTAATTACTGACATTTAATCAAATTAAAATTAATTAATTAATGACAAAAAAATTGCCTGCATATTGTTTTAATCATCTAAGGAAATGCTCCGGGATGATAATTTTCTGTTGCCTGCATGTTTAACAGTTTTCAGACTGACATTCTCGATGATTTACTCAGAAAATATATTAAATTACTGCAAAAAATGATACATAAGAAAATTATAAGAACCGAGTGGGTAATTAGATCTTTCAGGCGAAATTATTCTCGGTGGGTCTGCCTTTACATTACGGTCTAACGAGATTTTTTGGTCGGTCTCTCCTTAAAGTGAATATTCTAACACTGTTTTGTTCGGTAGGTATCGATAAATTGGGTTTAACGATATTTTTTCTGGTGGGTCTACTGGGGTTTTTTCGGTGAGGTCTAGCGGTACAGTTGGTCTAACGAGATTTTTTCGATGGTTCTATCGATAAATTCGGTCTAATAAGATTTTTTCGGTGGGTCTATCGATACAGTGGGTCTAACGAGATTTTTTTCGGCGGGTCTATCGATACAGTGGGTCTAACGAGATTTTTTTCGGCGGGTCTATCGATACAGTGGGTCTAACGAGATTTTTTTCGGCGGGTCTATCGATACAGTGGGTCTATCGAGATTTTTTTCGGTGGGTCTATCGATACAGTGGGTCTATCGAGATTTTTTCTGGTGGGTCTATTGAGACATTGGGTCTAACGAGCCGGTGGGTCTAACGATATAGTGGGTCTAACGATGCACAATCCAGCTTACAGTGCCTCCAGCGAATATATATAATTACATATGTTATCTAACATACATATAAGTACATATGTTATCTAACACGAAAGCTGCACGTACAACATTGTGCATGCATATGGCCGGATATCAGCGGATGCATAGCACAGAACGTAACATACTTACATTTCTATTACCAAAAGTTAAGTACATACTTTTATCTATCTATGGACATACATATATACATATGTACCTATGCCGAAATGATTTTGTTCTGTGTATGCACGTGGTTCGTATAAGGTACGCGTCTATCCCCCTTGCGCCAAAACGGCCGCGCCAAAACGTCCCTTTATAAGAAGCATACTGTTGCGCCAAAACAGCCGCGCCAAAACGGCCGCGCCAAAGTGTTCCTGCGCCAAATGTCCTTGCGCCAAAATGGCCGCGCCAAAACGGCCGCGCCAAAACGGCTGCGCCCAAACGTCCCAATCCGCGTTTGTACACACTCATCGAGCTCATGCGCTGCTATTTTTCGTAGCTTTTCCCGTCAGCTCGTTTCGCAGTTCGGGTGTGCTATTTATAGTTTTTGCGCTTTAACCGGTCGATATGACGTCTCATCTCCGAATTATATAACGCAATTTTCTGGGTAGTTAAACGCTAGTCCGGCTCACTGACCAGTGGTAGGGCTTCGGACTTGCCGTGCTATTGGACTTTTAACTTACAGTAGTCATCTATATTTTATCAAAAATCTCTCGGTTAGCGAAGCTGGTGGTCATGTAAATAGCAAATTTCTAGAGAAAATGAAGCAAAATGATGACCAAGAATGGATGTTCAAATGTGTGTAATAAATAACCTCAGCACAGCGTGATGTGTTGACTCTTAAATTGCGCTACCTATCATATGAGGACATTTTTTGAAAGTGCTGGGTTTATTTTCAGTTTTTAAGCGATTTCATACCGATGAAGATCCGCCCGTAAAAGCAAATATCCACAGTTTATATAAGATCATGTTAGGTACAGTTTTGCGGAAAAGTACACACTTATGCTACAAACACTAATAAGCTCACGCTACAAACAATATTAAACAAGGTTATTTGACGGGTAGGTGGCACAACCGCTAACTGCGAATCGTGCACAACCGCTAACTATGTATAGTCTGTTTCACATAACTTCGTGCATAAATTTTAAAAACAATTTCTAACAATAAGCTGGCAGATTGCGATTATCGCATTGATCTGATATATAATTATCGTAACCTCTCGGGTTACTGTCGCTAAAAATTCTTAAAATTTGTGCACGAAGTTATGTAAAACATACGTACTATAGTACGCGCTAATGCTAATTATTGCACCCGCTACCATGACCGTAATATCAATCGAAAGTCATGTAATGTACGTATAGCATTCATTTTTATATATATAAATTTGAAAAGAAGAAAAAACGCATTTTGTATCTTTTGTTGTGAGGCTCTAGTTACATGTCTTTATTATCATTTTCAGTCAGGAAATTTATTAGAAAATGTATTAAATCTATTTCAGCTAACGCAAAATTCCGCATAAGAAATTTGATATAAGACCTTTTAAGCAGCGAAATAAAATAGTAGGGAAGGGGACACAAATAGATTCTAACTGTTTGAGACACTACAGATTGAAAATTGGGAAAAAAAATCCGGAAGAATTACTAAGTCTGAAAACAGGCCTTAATTGTGAAAAATAAAGATTTTTCAACAAAGTTAGAAATTTGAACAAGTTCCGTAAAATTTGCATATTAGCTCAATTATTCAGTATGCGTTTGGCAATTATTACAATAAAAATAATATAAATTTTAAAAATCAGCTAATCGCTTTCATAATGAAATTATTTCATTATATAAAAATGAATAAATCTGTTGTCTTTAAGACTTAGCGGTATGTAAGTCTATTCCAAACGGCCCATTTTCGCTTTACGGTTCATTACTGTAGCAGTATATTTTATGGGTTAGGTTGTTGCGGCACCCTGTTAGATGCACCACATATCAAACTAAGCACATTAAATATGAATAAAAAGAGGTTAAAGCGACCAGCTGTCACAAGAGCATAATTGAAGAAGCCGTTTTAGAAGTTAAAATCTGTTACAGCAATAATACTTATAGTGTGTTTCACACAACTTCGGTCATAAATATTAAAACTATTTCCGACCACACCTGGGCGTGAGGGGGTTTGGGGGGGGGTATGCACCCCCAGAAACAAATACTCCCCCCCAGAAATCAAAATACCCCCCCAGAATTCAATTTTTGAAAATTTTTTTCGTTTTTTTCGCAATTTTTTGATGCCAATGGATAGTGCTTGATGAGAAACGTCGAAAAATGGTGTTTTTATCGCCATACCACCATTTTTAAGGCCATTTTTCGACCTTCAAAAAAATCTTGCACCCCCCAGAATTTTCTTGCTGCCCACGTATGTTTCCGACAATAAGCTGACAGATTGCGATTATAGCATTGATCTGATATATAATTATCGTAACCCACGGCTTAATGTCGTTAAAAATTCTTAGTATTTATGCACGAACTTATGTGAAACAGACTATAGCAAAAAATGGGCCATTTGGAATGGAACGGACTATATATAGCTAGCGGTTGTGCCCACGTTGGCGGTTGTGCAACCCAATCTATTTGGCAATGTATTTCAGCACACTTCGATATGAATTGGCCATTGATTGTCGCTGCTTTATCACACGATGCGACCATCAGTTAGATGATTTGTTCAAAGCAAGTTGACCTTTTTAAGTCATCCTCGCTTCTACTGTGGATTTCGTCTAATATTATGTTCGCCACATCTGTTCGACTTATTTTAGACAAACTTTCAATCAAATATCGCAATTTAACTCTATTGTTTTGAGCCAGCTGCCGAGCGACTAAGTTAGTGGATGCGGTCCCATTGCTGGTTTTTGAGCGGTAATCGGATAATTGATCAGTTCTCGCATAATTGTCTTAAATTTTACAGTCAAATTTAAATAGCAAAATCGTTCCATTTATTAACATGAGATCTTAAATTTCATCAACGTTAAAATTGATTTGTGATTTCAGTTTGAGTGGGCTTGGTGTACAACATCTGAAGGATCAGTTCGGTCACAGGGATTTTTCCTTTCTTGACTCAAAACACTTATGTATCTCAGATGTGAATACATGGTGGCGGAATATTAACGTGATGAAGCTATAGTCTGTTTCACTCAAGTTGGGCATAAATTTTAAAAACAATGTCTGACAATAAGCTGACAGATTGAAATTATAGCATTTATTAGACATATAATTATCGTAATCCGTCGGCTTACTTTCGAAAAAAATTTTAAAATTTGTGCCCAAACTTATGAGAAACAGACTATAAGAAACCCGCAGAATTCTCACAAAGATTAGATGAGTAAAGGGTACGTGAGGTACGTGAGCTGCTAAGCACAAAGGGCTAACAAGCACAAAAGTGGCTCAATGGAGGGAACAACGCTTTATCAACCACTACGTAGCTAGATATGTAAATACACAGATGCTTGTTTTGATTGTTATTAACAATTCTGAAACTGTCTTTGTTTTCATGAAGCACTGAAAAATATCATTAATGAATAAGCGAGGAAACCTCTTACATTTAAAACAAATTTGTTATCTGTAAATGTGTTCTGGGGTTGACGTAGGGTTTTGTTTGACCCCTCTGAATGACTGCTGAGCCCCGCGAAATTTGGCTGACCTCTACAGAACTTTCCAACTCAAAAGAATAATAGAAAATAGCTGTTTTATGCGTTTCTTATTATCTTTCGGCTCGACCATTTTCTCGACGTTTTTACTAAATTGTCAATTTTGAATGGATTCCGTTCAGCAAAATTGAATCTTTTTTAAAAGTGCATTTGTCACAAACGGAGAAAATGATATTTTTGAAGCAATTGCCTATCGTTTTTAAATCCACAAGGCATTTTAGAAAAATTTCGGGTTCAAAAAATTTTCAGGCTGCATGTATGTACAATGTAGGTAGAGGAAGCTAGCAAATTTTGGTTGACTGTTTTAAAAAGTCGGGCAGCAAATAAATTTTGCGGAATTACTATTTTTATACGCATGCGCAAAATTTAAAAAATTTCACTCTCCAATTCCTGTAGTCTAATCAAACATGGGCAGCTAGAAAATTTCGTGGGGTTTGGATGGCTGAAATCACAAAAAATGTTACTAAAAATATAATTATGGGGTCTACAGTAAGCTGCGGGGTTTTTTCAACTTCTGTGTGCAAACGCCCTCCCAAATACCCCGCGCCCATGTGTGAGTCTAAGTAAACAGTTATACAAAGTGACAGAAAAGCAAATATTCAGGTTTTTACTGCGTCACCAAAGATGGTACTGAGGTTGCATAAAAATGCAATATGGTGCGCAGCATGAACAACGGTTTTTTCACAATCCAGCCGCCTGGTCTATCAGATTTTGAATGAGCAAAGAATAAAAATAAATTCATGAAGCTAAGCACGAAGATAAGAATTAAGTAGAAAGATAGGTATCACGAGTTGTTCTTTTTCGCTCTAAAATTATAATATATATCAGCCAAGAGCGCAGAGTTTGCCTAGTTTGTACATTCTGTATAGTTTGCCAAAAGCTAAACAACAGATTGTGGGTGGCCCACTTATCTATTGAATATTATGTTTTCCTATAGCTACGACAGTATTTATACATACAATATTAAATTTTGTCAGACTACGGAGCAAACACAAAAGTTTTATCTTGAAAAGTTTTACATTTGTCAAATTATTTATTTCTTGATGAGTACAATGCTACGTGATCGCTAATATTTTTCGAAACTTGAAATAAACGTAGCGAAATGCAGTCAAAACTTTTCAGCGAATTTCGACTGTAACTCAATTGAGAAATTTAATAATGCAATTTTTTAAGTCCTGAATGTTGAGTGAGCGCGTTATGATCACCAAAGTTCTGAGGGGGGAGGGGTGCGAGATTTTTTCAAAGGTCAAAAAATAACTTTAAAAACGGTGGTATGGCGAAAGAAACACCATTTTTCGACCTTCCTCATCGAGTACTATACATTGGCATCAAAAAATTGCGAAAAAAAATTTCCAAAAATTGAATTCTGGGGGGTATTTTGGTTTCTGGAGGGGTATTTTGGTTTCCCGGGGGAGTGCATACCCAATCCCCTTGAGAAAAAATCGCACGATATTTAATCGGGGGAATATAAGTCCAAGACTAGATGAGTCGCGGATCGCCTTCCATTTTTTGGCCTCCTTAACTTGACTGACGCCATATGGCTTTTTTCTTTAGCGTTTATAAAATACAATGCACCCTTCGAACATTCAGGAATTAAAAATTGCATTACTCACATTTTTAATGAAGTTAAAAGTAAAAAAGCACAGAAAATTTTTTCAATTTTTGCGAGCCTTATTTGGAGTAGAAAATGATTGCGATCACAAAAAAGTGTGCTACTCGTGAATTATAAATGCCGATGGTGTCTTACTTCGCATAATGAAACTTCTATGTTTTATTTATATCCTGGTCGAATTTTATGCTGTTTGAATAAAAAATGTCGTGGCTATAGAAAAAGAATATGTAATAGATAAGTAGGCCAACCTATTTTGTCTTAGTACTTACTCAAGCCGCTAAAAATCCTTGCAACATCGTCGGATGTCAGCATTTGCTCGATGTGACTGAGTGTTTTGGCTGACAAGTTCTTCATCTGGGAATCAAGTGAGACTGTAAAAGGAAAATAAAGCTGTTACAGTGAAAATTAGCAATTGTAACCCTTCAATCAATCCACAGTATAAACCTGAGACTAACATAATAAAAAACTATTGCGAACTAAAAAGCTTGGACGCTCTATACATAAAAATGCCTAAAAACGTCAGCCGTTTGGAACGTGTTCTTGTTTATTTGCAGTTTTTAGACAATTCATATTCAAATCCTTATGAAAAAATATAATGAAAAGTAAATAAGTGCTTCGCAACAGTCAAAGTTACCAGAAAATATTCCAAGAAGTTATGTGCCGCAAAGAAGTGAAATTCCCATTTTGCGTGATTGTTCATCAAACAGATCATTTGAAGGACAACGCTTTGTAGAAATCTTCTGTTTATTTTAGAAACAATTATGAATTCTCTACTTATGTTACGATTCAACAACGAAATCACTTGCTGCACTTGAATCAAAACAAAAGGTGAAACGATAATCATCTAACTGTTTATAAAATGTATACCTCTGAAATTTTCATTCATCTGAACGTCTATATTCTGAAAACATTTATTCTGTTTATTCACGATTCAGATTTTGAGCTTTCATGTAAATGAATTTTTAGAAAGTAATATTGGTTGAATCAATGGCAATTAAGCCTGATTTATACTTCACGCGAACCGCGCCGCAAAGGGTTTTGCGGCCACAGTATACCAAAAATTAGTCGACCCTGCGCGAATATTCTGCGGCAAAATCCGCTTGCCGCGCCGCGTCATGCATTTATACTCCACGCGGCGAGATCGCCGCGTGGACAAAAAAACCAGCGACAAGGTGGCACCTCACCGCCGCTTCGCAGCCGCTTCGCGCAATGCGTTTATACTTCCTGCAAACTGCCGCAGAACCAGGACGCTGAGTTCTCCTATTGCGCAAATCGATACCTCATTAAAATTCAAAATGATTCGATGTCGACACTCGGCCCGAAACCTCATTAGCATTCGCAAGAGCAATGGGCTTTTAAACTTTTGCGGCGCGGCGAAAAAATGGCCGAAAAAGCTAAAAATAACAATTCTGACTCCTTGCGGCGCGGCGAAGTATAAATTGGAAAGCGGCGAAAAAATCTAGACTTTTGCGAATCAGTCCGCGGCGCGGCGGCCGCGTGAAGTATAAATCAAATTGCGGCGGCGAATAATTCGCCGGCTGCCGCGCCGCAGCCCGAAGTATAAATGGCTTTGCGCGAAATTTCTGCGGCGGCCGTTGCGGCAATTTCTCGCCGCTTCGCTCGCCGGCGTGAAGTATAAATCAGGCTTTAGGTTTCGTGAGATCAAATTTCTTAGTTTGCGTATCGTTACCGCTGCAAAAATCAGAATGTCAGGAATGAGTTCAAAATACTCGAAATCTGTAGCTTATTCAGACATATTTGTTTTCTCGCGCCTTCGGAACTGCTTCCCGCATCCATATCTGCTTATCGTTGATAAATAAAAAAATTTAACACACAAACCCTGCGCATGTAATAGGTATTTTTGGTTTAAGTATGTAAGCGTAAAACACATTTTGAGTCAACTATATCCGTCCAGTGGCAAATTCAGAATTTTTGCAAAGGCCTTTCCCAAACATTCGAAAACATTTCAAAAAAAATCCGCAAATCAACAGTGCATTTTTCGCTGCTTTGCATTGTATTATTCGATTCGTAATCATTTCTGATGCAAAACTTTTCAGAAAAAATTCAAAAATTTTCACGAAAAACGCTTATTACGTCTAAATTTCAATAACTCGAGTGGAAATCTGTCGTCAAAGTTCATAAGGTTGCTTAAAGTTTTGCACGTAATTCGAGGTGAAGAGTTATGATCTAAACTTACGAAATACGATTAAGTGATGATTGCTAAAAATCGTGAAACAATACTGTCGATTCCTTGTTGCATAATGAGCTGTCACACCAGACCCACCATTCTGTGGCTGTTGTTCCACTAGTCCCACTGTCACAGATGAACCACGATAAAAAATTTAACGCAAATGCAGATTATTAGACACCGTACTTTGTGTGCAAGCACACATTCTCTTTTATTGTTTAGATAGATTCAGCGATTTGAGAGAAGCTTAAGTACACTATTTTTGAAGCAATGTGATTTTTCCTTTTTGCACGCATTTGCACACAATTCGTTGATTTGGTATACAATTGTATAGTCGGCGTTTTTCCTTAAAACTGCACACAAAACTACCATTTGGACGCACATATTCCGCGTTTTGCACTCATTTAGCATTTAATTTTTTTTCTATCGTCAACTACTCAAAAATACGTGCATTTTTGAGTCTACTAACCGAAGATGCTTTAGCTGTGCGTCGAGCTAAAATTTGGACTGAAAATGGCATCTTTAGAGACAAACTTTTTTATTGTTGCCAGACCCAAGTGTCTGCCAGATGCCATAGAAAATTTGGAAAAGGAAGGTATAACAAAAGAAACGCAGTGGAAAATTTATTTAGATGCAGCCAAATTTTTGGATGGATGGAAAAATATTATGAAAGTTTGACCAAAAACCCTGACGTGGAAAAATTTGTCAGTGAGAATGACCCGAACAAATAACTGAGCACTATGTAAGCGCCACTTATTTCTGATGATGTGGAGCGATCTCAATACAAGCAATTTAATCAGATCGTCGTCAAAATTAAACGTTTAGAAATGCTGAAATGTTTGATCGCTTTTAACAAGTTTTTGTTCGATTAAAGTAGTTTTGGTAACTGTCGAAGTTAATTTTACGTCTTTAAATTTACAAACACACTAGCACACAAACAGCTGTTTTTTGCACATTGTTGCACACAAATGGCTACATTTTGCTTACAAAATCCGGTCCCTAATTATTTTATTACTGAGCAATTCTTATTTCAGCTAAGACGAAAGTACCCGGACAAATTTATCTTTGACTGGCATAAAATATACAATCTCTTCAGTCGTACAAAAATAGGAATTATCGCTACATAAGTTTTCTACAACATAAATCGAAATTGCTAATCCAATCAATGTCAGAAGTTCAAATTTATTACAAAAGAAGAATCGTGCATTGTTCGCATAGATACTCAACTCGTTCCGTGTGAATGAGTTTTTAAAATTTTTATTGTTTGAGTCATCAGAATTCAATGTGCGCAAGTTTTGTATAATTGCAGCGCCTCAATTTACGGAAGCTGATGATGGCTAAATTACTTAATATATTTTTACAAACCACAAAGGAGAAAGCATTGCGTGAAGTCCGCGACCGACGCTGCATTCGAAAAGAAATAAGTGTAGAATTTCTTATTTAAGAAATTGAATCGTAATCATTATAACGATAATAACAAGTTGGTAACTAAAATCTGGCATTCGGTAGTTCGGCCTTCTCATGCACTTTATGCACTGAAAATATTAAGAAATAGTCGGAATAAATATATTCGTCAAAAACATATGGTCGAAAATACAACGTTAAATTTTACCAAATTTCCAGCTAATAAAATCTTTTTGGATTTACTCATATTGAAAATTTTTAAATTTAGCTGTATATGAGCACTCATGTGGTTTCCTTCAACGCAGACGCTCAAATAACAAAATGTATTATGTTAGAAACAATTTGATTCTTTATCCATGTCACGCACGTGCCTTTCTTTTGAAAAACAATGCAGCTTGTTTGGGTCCCACGCATGGCTAATAACTTTTGATAGACGATGGCTGTAAGGATCGTGTCTTATTTTGCATATGAAAGTAAAACGTACCTCTGATAAGTCATCCCAGACATTGGGACCAATGGACAGTAGCAAGTGGGTCTAGTGGGACAGCTAATACTGCACATGGTGGGCCAAGTGGAACTTTCGATGGGTTAAGTGGGACGAAAAACGTGTGTAGTTGGACGGTGGGTCTCTTAGAACTGTGGGTCTAGTGAATCCTCCAGAAAGTCTTTCACCTCCCTCGCACTTTTCCAAGAAAATCGTGGAAAAGGTGCAGTAATAAGCGTTTTAGCAATGTATCTGCTTGCTCAAAAGTGTCAAATTTTCGATCATTTATTCACTACTATAGTTGTACAACTTGTATAAATTTTTTCAATATTTATCCGAATGATTTTGTATTCACGTTCTAGAAAAATAGAGCATCTTCAGAAACGCTAAAACATAATCTTTTTGATGCTTATCCGCCGTTGTTGTGCCCAAAAAAGACACTTTTTTGGTTTCAACCTAGAATTCTCATGCTATGCATGTCTGCTAGTGTGGGTCACAATCATAGATGCACAGCATGGCCGATCGGGGGAGGGGGCAGCCGGTCTGGAGAGGGGTCAAAAACTGAGTTTTTTGGGCCAAAGTGATCTCAAAAATTGGAATAAGCGCTAAAATAGCGTTAAAACTACGTCATTACACCGTTTCTGGTCAATTTTAAGCACTTTTGTAGAAAATTTTCAATTTTTTATCCATTTTTTGCCTTCATTTTGCCTCATTTGCCAAGAAAATTTCCCATTTTTTCCATTGCATGTCTGGTCACAATTCTTGCCGTCTACATTGAGCTGATAGGGAGAGGTGGCCGTCCCATCTTTTTGATCTGCCATTGCACCCGCCTCATAAACGCAAAATGCATCTTCCTTAATTAGAAAATTTCCAAAATTTTCTTGAAAATTCGTAAGAAAATATGCCTTTTTGGGCATTTTTTAGCTATCAAGCTCTAAAATGCGAATTTTCGGCGCTTCGCGCCATGTATTCATGTTTTGGCTATGTTTTATTAAATTTGTCCGACTTTCTTTAATGTTTTTTACAAACGCCGAAAAACGATGTTTTTTGACGCGTATCCACCATTTTTAGCCCAAAAAAGGCACTTTAAAATTTCACCCCTCCCTCCCACCGAAATTCTCATGCTGTGCATGTCTGACACCAACTTACTCAACATAGGCTTCGTCTCCCTCTGTGTATCCGATAAGGCTTTTTTAGTATTATTTCTGCGCGTTTCAGATTGCATCCGAGTACTGCAATCGCCTTTATAATTGACATTATTGCCTTTCAATTTTAAGAAAAATGTTTGCGAAAAGCTCGACGTTGGTGGTATTCTCGTTTTGGCTGTACTCGGGAGTTTTGTCTTTTCGCAAAGTTTCCATCGTTTCTTGACAACGTAGGCGAGCAACGATACAAAAATCAGTACGAAAGGCGCGCAATAGATAGCAATTAAGCCATTGTTGTCGTAACGATGATTCAAATACAAAGGACTAGCCGACTGTATACCGAGTTCCTTCGAATTTTTCGACTGCGTGTACCGGCTTCGATAATCCAACAGTTCTAAATATGAAGGTAGAAAATAGAATTAAGCATATGAGCATATGAAAATTCCGAGAAAATAGGTTGACGAAAGTTAAACTTCTTCGAAAATCGTTGATACAACTCGACTATACATGCGTCCTCTTAATAGAATAGTACCTACTTTTAATCGAGCTTTAGAAATATTAAATTTTATCGAAGATAAAACAGTAAAATGACTATAAATGAAAAATTGAATATGAATTATTAGAAAAAGAAAAATGTCAACGGGATTTCCTCTTGCAGATAACAGTTACTAACATGATTAATTATGATCAGGAAAGCGCTTTTGTTCATGGACGTAACTGAGAAGAGCTGAACCCCGCAAAATTATAAGAAATATAATTACACATATTTTCACGTTATTTTGTACTATTTATTAAAATAGCGTTCTATTCCTCCTATATCGGTTGGCCAGCAAAGCCATGGTCCTGTAGACAATTTTGATGCGTTGAAAACAACTGCTAATGCAGTTTCTTCTTTAGTACTATCGTTTAGGCTTACTGCCAGCAAACATTGTCGAAAAACTATAAAATAATGTGGTACAGTGCTTGTTAAAATCGCATGAGTTTCAACATTAAATGCATTACCCCGAATAATATCGAAAAAACGATTCATGAAAATTATACTTGACGCATGCATATTTGAGTTGACTAGGTACACACACCTGTATTATATATTTGACAAAATACGGCTAACTACTTTGTGTCTTACAAACATAGAATAGGTCACTGATTTAGCTTACTATTTGTGGTACAACCCGGTGCCGGGCAAATTTTGCATACTGTATCCTGCCAGGGCGTGCAGGCCACATCCAGCATCTGGCCAACCAGACAAACAGAACAAGCTTTACATGGTGTCTGTTTCTCATCCGAGTAGAAAAAACCGGGCAAGCAACGACATTTTGTATTATGGGTGATGTTACACCTGCAAAAACTTGTATTGTTTACTCAACGTGATAAAGATTGCAAGCATATGCATATGAGGGACACGTGGGAAGGGGTCTGGACCCCAAGAACGGCAAAATTCTTTATTCTCAAAGGAAATTTAAGCTAAATGAAGGCCGTGGATGAGATTAGAAATTTCTTTTTAAAGTGCTTGAAATTGATCGGAAAATATGGAATAACGTAGTTTTAGCGCTTTTTGAGCATGTCGGCCCTAGAAAGCTCTCTAACTGACCCCCATCGGCCATGCTATGCATCTATGGTCGCGATTATAGGTCGTCATCGTCACACATTCCCATAAGAGGGGTGAGGGGGTATTACCCCCACCTCAGGATCCGAGACTCGAATCACTGTCGGACGATTTAGAGCTATCAAACATTTTCTGCATGATTTTTGGGTACAAAAGCAGCTAAGATATTAAAATGTTTTAGGCTGGACATACATTTCTCTTTTGTTTACCCATAAAAGACCTAGAATGCACTTAAAATGATCTGAAAAGTCAAAATTTCCGATGAATTCTTATATTTTTTACTCACAAGAGTGACATACGAGTAACTAGCCAGAATGGGACAAAAAGTAGTTAAAATGCAGGTTTTCAATTTCAAAACATGCTATATAGGAAGTTTTAGCCATTTTTCATATTTGACCTGCGAAAAAGGCTAGACTCTTAATTTAGTGGTCCTAAATTTTGGGATTTCACCCCCTGAACTTCCGACCTTGGGAAACTATGGTCGTCGTCGTCGAGCATAATGGAATCAGATGTAACAATAGTAAGAATATTTGTTTCTGAGTGACTTCGTGCATCAGGTTAAAAAAGAAGGCTATTCTTAATTTTTGTGAAAATACTGCCAATTTAATAAAAATTTCACATAAGACTACAATTTCGGAAACGTGCCTATCACTTGATCTGTTTTGAAAACCATTCCCAACGAATACAGCCACTAATTTTACATCCATGTCTAAGTGTCCGACGGTTCTGTCTAATGGACCCATCTTTCCATTAGGCCTACGGCACCGTCCAACTAGACCCACTTTCAATCTCATTAGTCCCACCGAAAGTTCTACTAGGCGTACTACATGCATAATAAGTTGTTCCACTAGACCCGCTCTTCTGTGACTGCCTAAAAATCTATTCTCAGACGACCCACCAGAAAAAGCAAACTAATATTCGCATCACTCTTTGCAAGACCCACATAATCTTCAATGCCAACAAAAACTCGAAAACTTGCATCTGTGGCAACAGTATGGCTTCCAAACTACTACTGGCATGACAATCAATAAATATATAAGAAATTACGACAAATGATGGCGAAAAATCCTTTGAAAAAATATTAATTTTTTATCCCACAATTATATTGGATCAATAAGAGGGTTAGAGCAGCCGTCCCCTTATATCTGCCCTTGCTCATTTTTCTGACGATATGGAGCTGTTTGTGACTTAGAAATTGACGACATTTAGTTTCGATTTTCACCTCGAATTTTCGAGGAAGCACTTGCTTTTTAAAATTATCCTGCCCTTTCCTTACTAATTTTGACTACGCTACCCACAAACAGTCGACTACATAGGTGCAAAGCATACCGACAGGGGGGGTCAGCCGGTCTAGGAAGGGAGTCAAAAATTGATCTTTTGTTTGGCCAAAATGACCTCAAAAACGGACATAAGCGCTAAAATAGCATTAAAACTACGTTATTACATGTTTCTAGTCAATTTAAAGCACTTTTGAAGAAAAATTTTCAATCATTTTGCCTCATTTTCCCCACAACACTTATCCATTTTTTCATTCTTGGAGGGTCTAGACCCTCTAACCCCCGTGCATGTCACGTTGGCTACCGTCATCCAAAACTCTGAGTTTTTACATATGCATTTATATGTAAGAATATTATAATGTTCTTTTTGATGTTCCGTTTCCCAAGATTTTTTTCCACTAGAATTCCTACAGTCTGACTGTTCCCAACAGTTTCATCAGCCCCAAGCAGACGTGCACGTAGGAGTTTGGACTCTAGTCCCCAGAATAGAAAAATGGAAAATTTTATGAGAAAATGAGGCAAAATAGAGACCAAAAATGGAGAAAAATCTAAAACTTTTCAAGATTGTTTGAAATTGATCAAAAATCGAATTAATGTAACACTATTTTGGCATTTATACCAGTTTTTGAGGTCATTTGGGCTCAAAAAGGCTACCTACCTGACCCGCAGACCGGCTGACCCCGCAGACCGGCTGACCCGCAGATCAGCCATGCTGTGCATCGATGGTCCCAACCCAAACCAACTATTCCGCCATCCTAACAGTCCTACCACATTGCTTCTTATTGTATTAAAACTTATAGCTAATAAAAAGGCCTGTATTAGAGCTACAAGCAGTAATTAGAATTTATTCTGGCAATCATTCAAATATTAACATATCTGATATATTATATAGATTAATAATTTTAATTTAACAATTTAATTTATTCCCCAGGAATACTTAGTGAAACATAATTGGCCATTACACAACGCTGACCTGTGCAACACTTCAGCATTACGTGGGCACGATGAGCAATGTTGGCAGGCCTGGTCATGACTGCTAGTATTTGAATAAGTGGCTCCCTCCATGCAGGAGGCACACACCGTGTCATTGGTGTTCGACGTGCATGGCAAAGCGACGCCTTGGCCAGCCGGACACACTGAACAGCAAGCATCAATGGCAGAATCGTAGATGGCGCTTGCTTCTGCACCGCGAAGTCATTGATGTCTAAAAAAATTAAAAAATATCCAGACACTACGGAACGGTCTGCTGAAGCCCGAAAAATCACGATGTTATTTTCAAAATACGCTGATATAATTTACTACTGAATAAAACATGTTGTTTAAACACGCCGAAAATATAAATTCGCTGGTATGTATGGTTATAGCAGTTTCTAATAGAGTAAACGAAATACTCATTCTCTTTTTGAATGGGGAAACAGTGCCATTTGGCCCTTACTTCCAAAACGTGTGGGAGGGTGCGAAATTTGTTTATTTTAGCAATTAGTACTGAAGACTTATCAAGGGCGGATTTCCTGGGGTAGAAGGGTGATCGTCAGACATGTATGTTATTTCATGACTCTATTTTTGGAGCTCATTTTTCATCGCGCAAAATCTTGCCCGCCATACAAATGCGTTATTGGTGGCCGGCGTATGGAAAATGATGTAATCGCGTGGTGTAGGAATTGTGATGTGTGCTTATAACGTAAGGTCGCATTAAATTCCACATCCGTTCCGTTGCAACCAATCAAAGTATCCGCGCCCTTTGAACTCATTGCGTGCGATTGTTTGCATATGCCGCGATCTCCTCCGGAAATGACCAAATTGTAGTTTTTATGGATTATTTTACAAAATACGTGGAAGCTTTTGCTGTTTCTGATATAAAAGCAACAACTATTGCAAATCTATTACTAAGAGAAATTATACCACGTTATGGAGTCCCCAAGAAATTTTTGACAGATCAGGGGTCAAATTTTACATCTACCCTTATTTCGGAAGTTTGTAAACTATTAAACGTTCAAAAAATATTTACAACCCCATATCACCCCCAGTGTGATGGGTTGGTGGAACATTATAATCGTACACTGATTGATGGTTTGTCTAAGCTGAGTGCGCGATCACAGTATGATTGGGAACAATTTTTACCCTTCGCATTATTTGCATACCGCGCGACTCCACAATCATCAACTAATATATCTCCTTTTGAAATGCTTTATGGTCGCGAACCAGCATTTCCTCTTGACACCTTACTCATAAATGACTTTGTGATAAATCCGAATTTACCATCTGTTGCGGAAAAATACGTCATTGATTTAAAGCTGACTTTGCAGGATCTGCATGAAATCGCGTCTCAAAATTTATCTCAAGCGCGTAAGCAGCAAAAATCGCAATATGACAAAGCCGTAACGCACACAAATTTTAATCTCTCGGATATAGTCTACCTCAATAATACTTCAGTCATTCAACCTGAAATCGGTAAACTATCACCCAAGCGTGTTGGTCCCTATCGGATTATTGACTTACCTACGCCTGAAACTGCGAAAATTGCATATGTCTATAACCCTCTTATTATTCATCACGTTCACAGGAATAGACTTTTGCCTGAACCTAAATTACCTTATTCTGACTTAAATGTGGAAAAACACGCGTATGTCCCTGGCGATTTTGTGTTGGTAAAGTTACCACATCGCCCTCTTGCCCCGGCAGTTGTCATAAGTTTTGAGGATTTACCGGGCAGGGAACAAAAGCTAAGGACTGCGCGCCTGTACGTTTATTAAATGGTTCTAAAACAGCACATGCCGTACCATTATCTAATGTTTTTCCATTTGCAGACCCATGGCTGCACAAGGTACCCCCAGCAAGGAGGCATTGTTGGAAGCAGCTGGTCGCCGATGCAAATTTGAGGGACGTGTTCCTGCGTCCCTAGATGAGTTTCGTTTGGCGTTGACCAGTATGGCTTTAGAGCGGGGATTGGTCGTACCCAACCCGCTGCCGCAACACGATAATCGCCGTGTTGGTGGTCTCGAATCACTTACCGCAAAATGGGTAAAGCATAAAGCAACACATAAAATCGCAAATCACAGAAAGCGCATAAATGATCAACAACTCTGGTGGGAGAATCGGCTTGGTAGAAGTCCTTTGGTAACCCCTCGCGTACCAAAGAATAGGCTTTTACCCACCGTCTTAGTCTCCGATGACCAGACGTCGTTTGGCGCCATTTTGGCGTTAATTCAGCCATCGAATATGACTAATGGCACTTTATTTTTAGGCTACGACTCTGAATTTGTGAATGACAGAAAGGGCAGGCATTATAAGACCTGGGACCTGCGTTTTCAGCAACTATGTCCCACTTACCAGGACCTCCATGGCCCATTCGTACGCTACGTCCAAGTTGCGAGCGCGACTGGCCATGTGTTCTGTTGGGATCTAGCGAAGTTTCCGCAACCTCCGTTCGGGCTTCACCAGTTGCTCGAAACACGCTTACCTAACGTGTATATGGTGTGTTATGACCCGACGCAAGATCGACTTGCGTATTTCCATGTCTACGGGCCAACATTTGAGGAAATTGTTGCAATTCCGGATGCAGAAATTCGCAATAAACTGCACTGGAAAGACCCATTTATTGCAAATTTCATCGACATTCAGCCGTTGGCGAGAACATTTACTCGTCGTTTACGCATTAAAGCGCAATCGCATTCGTTAAAGCGCTTGGCAGAATTCTTTTTCGACATGTATATTGATCCGAACGCGCCTGGAAACTTCGGACAGGCGTGGAGCTTACCCTTAACTCGGGACATGCAGCATTATCTAGCGATGGACGCCCTCATAACTATCGATGTTTTTATACTGATAGAAGGGTGCTCGCAGGATAATCGCATTACTGACGATAGAAAGCCCATGTCGGTTTCTTTCGTAGGCGATGAGTTGTACATTAAGGCTAGTGGTCCGAAAGCCAAGGTACGCATACCATTGTCGACTAGCAAGCCACCACAAGGGCAGTCGACCAGCGCAGCTGTTGAAGCTGAAGTTGATTCCAATGGCGAAGAGTTAATCTTAGCTGAGGACTTTTATTGCCCGGCTCCGCAACAACAAGTAGCTATAGCGGCAGCCACCACCATTGCCTCAGTAATGGAAGCGTTGGCTCACGCTAACGTGTTTGACAATCCTGACTTACAAGTGCAGGCTTTGCAAACCGTTGCCGACACAGTTTCGGGCCCGGTAAATGCGCCTGACACGGAACCTAAGTCAAAACCAACCAGTACGAGTACACCAGCTTCTGTGTTTTCTTCGCAAACCGATATTCCATACGATTCGCCTATGCTGGGTGTAGAACCATCGATCTCCACTGAAGACGATGATTTATCTCCCAAACGTTTAGTTATGGCGTTATCTGACACCGAGGCGGAAACACAGACTAACGTGTCGCCACCGCGCGTAACACGCGGAGCAATGGCTCGAAAAGGGATTGTTACCGTTTCGCAACCGATTGTCTCGCAATCGCTTGCGGCGGTTCAACAAGCTCCCTTGGGTATCAGTGCACTCGGACCTTTGCCGACTCTTCAGCCGGTCGGGGCAGAGCAGCAGGCTGACCCAGATGTCATCATGACTGACATTATCGGTTTTCCGCCACAACCGCAACGTACATTAGCCGCACACGAAGTACCTCATGTAGCATTATACACGCAAGTAACGACTCAGCCCGTGTCACAAGGTACGACGGCACCGGATACTCGTTTCACGGCTCCTATGGCCATGACGGGTGTGTCTAGTACCGTGGCAAATTTGCAATCACAGGCTACGCAAAGCCAACCATCAAATATGGAAGTCGCAATACCTGCGCACGTGCAAGCTATTCGCGACCAAATGGCCGCGAATGATAGCGCTAGAATTCAAAATCGCTCGCGCTACGTACAGCATTTTTTCACAATGATGGAAAATATGACGCGCGAACCACCGTGCATTATCGCGCCAGTCGTTCTGCACGATTTACGTTCCTATTTGGGTGAAGTCGCAGGATCGCGTTTGTACGATCAGTTGGTCGAAGCTGCTCAAGTGTACTTCGATCGAGTGTACGCAATCCATTTGCAGTACGCGAATTCGACTGATTCGCCCTCGCGCCCTTTAGTGTGGTCTACGCTCGCACAGCCTTTGGCTGATGCCAATCGTGAGCCCGCACCTAGGTTCATCAGCGATATGAGCGTCTTTAATCGATTATTTTATCCCGACCAATACTTCGTGCGCATTTGGTTTTTTATCACAACCGGAATGATGTTGTACGAGGTTCCGCTCGAGTATTTGGTCGTACACCCACATCTTGATGCACCAAGCGAAGTGATCGACGGCGTGACACATCAAATTTCTCCGGATTTATATCCGCATCGAATGTCACCAGCGCCGGATCATCTAGCGCCAATTCTAATACCGACACGCCAGATGGTCGATATTTTCGATACTTTCCGAGAATTTCAGTCTTTATATGAATCGGAGTATCGACACATGACGGTCTTTTCTTCAATAGACGTCATGCGCGCTACAGCGCTTTTGGAATTTCTGGATAGAAAATTCCACTATTTCGCATACGCCTATGGCAATGCCGGAATAGGTTGGCGTATGACGGAACAGCTGCGTCGCATGTTACGCGTAGCGTTTCTTGGCGAATCTTACACGCCATCTCCACGTGAGGCTTTTCCGGAATTCCCGGACTTAACAGCACGAATCGAAAGTCCTCATGTTTTACACAACATGATTAGGCAAATTCGGTTAGCTACCAACCCGGCACTTGAAGTCCCGGCTCAGTTCGATCGTTTTTGAGGTCGTCAAAAATCTGTATTTTACCTCAAACATCGAATACGAGACGAATTGGAAAAAATTCGTAAAGAAAGGCGACAGGCATCCTCGCAGGACCCAAGCGGATCCGCAGCGAGCCTTGATATGCCCGAAGTCGATCTTTCCTTGGAAGCACAAATTGCGATGCGTCGAACACGCATGACGATTGAGCAGCGTGATCGTGAGAATTTGGCTACGGAAATGCCACGGCGTGCGACAAAATTACGCGCCGCCGGTTCTCTTGCTGAGACGTCAGAAGTTTGTCACATGCCAGAAGACAAACACAAGGCAAAATTGAATCGTTTTTACGATACTAAATCCGAGCACACTTTGCGTCGGTTGAAGAATTTGGAAAAACAACGAGTAAGAAGACTCGTTCAAGCTGAAGTTGCAGCTAAGTTAAAAGCGCGTTTAGGCCAAAGGGGATCGAGGCGGCAAGACCCGCAGTCATCCCGGCAGCGCTATGCGCAAACGCACCATCGTTCACAATCACAAGCACAGCAACAGACACAAGTAAAACCGCATGTACAGCAATACACAAGACCGCAGACCCAACCGCGGCAACAGCAGCAATTCACGGAATCGCGTGAGCGTTCCGAGGCGTATTCTCAGGCCGATGCTGGTCATCTGTCGCGCTCGCGACAGCAGCAGCCTTATGAATATCGCCGTCCGCCACAGTCGAACCGCGGAACTCATCGGGGCCGGTCGCAATCCCGTCAACGTCAACAATGGGACCAGTATCAATCACCGTTGGAGCAAAGTCAACCAGCCACCGGGGGTTATCAGCCACAACCTCGACCGGGTCCACTTTTGCCAAAACCGTGGCCTGTTACGCAACAACAACAGCGTCCACGCGAACCTTCTCGACAACGAACTTACGGTTTTACGCCGGAGCAATTATTTACTCCGACGCCACCCATACCGCGTCGTTACGCGGACGACTACGAGGACGATGACGATTTTGAGGACGACGATCGACCCGTCGATCCACATCGCCGCTTACGCCAGCATATGTATGGGCGTAGGCAATCGCCATATCAGTATCGCGAGCGTTCGAATACGCGTCGCGAACCGGAATCGGATCAGGAATATTTTCAATGACAACGACGTCGCGGAAAATCGTATGGCTCGAAGGCCAAGTACCGCGACGAATATTAATTTACAAGTTCGACGTACTGAACTTTTGGAACTCTGCGACGGCGTCGACTTTTGACCAGCAGCTTTTCGTCAATTTTTTCGTTTTTCATCCTGATGTGGATTCCAGGATTTTGTGTATCGTCTATTTCTTGTGTATTTTTTCTTCTTGTCATTTTTTCTCTTGTTGTAAATTTTTCTTTGTCGGTGCTCGTATTTTTCCCCGTAATCTCGCATAATTTGCCATTTTTTCTCGTTTTACCTCGTATCTTAATTCGTCAGTGACTTTAATTTTTTTGCTCAGCATAATGTTGCCTTATCATTCCGTGTCTTAATTTTTCTTGTGTTTAATTAGCGGTGTTACTATTATGGTACCTTAACTCTTTAACGGACAAGGGGTTAATTTACACCCAATCTACAAAATTTTCAAATCAAAATTTTTCTCATTACCCGGGGACTGAAGGAGGCTACTTGGGCAGCATGATCGAATACTATGCTATGCTGTCCAAGACCGGAGTTCATCATTACTCGGGCAACAATATAGTTCCTAGCGCCATTGTGAGTGTTGCTCGAGAGATTTCCTGAGTGCGAACGAGGTCATGCGTTGACCGACTATCGATATTTGTTATTTTTTTCGTTCTTTTTATTTTCGTTTTTCACGTTCGCTCAGGATGAGGCGTTGCGGACGCCAGAGAGCCGAGTTGTAGAGCGTCGCCGACGCTAGTTGCCGTTGATGGTAACCCTGAAAAATTCTCCACTACGTTACTAATTTTTTTTTCTATACGTGGGGGAGTGTAACTGCGAGAGTTACACGTTTAGGCGAACCTGCCTTAGCAGTTCGCGATAGCCATAACATAGCCAATACTAGTAGCTATCTATGATAGTGTACTGTGGGCTATGCCTTCGGTCTTCCCATTATTTTCCCAAATTTTCAATAATAAAAAACATTTAGATACTTGTCCGGTATCGTAGAGTTAAGTGTATGATAATAGTAATTGTTTAATGCATACCGCTTATGTGAATCGAGAATGTTCGATCTGAGATAAAAGTCATTTCAGTATTATGTTAAATTGATCGTTGTTTTAATTTACTGTAATGGCCCTTGAGGCCAGTGTACTGAAGGTCGTATTAGTTTTTTCTGGCTTGTTTGGTTTTTTCGTTGGCCGGTTTAGTCGACTGTACATTGTCATTTTTCTTTTGCGTATTTTGTTTCCCGGCTATAGGCCGTGTGTTCTTCGTCGAATAAAATCATAGAAAACCAACCCAGTGGTTTTGGTTACACCGAGGGTTAGGTCGGCCACCATCCCTTCGTCGAGGACTTCCACCTTCTAGTGGACTGATAGGTAAATTCCGTATGATAGTTTTCTCCATTCGAAAATCATAACTTATTTCTCAAGCCAAAAATTGATCAAAATTATTATCTAATCTTTAAGGATGATTGATCAGCATAGAGCTCGTTGTTGTTTTCATAGTTCAGCGTGCTACACTAATTAGGAACCAAAAACATTTCTGAATCAGGCACTGATTGAAAATAAGTTAAATTACAACTTGAGCTTGAGATAGGTCAACTGACCTCCGCGGCAATTACCGAGACTAGGTAGGTAGCCTTAGGTCTTAGGGCGTAGCTGCTGAGATCACCCGACATAGAAGCAGCCAGCAATATTAGGGCTGAGGGGATCGAAGCCGTAAGGTCTGTAAGGGTCCAAAGATCGAAAGCCCTAGAGCCGCGCGATCGGGGCCAGCACTAAGCGTAGACTTAAGTACCTACGTACCTAGGTAAATCTCGAGGGTGAATGTTAGTATGGTTCGTATCTGTGACGATTCTGTAGACCCAGATCGAACCGTCTACATTTACATATAATCGCAATCTGTCAGCTTATTGTCGGAGATAGTTTTAAAATTTACGACCGAAGTTATGTGAAACAGACTTTATTTAAAAAATTTTGGTGGCTCTAACGGGCTCACGTATTATCCGCGAGGCAAATCTTTTAGGCCACTTTAAACCAACTTTTAATGCGCTATCGATTAGTGCAAATCCTTTTACAATACATTGTAAACTGGCTGAAAACCGGAAGAAAACGCTTTTTAACGTTGTATTTTTCTCAATATCTGAAATCGCAGCTTATAGATTTCATTTAAATTTCAATTATGCGTGAGTAATATCCCGGCTGACCTTACTGTAGAATTTGAAGGAAATTTGCGGATTGGTTTTGGAAATACAGGACTCCAAACATACCCTATCCGTAACCTAAAATTTTGGGTTTTGTCGTTTTTACAGTAACCTTGTTTGAATGTTACTCGCCCCAAATTTAGCCCCTGGGGTGCATTATATCTCTAATTCCGAATTTACTACTCAAAATTACTGATCTGGTATCTTAGAATGGCTGAACGGGTTAACAGAAAATTACGGAGGGTTATAAAAAACATGCTTAATCAATGAGGGCGAGCTCGCAGCAAGCCAAACTATCAACTTAGGAATGCACTAGGTGTAAACCAACGTACGTGCGACATAAATCAAATGAAAGCAGTAAACGTAAGCTCACTAAGTTTATGCTGAACAGCTTGAATAAGCATATATTATAGGTAGGTAAATGTACATTAAGTAGGAACAAAAGTGTAATGACAATATGTAATGAATGTAAAAAATGCGAATTTGGCTTTTTGTTTATAATTAGCAATCTAAAGGTAAAATTTTTGTCCAGAATAAAAAGAAATTTATTTTTTATGCAGATTGAGGTTCATGTAGGTACTAGCCTACATTTTACTTACATAATATCTAATTTAGTTTTTGTATAGCTTAAAGAAGCCATAAGCAGCTCAAAGAGCTTCTATAATTAGCTTAGCTAATTGCCAATCCATTATGTTTGCAGCAAAGAACGCTGACTTCTCCATTTGAAGAGATTAGCTTCATACAATATCTAAGAATGTCAGTCAGCAATTTTGGACGATAGAAGTACTTCTTTTTCTATTATTCATTAAAAAACTGTTTTGAAGTGATACTCAAACCAAGAAAGAGTAAACTGCGAAATTGACTTGCTGGGATTATCTGATGCAATGGATTATAGGTAACCCTACTAGCGGATCATTATTTTTATTATTATTATTATTATTATTATTATTATTATTATTATTATTATTATTATTATTATTATTATTATTATTATTATTATTTTTAATATTATTATTATTATTATTATTATTATTATTATTATTATTATTATTATTATTATTATTATTATTATTATCATTATTATTATTCTCATTATTATTATTATTATTCTTATTATTATTATTATTATTATTATTATTATTATTATTATTATTAGTATTATTATTATTATTATTATTATTATTATTATTATTATTATTATTATTATTATTATTATTATTATTATTATAATTATAATTATTATTATTATTATTTTTATTATTATTATTATTATTATTACTTTTTATTCTTTTATTATTGATGCTATTGTTATCATTTTTATTATTATGCTCTTATTATAGCCAATTCCACCAAACCTATATTTTCAAGCTACCTGCTGATTTTCTCTCAATTCTCACGTTTTATGCATACCTGGGCGTGGGGGTGGGGGTATGCACCCCCAGAAACCAAAATACCCCTAAAAACTAAAATACCCCTAGAATTTAATTTTTGAATTTTTTTCGCAATTCTTGATGCCAATGGATTTTGATCGATGAGAAACGTCGAAAAATGGTGTTTTTTCGCCATACCACCATTTTTAAGGCTATTTTTTACCTTTAAAAAAATTTGCACCTCAGAACTTTGGTGCCGCCCACCTATCGTTTTATGTCTCTTCATCCGGGTTTTAAGGCATGTACATAGGTACATAAATAAGTAGGTTCAGCTCATCATGGGCAGCGACCAACTTATGTGAGGAACAATTAAGCCAACCGCCAAAAAGGCACTAAAAATTTAATTCTGAGGGTTTATGGGTTTTCGGGATTTCTCTCAGATCTAAGGCCAGACCAAAAGTGCAAGTAGGGGGATCTGGGAGTCTAGAACCCCAGAATGAAAAATGGGAAATTTTTCAGGAAAAATGAGGCAAAATAGAGGCCAGAAATAAATTGAAAATTTTCTTTAAATAACTGTACAGTAATAAAGATTGTTTTATCGCTATTTCAGCGCTTATATCAGTTTTTGAGCTTATTTAACCCAAAAAAGCTTTTAACATCCCCCCAGACCGGCTGACCCCGCTCAGATCGGTCAGGCAGTGCATCTATGATCAAACCTGACCCTCAAGCCCAGAGCCCCCAAGCCCATGTGTAGTCCGACTGTGTCTAAATATAGGTACCTACTAGCAAAGGAAAATGCTCCGATGGAACAAAAAGGACGAATATATCTACTCGGAATTACCCATCATTAAGGACTTAAAAGGAGCGGATAGGGAGAAGTTACCTGGGTTGCCAAGTTTGGGGTTTTTTCCTTATTTTGGGGGTTTTTTGAGGCCGATGGAGGAATTTTTTAGCGATTGAGGTTCTTTTGCGCCTATGCTTAATCATTGGTTGGGAGTTATTTAAGGCAGTTTGAGGTAAAAATTGGGGGTTTATTTACAAGAGCACTTGACAACCCTGAAAGTTACCTATGTATGCCTGTGAAAGTTGTAAGAATCTAACAAAAATAAGACTTGCGCTGAAAAACGCAAGAAATCGAAGTATATTCTGCGGCCTTCAGAAGGGAGTTGCACCTACGACGTAAAAATGAATAACATGAACAGCTTATTCCTAAACGAGAAGCGATCGCTAATCAAAAAACGGCATAATGTGCATTTTTACGCTAGCACGGCTATTAACAAGATGATGTGCTGGAGCCATTGACGATTAACCATAGTCTATTTTTTAACCTAGTGCATGAATTCGATCAATAAAAACAATTGCCTTTTTACTGTGACACCTGATTTTCTAAAAGCTCGATCGGCGAACTTTAAAAAATTTTGCTACCTACTCCGTCGTGCAAGAAAAAAATTGTGGAAAAGATTTGTTAGGCGTTTTAGGGGTTTTTTGGCCCAAATTGTACAAGATTTTCGCGCTTCGCGCTACATACTGGTTTTTGATTATATTTGTTCAATTCTCTCAAATTTTTTTATATTTTTGCGAAATTTTTAATATTTCAACGTTTTACAAAGAAAGAACAACGTCAGGAATGCCCAATAATGGTTTTTTGACGCATATTCATCGTAAACCTAGGAAAAATGTTTCACAAAAATTTTGTTTTCACCAGCAGAACTCCCAATGCTGTGCAAGTATGATCACAACCACACATGGGTTTTCAGGGGTTTTACACCCCCGAGAATCTGAAACCTCTCTACAAAAACCGATAAACCAACCAGTATTGAATGTTTGCCATGTTTTTGGGATTTCTGACTTTTTGATTTCCAAGAGTTTAGCTGCTGCTCTTGTATGGTTACAACATTACAGTTTTTTAGAAGCAATCCAAAATTTTGAGTTTTTCAGGATTTCGACGTTTGAATATTACAACGCAATATAATCTTCAATATCAATCCTCATCATTTCTGAGAGAAATTGGTGCCAGACGTTTCAAAAAGTTATGTATTTTTTTTGACATCAGTATCTGCAATCTTTTCGCAATTCGTACTTCATACCAATTTGATCAATTTTACCAACATACTGCGTTTCGATCCCTAAATATAGGGTGTTTCATACAAATTAATCTTATGAATTTTCGTGTCCGGCCAAATCAAACAAATTGGGCATTTCTAGCGACTTTGATCATTTCTAACCTTTTTTTGGCATTAAAATGTCTAAAATTCACGGTTTTTCTAGAATTTAATAATTTGTATGCATCTTCTGACGTCGATATCACAAAATTTGCGAATTTATTCATTTACGCATCTCCATGCACTTTCTTTCTCAAAATACTGGCGCTCAGCGGAGTAAGTCATTTCAATGCATTTTCTGGCATCAAAAGTTTTTGTGCTTCGTCGAGGCGGTGTTAATAACTTAGATGAATCATACATTACATTGACAAGAAAAATTAATACGAGCAAAGTTTTCTAAAATTTTCTTATTATTGTGTTTGACCAAGCAAGTAAAAGTTGAAAACAACAACGTATTATTGAGTTGAAAGCACACAAAATTGGAAAATAACAAATCACCCAACAACAGGTAATTTTTCAATTTTTTCACCTGGCCTTCTGCCATATTTTAATCACTTACTCGAACCAGGCGAATATTTTATAAAATCATATGTGCAGCCACAAAATTAGACGCTCGACCTATCTCTTGATAGATTGTGTCTCAACAGCCCCACCAGTCCCAACAGCCCCACCGTCCCAACAGCCCCACCAAAAATCCCAACAGCCCCACTAGTCCCAACAGGCTCTCGTCCCAACAGCCCCACCAATAATCTCAACAACCCCACCAATCCAAACAGCCCCACCAATCCCAACAGCCCCACCAATCCCAACAGCCCCACCAATCCCAACAGCTCCACCAATCCCAATAGCCACACCAATCCCAACAGCCCCACCAATCCCAACAGTCCCACCGTCCCAACAGCCCCACCAGCATACGTGGGCAGCAAGAAAATTCTGGGGATGCAAGATTTTTCAAAGGTCAAAAAATGACCTTAAAAAACGGTGGTATAGCGAGGAAAAGCACCATTTTTCGACGTTTCTCATCAAGCACTATCCATTGGCATCAAAACATTGCGAAAAAAACCAAAAAAAAATTTCAAAAAGTTAATTCTGGGGGGGGTATTTTGGTTACACGGGGGAATGCATACCCCTAAACCCTCCACGCCCAGTGGGGTAAAGTGACCAAGAAATGTGCTAAAAATAGAATTCTGGGGGTCTAACATAATTTCGGGGATTTACAGAATTTCGGGTTGGGGGTTAAACTCTAAACATCCCCTCCCCCCATGCTTATGTGTGGTTGGGACAGTGCTGCGACTGTTGGAATGGTAGGACTGCTGGAACGGTGGAACTGCTGGGATTGGTGGGGCTCTTGGGACTGGTGGGGCTGGTGGGACGGTGTGGCCGTTGGGATGGTGGGGCTGTTGGGACGGTGGGGCTGTTGGGATTGGTGGGGCTGTTGGGATTGGTGGGGCTGTTGGGATTTGTGGGGCTGTTGGGATTATTGGTGGGGCTGTTGGGACGGTGGGGCTGTTGGGATGGTGGGGCTGTTGGGACGGTGGGGCTGTTGGGATTGGTGGGGCTGTTGGAAGTGGTGGGGCTGTTGAAATTATTGGTGGGGCTGTTGTGACGGTGGGGCTGTTGGGACGGGTGGGGCAGTTGGGATCTTTGGTGGGGCTGTTGGGACTGGTGGAGATGTTGAGACATCACCTCTAGATACATACAAATCATTAAGTTGGTTTTTATTTTGCTTAGGCCTGCTTTCGTGCATCTTATTAACTCCGTGTATCGTACTTTACGCAGCTTCGGATATCGGTACCAACATCCGCACACAGAAATTGGCGCCTAGTCTCGTCATCAAAACGACGCCGTGCCATTTGTAAAAGCTGTGCGCCTTACATTCTAACAATTTTGCTCTCCGCAAACCATCATACTTGCCCGAAGAGCAGAACGTGGGTTAATTTAACCTAAGCTTAACGGGAATTCTCGGGTTAGCTAACCCAAGCATAAATTTAACCTTAGATTTAATTAAAGCTTTGGAAAATCAACCAACAACTGATAATTTTTCAATTTTTCAAATTTAACCTTAGGTCAAATTAAACCGTATGACAGAAGGTGGGTTAAACTCGGATAAGCTGACCTAAGGTTAAAGCAAGGTAACCCGACTTTTTATCACTTTAACCCGAGATTGACGCTTATTTTGCAATGCTGAACATGTATCAAGAGCAGTCAATGTTCATTTGAACTGCTGAATAGGTAGCGCGTTAGCGCGTACCTATAATATACTTGGGTACCCCTAACACCTGTGCACCCCCTACAGCTATAACGGGACACTTCTGGAAGGTGCGGTTTTTTTTAAAAGAAAGATAATAAAAAAATTTGCTGCCCGTGTTTTTTTGTTTTTCTTGAAACTCAAAACTGACTGTGTAAAGAAGGTGTAAAGTTTTTGTGTAACGTTATAACAGAGGACAAATTTTGGGACCTTTTTGTCACGGCATGTGGACAATTGAGTACTGATGACTCGAACGCTTGAACAGCATAGGATTATAGAGGGATGAATTTTACAGATGAACATTTTTTTGTTTTTTGAAATTCGCATTAGTTCTCGAATGGCAGTGTAAAGAGTGCGAAAATCTGGGGGTGAAAAAGCACTTTTTGGTCGAGTTTTCAACCTGCTTATGTCTGATACTAACTCCGGTTATGAGTTTTTTAAAATGTTTTCTGACAGAAATGTAGAGCGGATCAAGGGCTACATTCTACATATAAGCAAGGTCTTCTAAGCTCTATGGTGAGTTAGATCCTGGGGTTTAAAGTTTTTACTCTAGTGGAATGTGTAAAAAACGGATTTTAACTAAGATTTCTCTGCCAATATTTTTCCGCTTATGAGTCAGGGTAAATTGAATACAGCAGTAATAACGTGCCTCTTAGGGGCTACACATCGCAGCAAACCGCATTTAAAAAAACGCAATATTGAGTTATTTATGGGGGTGTAAAGTTCGAAATCAGAGGTAAAAAATGGGCGAAAAAACACGTCTTTTCCGAATTTTGATTAATAAATCATACCAAATAATTTTTGCAAGAGAATTTTGGCACACAGGAATGTACTACGATTTAAAAGCTACAAATTGTACCAAACCGAATTTCTTTAAACTCAATGGGGACTTCGGTACGGAATTTTAAAGTTTACAGTGTTCTAAATGATGGAAAATACGTTTTTGTTTGCGTTTTTTGTTCGCCACTTTCTCCGTCCAGAAGTCGGGATAAGTCCAATAGAATAAAAATAAAGTGCTTTATATCGGGTGCATGTCAAAGCAAATTGTCTATACATTAATATTTAGCGAGTGTTAAGTCAAAAATTTGGTGTGTAAAATGCGCTTCTGTCTTGTTTTTTCTGCCTGCTTCTCCGGCAATGAGTCAGAGACATGATTATCAAGTCTAGAAATGGACCAGGAACCAAATTTGATATGCCAGTCTGGCACATATGTTTACACTCTACAGTGTTGTAAAGTGGTTTACACCTATTGCTAGTTTGCCCATAGAACATTATGGAGACTTAATTTTTTCATAAATAATAATTGTAATATCGGAACAATATCAAAATTACGAATCTGACCAAAATCTTCTTTACACTAGGTGTTTACATGAAGTTTATACAACATATGTATTTATCTTCGTTTTTGAGCATTCCAGAAACCTAATTTTTTCCTGGAGTCTAGAAATTTTCAAAGAATCAAATGTGAGACGTCACGTAGGCGCGTTTGTTTACATCCAACAGTGATGTAAAGTAGTTTACACTCATTGTTTATTTGTCCTCAGACCATTGTAGACATGCAATTTTTTCATAAATGTTGGTAATAATATCCGAGTAATATCAGATTTACAAATCGGAATAAAATCCTCTTTAAACTAGGCGGTTGTGTAAAGTTTAAACTGCATGTTAGCCTTCATTGTGTTAATGATGACGCACTTAATGGTCTCCAAAGTCTATTGTATGTCTGTTTAAATTATCGTATTGCGTTTGCTTACCATAAAGAAACCTAAAAACATTGGGGTCTGTCTCCAATGTAATGCCTTGAAGGCACTATGTTTTCAGCATTTAATTTCGACTTCATAGTGTTAAATCACGAAAAATTGCGGTAATTTGTTGTAACTTTCCTCGTTTCTAGATAAATTCATGTAAATCATGAATTTTTATGGATAAAAGAATGAAAGCATTGTACATACATACGCCCTAGTCGGGAAAGAAGCGGCGGAAAAATTTTTAGATTTACGTTATATACCCTTGTGTACGTATATGGGCAGCAACGAAATCCTGGAGAGCATAGGTGGGTGGCTCCAAAGTTTAGCGGGGGTGCGAAATTTTTTTAAAATTCAAATCCTTGGCCTTAAAAATGGTGCTATGGCGAAAAAAACCATTTTTGAATGTTTCTTGTCGAGCTCTATCGATTTGTATCATTGAAACCCGGAAAAGCAAAAATTTCTTAAACATTTAATTCTGGAGGTAATGTTGGGTATTTTGCCTTCTGGGTGTGGTTACCACACATGGGCGGGGGTGGGTCTAGCTTACCCCCTCCAAGAATGCTATTTTTAGGCATTTTTAGAGCTATTTTTAGCGAATTCGCCCCGTCGGACCTCCCCCAGAATTTTGTCGCTGCCCATGTATATGGTGGTAACCCTTCAAAACCCCACGCCCAGGTCATCCTTTTTAGATACATTCAAGTAGGTACATTATAAATTTTTATGGATATAAGAATGAAAGCATTATACGTATGTGTAGGTACATGCCCTAGTCGGAAAGGAAGCGGTGGCAAAATTTTGAGATTTACGTGCCCTAGTCGGGAAGGAAGCGGTGGAAAATTCTTCAAATTTACGTTATAAACTCTTGAGTACGAATGTTACGTCGGGAGCAACGAAATCCTGGGGAGCATAGATGGATAGCTCCAGTTCTGCGGGGCGAAGCTCTGGTCATTGCCCAGGAATAGGGGGTAACCCTTTTTATATAGGTACATGTATAAAAATCAAGTGTGAGACGTCAATTAGGTGCGTTTGTTTACGCTCAACAGTGGTGTAAAGTAGTTTACACCTAATGTTTATTTGTCCTCAGACCATTGTAGAGACATAATTTTTCATAAATGTTGATCATAATATCCGAGTAATATCAGATTTACAAATCCGACTAGAATCCTCTTTACACTCGCTGGTTGTGTAAAGTTTACACTGCTAATTAATCTTCGTTCTAGAGCTTTGCGAAAACCTGAATTTTTTGCCGAAATCTGAAAATTTACATGGAATCAAATAAGGGACGTCAGCTGGGCGCGTTCGTTTACACTCAACAGTGATGTAAAGTGGTTTACATCTGTGTCTATTTGTCCTTAAACCGTTATGGAGACGTAATTTTTTCATGAATGTTGATCGTAATATCCGAGTAATATCGAATTTACAAATCCGACTAAAATCTTCTTCACACCTGTTGCTAGTGTAAAGTTTACACTATATAATAAGCTCCATTCTAGAGCCTCACGGTAATTTATTTTTTCCCTAAAGTCGTAAAATATATATGGAAACAGATGTGATACGTCGGCTAGGAGCGCATGAAGAGTAGTGTAAAGTGATTAACACCTAATGTTAATTTGTTCTTAGAACATTATAGGGGTTTCATTTCTTAATAAATGCTGATCGTTATATCAGAGCAATATCGAAATTATTAATCCCACTAAAATTCTTTACACTCTTGTGTAAAGTTCAAAATGTAAATAAAGTTGAGCTCTAGAAAGTTTTGGAAGCATATTTCTTTACAGGATGTTCTACGTAACATAAGAATTACTAATCAGAATGTTTGTTTCTTCTACAACTAGTAGCTTTGTAAAGTTTAAACCATTCAATTAATAGAAGAACCGCACAGTAAATGAAATCTAGTATTGAATTTCCAAATCTTGCTAATTAAAAGTTGGGTACTAGCAAAGAAAAATGCTCCGATGGAACAAAAAAGGGGAATATACTTGGGATTGTGAATTATCGAGGATGTAAAAGGAGGGGACTAGGAAAAATCTCCCTATGTTATATGCCAAGAATCGCAAAATATGTTAAAAACCAGACTTTCTCTAAACAATGCGAAAAATCGAAGTATATTCTGCGGCCTTTGAAATATGTAAACGTTTAGTAAACAATTGTTGTAGACATGTGTAAAAGAGTATCTACATAAGGTCTGTTGCACGTCAGCTTCCGTGTTTCCTACTGCTTTGAACCAACAATATCATCGATTGTCTTAAATGCATCGATATGTAATATTTCATTCAATTCGCTTAGCTACTGCATTGCTAATTCGCTGCTTTTTTCAATCAAGTTTTTGGTAAATAGTTTATTTCTATTGGGAGGCCGCAGAATATACTTCGATTTTTTGCATTGTTTAGAGAAAGTCTGGTTTTTAACATATTTTGCGATTCTCGGCATATAACATAGGGAGATTTTTCCTAGTCCCCTCCTTTTACATCCTCGATAATTCACAATCCCAAGTATATTCCCCTTTTTTGTTCCATCGGAGCATTTTTCTTTGCTAGTCATATTCTACATATTGCGAACCGTTCAATGGCAATGTTATGTAATATGCAGTAATGCTGTAATTGAACCGTCAAACATTGCGTAGTATGTATGTAGATATACAAATGCGATGAAAATAAGAAAATTAAATCAGACAAAATAATAAATATTATTAGTTAAGACGTAAAATAATGAGAATAATTGAAAATAAAGTAAGAAGTCCCCGAATCTGAATCAGCATCGAAACAATAGTAGTCAGGCTGGACCATCTGGCTGTACAATGGTTAAGCATATAGCCGTGCTTAAGCATATAGCCGTGCTTAAGCATATAGCACACGCTTAAACATAGAGACTCTGTCTAGAAGGCGCTTCGAGCCTTTCATAAGCCCATACTACGCAAAAGACTAAAACATATAGCCCCATAGAGCCGAACGAGAAGGCCAACCCGTGAATCATAAGCACAAAACGCCACACTAGGGGGACAACCGATAAAAATTCTTACACCACCACCTATTAGTACAACGCATAAAACATCATACAACGGGTTAAACGCTCAAACATAGAAACTCTGCCCTGGTAGGCACGAAGCACCAAATTTCGGGTAAAAATTCTTTAGAGTAGTGTACTGATTATATTCTGAGCATTTTTATCCGATTTGGATAGTCTAGCAGAGCACTGCTAGACTCTTCAACAGATGTGACAACTTCATTATTGTCTTCTCGTTTCATCAGCTCATCCTCAAATAGATCAGCATTTTTGCAAATCAATTTTTTTAAACATGTATTTTCGACTGGCCCAAGCTGTCTCATCAGCTTCCCTTTTTCCACATTTTAATGTATACCGGTAAAAATTATTAGCGTTTTCTAGTTCTTCCCTTAATTCGCTCTCATTTATAGCATCTAGGATTGAGTCATAATGATCATAGAGAATATGAATTTTATCAACAAAACTCCTGTAAAATGGTTCGGTTTGGAGGTCTTGTATACTGTTCGGAAAATCTTCATAATCTGAGAGCATGACTTTTACTAAAAAGCGCCAAAACGGGTTAGTCCAACCAGTTTTGATTACAGTCTCATTTGAGCTGCTTTCAGACACATCTGAAGAATCTCCATTGTTACTGCCTTCACTACTATCATCATCCGTCATTTGTTCAGACTCTGATGAATCATTCCTCATTTCTGATATCCCATGCATGAGGTATTTGTGTCTTTTTAAAGTAAAATTATTAAGTAATTGCTTACCGCAGATTTCACAGATTTTATTCATTTTGTCAACTATTCAAGATGTGACATTCCTTAAATAAACTTTATCGCACATGTGATTCACGTTTACATCACATTATTGACGTAGAAGCTCACATTCTTCACAATATTGATCACTACCGTCACTCCATTCAATTCTATAGCCTAGCATGCAATTTCTTCATATGCAGAACTTGAAGCCTTGTTCTGAAGTGAAAATTATCGTTGACGAAGTGCTCCGATTTTTGACAATATCTCCAAGAATCCCAATTTTTGTCGGTAATATCGTCAATAATAATACAACCTCACACAGAAAGGTGGCTTGCTGGTCAGTTGTTAGCTGATGCAATTACAAATAGGTGATTTTTGTAAAACGCGCATAAGATATGCCCAATTGAGATTTTCAGAGGAATGTGGCGATGTGATGGTTTTTGTGCAGAATGTGAGGATTTTGTGCACCTCACATTCTGCACAAAAACCATCACATCATCACATTCCTCTGAAAATGTATACCAGCAGGTTCATACCTTCTCGCCCTTGGCGACTGATAAGCTAAAAGCGAACGCGCCTAATTTTCAGAGGAGCGAAAGCGCCCAATTTTCAGAGAAATGTGATGATGTGATGGTTTTTGTGCAGAATGTGAGGTGCACAAAATCCTCACATTCTGCACAAAAACCATCACATCGCCACATTCCTCTGAAAATCTCAATTGGGCATATCTTATGCGCGTTTTATAAAAATCACCTATTTGTTATTGCATCAGCTAACAACTGACCAGCAAACCACCTTTCTGTGTGAGGTTGTATTATTATTGACGATATTACCGACAAAAATTGGGATTCTTGGAGATATTGTCAAAAATCGGAGCACTTCGTCAACGATAATTTTCACTTCAGAACCAGGCTTCAAGTTCTGCATATGAAGAAAATGCATGCTAGGCTAGCTGCGATTTATAATCGAGCAATGATTGACAACCAAAACTTTGCGATCTGGGTTCATTTAATATTCGGTTTACTGAGCTGATAGTTCGTGACATTTTGTCCGATGAAGCAAGCTTCGGCATCGCTTCGAGACCAGGCTGCAACGCCATGTCACAAAGTGAAATTTATATATATATCGGCGGCTAACGCCGCCGAAAAAAGGGAAGAAGACGTGTTTTTTGACGTAATGTTATACCCCTGATTTTGAACTTTACACATACAGTAGTAACTCAACAGTTTTTAAACGCGATATGCTGCGACGTGTAGCCCTTGGAATTAACTTTGTTTTTATTTATTCAATTTGTCCCGACTTATAACAGAAGTTGACTATCTTAGACAAAGCCTGTTTTTTTACATCATTTACTAGGGTGTAAAGTTTAAACCACCATATCTAATTCCGTATTGAGTGAACAAAAGTTTGCTGGTAAGCCGAAAATAGCCCTTCAGCCGTAGTACATACATTTCTATCAGAAAAAATTGGTTGGGACATATAACCGGAGTAGTTGACAGGCAAAAAACGGTCAAAAACATGTTTTTTACCCCAAAGTTTAAATTTTATGTTCTCAGAGTTCAAACTTTACACCCCTATAAGTAAATCTGCATTGAGTTTGAAGAAACGCGTCCACGTGCGATGTGTAAAGCCCGGTTCAGAAGAAAAAATCGTCGATATCGCTGACACTTTTCAAGGTTCAGAAGTGACCAGATTTTCCCGATTTTTAGTCGGCGATATTGCTGACTTTCCTGATTTTTGCCGGTGATATCGCCGAATCTTACAACTTTCCTGATTTTTTGTCGGCGATATCGCCGACTTTCCCGATTTTAGTCGGCGATATCGCCAACTAAAATCGTATGAATAATAGAAACCCATCCTATTTTCTTATTATATCGCCGATTTTTAGTGCACTGAAGTATATACATAAGTACAAGTACACACGCATCATATAGGTGTTAATGTTGTTTAAAAAGATTAGTGATGAGCACACTACACAAGTATATCTTTTATTTAGCTGATACTGAGCTTATTTCTAGACTTGCAAGGCAACGCAATGCTTTTTATAGATTCTTTTGGGAGTCATGAAGTCCCTCGCTCTGATTTCGATGACAAATCGGTTGGATTAATCCACGAACATTCATAAAAATAATGAAAATTTAATATAAAATCGCGTTTGATTAAAAAATAAAAAAACTTGAAATTTAAATGATAAATAACAATTTTAAATTTTTTAAAACGTGTTTTTAAATGAACTCACGTGATCTAAAAATTGAAAAAAAAACATTTGTTTGTGATGCGAATGCAACCAAAAACATGTACCTAGAACTTAATATGTGTCAAGGTTGAAAAGAAGGCGGGTTTGTAGTCTCGAGATGTCGAAAACTCGACCAAAATGTGCTTTTTCAACCCTAGATGTTTACACACTACACTGCCACTCCGCTGTAAGTCACTTTTCAAAAAAATAAAAAAGTGCTACTCAATTGTCCACATTTGAAAAAGAACCAGACTGAACAGAATGCAAAACTGAGTTCGATAAGTCGTGAGACAAACCAAAATTTTTATAAAAAATATATGTTATAACGTTACAGTAAAACTTTACACGCTCATCACACGGTGGCTATTGAGTGTAAATAAAAAGTCAACAAATTCTTCTTCAATTATCCATCTTTTGAAAAAACCGCACAATACGGAAGTGTCCCGTTATAGCTGTGAGGGGGGTCACTTTTTAGGGTACCCAAGTGTATGCGCTAACGCGCTACCTATGATACATAGGTTACCTACCTGTAAAAAACTGTAGAGCCTAGATGCACTGTACACAGCCGGTCTGGGACAGTTCGATCGTGGTTTGACCCGAACTTTTGGAACAAAAATGTCTTAAACAATTGGTATGAACGTTAAAATAGCATAAAAATTACCGTTATCGACAGTTTCTGGTCTATATCAAGCACTCTTGCAACGAAAGTTTGAATTGTTGTTCTGTTTTAGCCTATTTTGCCTTACTTTATCGAGAAAATGCATTTTCTTCTTCGGGGATAAAGTGATGCCTGGTGACGCAGTTCACCCATGGAATAGAAAAAAACAAATTTTTATTGCTTTGAAGTAAGTTTTGCATTAAGATGTACCTACATACTACATACAACATACATACGTACTCACGGTACCTATAAACAACAAACATTTTCATAAAAATTGCTCCTCGCACAAAGCTAGTCGGGCCTCGTTGCTCGGCTTTTCATTCATTCTACAATGTTTTTTATCACATATTGGCAAATTCTTCACTCATATTAAATTATTTCATGATTTCGCTTGTTATAAATACGTGCGTATGTACATAGTCTACGTTTTTGAGATATATTAAACGCACAAGAATTGGATCTTTCACAAGTCGTGCATTATATGCATATGTTACGTGCGTATGTTGTACTCGTATGTACATAGGTATGTTCATGTCAACTGATACCTGTATACATACTATGTATATGTACATGATAACTGATCGGAATCATTTCGAAAAAAATTGGCGAAAAAAGTACAAAAGCGCAAAATTCCCGCTAACGAAGCCGTCCGTTAGTAGATGCACTACTCTCACTGTGAGCCATTTCGTTTTTAGCTACAAAATAAAGCAAAAAATTGCGTACTAGCGAACCGTGTGTGCCCTCTTTAGGTGCTAAGTCTTTCATATAGGGCCCATGGGCTGGACCGTTTGAGCGTTTTTTCGCTTCAGCGCCAAGCATCCTACCGTAAGCCAGTGCGGCTGATTAGCATGATTGTATTGTTTGGCGAAAAATTTGCGTCACTTGTGGGCATTGTGCGCGGTTATAAGCCACTTAAGAAAAATGCTGATTTGCTTATGCTACGATAAACTCAATCGGATAGTTTTTACGTCGGGGATTTACTATTAGGCTTATTTTCAACACTCATAGATCGTCAACCTATTCGCTTTGTTATAATATGTGGTTGCCGACATAATAAATTGAGCTTCATGACTATGACTTGAAGAATGCTATGGAATCCTTAAATCCGCCTCTGTTGTTAACGGACTGGCTTTATTTGTGCCGAATTGAGATATGCATGTTCAAAGTCTGTTGTGCTCAATGTCATCGTATCCGGAGCCACCATTTGTAAGCAGCATGTGAATTCTAAGCGGTTAGCCCCGAAAATTTTGTTTGAAAAGTGCCTTTCTGGGTTTCAAACCAATGAATACAAATTAATAACTCTGTTTTTCGACGTTTTAGACTGTGCTCGTTCTTTTAAAACATAAAAACAAATAATTTAAAGAATAATTTGAAAAGTTGAGTAAAATGAACTAAATATCGTCAAAAAATTAGTATATGGCACGGAGCGCCGAAAATTTGATACTTTTGAGCCAAACTTTAGCAAAAAACGCTTTAAACAGAATACTTTTTTCGATTTTTTTGAAATATCAACCATTCTGTGGAAACAAGCTGCCATTTTGAGGAGAATCAGCAACAATTATGAGAGTCGACCCCTAACCCCCAAGAGCACGTATGAGAGCCGTAATTCCAGAAGGATTCAATGCGATTTCTTTGAAGTTCCATCATTTTTAGTTTTAGGCTGTGAACCAAATACGAAGAGAAGTCTAGGCTTATTTTAAGCCTGGTGCCGATATTTCGGTCAATTGAGAATCTTTCAGGCAAATAAGTATTCGATTCTAGTAGAAAGGAAGCTTAAAATTTAATTTTTCAGAAGCAAGAGAAAAATTGGTTAGAAAATTGATGAAATAAAAAATAGTGCAGTGAAATTGTGGAGAAGAACTCAAAAGCGCTTATACTGGGAGCCACTAGAGACAGGAAGCTATCTGAAGAAAAAGTGATTGTAAGAGGTACAGGCAGTACCTTGGCTGCTTCTCTGATCCAGCTGTCGATATATCTGCAAAATTCGATCATACTCACTCAAAGGACTGCTGAAGCGTTTTTAAGTTCTACCGTTAAATTCATACTTTTCGCGATTGTGGAAGCAGTGATCCAGGAGTTTCTGACAGGGGGCAGGCGGAAACCAAAATTTTCCTAAAATTGTCAAACATTGTCCAGAAATTCGTATATTAGGCTTAAAGTAGGTACCGGGTTTTTCTGTCTTTTAATGGACAAAATTATTTCTTACGCAGAAAAATAGAAACTTTTCGAAAATTTTTAAAGTTTTCTATTAAAAACTCGGAAAATTAATGCAGAAATCGACACAAATTGCCGAAAAAACACTCGGTAAATCATTGTAAAAGCTGCAAAATCTTTGTTCTATATGTACAAAGACTACTCTTCTGGCGTAAATTTAAGTTTTGAAGCGTCAACAGTCAGTAAATGTCATTAATCCCGGCGCGAAGAGCCGGAAAAATTTCAAAAATCATAATGAAAATGGCTAAAATCATCACAAAATACAAATCTATTCTTCAGTGCGCCCAAATATTTTTTGATGACAGGGGCGGCCGCCACCCGCCCCTCTCTAAATTTTCCAGTGGATGGAAATTCAACCGCTAAACTTCTTTGACTCTGCACGCCTAACTATTAATGCCGTTCAAGCTTAACATATTCAGAAAACAGGTATGTACGTATCTTTTTTGATATCTTTCTTCCTTTATTCAAGGAAAAGATAATTTTCGGGTTGAGAAATAATTTCGGCCTTCTCCAGACTCGAAATAGTTTTATGCAGTGTTTTTCGACATTTTATTCTACTTAACTGTAATTTTAAGTATTTCCATTATGAAAGATTTAAAAAAAAACATAAGATTTGTATTTAAATTTTTCACTAATTTCATGCACAGTAGATATACATCCGTCATCACTATCTTCTTACGTTAAAGAACATCAGTCTTAGACATTTGATTGTAAGACCATATGCAATGTAAGAAAAAATTAAGAGTTTTTATTATTCAAACAATTAAAAGCTAGTTTCTGAAACTTTCATGTCGTTATAATTTATTATTACAAAGCAATTACTTTTTTGTTAAACTCTTAAATTTGTTCATTTTGCTGATATGCGCATTATGCAATTGCCTATTCGTATTTACTTCAGATTTTTTAAATTATAAATGGGGTATGAAAACGATTCCTCTGTCTATATTTCAATAATTTTTACACGAATACGGTTGACAGGTATTTTTATTTTTCATTATAAAAGAATGAAATTTCCATTAACTTTTTGTTACGTCATTTTTTTGCTTATTTGTTTACGTATAACTGTTGCTTTGACATTGCAGTCGGTCCAGGTAACGCGAAATACCGCAAACGTTCCAAATATTCGCATCGGGATTATTACAGGCTAATGCAATGCACCGTTGCAGTCCGTTTTTACCTAGTAATCCATTAATCTGATTTCGTTTGAAAACTAAAAAACTTACCGCTCCGATCAACCCATTTTGATTCTAATTGCCACAGATTGGAAATAAACAAGCCATCTTCGCACATCTTCTCATCGAACTAGCAAGAAGCGTACTTTTTTCGAGCTTCGACTCCTTAATTGATTCCATAGACAAAATTAGACTATTGTTGAGAAGATGCTGAGATAATCCGAAAAAGTTCGTTTGCCTAATCGTACAATTTGCAATTAGTTTATCGCGAAAATCTCGGGGTTAATTTCTTAGAATGAAGCTAGACGACATAAAGGAGGGTCAATAATGAAGCACTTGTTGAAAAATACTCTTTTTCTTATTTTTTAAAAAACGTTCATTAATTTGCTGATGGGCTTCGTCTCATTCCGAATTTCCTTATTAGTTCATATCGAACATTTAATGTAAGCGTTTTGCAGCTGCGTAAAACATCATGGATTGCTTGCGTTAGCATGTCGATTATGAAATCATTTTGCTATTTTCTAATCTCTGAATATAATTTTCATAAAAGCTAGTAAACGACGCTTTTTTAAATAATTTGTTTCCTCTGATTAACCTCATGTTTGATAGACATGATAACCGCGCAGTGGCTTGTTTTTCTATTCAATATCAATACCTGAATTGTACTACTATCAGACGTTACCTTACTAGCAAAGAAAAATGCTCCGATGGAACAAAAAAGGTAATTTCTTCATTGTTAAGGATGTAAAAGGAGGGGACTATGGAAAATTTCCCTATATGCGCAGAAGCCATAGGAATGTGCTGAACAGGTAGACTTCCCCTAAACAACGCAAAAATCGAAGTATATTCTGCGACCTGTGAAAAATGAGGGTGTAGTCACAAAACGATCTCAAGTGTTTCGCAAAAGAGCATCGAAGACTTTTCCATGACTATTAATTAATCAATGTATTATTTATTTAATGAAATCTTGACCTTCCACAATGCTCTGACGTAAAAAATAATAGTGTTAACTTTACACCTACATGGCCAACTCAATAGTCTGCTTGAATTCCACAAAAAAATTCTTTAAATCTTCCAAAACAAAGTAATCAAAATACTCGCCATCGTAATCGAAATTACTACGGAAAATTTGCAGAAACGCGCATGCCGCAGAATATACATCGATTTTAGCGTTGTTTAGGGGAAGTCTAACTGTTTAGCACATTCCTATGGCTTCTGCGCTGCGCATGTATGGAAATTTTCCCTAATTTCTCCTTTTACATCCTTAAGCAATGAAGAAATTCAAGTATATTAACCTTTTTTGTTCCATCGGAGCATTTTTCTTTGCTAGTTCCCTTCTTTTATTTAATATTTTAGGCCATATATCCATAGGTGGGCAGCGCCAAAATTCTGGGGGTGCAAGTAGCTGAAGAAATTTCTTTTTTCGTCTCGAACCCTTTACACTAAAATGATCGCAGATCAAGAAATATTGCATTGAAGGAGAAAAAATTTTACCTTTCGAGATATTGTAGCCCTCTATATTATAAAACCAATTGGACTGCACAGAAACCAAAATTGAATTAGATAAGCTTCAGGACACGCTAACATTAAAAAACCCGTTTACATCACACTTTTGTGCAAGAACCATTAGGTGTAAAGAAATTTTAAGTTCAGATTCGTAATATGCAACTCAGGGGCAACATTTTTAAAAAAGATGGCCCTCCGCAAATTGTTTCATATCCAATGCTCTGGGCGGAAAAGTGCTTCTCAGTGTAAACTTTACATTTGTGCTAATAACGCAATATTGGGTATATAGAAACAAAATAAATTAGGATCTGTAACGCTAAGGTCAGGGCACATTTTAAGCATAATTAGCATGTTCCGCCTACTTAGCGGAGTAGCTGAAGAAATTTTAGTTACCTTTACACTAAAACGATCACAGATCGAGAAATATTTCGTTAAAAAAGGAAAAAATTTACGTTTCGAGATATCATAACCCTCTACACTATAAAACTAATTGGACTGCGCAGAAACCAAAATTGAGTTAGATAAGCTTCAAGACACGCTAACAGTAAAAAACTTTTTATTTTACACTTTTGTGCAACAACCATTGAGTGTAAAGAAATTTTAAGGTCAGATTCGTAATCTGCAACTCAAGGACAATATTTAAAAAATTGGCCCTCCGCAAATTGTTTGATAATGCTCTGGGCGGAAAAGTGCTTCTCAGTGTAAACTTTACACTTGTGCTTATAACGCAATATTGGGTGTATAGAAACAAAATAAACTAGGATCTGTAACGCTAAGGTCAGGGCTAGCGGAGTAGCTGAATAAATTTCGTTTTTCGTCTCGAACCCTTTACACTAAAACGATCACAGATCGAGAAATATTGCGTTAAAAGAAAAAAATTTCACATTTTGAGATATAGTAACCCTCTACATTATAAAACCAGTTGGACTGCACATAATCCAAAATTAAGATAGATAAGCTTTAGGACACGCCAAGAGTATAAAAACCCGTATACTTTACACTTTTGTGTAACAATCATTGAGTGTAAAAAATTTTAATGTCACATTCGTAATCTGCAACTCGGGGGCAACATTTTCAAAACTGAAATTGGCCCTCCGCAAATTGTTTGTTGCCCAAAGCTCTGGGCGGAAAAGTGCTTCTCAGTGTAAACTTTACATTTGTGCTAATAACGCAATATTGGGTGTATAGAAACAAAATAAATTAGGATCTGTAACGCTAAGGTCAGGGCACATTTTAAGCATAATTAGCATGATCCGCCTACTTAGCGGAGTTGCTTAAGAAATTTTGTTTTTCGTCTCGAACCCTTAACACTAAAACGATCACAGATCAAGAAATATTGCGTTAAAAGAGGAAAAAATTGGTCCTTGAGATATTGTAACCCTCTACATTATAAAACCAATTGGACTGCACAGAAACCAAAATTGAGTTAGATAAGCTGAAAACACGCAAAGAGTAAAAAACCCGTATACTTTACATTTTTGTGCAACAACCATTGAATGTAAAGAAATTTTAAGGTCAGATTCGTAATCTTCAGCTCAGGGGCAACATTTTTTAAAAAAGATTGGCCCGCCGCAAATTATTTGATTTATTTGTTTACACTTTACACACTCATTGCTAACTCGGCATTGAGCGTAAACTAAAAGAAAAAATGGTACATCGAGTTTTTTAATTATCTATCGTTTAAAAACAACCGCACCTCCCAGGTGTGTGCCGTTGTTGCTGTGAGAGGGGGACACAAAATTTGCACTCGCTGTGATAAACACATAAGAAAAAAGGTAGCCAAGTATATTATAGGTAGCGCTATCGCGCTACCTATGATGTCAGATCGTCGCTTATTTTTATTATTATGATGAATATTAAATCACAAACTTTTCATGCATACACACACAGATAGAGAATCGGAAATTCATGTGCTGGAAAATGAAAACCGAAACGGAATGGTTATGAAGCTTGCTATTCAATTAGAAGTGAATTAGCCAGTTTTCATTATGTTGATGCTATTCCCGATATGACTAAGTTTTGCCAACATTTTTTTTAAATCGAAGCAATCAGACAACGCAACTTTGAAATTCTGAGGATACGACGATTTTCGACGGTTAAAAGTGACAGTAAGTAAGGCTTTTGACAATTCCATCAAAATGTATCCGTTGACAATTTAAAACGATCGCGAAAAAATCTTAGGGATTATGATGGGTTTACTTGATTTTTAGGTTCTGCCGGGTTCTCGGGAGGTCCGAACACCTAAGCATCCAAACAAATCCACGTTTGGTCATGATCATACATGGGCGGTAGCCGAATTCTGGGGGTCCGATGGGGAAAAATCGCTCAAAACAGCACCAAAAATTTAATTCAGAGGGTCTATCGATTTTGGGGGTCATTAAAATTCTCAAAGGTTTAGAACTCCCAGACCCCCCACGCATATGTGCGGTCACGGAACGATTCAACCAGCAAAACTCGACCAATTAATTTAGCCAACAATTATCGCACTTTGTATTTTTTATCGCAAAAACTTTAAGGCCATGTAACTACCTGCAGAAGTACTTATATATACGTTTGATGATTGATGACTAAAACTCACGAATAAAAAGAAGTTTTTGGTCGGATGGGAGGAAGTCATCTCAAGTACTTTTCGATAAGGAATGGTTTTCTCATATCGGGAATACGACAAAATTTTGAGAGAATATATTAGCAGGATGAAAACTGAAACCCCCATTGAGTCGCAGAAACAAGACAAACATTTCATAAGAAACATTTATTTTCCGTCTTCTGTTTATATCCTAATAGTGTCCTTCTCGCTTCTGTTACCCATAATGTAATCGTAGCATCTTAGAAATTTTCCTGTCAGGATCGAGTTTCCTAAGACGAATACATTCTAGAGTTGCTTACCCAACAGCTTTAATTGGCTTCAACCATTTGTTCAAAATAACTTAAAATTTCAGTTGTTAATAAAGAGAACAATGTTTTACATTTGAAGGATCCCTCATACAATTCATAGATCTGCGCACTTTTGGTACCTTTCTTAGTTCTTTTAATTCAGCAAACATTGCATGACTGCTTTTTTAATTATCTAATATCAGTTTACCATATATTTCCGATTTGTAATGGTTTGTTTAGCCTAATTCAATTCGCTTCCCTGGATGATCCAAAATGTCGACATTGAATGGAACGGTACTCATTTTGCAGTCCTTGTCATGCCTAAACGACCACAGTGTTTCCTGGAATAATTCTCAAAACTGCTCAGTGCTACATTTCTTTTATCCGAAAAGAACGGCAGTTGAATTGATTGTTGGAACTGTTACCTTTTTACTAATAATATTTATGACTATCGGCGGAAATTCGTTGGTCATCTTGTCAATTATGACTTACAAACCGTTAAACAAAGTTCAAAATTACTTTCTAGTCTCACTAGCTGCTGCTGATCTATGCGTTGCGGCATTGGTAAAAATTTTAAATAATAATAATAATATTAATAATAATAATAATAATAATAATAATAATAATAATAATAATAATAATAATAATAATAATAATAATAATAATAATAATAATAATAATAATAATAATAATAATAATAATAATAATAATAATAATAATAATATTAATAATAATAATATTAATAATAAAAATAATAATAATAATAATATCAATATTAATATTAATAATAATAATAATATTAATAATAATAGTAATAATAATAATAATAGAAATAATAGTAGTAGTAATGATAATAATAATAATAAATTATTAAAAATATTAATAAAAATAACAATAATTTATTTTTAAAAAGCGCAAAGCTAAAACGTCACGAAAAAAGGAGACAATGCAATAGCTGCACGCAAAATCATGGACACACATAAAGAATTTTTATTACAATGGTCATAAGGTCATTCATTCGTTTTCAATAATTTCGTACTTTATTTGAAATCATTTAGAAATTAATATGAATTAATTAATCAAATTAATTAATTCCGTTTCGCTGTTTAGGTCATGCCATTTCATTTAATCAAATTTTGGTTGGGGCGTTGGATATTTGGCTTGATGCTCTGCCAAATATGGCTCACGTTCGATATCTTGTGTTGCACGGCCAGTATTTTGAATTTATGCGCCATTGCTTTGGATCGCTATTGGGCAATCACTAGTCCACTCGATTATAGCAATCGAAGGACCCTAAAGCTGGTTCTTCTGATGATCGGAGTGTCCTGGTTGATGAGCTTGTTGATTTCAGTTCCACCCCTAATTGGCTGGAATGATTGGGATAACTCTTCGAGTAGCTTGGCTGATTCATGTCAACTTACCGAGCACATAGGTAGTCTTAATTTTATTTGTATGTACATCAAAAATTGCTCAATAATCGTATCATACATGTAACAGGAGTGATGGGGATCCCCATCCAAAGTTGGTCCCCGCGTCCTCCCAAAGCCAGACAATTTTTGACTCCCCATTTTTGGAAAAAATTCGCCTTTTTTTGGCCATTTTGATGTGTTTTTTAGCCGTTTTTGACCAAAAATTGAAGGTCATTCACCCCCTTTCCTTAATGAAATGGCTAGGGAACCCCAACCAGAAATTTCGAGCCGTCACATGTATGCATAACATTTTGATAAATTACGTAGCACAAGGAAGGACAAGAATAACAATAATAATGCATTAAAAGTAATAATAATTATTATTATCAGGCAAACTAGTGCATGTCCATCAGTGATGAAATAAAAGATCTTCAGTTCGAGTATTACATAAAATACTAATAGTACGCATATATTCAAATATTTTCGATTCTTTTTTCTACATATTTATTCAGAGAATACGAAATTCGAAAATGATAAACAATATTAAAATAGCAATGATCGTCGGTCTATTAGTTTTCATTACAAATGCGACTTACCTCCACTTTTCTTATAGCAGGATAAATTATTTTTATTATATCGTGAGTCTTTAAAAGCCGAATTTCAATAAATCGCAGGATACGTCGGTTTTTCTGCCAGCGGTTCGTTTTTCGTGCCGTTATTTGTCATGACCATAGTGTACGGGAAAATTTTCGCCGCGGCTCGACAGCGTTTGAGAAGTAAAAGATATCACAGTATGAGGAACTATTCAGCTGCTTATGGGGTCAAACAAAAAGAGGAACATGTGTGTCATGTTGACCACTTCAAGCGACGGCCATTCCTGCGAACGAAATCGACCTTGACGGCTAGGAAAGTGGGGATGGTAATTGTTAAATTATTTGACTAATTAATTAATTGATTAACAGATTTAGTTAATTAATTTAATCAAATAACTATAAATGATTTATCACTCAAGATCTTTTCCAACCACATGTTAGACAGCTTTGATCTTAGGCCAAGTGAAATGTTTATTTGATTAATTTAATAAAATACGTTTAATGAATTTATTACTTGAGATGTTCTTCAACCACGTTAGATACAGCTTCAATCTTGGGTCAACTGTATTATGTACATATGCTAAGAATCCTGTTCACTTGCTTTGAAGACCCTCAAAGTTTGAACTGACTGTTTGGAAGTGACCATTCTAGAGTTTTTTATCTAACCAGTACAAGAGCACCATGGTAATCCTGTACCTAGTATGTCTCCACCTGTCAAAAAATGTATCCACCTACTTGTAGCATATCTCCATATCGCAGAACTTCATTTTCTAATCATTTCATTTTTTCAACTTTATTTTTTTATTTTTTATTTTCTTATTTTTATTTTTTATTTTCTTATTTTTATTTTTTATTTTCTTATTTTTATTTTTTAAATTTGTTTTTTTTATTTTTTGACAGAATGTCATCTGATCGATCAATTTTTTTATTTTTTATGTTTTTTGTTTCCTTTCTATTTTATTAACTGTCAACGGGTAGAATACATTTCAGTACACCCGTCGACAGGCAGTGGCGGATCCAGGATTTTCCTAAGGGGATGGTACCCCTAAGGGAGGGGGCGGAACCCTGACTTGGGCGGAAAAATTAGCCGTTTTAACCCGAAAATCAGTAAAAATTGCTCAAAAATCCTTAATTTTGCGCCCTATTTTGGGCCAATGAGGGAGGGACGCCCCCACCCTCCCCTTAATCCGCCCCAGTTGACAGGTAATCAAATAGAAAAAACAAAAACAATTATTAATCAAAATAATTTTTATTAATAAGATGACATTCTGTCAATAGGCGGAATCTCCTAAAATCGAAAAAAATTGAAGTTCTGCGAGGTTGAGACATGTTACAGGTAGGTGGATACATTTTTTGACAGGTGGAGACATACTAGAGGAATACCGAGCACCATTGTATGAAACTCATATTTGTGTTGCCTAATACTAAAGCAAACAAAACTGTAAAAAAGTATGCAAAGGAATGCTATTTGTGAGCAAACAAAACCCAAGTTTTCATTAATTTTGTGAGTGCAAACGAGTGGTACAATTTTTTATTGGACATAATTTCACTTCGCTAAAAATTATCGCATTTCCATAACATTTTTAGGCAAAATATAAAATTATTGACCTTTCGCATCTTTATGAAGGATTTGACATTTTATTATTTTGCTGAATTGACCAAACATTAGAAAAACAGTGTTTGTCGTATGTTGCGATCGAGGATACTTAAAGAACTAATTTTCTGCCTCCAGGAATAGTGCTCTTGTTTTCGTGATCTTTTTTATCAGTAAATTGGCTAATAGTTACCTTCTGATTATCTAGCACTTATGTAAGTGCGTTCATCGGTGAGGAGGCACCACAACAATATTGTTGACAAAATTAAATCTCGTATCATTTGACAAAAATATGGATTGTTTTGTTTCTCCAACGTCAAAATACGCTTTATGGGTAATAAAATATTTCAGATACATAAGAAAGTGTGTTTTTGAATTCTTTTTGTCTCTTTGCATTCAATATATTGATTAAATTCATGTGTATCTTGCTACCGAAGCTTACTCCTTTTTTTGGCTATTAAAGTTGAAAGTGTTCTGAGTTAGTAAAAAATAAATATCATTAGGCATTACTCCAAAACTTCCATTTTACTTAAATGCATGGCATTTTTCTTTCAAAGTAAAATTCTTAAATATTTTTTTCCTCAAGCTTTGTGCTTGGGAAGGTAGCCTACAGCTACGCTAATATACCATACCGATATTAATCATCTTTAGTCAGTTATTAAAGATAATTTTGTTAAAGATAATCAAGGATTAATTTAATTTAATAGTTATGCAATGTTTGTCGCCCTATCTGATTTGTTTGCATGTAGATTCGACCAGCTTTAGCCGGAAAATGGAGGAAACGTTTAGGTTCGGAACCAGGAAACAACGTTGCACTTTTACCTAATCCATCGTCATCAGGAGAAAAAGTGTCTTGCCAGGAAACATCAGATCATAAATCAATGGCGTCGGGCACATACCAGGATGTTCAGGGTATATTGCATGGAATGGTCTAGGCAAGAAAATTGAACGAAAAATGATAAAATCATGTTCGACTAATGATTTTAACAAATTTGCTTGATATTATTAAGAATTTTTGTTGACTCGCAATTTTGTAATTTTTACTTAATTAAAGAGGTCATCATGAAATTATCACAATTTTTTCAACTTCCACTTGTCTTAATGTTTATCCAGTTTTTCGTTGCAGTTTTTCATTGATAAAGAGGTTCTGCAAAGACAATTTAAATGAATTTCGATTTCCGAAACCTTAGTTTGTCTGAAATAATCAATGATCCAGTACACCTACATCAATACGCTAAAGGGAAAAATGTTTGAATTTTCTTTATTTTTTACGCTTAGCCACTAATTTTTCAACTTAATTTTTTGCGAATCATATAATATTCTTAAAAATTGCCTTCGTTTACTCGTCGCTTCTTATTTATTAAAAGGTAACGAGTCAAGATTTTGAGTTTTTGCTTAAGGTCTCTTTAAGCTTGCGGCTTCCAATAAGCAATTTTAGCTGCCGTGAATCAGCGATTTCCTGTCATTTCGTTGAACTGTTTCGCAATCATCTTCATCTGTCAGTGAAAATTCTTAAGAGGAACTCGCAAGGTTAGGTGCAATTGACTACCGTCGTTCATCCAGGCGAAAAATTGTCCCTTAATGACTTTTTTGCGCAACGAGATTATCGTCAAAAATAGAATTTCTAAAGCTCATTTCTCTTTTTTGTAGTCTTTTTTGAAGTTATCCTGATAAAGAAGTTTTCCATCCATTCAATGCCCGAAAAACACAATTGCACATTCGGCGGAATTCGTCGTGAGACTCATAAGCTTCAAAAGAAAAGAAGAATTAAAGCCGTTCAGTATGAAAAGTTTACCGTGAAAAACTTGGAAATTATTTCAAGTTTGCAACTACCCTTTGTCTATTAATTCCTCCTTATGAACAGATCAAAGGGTGGTGTGCCAAAAATCAAAACGAATGGATTTGCAAGTGCCTTTAAAATTGCGTAATAAATCGATAATCGAAGATCTTCGATGCGATCAAAGCGAATTCGTCGGCTATTCGACCCGTCACGTCATATTGTGCAGAACTAGAATTTCATGCGATGAAAAAGCGACAGAATCGTCCAGTTTGAATTCATTCAATCCAGCGCAAAAATTGCAATCCAAACGCTCCTCTGTCACGTCGATCGATTGTTCAACGGCCATTTCTGCATCAACGTATCAAAGTAGTGATTGCGCAACGACCAATACCACTAATTGCAATAAAAATAATTGGAATGAAACTGAAAACATCATAAAAATCAAGGATAATCTATTGGAAGATCATTCTTGTCAAAACGGACGAGCGGTAAATCGGCTACGCTTTTCTCGCGTATTAACCAATTTCAGCAGCAAAACATCGATGCGAGAAAAGCGCCAGGACAAAACTTCAAGTGGTAAATGCACAAAAGTGCACTTTTATTAGTATCATTTTTTCCTAAATTTATAAATACAAACTCTGAATTTTTCATTAAATTTTTAAATCAGCTGATAGAATCGTATTTCTTTTATTGTGTATCCTAAAAACCGTACAAAAGCGTAGTGGGAAGATAAAGAGAATGAGTTTCCTGACATTAGTCACAAATGATCAAATGCTCTTGGGTTTTGAGGAATAATTTGAAAAAGTACAAATGTTGCACGATGCAGGACAACAAACACTTTAATAAAATGTTTAGCGATCATGTGCTTTTAGTTGGCTTTTTAAATGGCTGGCATTTCTTTGTATTACCTTCCATACGCATTCTGACATTTAGAAAAATCTTGATCTCTGTCGGAATGTTTGCTCGATAAATACAGATTTTTCACATTAAATTATAATTAGATCACTCGAAATTAACCCAATAAAAAAATTAAGATTATCCTAGTCCTCGAAGTACTGAGGGAATAATGAAGCAGCAGCTCTTTTATGCAACTTGGGCTTATAGAAGCTTGCATGTGGTGATGTAAGCTAGTTACCGTTCTGATTTTCGATTAGATAAGCTTGTAACAGAATTTAAATACCTAATTTTCTTAAAAGCTGAAAAGACCCCTTTTTATGGCTAAAAGATATATGGGACAGATTGAATTTTATCCAAATTAGGAGTAAAATGATTTCTTAGTATTTTTTTATAACTCATCGTTGATTGTAGCCTTCATTTATCAGCACACTTCAAGTGATCTTCGATATTAGCTCGCACTATTGTAAGATGAAAAGCAAGATGGTTCTGTTGTTCCATTTTTATGGCATATTGGAAACAGAAATAGGTATACTTCAATCAAAATATTCTACATGATGAAAGCTGATAAATAATCGATACGATGGTTTGATTTAGTTTTGTTAATTGTTATGCTGCGTAAGATGGACAAATAGAAAATCAATTAATTGATTAATTTAATTTCTTATAGGCGAATCAGATAAAGCGAAAAAATCTTTGTTTACTGCAGTTGGCTCAGCGAGTTTCAGGATGATAATAAACTCGTCCGCTCTCGAGATGAACCAGATGCTCACTGAGGGCCAAAGTGATGAAGTCTTTTCCGATAATTTAGACACACATAGACCGTGTCTTAAAAATTCAGTCATTGGAAGTAAGCTTTGCAAATCTGTTGTAGTAAACATAGCGTTATTAACATAATCAATTATGCATACGTAACATAGGGTTTGTTTTAAATTTTTATTTTTTCAATTCAATCTAATTTACTTTTTTGTTTTTTTTTAATTTGTTAAAACATCGCAATATTCCATGCGATATTTGTTGAATAAAGTTTCGTCTTTGGTTTAAAAATTGTATCTTGTCAGGTACAGAGTGTGTTTTTGGTACTTTTGGCGATGGCTGGCTGAATGACGGGTAGAACTATGCTAAAACGATAAAATAGCTTGCTGCAAATTTTGTGTGCTGTTTCTGCGATAGTTTCAATAAGCTGCTTTCCGAAAACAAGAATTTATGGGAAATATAAGGTGAAAACTAGTGCTACGACATTAGAAATTTCACACAAATTGATTTGAAAGTCTTTACCGATTTTATCACCCGCAGTCATACATGGGCAGCGAGAAAATTCTATGGGGGTGAAATCACCAAAAATCGCTCAAAATATTACAAAAATATAATTCGGGGTTCTACGGTCTGCGGGGAGTTTTTCAACTTCTGGGGATGTCAACTCCCAACCCTCCCCCGTCCGTGTGCGCCCAAGACCGATGCATCATAATTTTTATGTCATAGGTGGTACTTTTCGGCTGTTTGGTACTGTGCAAATTTGACGTCATCTACGTTGACCATTGCGTTTATTTTTATTTTTAAATTTTTAACTTTTTTCAATTTTTAGAGATTGGTAATTAATTATTTTTAATAGTCATAAATCTGTTCATATCCGACATAGATAACGAAGCATCTAAAGGGAAAAGTAGGCAGTCGATGACCTTCCCACCGCTCAATGTGCCTACCGTTGTGAGGCCGCTGAGGAGCCAGATGTCGAACAGCAGTGCGTCGACCAGTCAAGTAAGGCACTTGTTAAAGGAACGCGAACGAATTTCGGTCACTCGAGAGAAAAAAGCGGCCAAAACTTTGGCAATCATTATGGGCGTTTTCGTGGCGTGTTGGCTGCCGTTTTTCATCGTTTATCTGATAAAGCCTTTTTGCCAAAAATGTTTGCATCCAAAGGTAGAAGAGGTGATAACATGGCTGGGATACGTGAATTCTGCGCTTAATCCGGTACTTAAAAATTAAAATAATAGAATTAAAATTAAATCTAGTAATTTAAAGAAAGCATTATTCAATTTAATCCAAGTTATTACTTAAAATGAGATAAAATGACGACGAGTAGAACCGAAAATTGTAAAAATAAAAACTATAGCAACGATTAAAAAACCGATAATAATTGCAATAATAATTATTATTATAACACATTAATAATGATAATAACGATAATCGCAATAGTTAATATAAAGAGGAGTGAAAATAATTATGAATAAGTATTATAGCATTAACAATAAAAATAAAATTATAATCTACATCAAAAGTGACTTAGGTGAGGTACCTATACTCAAGTCTAGCAATTATAACCTGTTAATCACTATGTTTTTTGATTTAAAGAATATCAATAATGATTTAAGAATCATAATTATTGAACAGAAAACATAGAAAGTATCACGCTTGCTCCTTAATCCTGAAATGCGAAATGATACAACTATAAAACGTGTAGCTTATACTAGTGGAATGGAGTGAATCAAGCAACAAATTAAGTTATTTAAAAGTCTCTTGGAAACGACAGACAACAGTCAAACGCATATTTAATTTTTTTGAGCAATTTTTTCTAATCGTCAAACTATACGACAACGAAAATTTGTATATTCTTTTCTTGAATCAAAACCCTTATTTCTGTTTGTCATTGTTAGATTAAAAATTGTTCTTCTCGGTCTTTTATGCCACGTGGGTCGCTGCAAAAGTTGCGAGTTCGACATTTTATCACAAGCAGTATAATATAATTTGGAAAAATGCAATAGTTTATCCAAGAAAACTACTAAAATAGTCTTTCTTTATGGCGTGGAAATGGAGAAAACAAAAATTTTCCAAGCTAGGTTTCGAAGTGCATATAAAGTTAAAATAATGATTAAGAAATTAGGTTTAATTTGAAGCAATCGATTAATTTTACGGTTTCAGATTACTTGTGCAACTTCGACTTTTTCATGACCGTTTTAGATCATCTACACTATTTTCAACATGGACTTTCGACAAGCCTTTCATCGGTATTTATGCTACTGTCAGATAAAGCGATAGAACTATATCGGGTAGCTTTGATCAAAGTCCACTCTGGTGATATGTCAGACGCTTTAATTTTTCAATAAAGTGATCGTTCATGAAATTTCTTGTTTTTGTTTAATTAACATGTACTATTGAGCATGAGATAGGAGAAATTTATGGTATTAGGCTTTTTAGAACATCTTCATCCAATGCTTTTACTGTTTGCACAGTTGACTTTGCGGCGAATACAATTTATGCATAACTACTCGCGGTCGATTTATTGAACAAACTTTACTTAAATTTTGGAGATTTTTCTGAACAAAACCGGCAGTTTTAAGTAAAATATTTATATAATAATGCATTTAAAAATTCATATTGACAACTTAATTTGAATCCTTAATACTTCATAGAAAATTGAATGACATTTCTTTCGGAAATGCAAACTTAGAATCAGTTTGAGGTGGAGGTATTATTTTAATAATTAAGATGCTCTATTTTTCAATGAGATGCGCGTGGCTGTTGTTCACATGTAGAAAATCTTTAGCTCATTTATACTCAAACCATTCGTAACGCACAAGTTGCCTAAGAAACTAAAAATTATTCATTTAAACTAGGTCTAGACTGATAGTAAGATCTGATTCTTGATTCTTGACGCTTAAACTTTTCATAATTTCTAAACAATGTTTTCTCATTTGCGAATAAAAAGCTCGAATGCGTGCTTGCAGGTCATGATAATTATTACGGTTCGAAGTGTTTTTCGCCAGCGAATTACCATATTATTTATTCTAATAAACGGCGCGCCGTTGATTTTTCCGATGTCTTTTTCGGTGAGCCGTTTTTATAGGGCGCCGTTTATCAGAGGGTGCTGTCAATTATTTTTTCTTTTCAGATGGCATCAATTTATGCGTAAATTTTATTTAATAGCTCAAAACGCTTGCATTTGAGCAAAAGCAGATCATGATTATAGTTCAACTTCGCAGATTTCATCATTTAACTTCAAATTCTAGAAAATTCAAATCAAGCACATTCTCGTCGAATCTTTTTGATTGATAACGATGTATTTTTTATTTGATACGGTTAATTAATCATCTCACAAACTTAGATTGTACCTCCTATATACGGCGCGCCGTTTATTAGAGGACGTTGTTTTTTGATTTTCTCGTCAGGAAGGTGCGCCGTCTATTAGAGGGCGCCGTTTATTAGAAGGCGCTGCTTATTAGAATAAATACGGTATTTACTTTAATGGGTTGCAGCAGGTACTACCTTTCCTTTTTCGTGTGAAACTGTTTATATGAAATTTATAATTATACAATGTGTCCGAAAAAGGGATAGGCGCTCCTTAGTGCTAAATGTACTATCTCCATTTTCATTTTCGAGTTATCCATGCTATTATTGACATGGATATATATATATATATATATATATATATATATATATATATATATATATATATATATATATATATATATATATATATATATATATATATATATATATATATATATATATATATATATGTAACGGGGGCGCCGCCTCCCACCGTTACGTGAGCAAAATTTCACCCGCACCGGTTTCCCGGATCTTCCGCTCTGATTCGCGTGTGTAGTACTAATCGACTACTCGGGCTCTTGCTCACTACTGCGCAAAGTATTGAATAATATTGAGAAACAATGAAACATCAACGTCACAGGTTCTTCAAAGTAGGCATTTCTAGCCGTGTAGTAGCACTCCTGCTACATATATATATATATATATATATATATATATATATATATATATATATATATATATATATATATATATATATATATATATATATATATATATATATATATATATATATATATTAAGGGATGCACCGGGGCCTGGCCCCGGCCCCGGCCCCGGCGCCGGGGCCCAGGCCCCGGCCCGGCCCGGGGCCAAAATATGCAAATTTCAGCCTATTATCAGAAATTATCTCAACGTTTTTGTTCGGGTTTTGGCGATGTTTTGAGGTTAAATCGTGCATAATCGCCTGTGCATATCATTCATGTATAACAAAACATTTGTCCCAAATTTTGTTTCAGAAATTTAGCTTATTCTCGTTTATAGTTGGAGCAATTGAATAGTCAAGACCGATAATCTTCAAGTTTTTCGCCAAATACACTAGCGTTTTTAATCGCTCAGGCAGCAAACAAGAACGGGAATCTGAGCAAATATTGCCGCTTGTACTGAATAAGCGTTCACTCGAGGTACTCGTGGGCGGGGGGCTTAGATATTTCCTTGCCAGTGATGCCAGGGCTGGGTAAGTTTCCATTTTTTTCGCCAAAAATCCAGCGGATCCGTTTCTGTTTCGATCTTTTCTTCTACTCGAGAAAAAGCATGTTTAACATTTTGTGGCATTCCTGTGGGTATGTTTGCCGGATGAACAGGCACGTTGCTCTGGGGGAATGGGTGTCCGGCCGGACCCCCCAAAATTCAGGAAAATCGGAAAAAAAGACTTTGTTAACGTTATTTTGTGCTATTTTTGGCCTTTTCTGGCTTGAGTCCCTCGAAATTGGTATTGGTCCCCAAAAATCAGAACTGGCCAGCTACGTGCCTGCGGATGAAATTCCAAAAGATGTTTTTGTGTGTTGATCGGCTATTTTCCAAGAAGATAGTTACAAATAGATATTCGTGAATTATTTTTTATGTACCATCCAGACAAGAATTTAAACAATAGCAATTCGGATAAGATTCAAGCTAAGAAGAGTGGATCGATCACTTTAAGTTAAAGAAAAGAATAGACTTCCTCTAACGTTTTTCTAGTTTGGCAGGCTAATGCGCTAGTGCTTTGATTGATCGAACCATATTTATGGAACTTTTGCTTTTCAGGATTATTATTATTATTATATTACTACATCTCATAAGATGACTGAAATATTGTAAGGTTTTTTCATCTAAAAACATGTTGCGTTATGTATAAATTTGTCTCACTAGATTGTAAGGATTTATTGGTAAAAATGCGTGCAAGTCTAAAATTTTTTCATGTAATCTGATGCCGTTTAAGCGAAATAATAGTACGCTACAAGGCGTAACCTTTTTACGAACACACAATAACTTGAAAACGACACTACACATTAACATAATAAATTTTGCGCGCGAAATTTCTATCCTTGTTTAAGCTATTTTTAACTCGTCTGATCTAAAACATGAGCAAGTCGACTAATAATGATGTAAGTTACGTGAATTAAATTTAAATTCTGGTAAATTTTGGCTGTATAAGCTATGATGATTAATTGAACTCGGAAATACTTGTGGAACGGATTCATTAGACTTGCCCAGACGCTATTTTGCATAAGTCACATTTTGCCTAATACATATTTATACATGGTATATCTGGGATATTGCAAAAATAGTTGGCCCCGGTTGGTCCCAGTCTCTGGTACCGGCCCCGGCGCCGGGGCCCGGGCCCGGCCCCGGCCCCGGTCAAAAAGGCGGCCCCGGTGCATCCCTAATATATATATATATATATATATATATATATATATATATATATATATATATATATATATATATATATATATATATATATATATATATATATATATATAAATATATATATCTTAGGTAGCGCGTTAGCGCGTTACCTATAATATACTTGGGTACCCCTAACACCTGTGCACTCCTCCCTACAGCTATAAGGGGACACTTCTGGAAGGTGCGGTTTTTTAAAAAGAAAGATAATAAAAACATTCGCTGCCCGTGTTTTTTGTTTTTCTTGAAACTCAAAACTGACTGTGTAAAGAAGGTGTAAAGTTTTTGTGTAACGTCATAACATAGGACAAATTTTGGGACCTTTTTACTGCGGCATGTGGACAACTGAGTATTGATGACTCGAAGAATTGAACAGCATAGGATAATAGAGGGATGAATTCTTCAGAAGGTACTTTTTTTGTTTTTTTTGAAATTCGCATTAGTTATTGAATGGCAGTGTAAAGAGTACGAAAATCTGGGGGTGAAAAAGCACTTTTTGGTCGAGTTTTCAACCTGCTTATGTCCGATACTAACTCCGATAATGAGTTTTTTAAAATGTTTTCTGACAGAAATGTAGAGCGGATCAAGGACTACATTCTGCATATAAGCATAGTCTTCTATGCTCTATGGTGAGTTAGATCCTGGGGTTTAAAGTTTACACTCTAGTGGATGGTGTAAAAAACGGATTTTAACTAAGATTTCTCTGCCAAATTTTCCCGCTTATGAGTCAGGGTGAATTGAATACAGCAGTAATAAAGTGCCTCTCAGGGGCTACACATCGCAGCAAACCGCATTTAAAAAAACGCAATATTGAGTTATTTATGGGGGTGTAAAGTTCGAAATCAGAGGTAAAAAATGGGCGAAAAAACACGTTTTTTCCGAATTTTGATTAATAAATCATACCAAATAATTTTTACAAAGAGAATTTTTGGCACACAGGAATGTACTACGATTTAAAAGCTACAAATTGTACCGAACCGGAATTTCTTTAAACTCAATGGGGAGTTCGGTACGGAATTTTAAAGTTTACAGTGTTCTAAATGATGGAAAATACGTTTTTGTTGCGTTTTTTGTTCGCCACTTTCTCCGTCCAGAAGTCGGGATAAGTCCAATAGAATAAAAATAAAGTGCTTTATATCGGGTGCATGTCAAAGCAAATTATCTATACATTAATATTTAGCGAGTGTAAAGTCAAAAATTTGGTGTTTAAAATGCGTTTCTGTCTTGTTTTTTCTGCCTGCTTCTCCGATTATGAGTCAGGGACACGATTGTCAAGTCTAGAAATGGACCAGGAACCAAATTTGATATGCCAGTCTGGCGCGTATGTTTACACTCTACAGTGTTATACAGTGGTTTACACCTATTGTTAGTTTGCCCATAGAACATTATGGAGACTTAATATTTTTTCATAAATATTAATCGTAATATCAGAACAATATCAAAATTACGAATCTGACCAAAATCTTCTTTACACTAGGTGTTTACATTAAGTTTACACTACAAATGTATTTATCTTCGTTTTGAGCATTCCAGAAACCTAATTTTTCCTGGAGTCTAGAAATTTTCAAAGAATCAAATGTAAGACGTCACGTAGGCGCGTTTGTTTGCATCCAACAGTGATGTAAAGTAGTTTACACTCATTGTTTATTTGTCCTCAGACCATTGTAGACATGCAATTTTTCATAAATGTTGATAATAATATCCGAGTAATATCAGATTTACAAATCGGAATAAAGTCCTCTTTACACTAGGCGGTTGTGTAAAGTTTACACTGCTAATCCTCTTTACACTAGGCGGTTGTGTAAAGTTTACACTGCTAATTAATCTTCGTTCTAGAGCTTTGCGAAAACCTGAATTTTTTGCCGAAAATCTGAAAATTTACATGGAATCAAATAAGGGACGTCAGCTGGGCGCGTTTGTTTACACTCAACAGTGATGTAATGTGGTTTACATCTGTGTCTATTTGTCATTAAACCGTTATGGAGACGTAATTTTTTCATAGAATGTTGATCGTAATATCCGAGTAATATCGAATTTACAAATCCGACTAAAATCTTCTTTACACTCGTTGCTAGTGTAAAGTTTACACTATATAATAAGCTTCATTCTAGAGCCTCACGGTAACTTATTTTTCCCCAAAGTCGTAAGATATATATATGGAAACAGATGTGATACGTCGGCTAGGGGCGCATGAAGAGTAGTGTAAAGTGATTAACACCTAATTTTAATTTGTTCTTAGAACATTATAGAGGTTTCATTTCTTAATAAATGCTGATCGTTATATCAGAGCAATATCGAAATTATTAATCCCACTAAAATTCTTTACACTCTTGTGTAAAGTTTAAAATGTAAATTAAGTTTAGCTCTAGAAAGTTTTGGAAGCATATTTCTTTACAGGATGTTCTACGTAACATAAGAATTACTAATCAGAATGTTTGTTTCTTCTACAACTAGTAGCTTTGTAAAGTTTAAACCATTCAATTATTAGAAGAACCGCACAGTGAATGAAATCTAGTATTGTATTTCCAAATCTCGCTAATTAAAATTAGGGTACTAGCAGAGAAAAATGCTCCGATGGAACAAAAAAGGGGAATATACTTGGGATTGTGAATTATCGAGGATGTAAAAGGAAGGGACTAGGAAAAATCTCCCTATGTTATATGCCAAAAATCGCAAAATATGTTAAAAATCAGACATTCTCTAAACAATGCAAAAAATCGAAGTATATTCTGCGTCCTTTGAAAAATGTAAAAGTTTAGTAAACAATTGTTGTAGACATGTGTAAAAGAGTATCTACAAAAGGTCTGTTGCACGTCAGCTTCCGTGTTTCCTACTGCTTTGAACCAACAATATCATCGATTGTCTTGAATGCATCGATATGTACTATTTCATTCAATTCGCTTAGCTACTACATTGCTAATTCGCTGCTTTTTTCAATCAATTTTTTGGTAATTTGAATATTGCTTGTACTTTGACACTTAGAATGGCTGTATCTGCTAAGTGACATGCTTAGTAATAATGAAATACGAACAACTTAATTATGATTTGTTAACAGCATTTCACTTTCAGTCACATTACTAAGCAACTCAAAGTTGAATAAAATCTGCAAAAAGTTGCATTACGTAATATGCTTTTAAGATATTATGTCAATCAGAGAAAATTATTTTAAAATAATACGTTTTTTCAGAGACCGCAGAATATACTTCGATTTTTTGCATTGGTTAGAGAAAGTCTGATTTCTAACATATTTTGCGATTTTTGGCATGTAACATAGGGAGATTTTTCCTAGTCCCCTCCTTTTACATCCTCGATAATTCACAATCCCAAGTATATTCCCCTTTTTTGTTCCATCGGAGCATTTTTCGTTTGCTAGTATATATATATATATATATATATATATATATATATATATATATATATATATATATATATATATATATATATATATATATATATATATATATATATATATATATATATATATATATATATATATATATATATATATATATATATATATATATATTCACTTATAGACATTCAGAAACGATTAGCTTATCTTTCTTAGTTAAATTCTAGACTTTCAGAAACGATTAGCTTGTTTTCATTACTCCGTAAGCTAACGCCTGCCCGGAAAACAAGAAATTAGCAATTGAATAACTTGAAGCGATTGCATTTTCAATTCGGCAGCTCATAACTTTTGACGCTAATAAAGATTTTAAGTAGAACTGGGGCTGGTTTCTGAAAGAGGGGCTAAGATAACCCTGGGGCTAAGTCCGAAGATATAGGGCTAACTATTCTAGCCCCAGTTTCCGAGTGAAGGGGCTAGCTAGCTCGAGGCTAAGTGTTAAAAATTAGCCCTTTTTTATTTAGTCCATGGGCTTAATATCTGTTGATTTTTAGCCCGTGTTTCTCAATGAGAGGGCTAACTTCTTCGAGTCTAAATATTAAAAGTTAGCCCCCTAAAATCTGGCCCTGATGTTGACTTGGGATATCTTACTTATTGTGCGGTATTTCTCTAATATTAGAAGTCTTACAAGGTGGTTCTCGTCTTACTTTATCAATGCGTTTTACCACAATTTCGAAGTTTTGATGAATTTTTAGATATAAATTTCAAATTTAGAAAAATACATTCACTGAGATTTGTGATATTTCACCGTACTAAGATAATTTTTCTCACTGATTTGTGTACATAATGAATAAACTGACGGACTCCATCACACTGAATTCCTATTGCACTGGAAGTTCATTTTTGCTATTTCCAAATGTCTTAAAAAACAAAAGGAAGGAATAATATCGAGAATTATTATAAAGACGACGTAGAATATGTTTTAAAATATGTAGATAAGTTTTGTATTAAGCTGCTGAGGCTCCGTAGACCAAAACGCAATTTCAATGTCGGTCAAAGTTACAGAAAAAACGGTGATGCGTCTTGCCTTGCAGTTCAGTGAGAGAGCGAAACCTATGCGTTTCACAAACCTCGTTTCTTACAGTCACCGATGAGTAACTGGTTTTCAATCAAATAAAAGTTAGCCCTGGGGCTAATTTTTTAGCCAAGGGCTAGCTAGCCCCAGGGCTAACTTTCATTCAGAAACGGGAGCCAGGTTAACCCCAGAGCTGAATTAGCCCCGGGGCTAGCTGGCCTCTGGGCTAAAGTTAGCCCATTAATATTTAGTCCCTTCATTCAGAAACCGGCCCCTGGATGTACAGCAGTCTTTAGAACATCTAATGCTATGCCCTTAGTCAAATCCACAAATCCCAAAACAGGTCTTTCTAAAGTCAGATGTTTTTTGCAGCCGTTGATGTTTTCGTAAGATGACTGGTTTAGCGCCTATTTTTTACCACATTGCAGTAGTTTTTAGCAAAAGTTACGCGTTTACGTAATTTTTTAAGCCGAAAATAAAGGATGTTCAATCTGAACACTTATTCTTAAAAGAATAAAAGCACCCACTGCCTTATTGCACAGTTGCAACAATAAAAACAATGGGTAGATGCCGGTTTTCTGGGATACGGCTTATGTTATGTTTTGCAACCTTTGTTATTTGTTCGTGATTAATTATCTACCGAGTTATTGTCTAGGGTACATCTTAATGATATTACCTACTTTTAAACATATTATTTTCACTAACGGAATCGACCTTGTAGAATCAAATAAAAAAGGATTTCAAATCATATGATACGATTGAATAACATCTAGGTACAATAAATGAGTAAGAAAATCACCTATCGTAGACTAGCAAAGAGTTTATGCCGAATTTTTCAAGAAGCTACATATGAACACACCTGGCAGTATTCTAGCAACGTAAAAAGGTACATTTTGGTAAAATAAAGCTTCTTGTGCAAAGATACGTCTTACATCTCAGGTTCGAATCTGTCAGAAACATAGGTGGGCAGCACCGAAATTCTGAGGGGAGAGAGCGAAATAATTTTCAAAGGTCAAAAAATGGTCTTAAAAGTGGTCGTATGGCGAAAAAACACCATTTTTCGACGTTTCTCATCGAGCAGTATCCAATGGCATCAAAAAATCGCTAAAAAACAAAAAAATTTTAAAAGTTGAATTCTGGGGTGTATTTTGATTTCTGGGGGGGGTATTTCAACTTCTGGGGGTGCATACCCCCCAAACCACCCCACGCCCATGTGTGGTCAGAAACCCTCATCAGCACATTCAGATTCCTCGATCTCAGTGACAGATTGGATCTAGGATTTTCTGAAGGGTGAGGGAGCGGTACCCTAACTTTTCTAAAAACAGTCTAAAATAAGTTAGAAAATTTGCTTTTCACGTTCGAAATAGCGTTTTTCGACGTTTTGCGTTGTCTATTTTATTTGAAATCGCTTTTGGTGCAACGTTTTTTAAATTTTTTTTATAATTTTCGACAATTTTGCTGAAAAATAATTAAATTTCCTTGATTTTAGCAAAAGTCTGGCTCGAAGCGCCGGAAAATCTGTGAAATTAAAGTGGAAGAACTTTAGAAGTCTGAATTACTGCTCTATCACTTGTATTTGCAGCATTTGACGCAAAACGTCGGAAATTTTGAAAAGTTATGCTTGAAAATAGATGAAAACTATGTTGATAAAGCCATTCCTGCCTTTGAAATCATTTAAAAACCTATTCCCTGAGCAAAAATACCTCCGGGTCTCCAAGAAAGTAATTAAATGTCATGAAAAATTAGAAAAATTATGATCACTGAAAATAATTCATCTTTATCTCGCCAAATATTTTTGGCCAATGTGGGGCGGCCGCCCCGCCCCCTTAAATCCGCCCACGCTAGAAGTGGATTCGCTTAGGGACGTCTGTGTTGTTGTAGGAGCATTAAGACTCGAAAAAGGTGTTGCTTGATTTAGATAGTGGATTACACGCTTCAATGAGTGTTTCAAGAGTAAATAAATGATTTTATCAGGGTCTGCAAACTGGGCAGGCAAAAATGCCCGCCGCCACTGATCGGTGTTCGATTGATTCCGCAAGCCAAAACAGTGCTCACACGAAAATGAAATCGGAGTGAGTTTAATGACCACTTGGAACATAAAACCCACGGTTTTAATGATAAATATCGATTAACCGACGGCAGTGCCGTCAATAAGACGATAGTTCAACGTATTGGCATGCAGTGATGCCTAGTGAGCGTGATAGGCTGTAGCCCATTGAGACCACACGTGGGCGTGGAAGGGGTGTAAGGGGATATGCACCTCCCAGAAGGCCGAATACCTCCCCCACAGAAACCAAAATACTCCCCCAGAATTCAATTTTTGAAATTTTTTTCGTTTTTTCGCAATTTTTGATGCCAATGGATAGTGCTCGATGAGAAACGTTGAAAAATAGTGTTTTTTCGCCATACCACCAAAGTTAAGACAATTTTTTGAACTTTAAAAAACCTTGCACCACCACCCCCCAATTTTGGTGCTGCCCACCTATGATCGAGCGAGACTCGTCATTGGCATGGTGCTTGATGGGGAAGAACGTCCGGTCATTAGGCGTTTGAACCGGAGTTCAGGTCGTGCAACTTGCCATACTTACGTATTTACCTTTTTTCAAATAAATTCTGTCGTTGCATGATGCATTTACCATCCAAACGAAATCAAAAATGGATAGTTCTGCGCAGTTAACGAAAAATTGTTGTTATTTGTTCAGGTTGTTGCTCTGTGTGATCTCAAAAATGATAAAATTGGAGAAACCTAATTTCAACTGACTTCGCGGTTTTTCTGAACGTCATTGGAGACCCTAAAAACGCAAAATAATCAAAATATGAATTTTAATTATTCGATTAATTGCAGCGAAAGTAAAATACAGTAAGGAACTCTATTATGCATATTGTGCTATTTATGCTTTGAATGGATGACCCGAAAAACGAATAATCTAGTTTTTTCACGATGATTCATTCGCAAAAATGCAACAAAATCTAGGATGTTTTGCACGTTCGTTTGTAGAAAATCATAGCATTAGAGATGGAAACTATGAATAAGCGCTTATGTATGCAACTGAAATGAAATCTTTTACAATCTTCCTGACAGTTTCAATAATAGAATTGTGGGTTTTTAACTTGACACGCGAAATGCTTCTTTATCATTTTTCGACAATTCCTTTAGTAGAAATGCGAATTTCACACTTTACTCCTAATTGACTCATCTATCAAACTAGTATTTTTGGGAATGGTTGCGTAACAGGCGAACTGATCGAATATGTGTACAATGTAACTTTAATAAAAATTGGTTCAATGGAAGTTATACGATGAAACTTTATTAAAAATTGGTTCAATGGAAGTTATACCTTTGTGCGTTACGTGAAAATATGGGAATTCTCAAGAAAATCGATGCGATTCGAAAATGGACGTTTTTTAAAAGCATTTGAGCCCTATTGGTTATTATGGTCAATGATGCAATTTATTTGTCAAAAACAAGACACCGTGAAAAATTTTGCGCCGCTCTCAAAATCGGATCGAGCATCTCGTTGAATTTATTGCATTTTTATCCGATCGTTCATCGCGAACGTCCTCCTACTTTTTTCTTTTTATAGTGCGTATGACGATTATATTTTGAACCGATTTTTGTTTTAAGACGTTTTAAATTTCTTTTTTCATAACCTCTAATTTACGAGTGCTTATAAGCGGCTGCCTTTTGTTCTCTGAGTAAGCATTTATTATTTCCGGTCATTCATTAGCCGTTTTCCTAACGTTGCTACATCGCGTCGCAAAAAATGTGCGGTTTTTTAGCCTCAGAATTATTGATCGACGTTTTATAAAAACCGGTAGATGTAGTTATTTTCTGCGAATAATGCGAGTTGCCATAGGATCGCCGCGAAATCAATTCATGAGTAGCATTATTAAGGGAGACAGATTAGGTTGCCCGCGATGCTTGCTTCATCTAAAAGCGACGAACCCAGAACTAGATCTAACTTTGTAGTTGCTTGATTGACAACACACTTTCTAGGCGTTTTCATTCAAAACCGGTATCGACGAAACTTGGGTGATATTCGATGGAAAAATTCGTAACTTTGTTTTTATTTATGCGATTTTTAAGTTCAGCCGGAACAATACATTTTTCGTTAGTCTTCGTCTGCTGAGCTGGTGAAACTTTTCGACTTGTATTTTATTAAGCGACCGACTCGACGACTTTCTGGAAACCTTTTGTTGTTTACAGATTTAATCCGCACCGAAGCTTATTTTTTACCGCCTTCCGATATTCTCTTGCTTAATTGATATGGTGGTCCCCAGCCAGAAGTGCATTTGCCAGATTTGCACCTGCGGGTAATGCACGAGTATTTCGTCATTTTTTTATAATCAGCAAAAGAAGTGATTAACTTAGCATTTATTTGCTTCAAAGTTAAGCCGCTGTTCAGCAAATCTAGCCAGAAGTACATTTTCGTAATTGTGTATGTTCACGGCATTTGAACAAACTCTGTACTGATTCCGCTCCTTTTATATAGCTTTCAATGCTGGGCTCATAAAAGTGCAAATTATGCATTTCTAAGACAGGCTTTTGTAGAAATATAGTTTCTATTTTCCTCTATTATAAATTTTGTATGGAAGCTAAAGTTTTCTTGAAACGGCCACAAAAAGTACCAAAAATCTGTTATATGTACATATGTACGAAATAACTATTTTTACCCGTTATCTTTTATATCTAGTGTTTGAATTTCTGCTTAAAATTTCGGAATCCTTGGAAATATTGTGCGAAAGAATTCATTGAAGACCATACATATGCAGCAGCCAAATTCTGGGGGTCAAAAGCGGCGAAAATCCTGAAAAACATGCCAAAAGTTAAATTCCTGGATATATTAATTTTAGTGGCGGTTTTTCGGATTCTGGGAAGGGTATTAACCTCCCTCCCCCAGCTCACCCTCACGCCCATGCGTGTTGAAGACTACTTGCATGCAACATCAGGCGGGAAGCGCGAAAAATTTTTAAAACTATACTCAGTGGATGATTATGAGTAAAACCGATCTTCCATCCCATGTATTGATGCGCATAGACTGAAATGCTGAGTTGTATTTGGAGAATTGCGCCGTAAGTTTTCAAAACTATTGTCAGAAAATCAGATAAAAAGTTTTCAAACTATATGCTTAAGCCTTTAAGAAATGATTGTGTAATGAATCTTAATTTTAATAACAAACTTTGTAAAATTATAACTCAACTTAATCTTTTTTATTGCTTCCAGACATAATAGACTTTTTAGAACCTAGTAAGACATATCAGAGCCTAGTTTTAGTGTTTATTCTGCCCAACTAAGGCGCTAGGCACCGACAGTCTTAATAAGCTAGCATGAAGGTTCACGTGAAATTGTCCCACCTTTGCTCATGCTCAATTTTAGTAGCTCTCCAAAACTTATGTAATTCACGTGAAACTCATCCGTCTTTTGGCTTAGCCGCTCATTCTCAATTTCTGTAGCACTCCAAAACTTATGTAATGCATGTAGCAACTTAGTCACTGAACAAGTAATGTTAAATCATAAGCCGGTCGGTAACTTGAAAGCTAAAAGTCAAGCGAGAAAAGCTCGCAGCGCCTAACGGTCGGGCGGGAGTCTCAGATAAGAAACTCTCATATCCGAAAATGTATAAAAGCCCCACGCTTTAGCATACTCGGCTTATTCTCTCTCTTTCTCTCGTCGTCAGCTATTCCTCGACTTACCTTATTGCCTCGTCACCATACGTGGGCGTGGGGGGTTTGGGGGTATGCACTCCACAGAAGGCCGAATACCACCCAAAAACCTAAATACCCCCAGAATTCAATTTTTGAAATTTTTATTGGTTTTTCGCAATTTTTTGATGCTAATGCATAGTGCTCGATGAGAAACTTTTAAAAAATGGTGTTTTTTCGTCCATACCACTATTTTTAAGACAATTTTTTTGTCGTTTGAAAAATTGCGTTCCCCCTAGAATTTTGGTGCTGCCCACCGATGCTCGTCACCATACGTGGGCAGGAAGAAAATTCTGGAGGTGAGGGTGTGCAAGATTTTTCAAAGGTCAAAAAAATTGCCTTAAAAATGGTGGTATGGCAAAAAAATACCATTTTTTGACGTTTCTCATCAAGCACTATCCATTGGCATCAAAAAATTGCGAAAAAAAACGAAAAAATTTTTAAAAATTGAATTCTGGGATGCGGATATTTTGATTTGGGAGGAGGATATTTTGGTTTCTCGGGATAGGGGGTCGCATATCCCCCAAAGCCCCCCAAGCCCAGGTGTGCTCGTCACACTGTATCGTCGTGTTGTTCAACAGTCGCTCATCTTATAGTTGCCCGTCTAATATTTTCTTAGTGAACTACATTAGCTGCGGTACCTAATTTTAGTAAATTAGCAGAAGCCTATCGTCACATCGCACTAAGACTCTACTCAAGCAATCGCCTCAAACCAATTCTTGGAAATTGTACGAATCATCAAATCTTTGCTGCATACAAAAATACTCGTATGTTTATCAATGCAAAAAAAACTTTTCTGGTAGTAAATAGGGATTCTGCTACAATTGTCTTAATTTTGCATCCCCTCAACTTTGTTGAGTCACAGGCATACGTGGGCAGCAAGAAAATTCTGGGGGGGGGTGCAAGATTTTTTTGAAGGTCGAAAAATGGCCTTAAAAATGGTGGTATGGCGATAAAAACACCATTTTTCGACGTTTCTCATCAAGCACTATCCATTGGCATCAAAAAATTGCGAAAAAAACGAAAAAATTTTCAAAAATTGAATTCTGGGGGGTATTCTGATTTCTGGGGGGGTATTTTGGTTTCTGGGGGTGCATACCCCCTAACCCCCACGCCCAGGTGTGGTCATAGGGGTAGCCGCCTCCGCTTTCCTCGCTTCCTGAAGCCTGTTTGAGTAAACTAGACCAGAAGCACTTCCATTTGATTGCTGAAGCTGCACTCTAATTTGGTTTTATATGTGATAATGCCATGTAAGACAATTATTGAATTTCGTAGCTAGTCCCATTAAAAATTACTATATAATTTAAGTACTAGTAAAGTTAGTTTAATAACATAATAATATTTAAGAGAATTAAACATCAAATATTTAGGCGCCATAGATGTCCACCCAATAGAAATTGTTCCAGCGCTCTTCAGTCATCGAAAGAAGGCAAGAATCTGTCAGCAGAATCATCCGTTTATCGAAATGTAAGTTCGCCATGGATTTCAATTCTTTTTTATTTTAAATTTTATACCGCCTTTTTATAATCGATTCAGTAATTAGCGCACTAAAAATTAGTTTTTGTTAATTAAGTTCAAAAAGATGATGTGTGGTTTTTATACAAAGAAAAATGGTATGTGAAGACAAGTTTTGTAAAACTGAAATTACAGATATGCACGCGAGGGAGGGCTTGGGCATGACCATTTTTAAATGCTCAGCATGATCTGTTCGGGAGTATGGTCGGCCAGTCAGAGAATTTTTCGATCTAAAATTATCTTAAGCCATTGGCTTTCACGTCAAAATATCGTAAAAATAGACTTGATTGAGGGTTTATAGTCGATTACAAGCACTTTTGCGAGGAAGTATGATTTTTGACAATTTTAGCTTTTATTTTGCCTTATTTTCGCTAAAATTTCTTTTCCTTCGAGGGCTAGATTTCCTATCTCTCTCGCTCTCTGGTTTACTCATCGAAAGGGCGAAAGGCAACATTTTGTGGTAAAAAATAAAGCATAGGAGGCTAAAATGGGACAAAAATCGAAAGTTTTTTTGCAAAAGTGCTTGAAATTGATCAGAAATTATCAATGACGGTAGTTTTTTTAATGACATTTCAACTTTTATACCAATTTTCATGCCATTTTATCCCAAAAAGAATTCTCGTTGACTTCGATACTGGGCTGACTCTCAGAGCCGATCGTGCCCCAATATTGCCACCATCTTAAAGTTTTAAAAAGAATACACATAGCGGCTTTTCTTTGCACTCACTAAGCCTTAACCGGAAGTAAAGAGATTTTTCCGCCCCCTCCCCCACGATTCGCGATTTTCCCAAAGTTCTCGAAAAATTCATAGAAAAGGTGCTGCTTTAAAGCGTTTTAGCTCTCTATTTGCTCAAAAGTGTCAAATCCCTGACACAATTCGCACCGTATTAGTGACTACATTTCGTTCAACTTGTTCAATTTTTTCATCTTTTTCATGACATTTTTGTGTTTTCTATGCTATAGAAAGATAGAGAATCGTCAGAAACGCCGAAAAACAATGTTTTTGACGCGTACCCACCAATTTTGAGCCCAAAAAGGCTCTTTCAGACTCACCTCCAAATTCCCATGCATTGCATGTCTGATCAGACACCTTAAAATGCAGTCTTGAAAGAAAGGCAGCCGGGATATGTGTAGAGGCAATGTTGGGACCAGACATGTACGTGGGGGGTTGGTAAAGTGGGGGTACAGACCCTCAGAATGGAAATGGTAAATTTTCTCGGGAAAATGAAGGCGAAAAAGCTGATAAAAATTGAAAGTTTTCTTCAAGAGTTCTTTAAATTTACCAAAAACTGCGTAATAAAGTAGTTTTAACGCTGTTTTGGCGCTTATTCTAGTTTTTAGGGTCATTGTAGCCCAAAAAAGCCTCCATTCTTGACCCCTGAAACAGGCTGACCCCCAGATCGGCGATGCTGTGTATCTATGGTTTGGTTGGGACTATATCCACACACAGGCCGGCTTTGTTCCTGGTTTTATTTGGGCGTTGTTCTTCAAAATTCGCCTCCTACTATATCGACTCTATCCAAAAAGCAACTGACAGTCTCGTATATTATTATCAATGCTATACGACAGTTAGCTTTAAAAGTGGGTTTTTTGGGTTTTTAGTATAATTTTTCGAAGCATGGAAAACTATGCGTTTAGACTTAATATCTTGTCAATTCCGTTGAATGGGTTAGTGCTAAATTTAACAGATCCTCTTTTTGTTACATCCGTAGTGATTTTAGACATGATTTTCTCTCTGCTCTTTCAATTATTGACGCCTTGTCGATTCAATATTATTATTTTCAGGAATTTGCCTTTAAACGTCACGACAAGTCATGTCCGATCCGCCCGAAAGCTAACATAGAAATTGACAAGGACGGAAAGTTATACGAGAAATGTTCGTTAAGTCAGGATGCATATCGCGCCTACGATACCGACGAAGCAAAGGACAGTCGACAAAACTGGTCGAAAAAAGAAGACAATCTGCGTTTGCAAAGCGGAAAAATGGAAACTTTAACCACTCATAAGGTAAACTTTGAAACATTTTTGAAATACGAATTTCAGATTTAAAAAATTAACTAATCTATTCCAGGCACGTAGCTGGCCTTTTGAATTTTGGAGAACTTAACAATTCTGAAGTCAGATTTCTCATTAACTTTACAGCCAAAAATGATGGTGTTGCTACACTCTGTACACTGTTTTGTACTCAATTCAGGAACATTGCAAAGAGAAGCAATAGGTACGAAAAATAAATAACACTAAGCAACGCGTCAGAAAATTTTGATATGGGTAATACATCATGTCTTACTAAAACTAGTCTATTCAGAAGACGCATTTTATACAAAACAAATGAATCTGACGCGAAGCGCCCAGAAAGTTTGGGCTGATTTCTTCTACAACTGCGCTAGCATCTATTTCGGCGGTCTTTCGATGCACTTCAAAAATCTTAACTTTTTCCTCTGGGGGACCCTTGTAAAAGATATTCGTATTTCAAAACTTTGGGAGAACTAGTCCTCCTCTATTCCTCGATCCTCCCACAGCTAAGTGCCTGCTCATATCAATTTGCATCTGCATCAGCAACTAAGTCTTTTCAAGGATTCGAATGTGCTACAGTAAAATTAAACTAATCCGTATTCTCCATGACTTATGTGCCATCTTGGATACAATATTCATAAAAATAGCAAAAAGTTAAAAAACGCGGCGTCACGACAAAACGTTGCAAGACAAAACACCCCCAGTTAAACGTCCCCACGACAAAACGTCTCCAACAAAACGCCCCCAGCAAATCGTCCCGCAAGAAAACATCTCCTTGGCTAAAATGTCCCCGTACATTATTTTTATGCGTAGAATAAGCAAAAAAATAAAATGCACATGGAAAAATATTGGTCATCATTTTTTACAATTTGATTGTTAGTTATTCTCGTTTCTCAGCTGCGCCGAGGGACTGTTTTAGCTATTTTTACTCTTCAGCTTATGCTAATGGTCTGCATGAGCAGTTAGCACCGCGCATTGGTGCTGTCAATGCTTTGATTTTCATTAGGATACCTATTATTTCACTTCCTTTTGTATGACTTCAAAAACTGGTATAAGCGCTAAAATAGCGTTAAAACTACGTTATTACATAGTTTCTAGACAATTTGAAACATTTTTGAAGGAAATTTTCAAATTTCATCCTTTTTGGCCTTCATTTTGCCTCATTTCCCCCGAAAAAATTTTTAATTTTTCGATTCTGGGAGTAGATCCCAGAACCTCCACTTGCATATCTGGTCCAGACTAGATTCTCACGCCCATGTATGGTTGTGTTGTGACACATTCATGGGTAGCAACCACACCTGGGCGTGGGGGGTTTGGGGGTATGCACCCCCAGAAACCAAAATACCCCCCCCCCCAGAAATCAAAATACCCCCCCCCAGAATTCAATTTTTGAAAATTTATTTCGTTTTTTCGCAATTTTTTGATGCCAATGTATAGTGCTTGATGAGAAACGTCGAAAAATGGTGTTTTTATCGCCATACCACCATTTTTAAGGCCAGTTTTCGACCTTCAAAAAATCTTGCACCCTTCCCCCCAGAATTTTCTTGCTGCCCACGTATGGTAGCAACCAAATTCTGGGGGTTAGGAGTGGTGTATAACTGACAAAAATCCCAAAAGAACATGCCAAAAATTTATTTCTGGTGGATGTATCGATTTTACGGAGGTCTGCTGGATTCTATGGGGTCTAAAACCCCCTTAGAACCCCCATGCCCATATGGAACCGCGACTCTTATATTTATTCTATAACTCATTATATATTTGATGATGAAAAACTTATTTTCTTTAAAGCATTGCCGGTTGATTTCCGTATGTACAATCACTAAACTACTGACATTTCACGTCCGTGTCGAACATCTACTGCGCTCAACCACTTGTTAGTGAGATAGCTAGATTTTTTCCACTTGGTAATCAGAATTGTAAAATGTCACACACACAACGAAAGCGGCGTAAAGTAAATAATGAATCAGATTAATCAGTAAGACAAATCGTTATCTCATGTAGATGCGCCACGGTAATTGCAACTTTTCATCATATCATGGAGCATTTTCAGTGTGAAATAAATGTTCTTTTTTGAAGAATTTTTCCATATTGTCATCGGTCAACTCGTGCAGGTTTGAAAAGTTATGATAATGGCAGCAGGTAATTCCAGTTTTAACCAGTTTACGATTACGATTCAGAAAATAGTTCGTGATAGGCAAAATCACACAGGCTTATTTTTTCAGAACAGCTTTCTTTCTGCTTGAATCCAAATTAAGGGAAGAGCAGAACGATACGATAACGATATTGTTCTTAGTGGAATTAAAGCGACTGTCAATAAAGTACTGTTCGTTATTGATATATCTTTTTTTGCTTGAAAACTTCTATCTTTTGTTGGCAAATCGATTCCTTAGGACCATTTTAACTTAATTTATTGGAAGGCGTGCTAAAATTTAATGTCTCTAACACGTGACTCATCAGCAAACAGTAAGAAATAAATTTGTAAAGCAGATAAAAAGAACAAATGAATTTGAAAATAGGGGAGAGCATAATTTCCGTATGCTGAAATTGTAATCAATGACTTATTTTTTACTTCTTAGCTGCTGAATCTAATTTTAAAAATATTTACTTGTTCAGTGCTAGCTTTTCTAGGCACACACGTGTATTCAGCTAAAAAAGCGACACTTTTCTTGATGGTCCAGTTGAAAATCGGGCTTTATGTTGTAATACAGCCAGAGACATGTGAAATAAGTGCTCTTTTCATGACGCAGAAGCAGACATGTAAATGGTTACACGCACATATATGTGGTTATGCAATAATTGTGTTTTAAAACGAAATTATTATTTAATGAACTAATAGTCGGAAATAATATGCATAATTCTCAATAAAATATAAGTAACCAGAATATTCTGATGTAAGTAGTTTCTGGCCGATAAAATAAATCCCAATGATATCCTCCACTGGATCATAGATGCACAGCATGGCGGATCTGGGAAGGGGTCAAATAGTGACTTTTTAAGCCAAAATGACCCCAAAAGCTAACGTAAATGCTAAAACAGCGTTAAGACTACATTAATCCACAGTTTCTGGTCAATTTCAAGCACTTCTGAAGATAATTTTCCATTTCCATTCATTTTTGATCTTTATTTTGCCTCAATTTCCCCACAAAATTTCCTATTTTTCCATTATAGGGGTCTACTTAGACCACAAGTGGGTGGGGGTAGGCGGAATGCGGCAGACCCCCAAAATTGACAGCCACAGGATTGAATTTTCGGCATGTTTTCTTGGGATTCAATTTTACACCATATAGACTCCCTTGAATTAGGTCGATGCCCATGTATGGTCTAGACCCTTAAACATCCCATCATATCATGCGCATATTCGGGGATGAATAGCAAATACACAAAGTGATGAATACAAGCGTAAAAAATTAATAAAGCTCAAATTAATATTACCTATTTCGATTGTGTCCCAACATGGCCACCAGTCCTAACACGGCCATCGTCCCAACACGGCCACCGTCCCAACACGTACAGACCGTCCTGCCACCGTCCAACACGGCCACCGTCCCAACACGGCCACCGTCCCAACATGACCACCATCCCAATATGGCCACCGTCTTAACAAAGCCACTGTCTCAACAAGGCCACTATCACTGTATTTTAATCAGTTAAGCGGGTATTAATAGTTAATTACAGGAAGGTAATTAGACATGGATATACATACCAAAATTCTGGGGGAAGCAAAATTTTTAAAAGACAAAAAATGGTCTTAAAAATGGTGGTATGGCGAAGAAAACACCATTTTTCAACGTTTCTCATCGAGCACTATCCAGTGGCATAAAAAAATCGCGAAAAAAGCAAAAAAAATTTCCAAAAATTGAATTCTGGGGAAGGGTATTTTGGTTTCTTGGGGTATTCGAACTCCTGGGGGTGTATACCCCCAAACCCCCACGCCCACATGTGGTCGTGGCCTTGTTGAGACAGTGGCTTTGTTAAGACGGTGGCCATGTGGCCATGTTGGGACGGTGGCAGTGTTGGAACGGTGGCCGTGTTGGGACGGTGGCCGTGTTGGGACGGTGGCCATGTTGGGACGGTGGCCGTGTTGGGACGGTGGCCGTGTTGGGACGGTGGCCGTGTTAGGACGGTGGCCGTGTTGGGACGGTGGCCGTGTTGGGAATTTCGGTGGCCGTGTAGGGACGGTGGCCGTGTAGGGACGGTGGCCGTGTTGGGACTGGTGGCCATGTTGGGACCTCACCACCTATTTCGATTAAATAGGCTAATTCAATATATGTTTATTCTGAATCGATATGAATTTAGCGACTAAGTAGGCTAATTCAATATATGTTTATTCTGAATCGATATGAATTTAGCGACTAAGTATTTTGAGCTGCATAGCTTTTGATGAAATGATCTAATACCCAAAGGGTCTCTATAGCGCACAAGAGCGGAGAAGTATGAAGGTCTAGCTGGATTCCCAGAGCCTGACGGACTCCACTTAACGTTAGGTGGACCGAAACTCCAGTCTTGGAATTTTTACGTTTTTTGCTATTGATGCTAGTGACAGAGCATGGCGTGAAACGAAGAAAAAAATGATTTTTTAAGCCGTGACCATAACTTTTTTGACTTTTATAAGAAATTTTTTACACTTAAAAATTACGATCTTTTTCCACATGTAATCTAGATTTCCCGAAGGAGGATAGATTATGAGAAGAATAAATCGATTCGCATTCAGAAGCAATGAATTTTTCGGCTCAATCATTTTCGGTACACAGTGACTCTTTAGAGAAAAGCTTAGGTTCTGTGTCAGATGCTCAACGCAAACATAATTTTTGGTTTTTCTCAAAAGTTTCCCAATTATCTTTTTTGATTATGCCCTCATGTATATCGTAAATCAATGCTAAAATTTTATTTTAAATTTTAATGAAACTAAAAGTTACACTTTTTATGACATCAGAGCAATATTAAGTGTATTTTGAATTAAAGACTTATGAAACGAACTTACTATGAACTTAAAACGCGGCTTTCTCAAGTCTATTAAACTTGACGTGCGTACGGAAATTTCTCGGAACAAAATTGAAATTAAAAATTTAAAACTGAAATTTCTTTAAAAAATTTTCCGTAGAGGGAATTCTCTAAGAAATGATTTCAGAGAAGCGATATGAATTCCGATCCTTGAATCCATTCAGAAGAATATCGCTTCCCCTAATTCTTATTATATTTAATTTGTGGCGCTCGTTTTGCCCCTTGAATTTCTTTTTTACTTCGCAATTCATATATTGAATATTTTTCAGAAAATGTATGTATTTTCATATAATATCGTTAGTTCAATTAAAGGAAATCTGAAAATTATTTTCTCTGTTCAGAAAGAGTACATCAAGCACAACGTAAGCCGTCCAAAACGAATAAACAGAAGCAAAAGCGACATGAGCGAGCAGGATTCGCTGCATAAAAAGGATGCGAATGAAGTCGAAGTATCCACTAACGCTGGATCAGTCGAAGTTTTGAATGAATCCGAATATCGGCGAATTTTCAAGCATCCTCCATTAATTGACAGAGTCGAACCCATTCGACCAAAGGCTCAGTACGATTGGATTGTTGCTGATTATGATACGCAGGACAGTACTCCAATGATGACGATGAGCCCGCCTGATCTGCAGATCTCTAATCAGTGGTACGACCGATCAGCAGAGAACAAATCCTCACCTGCGAGTGTCCAACCTTCTCCAATCATTTCTGATACAACAGCTAGGCCATCAAATGATCAATTTCAGCTATCCAATCAGTATCCGCTGAGTGATTCTTTAGATATTTTTAGCTCACCAATGATCAAGGATAGTAAAAGTGACGTTATATCCGCTGAAACATCAGCGCGGAGAACAGAAATGACGAAACAGGATGAATATGCTGCAAGAAAGGTGGACAAAGTCCTCCCGATCCGGCCCACCGATTCTTTCATTCCTCCGAGTGGAGCATTTCGCATCTTCGACTACAAGTCGGGAGCATTTCCGGGAAAGCAAGGGCGACAGACATCCAATGAAAAAACCGATCGATAATATAAATAGAATTGATGCAAAAATGGATGATAAAACGGCACATCAAGATGATTATAGGCAGGTGAAAATCGACAGACCCAAAGCAGTTAAACCCGTCCATCAGCTGACCCTACCGAATGAACCTATGCAATTGAGTACAACAAATGATGAGATTTATATCGAAGGCAAAGGAGATAGAATGCCTATGATAAAGCCGTCGGATAATATTAAAGTTGATAAGGTTGGAAAAATATCAGATGTGACGGCGCAAAAAGAATCGTATACAAAAGCAGCGGGTGGCGAAAGAGTAAAACAAGTGAAACCGGTGAATTTATACCAGCCCCCTACTGGTAAATTAGATGCATCAACAGTTCATCGAGAGACCTACGTCGAAGGGAAGGGTGACAGGATGCCGGTTATCAAGCCAAAAGATCAGATTCAAAAAGAAGGCGGTAGTATGGAAAAAACGACTGTTCAAAAAGATAGTTATGCGTATGTGCGAAATGAAAGAGTTCAACCTGTTAAACCTGAAAATTCATACTCGCCACCTTCGGGCGTCTTTGACGACAAAACGGTGAATAAAGAAACATACGTATTAAAAACCAAAGGCGACAGAATGCCAGTCATAAAACCAACCGATCATATTGAAAAATATGATGTACCAATGAAAATCGAAACGACGCATAAAAGTGAGTTTGTTAAGTCTAAAAGTGAAAGAGTTAAACCAGTAAGGCCGAAAAATGAGTATTTGCCTCCAAAGGGCAAATTTTCCGATATAACGGTCAATAAAGCGGCGTATGTTCCTGTGATTGGAGATAGAATGCCTATAAAAAAGCACATGGATAATATACAGATTTCGACTGCGTCCACTGCAAATGCTACGGCGCAACGAGAATCCTATAAACGAATAGATGAATTCGAAAAAGTCAGACCAATTAAGCCACACGATTTGTATCAGCCCCCAATGGGAAAATTCGATTCAAAAACGACTAATAGTACGTCGTTTGTTGGAGGCAAGGGAGCAAGAATGCCAATGATAAAACCAAAGGATAATATTGGTTTATCGGATAAAACAGAATTTGATACAATTACAACAAACATGAATGATTATAAAAATATAAAAACCGAGCGGGTTAAGCCTATAATTCACAAAGATTCGCATGAGTCAGCGACTGGTGATATATCAGCAACTACCGTACACAAGGAAACATTCACCGAAAAGCAGACAGAACGTATGCCGATCAAGAAGCCCTTGGATAACATACAGCTTGAAAAAGGAGCAATTGATTTGCATACCACTCAGCAAGATCATTTCAGACAATCTGAAAATGAAGGCTTCGTTCGCCCTACTCCTGTGAAACCTGAAAATCAGCTTTCTAAAGCTGAGGGTGAATTAGATACAATGACTGTGTACAAAGAGGCTTTTAGGGAGGGCAAAGCGGAAAGGATGCCGGTCGTGAAACCAAAAGATACAATTCCGAAACAAATCGGCGACTTAGATTTGAACACAGTTCACAGAACGACTTTCACTGAAATGCGAGGTGAAAGATTACCAATTAAAATACCACAAAATAATCTAAAAATTGGGGCTGGTCAATTTTCTGGAACGACAGTTCATCAAGAACAATTTCAGGCTTTTCCATACAAGAAGCCGGATAGATTTGTTAGACATGGTGACAGAATTGCAACAGCTGCAACAGCGGACAAAAATAAGCTTCAAGGAGCCGAATTTGCCGAAAATGCTAGAATCGAAAATACAGACATACTTTCTGCAACCGGGACTGAAGCTTATAAACAGGATGGTGTAAGTGAAGGTCCCACCCTTGCTCAACCTTTCGATGCAATACACGATAACGAATCTAGGGTATTCAGAGGATCACCTAGTCGCAGAGGATCGTCCACAAATAATAAACATTCTAAAACCACGCACAGAGAAACGCACAGCAGTGTTGAAAGACCGAGCATTGAAGTCCCTAGTCAGAATTTGTACAACGTTATTCCAAAAGGCGATCTCGATTTCAAGACTGCTTATCAACAACATTACCCGGGTGTACAAGATTTCAGTGTACGCCGGCTTCATTTAGAGAACAAAGCGAGAAATCAGCAGGACAGTGTTAAGTTGATAGAAAACTTGCCAAAAATTGAGTCCACTAGTGATAATAAGCCTTTGAAAGAAAACGCCTTGCCAACGAGTTCCAGTTACCACGATTCGCTTTCCGCTTCGTCGAGCCAATTCAGGGGTTCAGCTCGGATGCGTCCCACTTTGGATAGAAATTACAGCAGTTTGGGATCAGTCGGTAATCAAGCCAGCCCAAGCTCAGTTTATGCTGATACTTTCAGACCAATGGACTCTGGATCCGTAATTCGACCAAGCCCCGTAAGACCCCGCTCACAGATAGAAATAAGACATTTGGGCCCACTGTACATTGATACCAACTATTCGAGTCAATATACGCCTAAAAGTGTGGAACCTTGCATCGCTGGCAGACTTTTGAATAGTGTACAAAATAGATGGACTGACATTGCCGGAGCGGTCGATAAAGAATATAGCTTTTCTCATGCTCAAGAAGGTCATCAATTTTTCAAGCCGTTTCGTCATCAGTAATTTACATGATCATAGTTGTTGAATTCTCGATATAGTTCATCATTCTAAACGATCTTTTTATATAGCGTACGCGAATTTTCTTGGAAGCAAAATAGTATATTGAGTTAGAGAATAATTCCGGAAAATAAGCACACGAAATGTTTTTTTTCACATTTTTACGTCGATATTCTGAATGTTCTTTTAATGTAACTGTTATACGATTCATGCGATACAACCTAAAATGTATATGAATCGAAAATATTTCCGAATTAATTATATGTACTTACTTAGATATACACAAAACAGCATTTAACGATGCTTTTTGGTCTCGAAAATTTATTAATCTAAAAAATTTCGAAATTTTTGCATGGAAAAAATATTCAGAATGCTTCGCAAAAATGAAGGCGCAAAGCAACCGAAAAATGGAAAAATTTAGGTTCTTTAATACAATTGATTAGAATTACTGATTTATTGCTGTATTCGAGCACCTAATGCAAGACAGACATACCTGGGCATGGGGGGTATGCATCCCCCCCGAGAAACCAAAAAACCCCTCCTCCCCAGAAATCAAAATACCCCCCAGATTTCAATTTTCGAAATTTTTTTCGTTTTTTCCGCAATTTTTTGATGCCAATTGATAGTGCTCTATGAGAAACGTTGAAAAATGGTGTTTTTTCGCCATACCACCACGTTTAAGGCCATTTTTTGACCTTTGAAAAAATCTTGCATACCCCCAGGACTTTGGTGCCGCCCACCTATGAAGACAGAGCTATTTTTTAACTTAATAGAGAAACTGGTTTCAAGAAAAGGCTAAAATCATTTTTTTCGCACGAGAAATCTATATATAAGCCATACATCGAATCACCGTTGTATAAAAAAATTGTTTTTGTTGTAACAAATAAGGTTATCGGACTCGGACCAAAGCCATGAAAGTCCGTAAATATCAAATAAGTATTATCAGCGCAAAAAAAACTTGAAAAATTGTGCTACATCTGCAAATGGTCAAAAATTATTAAGAAACAAGTTCTGGCTGCTGAAAAACAAGAGAAAAATTTTGTTTATCTAAACAGCCTTCATGTATTAGAGTTAACTAGAACATAGATTGAAATTTTAAACTAGGTTTTTGTCGAGAAACCTGCAAAGTGCTAATGGCACGTTTCATTCATTTATGCTCTCTATTACCTTTTAGAATGATTTTCCAAAGATTGAAATTTTGCAGGTATGTTCATAAAAGCACTATATCTTATCGCACACAGCAAATTTGAACGTGGGAGCGGCTTTTTCGTGAAAGTTGGCGAAATAAAGAACGGGATCCGATGATTTTTAACTATTGTCCGTCACATTTTCAAAACTTTTTGGGCAATTCGCCTTAGAGAGTGCTCGACACACGTGGACGTTGGGGGGGGGGTTTGGGGGTATGCACCCACCAGAGGGCCGAACACCTCCCCCGAAACCCCCCCAGAATTTAATTTTTGACAATTTTTTCCCGCTATTTTTTATGCCCTCGATGAGAAACGTTGAAAAATTGTGTTTTTTCGTCATACCACCATTTTTTAGACCAATTTTTGACATATAAAAAATCTTGCATTCCCCTCCCCAGAATTTTAGTGCTGCTCACATATGGTGCTCATTACTTGTGGCTATTAACTTTTTTTGGCAGTCTGATCCTAACGCACATGGGCGAGCGGGTCTGGCTGGACCATAGACATGCATATAACGGCTCAAAATTTTGGGAGTGTCCCCGGCTATTTTTTGGGGGCGGGGGTTGCCTTCCAATTTTTGGCCAAAAATGACCAAAAACAATTAAAAACGGCCAAAAATCGCAAGTTTTCCCAAAAATCGGGAGAAAATTTTCTGACTGTGGGGACAACCAACTTTGGGTGGGGGATACCCCATCCTCCTTTTACATGTTTGACCATGGATGCACTGCAAAGGCCGGCCTGGGAGGTCTATCAACCAGAGAACCTTATCGCAAGAACGGCCTCAAAATGGGATGTCAGAGTAGGTAGCGTAAAAACAATGTTAGTCTACAAGTCTCTGGTGAATTTTCAGAATCTTTGCAGAAAAATTAAGATTTCCGCGCATTTTTGGCCTTCATCTTTTCCAAGGAAAATCCCATTTTTTCCTTTTGGGTAGATTTCTAGACCCCTGTCCCCATACATGTCTGGTCTGGCGAGGCCCTCAAAATACGGAAGATCCGCATAATAAAATTTTTAAAATTTTCCCATTTTTGCGATTTTTTGATGTCAATGGATTGATATAGCTCAATGAGAGACGTCAAAAAATCATGTTTTTTGCTCATACCATAATTTCGGCACTTTTTTACTTTCAGAATATCAAGGCCCCCAGAATTGATAGGCAGTAGCGATGCTGCTGCGATACTGTTAAAAACTATTAGAAAAAAATAAAGTAGTGCTTAGTGTACATATGTATGCTAGCTATCTTTTCAATCATTGCATCTCCTCGGGCACCTATTATGCAAAAGTCAGAAGACGTTAGTATCTTTCATCAAACATTTCTACACTTTGGGTGGGGTCAGCCAGCACCCAGCTAACTATTTTAAACAATTGATACCTTCGACCAAAAACGCCTAAGAGGAATAGAAGGTACCTACGTTTTCTTGTCACATACACGAGTAAGCGTTTTAGAATCTTAGCTTTTAGGGAATGGGGGACAACGAAGTTTGGGTGAGGGGGCACGCAAGAGCATGGGGTTGAGGGGGTATTACTACCCCTGAGCTTTAAAAACTTCAGGCTATACAGCTATTTTGGCCGGAAAAAATCGCTACATATTATTTTGGGGCTCAGAAAATAGCGTAATAGCTCAGAAACGCTATATAGTTGTCTTTCCCGAGTTCCAAGACGGTATAGCTATTTTCTTGACTTCAAAAAGGCTATATAGCTACCAATTTTTCGACTTTCAACCCCCATGGCAGTTTGACCCTGCGCACCTATGGTAGGGGTTAGGGGGTTACTTGTTTCTTCGCTTGAATGTGATCATAATTGTGTAAATCAGGGTTTTAAAATAATTCAAAGCGACTTTGTGACAAATGTCGAGTCCTACTCATTTTAAATCGTTAAAAATAACAGCAGCTCTTTATTTGGCCCACAAAGAACAACTTTCTTGCACAAACAATAAAAAGTCGTTGTACTAAAAAAACGAGCAGTGCAAGATAGGGGAAACATTATAAGAGCATAAGAAACGCGAATCCAGAAATCGTGGCGGACGAAGAAAAAGTAAAACATATTGTGCGCAATAATTTTTGCACCAAAAATACATTAGACAAGCAAATCACACATCCTAACATCCTAATACTCAATTTCTTTTGTGTGGAAATTTAAATTGATTTTTCGTGCTGTATGTATGTATATACGTAAGCGTGACAATTTTCAAAAAGTAGGAAAGCTTAAAATCTAAATACGTAACTGTGACTTAAGCTGAGAGAAATGCAACATGCAGAACCTAATAATCCATTACTTTCGTACAAACTTGAAAAATTGTGCTTTTATATTTAACAAATTAACTCTCTTCAGTCCAGTCTCTCGCAAAACCATTTCAATACGATTTCGACCATGCATGCACAGCGTACATGTAACAAAAAGGATCCCCCACCCCCCCGATTTTTTTTTGAAAAAAATCGAATTTTTGACCGTTTCTGGCCAAAATTAGAGGTCATTTACCCTTTCCTCCCCAAAACTGGCCGAGACCTCCCACCCTAAATTTCGAGCGTTATATGTCTGATGCACAGTATGGAAATTGTCAGGGCACCCTTTTTTGACACTGCTCTTTCTTCAACGAATTTTCAAAAAAATTAAATTAAATACAATAAAATATAGTCAAAAATGCCATAAAAATTGGGACTTCTTATCTAAAAGTTAGCTCAAAACGCTTAAAACAAAACCTTTTTTACATTTGTTTGAAAACCAAAATTCTGGCTTGGGTCGACAATTTTTTGCGCGAGGTGAAACCCTCCCCCACCATACGTGGGCAGCAAGAAAATTCTGGGGGTGCAAGATTCTTCAAAGGTCGAAAAATGGCCTAAAAATGGTGGTATGGCGAAAAAAACACCATTTTTCGAAGTTTCTCATCGAGCACTATCCATTGGCATCAAAAAATTGCAAAAAAAGACAAAAACATTTTCAAAAATTGAATTTGGGGGGGGGTATTTTGATTTCTCGGAGGGTGCATACCCCCAAACCCTCCACGCCCAGGTGTGTCTCCCAGCCACAGCTCATGTACGATTTAGTCGTACGAGTCATCATAGATGCACAAGGTCAGATTGGTTAGGGAGGAGTGGAATCGAGATTTTGCAGTCAGGGGGATAAAATACAGGACTTTTACAACAAGCAAATTGAATTTTTAGCTATTATTTACGTCCAAATCGCTTGAAAATACACTATCTTTGGCTCAAATCGCTCAACAATACCTAACTTTTAAACTCTTTAGCGGGGGAAGGTAGAGGGGTAATAACCCCTCTCACCCCCCTATGTGCATGCATGGTACGTGTATGTGTATGCATATGCATACATATACATATGCACAAATTTAACGCATCAACATTACCTATGTAAAAACGCACAGATGGGAGTGGACGATTTAAGAGAGGTTATGAGTTATGACCACAGGTGGGCGGCACCAAAGTACTGGGGGGTGCAAGATTTTTTCAAAGGTCAAAAAATGGCCTGAAAAATAATGGTATGGCGAAAAAACACCATTTTTCAACGTTTCTCATCGAGCACTATCCATTGGCATCAAGAAATTGCGAAAAAAACGAAAAAAAAATTTTCAAAAATTGAATTCTGGGGGGGGTATTTTGGTTTCTGGGGATGCATACCCCGAAACCCCCCACGCCCGGGTATGGTTATGACCATACATACACGGGCAGCGCCCCAATCCTGGGGATCTGTTGGGACAAAAATCACAAGAAAATCATCAGAAATTCAATTCTGCGGCTTAGAGTTGAAAGAAAAACGTCCAAAAATAGTATTTCCTATTAAAAGTTATTTACCTATGTACTTTTTCGGCCCTGCCTCTGTACAATAGAAGAATAAAAGACAGCTAAAGCATAAAATAAAGCCGAATAGTTAAAATTAAAAGAAGACGGAAAAATGAAAACTACGATGGAAATAAAAACAAATAAAACTTGTTCTAAGGCGCAAATGGTTTTTTAATACAGCGTAACAGATCCACCAAAGTACAAACGTCGTCTTTACAACGGTAAATATATTCGGCCGTTTCCCACATCATTTGCACGTTCTCCTTGTCGTCTTTCGAGTCCAAAACGAATTCTTTCGACAACGGAGTACTGAAGCGAAAATATGGAATGGACGTATCGTGGCACCACGCTCGAGCCCGCTCAACTGGCAAACCTGTAAAACAAAAGTTTCATAAGTTGAAAAAACATTTATTTAAAATTATCAACTGGCAAACCTGTACAACAAAAGTTTCATAAGTTGACAAAAAAATTTATTCAAAATTATCAACTAACAACAGGGGTGAATTTAGGGGGGCGGGCCCAAAATATTGCACAAAATTAAGGATTTTTGAGCGATTTGTAAGGTAAAACAGCTTATTTTCCCGCCCAAGTCAGGGTTCCGCCCCCCATAGGGATACCGCCCCCCCCCTTAGGAAAATCCTGGATCCGCCACTGACTGGCAAACCTGTATAACAAAAGTTTCATAAAATGAAAAAACAAAAAAAGCAGTCAAAGTCTTTCGTCCTTTCTCCCCGAAACTACAGATCATACAGCTTGCCTTCTGCAAGATTTTCTTAAACTAATATTTTTTCGGCTCAATTTCAAACTAATGATCAAAGATTCATGGATTCGCAATTAATTTCCTTTCTCTATATTTCTCACTTATCATCTCATTACATTTGCAAATTCTTAGCTTAACATATGCCTTCTACCATACATAGGCAGCAGCAAAATTCTGGGGGGTCTGGTTGGTGTAGACCTGGCAAAAATCTCTAGAAAATAAGCTAATTCAATTCTGGAGGAGGGGGATTCAAACCTCCTTAAACTACCCAAGCCCATATATGTGGTATATTCAGGCAAAGACGCACAGCTTTGATGTTAAAACAAACCAAGATCTTTCGCGAGAAGCTTTTTTGCCCTTCCTTTTCCCATTCTGCTGGTTGCAAATCCACCACCGCATGCATGTGTACATACATAGGTACCAAGTGTAAATTAAAACAAAACAGTGTTGCCCATAGATACACAGTATGGCCGATCTGGGGGAGGTCAAAAAAAGAGCTTTTTAGGGCTACAATGAACTCAAAAACTAGTATAGGTGCTAAAATGGCGATAAAACTACGTTATTACACAATTTATGGTCAATGTGAGCACTTTTGAAGGGAATTTTCAATTTTCATCTGTTTTCGGCCTTCATTTTGCCTCATTTTCCCCACAATGTTTTCCATTTTTCCATTCTAAAAGGTCTAGACCATACGTGGGCGTGAGGGGGAAGTTTGAGGAGGGGTATGCACCCCCCAGAAGTTCGAATACCCCCAGAATGCAAGTTTTGATTTTTTTTGTGTTTTTCACAATTTTTTGAAGCCAATGGATAGTGCTCGATGAGAAACGTTGAAAAATTGTGTTTTTTTCGGCATACCACTATTTTAAGACAATTGAAAAATATTGCACCCCAGAATTTTGGTGCTGCCCACCTATGGTCTACACCCCCCAAAGCCCCCCACGTGCAGGTCTGATTACGCCCAAATTGTAAAGTAAGAAGAAACTACGGCAGTTCAAAATTAACGTTACAAAGTGAATGACAATAAAAATGAGAAAGAGGTTTTTCGACTTTAAAAAATAGAGTACCTTCGGTAGCTGTGACTTGATCGATCAAAATTACGCTCAAATTGCGCAAGGCGGACACCGATTCAACGGGACTCGTGGCGGAGAGATTCAAAGTGTCGACGGGCAATTCAGGAATTCCACCCGTTCCAATACTAATTACACAACCGACTTTTATAATGTCCGCGTCTTTTTCCTGAAAAAATTGAGAATCGGCAACCTACAAATAATCACATTAATTACTAAATTAAAAAAATTTTTAAAGTTTTTCTTAGAATTTTTTAAATTATTTGCTTAAAAATGTACGCGATTTAGAATAGCATAAAATTTTGGAAGATATATACTTTTGCTTTAATTTAAAAAACCCTTTACACAGTCGCTTTACATATCTGAAACAGCAGCTATTTCCGTGGTAGATTTTCAGAGCCAAACGTGACAGAAACTAAGATGACTACAGCCGCTTTTATATCAATTTTGTTTAATTACTTTGCTAACTTCAAATTCAAATTCGTCCTCAGCTCAGCACAAGACTTGAAGTAGCATATATAAGTTTTGAAATGAATGCATAAAAAATTTTTTGGTTCATGCCAATTGCCTTTTTCTAAACTTTGAACAGTACGATCCATAGGTGGGCGGCACCGAAGTTCTGGGGGTGCAAGATTTTTTCAAAGGTAAAAAATGGCCTTACAAATGGTGGTATGGCGAAAAAACACCATTTTTCAACGTTTCTCATCGAGCACTATCCATTGACATCAAAAAAAAAATTGCGGAAGAAAACAAAAAAAATTTCAAAAATTGAATTGGAGGGGGGGTATTTTTGTTTCTGGGGGTGCATACCCCAGAACCCCCCACGCCCAGGTATGGTACGATCAGTCACCTAATCTGCAATAAACTAGGAATACAACTTATCCTTCTACAAATCCATTTTTAACTCACATTTAGTTCACTAAAGGCATTAATGCGATGTATTTCCGTCAAAACTTCGGTCGTTGGATTATTAGCCACCAGGCCACCGTCTACGAATTTTTTGTCAACGACGGAGAAATATGATGGAGCTGCGCTCGAACAGCGGAGCGCCTTCCAAAGCGATATTTCTCAAATCATTAGAAAAAATAAAAATAAAACGCAGAATAACAACACGAACAACATTTACAGAAATGGTAGCGCAAAAAAAGGCACAAAGTTACATATGATGGACTGATCGTAAAACAATCGACGTTTTCTTTTTCTATATTTTCTATTTCTATTTTTCTGTTTTATAATTTTTTCTCTTTTCTACTTCTACTTCTATCAATCAATCAGCCGAAATAAATTGTACGGTTTCACCGAGTTGCTAATACTATTCCCTTTTTGGTTTGCCCTTTTTTAAACGACTACTTTTTCGGTGAATAACAATTGAAAAACGTGTTAACCATATGTGATTTGCGGGAAAAATGGTTTGGGGAGGGGTTTTTCACCCTCGGAAACGTTTTCAACCAACAGAAAGGTTTTCATCGTCCAGAATTCGCTATTTTCCAAAAAATTCGTCAAAATTGTACTATTTCAAGTGTATTTAGCTATTGTTTGCTCAAAAGTGTCGAATTTTTGGCATCTCGCGATATAAACTCATTTTTCGGCTATATTTTGTTTAATTTACTCGGACTGTAGCGAAATTTTTTCGAAATTTTTTGTTTCTACGCTCTAAAAAGGTACTTAATCGCCCGAAACGCCAGAAAAATGATGATTTTGACGCGTTTACACTATTTTTAAGCCCAAAAAGGCACTATAAAACTGCATCCCTTCCAGATTTCCCATGCTGTGCATGTTTGGTGTTAACTAGTTATGTTAATTAGGAAATCTCTGCTTGACACGTCAATGTACATTTAAAAAAATAAAAATAAACATAAAAGAAAGCGTCTTTACTTTTTTGCTTATCGCTTTTTAAATTATGTAAAAATTATCGATTTTATTATTTATCATAGTTCCGTTTCGCGAGTTTTTCATCATGTTGCACTTTAATTGTGCTTGTTATCTACAAAAAATTGGATTTATAAAGATTCGTTGCATTTGGCGAACTCTGACAATCCAAGATCACAACTTAGAGGTCCGATAGGCAAAGATTCTTCTATCAAATGATTTAAACTGCATTAATTTAAGCTAAACAGAACAAAAGATATTAGGATGAGTAATAATACCCTTTTTGAGACACTCTGTAATTTATGCAATGACCTCAATTTTTTGTATTCCTAATTTATCCATTTATTGCGCTGTCACATATATACCTTATATAACTTCGAAACATCCATTCGTCTGCTGTCGGCCAAGTTTAAATTGTTTTAGAACTTGGCTTTCTTAGATCAATAGTAGACTTTGGAGGAACATAATTGCTAAACTTTGCAGAAACTCCGCGAAATTTCTAATAAATTTTTTCAACGAAAACCACCACGCATCCCACTCAATTCATTCACGCAATACGAAACACAGTATAACGGAAGTAGACCCCAGGTTCATTCACCCCGGAAATTCTCGACATTTTCCACTATTTATTTTCTTTGGATATGATTTTTATTTTTCAGCAATTTGAAATAGTCCGTCTTATTTTGAATTTTTGATTAAAAACGGTATTTTCTAGATTTATTTCAAAAATTTCGATTTTTCATTCCGAAATAGGCACCGCTTGCATTTAACTTTTCATCAGAGGTTTATTAACGATTTGAAAAATTCTTGATAAACTTTAAAACTAATCCAATACTTTAAAAGGGAGTAGAGGTAAAGCAAAGGAGCTTGATAAAATTTTGTCGAGTTGGATGCTAGGCCTATAATTCATCATACCGAGAACAACGGACAGCCCATGCTCGCTAAATTTGCTACAATACTTACCTATAATTACAAGCTTGCTCAATAAGGATCACAATAAAGCAATTTTTTAAGTGTAAAGAATTAAAAAATATGACTATTATAATTTTATCAAACAAAATAAAATTCTCCATTTCAAAGTAGGAAATACCAATTATGCAAAATACCAAACATATATCCAAATATACACCAAATACCACAAGAGCTAACAAAAGAAATTAACGTCTACCATGCGGATCAGTGTAGCTGAGGCGCATCTTTTCTTCTATCGTAAATGGCAATTCGTACGATCGAAAAATATGCAATTTGATGGGATGTTTATCAGCTAACGTGGACATAATCATTAAGCTAAAAAACCGGGAGGATTAACAGGTAAGTTTAATTTAAAATAATTTTATTTATACACATGTATCTTGATCATACGTGCACATGGCCAAGGTCATCAGGAGGAGGAGTGGGGGGAACCAGAAGAATCCAAAACAATTAATTTAACGTTCACGATTTTTTTGTTTAAACGACCACAATGGTCAAAATAGCGTATACAACGTATTTTCGTGGTAATTTTGCATTTTTAAAGCATTTTTAGTCTATTTTGACTGCATTATATCACATTTAACACTAAAAAATACAGAAATTGGGTCAAAAAATACATAAAAAAGATAAAAGTTTTGAAATTTGTATTGCTTTTGACCCAAAAAATGATGCAAAAAAGGTTCCGTCAGCTCAAAATCGCCGGACGGTACCTGTCTGACTGACCCGTCAGCGGGGGTGATACCACCGTCACCCCCTACGTGCATGTAGGATCTCTATAAGTATGTTGTATGTTATTTATATCTTATATGGTCATGGGGTTGAGACGGGAGTATGTATTACTCCGTCAGAGCCTTAAAACCCGATAGCTCGTATGTTTATAGCGATTTTGGACGGAAAAATATTGCTGTATAGCTTTTTTTCGGGCTCAGAAAATAAGCTATATAGCTCTTTTTGGATTCAGAAACATACCGTGTGACTTATGTAGGGAATGCTAATTAGTTGTTTTTCTGACTTTCAAAAGAAATTATAGCTATTTTCACGACTTCAAAAAGGGTTAAATAGCTTTTTTAGTCCAAAAAGGCTATACAGCTAGCTATATTTGTGAGTTCAAAAAGGCTATATGTTCGCCATAGATGCTCAAAAACGATGATTTCGAAGCGAAGCCATCTTTTTTCACTATAAAATCATTTTTTAGCAAAGCACACAGCCTTCTCAAAGTTTTTGATTTCCACCCCTCCCTGAAAGCTAGACCTTGCGAACCTACGATTTCTACGTAAAAATAGGTTTCGCAGCTGGCTGTAGTGATTAGTTAGAGCCGGTCGCTCAGATGATCAACTGATTATCAACTAATCATTAAACTGGTTCTTAACTGAATTATTTGGCTTGATTGCTGAAAGACTGAATGTTTGGTAAAGTGATTAAATGGTACGTAAGTTGGGTGGTTGTTTGCTTGCTTTATTGCTTCCTCATTTGATTGGTAAGCGAGTTGGTATATGTTGGTTTGCTAGCAGTTGGTCTGGCTACTCGTTTCTCCATTTAAAGGGTCATTATCAAATATTTAACATAATACATCGGGTGAACAGGGCAGCTTCGCTTGCACCCCAAAAGTGTGCTGATGATCATACACCAACAAATTTGGTAGAAAATTAGTATTTATACACATCTAATCTTTAAAAGCAAAATGTAAAATTGTTAAGCTTACGTAAATTTCGCATGCGAAATTTCCCATAAACAGCCAAAAATTTTCAGCCATTTTTTAGTTTTTTTCTCGTTTTCCTAGCCAAACACGTTTTAACTTGTATTTTGATCGGCTCAATGACTAGGATTCTATAATCGTTTACTTCATATTTTTAACATCCGCCATTGTAGTCGTTTCGCCACATTCCTCTTTCAACAATCGTTCCAATTTTTCGGCGTTATAAGGCCTGGTCCAACCGTCGAACAACTGGTCCTTGAATTTCAGATACAGATGCAGGCACTTATCCAACGATTTCCCTGTGTGACGATCATTCAATTTTTATGCTAACGATGTCAAATACAGTGCGGAACAAGCAGGATCAGTGTTTTTTGTACAAGGTCCGTTTGTACATGTACAAAGATGGTCCCCAAAAGTCTTTGTACATTTTGTACATACAAAATTTTTGTATACTATAATATGGTACGGTAGCGATTTCAGTGTGGTAAAACAGGGTTTTTCGACCTTTGGTAGTGTATTTTAGCTAATTTCTAGGTTTCTGACGCCAAAAATAACTTAAAAATTGTCTTGACATTTTTCAATTCTGAATGCAAATTCTGCCATTTTGAAGATATGTACATACATAGGACAAACAATTACTCATTTCGGCGTGAAGCGCCGAAATTTTTTGGAAATTTTACACCTTTTTACAATTTTTGTCTTCCCAAAAATCTTTGTACATGTACAAAGACGGTCCTGAAAAGTCTTTGTACATCGGGAAAAATCTTTGCCGAATACAAAAAAAACCGTGAGCAGGATGTAAAATATTACAAAACAATTAAGCTAAAGAGTCAGCAAACACGCAGCCTAAAAATCCGGAAAAGGCTTTTTCATGACCTTAAGACAAATTCATATGCATAATAATACAGATTAAACGTTTAGACGCGAAAACAGAACCAGTTTCATAAATATAGCTAGCACCGTACATGGGCAGCACCAAAAATTCTGGAGAATGCAAGACGTTTGAAACGTCTAAGAATGGTCTTAAAAATGGTAGTAAGTATGGCGAAAGAAACACCACTGTTCAACCTTTCTCATAGAGCACTATCTATTGGCATCAAAAAATTGCGAAAAAAACAAAACAAAATTCCAAAAATTGAATGCTGGGGCGAGGTGTTTTGGTTTCTGGGGGATATGGCCTTCTGGGGGTGCATGCATACCCCAAACCCCCCACGCCCACGTGTGACTAGTACACCATCCTTCTAATTTTCAGCCAGAATTGAAAAACGTCAGATTTTTATTTAGAAATGGAAAACAAAAATGCGGAGAGGCAAACATTCAAAGATCAATCGGAGAAAGGGCCAATTTGGGCCAAAAAAGGCTACACTCTAATGTTAACGGTCATAACGTCGGTAAATCTGCCTTGTTCAAATCGTGCATGAAAATTTTGATATCAGCGGTTCGGGTGCTATGGTCATTTGTTTACACCCTACCTCGATGTTGTTTAAACTTAAAAAGCTTATTCCGTTATGTCAACAATTTGCTTATGCCTTTGACGATATTTTACTGGTTTTGCATTTAGTAGGAAGGAGTACCCACTCTGGGGTTCAGTCGATGTGCTAATCATTCTTTTGACTGGAGATATTGTCAAAAAAGGGTACCGATTACTCAAGTGATAAAGTAACGCAGAAACTACGGATTTAAACAGTATCAAAGTCTGGTGTAAACAAATCGCCGTAGCGCACGAACAATTGGCAACTGGCCAAAATGTTCCACAATTACAAAAAGCATATTTTAATCTGTCGAATGCAATTATTTTCAAAATTCCACGTTTGCGTAGCCTTTTTTATTGGCCCACCCTGTATAATTTGTTAATTTTTTGTTGGTTAATAAAAAAGTATTATAAGCTGCTAAACGCGGAACAGTAATTCGGGTTCACAATCAATTACGAATAATCTTACCACACGCTAGACTCGATGCCAGAAAAGCTCCAGTGCTAGTACCAGCTACCCAACTTATATGACCAGCTATGGGACTAGCGAGTTCTCTCTCAATGCACTTCAAAATCTAAAAGAATAATGCTTGCTCAGGCTGACCATATTTACACAAGCAAAAGAAAAAATACATGTACATTCTTACATTATGTTCACTAAAACGAAGGATAAATAAGAAAAGTAAAATTATGATAAATGAAGGACCAAAATCGAACTCAATAATAGGAAGGAAGAGCTAGGGAAACCCCACCAACCCACAATTTCCCTACCACAACTCAAAATTTCGAACTTTTACCAAAATTTAATTTTACTTCTAGATATATCAACGACCCATATAAGTGACAGAAGAATTATCGATATTGCGTAAAATGCTCTCTTACCATGACTAGCATTAGACCACGTATTCCACCTCCATCCAAACATAAGACTACTTGCATCTTGTCTCCATTAAGGCACCGTTTTTTCACTGATTCTATGCACTTTCTTTGAAGGAATTCCTCGTAGGCTAGAAATGAGCAAGATTAGCAAAACAATATGTACATACGAGTAGATAGATAAATATAAAAACATAACATCATACCTACTAAAAATATAACGGAATGAGTCTAACAAAACAATAGCAAAATTAAGTAATTAAGGACGAGAAAAAACCTACGGTTTTACAATTAATTAATTTACAATCAATTTCATTATTAATATTTTTATGAAGAATTAGTTTTATAATCACTTGTAATTGTTCAATTTTATAATTTTGATAATTTACCTTGCAAGCAACGCGTAAAATAAGATCATTTCTAAATATAGAAAATATATTTTACTAACATATTGATTGCCACTTGCATGATAATGGACAACGTACATAATGCACCGCTCGGTACTTTATGTGCATGTAATAGCTGGGATAAGTAAATTCCGAAAATATTGAGAAAAACTTATGTTTTGTCAAGTCTTCTATGGAACTAGTTGCGATTTTTGACGAACATTATGTTTCATATGTGATATATTTATCTTTAAATGCGTCTGCAAACGTATGTTGTTTATATGTATTCTTGTTTTGCCGATAATAAAAATAAACCCTATATTTAAGCCTAAATCGGGCATTTTTAGCTGCTTTAAATATTGAAAGTTCGCTCCATAGCTAACCGCCTCATGTAACAACGTAAAAACCTAGTATAGGTAAGGCGTAAAATGGCGTTTACAAAAATTAACAAAAATATTTTTTTAAATTTACCACTGCGTTTCATCCTGTCCACGATATTTAATTTGTCGTCCAAAGGTACATCAACCGACTCATCTTTACACGCGCACGAAGCGGAGCAACCGCCCACATTCTTATCACACAATCTGGCTTGAAAGAACATCAAGCAACGCAACACTTCTTCCCTAAATACGACAGTAACAACTTCAAGAACAAATTATTTTTTTGCAGTTTTCTTCAGTCTAACCGACTAAAATACAATGAACATTATCTAATTTATGTATAGGCTTGGCCAGAAGTTTAAGACACCCCGAACAATAGTAGTAAACATATCGTTTAAAGTATAGAAGCAAGATTAACAATGTTGGGTTATTTAAAGTAATCACGCGTAAATGAATCTAGAACACTTTTCGCGTACTTTTCGAAAAACAAAGTTTCATTCAAATCTCTTAAGCCGTTCTAAAGAAATTCATGGGCAAAACTAAATCACCTTTACCAAGTTATTTAGCTATAATTGTCTGCATGGCTGATCATAATGCTCAAATATCCTCAATAGATCTTGCTGAAATTTAACATTGATTAATGATCGAATGATTACCAGGCACGTATCTCTGGGGGAACGGGGGGAGTTCGACCCCCAAAATTCAGAAAAATAGGACTTTCTAAACGTTATTTTGTCCTATTTTTGGGCTTAGTCCCCCCAAAAATTGATGTTGGTCCCCCAAAATAGGACGACCAGCTAAGTGCCTGATGATTACAACTTATCGATTAATGGCAAAAGTTTTTGCAATGCAGCTTTCAAAGACATTTAAGCATCATAATTATAGGGACTAATGCAGCTCGTAACGTAGGCAAAAGTGTCATGCACCTTTTCCCTTTAATATCTCGAGAATGGCTTTAGTTAATTTTTAGAAAAGTACGCAAAAAAACTGGTCTAGACTCATTCACTTGTATATACTCAGTTGAGATTAACCCAAGTTTATAAATCTTACTGTAAGTTCAACAGCATACCTATTACTAATGTTAAGGGTATCTTACACTTTAGGCCAGGCCTGCACACACATATGTATGTACACAGGGCCGTATCCAGAGGGGCGGAGGGGCCTGCCCCCCCCCTCGAAATGGAAAACAATTCTTGTTTTTCCCAAGGGTCCTCCAAAGGGAAAAATTAAAAATTGGCGAAGTGCGTCTGGAATATCGACAAAACAGGTTTTTAGCGTAATTTTGAGCTAGTAAACTAAAAATTTTTCGGCGCTCAGCGCCGGAAATATTGTTTATGTGTAGTTTTGTCTTCTAAACCGCTAAAAATCGTTCAAATTTGAGTTAGAAATAGAGGGCATGTCAATTTTTTTCCAGCGCTGTGCGCCGGATTCATTGTTCAGCTATAGTTTTCGCCTTCTAGCTCACTCAAGACAGCTCAAATTTGAGTTATGACAAGGAAACATGAGATTTTTCCAGCGCTTCGCGCTGTATTTATTGTTTATATATGTTTTTTGCCTTCTAATCCGCTCAAAACCGCTCAAATTCGAGCTTGACATGCAGAATATGTCAATTTTTTTCGGCGCTTGGCGCCGGATTATTCATTATCTGTATTGTTTGTCTCTGTAGAGCACAATGATTAAGTGCAAAGGCAAGAGATAAGAAATAATTCGTCGATTGGTGATGAGAAATCAGCTTAAATGATACATTTGCTGTATACCATTATGAAATAGAGTGAGAAATTTTAATTTTTTTAAAATTTTTCTTCACCATCGTATACAGCTGGCCGAAATACGCTCAAAACTGCCTTTATTTTCGCCTATCTCCTAATGGTTCTCGAGATATCTGGCCTAAAAAAATTTTCGGCCCCCCCCAAAAAAAAACCTGGATACGGGCCAGTATGTACATATTTATAGGTACAAACTTCACTTGCTAGAGGATTCAAATAACTTGAAAGCAAAAAAATAAGTGTAACTAGAAGCAATAGCAATGCAATAAATAGGTACATAAATAATAAACGATTAAACGAATTAAATAAACTTTGGTAATAGACCATAATATCTTGGCTACTATGGTGAATAGTGCCATGAAGGAAATAAATAAAAACATGTTGCATATATACACACATAATTAGAAACTGAATTTAAAAGAGAAAAAGGTTGGTATAATAAAGAGCCAACGCATCAATTTACTCAGATGGCACCGTTACACATACTTCGTGGCAGCCTTGGATCTTCCAACCAAATGTCGGCAACTGTATCCAAGGGAATTCACAATATTTACATTTGCTCCCAAAACTAGCAAAGCTTTTACTAAATCGACGTAGCCATTCTGAATAATAACAACCGATGATAAACAGCTGCTAATTTCTTTTAATCGAATTATATCCAAAATAGTAATAAGCAGACATGCACAGTATAGGAATTCTGGGAAGGGGAGAAAGAAATTTAAAAAACCTCATTTGGGCCAAAAAATTGTGAGTACGCGTCGAAAACATCGTTTTTCAGTGTCTCTGACGATGCTCTATCTTTCTAGAGCATAAAAACATAAACAAAACTCGAAAAAATTGAACAAAATAGTCAAAACATAATTATATGCCACGAAGCGCCAAAAATTTGTCACTTTTGAGCAAAATACACTTAAAAAGCACCTTTTCATCGAATGTTTAGCAAATTTCGGGGTGAAAAACTTTCTGGGGGGGGGTGGAAATTTTTCTGAGGGAAGGGTGAAACCCCCAAGATCATGTATGTTGATCAGATATTATAGCGTTCAGATTCGCATTTATCAATCAAAGATAAGCAGGATTTTGTATATTACAAGATGAAGTTACTAGAGATCAGCAGGATAGTGTTACAGAAAGTGATGCTGCATTCTGAGTATATAACTCAAATATTTGTCAAAAACAATGCAATTTTTTGTCTACAAAAATCAGTGCCTTGCGTCTTGAACTTTCCCTATTTTCATTTTTTCACCGATATTTTACCTTCATATTCTCTTGATTTTCAATAAAAATAAAATTATCCTAAACTTTCATTCCGAAAATTCAGTCAAAAATCGGAGACACGTCTCGAAGTGGTCGTTTCGTGTATAAACCATGCTTGGATCCTGGCAAAAAATAAGGAGCGACAAAAATGATGACGTCACTCAGAAGAAATCAGATAAGAAAAAAATTTTGTATTTCGAAAATCAACAAAAATAAAAAAGTCAATGTAAAAGTGTTATTTAAACAAATTTAGGAACCGCAAAACGGAAACAAATACATAAAAACAAAAATAAAACAAATTACATAAACAGCTATGTGCAAAGGAGTATTTCCTTCAGCATCTAAGGCGTTCACGTCGGCGTCGTACGTAAGCAAAGCAATTACGCAACCGAGGTCATTTCGAAAGGCGTGACAATGCAAAGCGGGTCTCCCAGCTTTGTTTGGCACATTAAGATCGATCTTAGAGTGACACAGTTCAAGGAAAGCGTGCAAGCTCTGGCAAAATATTTAAATTTTTCGATGAGCACAAGAAATTTTCGCAATAGTAAATTTTTATCCGTTTCAAATCTTACAGATTTCGATTTTAAATAAGCAAAATAAATTTAAAAAATAGAATAAGATAAGAATTATTTTTTTATCAATCAATCATTCAAGCAATCAATCAATAATTTGAACGTGACATAATAAATTTCAACTAATTTTTAAATGTAATTTTAACAAATTTCTCAATCCGGTCTTCGAGTAATTAACAGTATCTGTCTTCAAAAGTCTTATAATAGAGGCCATCAGCTAGTATAGATGCACAAGGTCAGGATAGACGGGAATGATGAAATCTCAGTGGCCGTTTAAGGTGCTTTTTAGCCATTTTTGGCCGAAAACTGGAGGCCATATCCCCATCAACATAACCGCGGACCAGACATGCACAGCGTGCGAATTCTGGAGGAGGTGGGCTGAAAGTTTAAAGTGTCTTTTTTGGTCTCAAGAATGGTTTATATGCGTCAAAAGCATCGTTTTTCGGCGTTTATGACGATGCTCTATCTTACTAGTGCATGAAAACAAAAAAATTTCGAAAAAATAAAGAAAAAAACAATCGAATGCATGCTACGGACCCAGTCGCACTTCAAAATTTCGAGCCTTAACACGTGTGTACATACATAGAACAGGGGGATAGGGGAGATACCCCCATTTAAAGTCGGACATCCCCATCCCCCAAAAGCCAGGAAATTTTCGACCCCCCCCCCGATTTTTGAAAAAAAAATTTAATTTTTTGGCCCATTTTCAGGCGTTTTTTGGCCAGAAACTTGAGGTCATTTACCCCCCCCCCCCTAAGAATGACCGGGACCCCCAATTTCGAGCCGTTACATGTAGTGTGTATATACGTATGTATGTCACGAGGTATATAGATTCATAATTTTAGTACACAACGAATATAGTATCTGCAAAAATGATTCAATTTTATGTATTTACATAAGAAATAATTAAACGTACGTAGGTATTCAGTCGAACACGAACATTTTTTAAAAAGAAAAACTCGAATACGAATCTTTATGATTTAAATTTAATTCAATATATAAACACGATCTGAATTCGAAACACGGATACATACATACACACGGTCAAAAGTCTTAGGAGCGGGGGGGCTAAATTGAGTTCCCTGGGGAGGGTAAATGATTTATTTATGGCTAATTATGGCGCTAAAATGATGAGTTCATGTTGATTTTTTAATATATTTTTGTCGTTCCTTAACCCCCCCCCGTCACAACCTGTGAAAATGCTTTGATTCAATGTATTTTACTCTTCCCGAATATTCGTGATTGAGTTTGCATGAAAGCAAATGATAATAAGAACGATGGAATGACTTGGACTAATCAAATATGGACAGAATAATGAACAAAAGCTGTCCGAATGAATGAATGGACAGAGTACTACTCGAAAAATACTTCAGATTATACCGCTAAGCATCGTTTGGCGCCTTTTCATAATTCAAACAATTGGTTTTGATCCGCAAATGGCCTGAGGGGGGTATGCCTTTCAAAAGTTGTGGTAGGGGGATACCTTATACCCCCAGTGTGCATGTGTGCATGGATCGCTGCAACATTACACAATCTGCTGTCGTTTCTCAAAGATAGGTACGTATAAAATATAAGCACTTGGTCAAAGAGATTTGAAAAAAATGTGAACATATTTACAACTTGCTCCTAATTTGTAAAACATCTCAGGACATGATGAATTGAACTCACGTTTTTGTTAGTAGCCAGGTGACACGCAGTGTTACCAGTAATTGGCTCAGCCATGTTGATGACATCCGGAGACAATTCAATCAACGATTTGATGACGCTCAAAATTGAGCATATAATATTTATTTTAACTTGCGCACAATTAGAATAAAAGAAAAAAGGAAAGAAAATAAGAGAAAGAGATATTCAATATTCGCACAAAGAAAGCGAAGACTTTGAAGAATTTAAATTCACTAAAAATAATTCAGTATTAGATCTTATAAGGTCAAAGCCTGAAATGAAAATCTACGTATATTGAACTACCTACATTTCACAATCTTGTGCAAAACTGATTAAAATTAGCCAGATTGTGAGTTGGGGAATAAATTTTGAATTGCATTTTAAATTTTAAAAAATTAAAAATTAATTCAAAAAATTCAATTTTTCGGTTTTTTTCCCGAAAAAAGCACTCTTAACTGATCCTCCAGGCCGACCATACTGTCAACTTATGGCTATCACGACATTTGAAGAGAAAAGCGACGATTAAACGGAAAAAAACATGTGTTCACCTTCAAACACGCAAAGCATGGGAATTCTGGGGAAGGGATGGAATTTTAAAGTGTTTTTTGGACTCGAAAAAGGTGAATACGCTTCCGAGACATCATTTTTCGGCGTTTCTGACGATGCTCCACTTTCAGAGCGTAAAAACATAACAAAATTTCGAAAAATACAAAAAAAATTTGATTAAATTGAACGAAATATAGTCAAAAATGAGTTTATGGCGCGAAGCGCCAAAAATTTGACACTTTTGAGTAAACAGATGGCTGAAACGCTTAAAAACGGCAACTTTTCTACGATTTTTTCTCTCAAAAAATCAACAATGCTTGGGGTCAGGGCCAGTTGCACAATGCGCACTTTAGAACAAAAGTCGGCTTTCGGGCAGAGAGTTGACTTTTGGAGAGTCGACTCTCACTTTTTGAGTTGCACAAACCTTACTCTTTAAAAAATGCTCTGAGTGTACTTTTCCAAAGTAGACTCTTGCAGAGACAGGTAACGACCGCCCTTTGGAAGCGGTCAGTGTGTGTTTTCTGCTCGAATGGCTCGTCGCGTTGTTTATGAACTCGTTGAGAACGTCTCTATTCAGAGAAAACGGTTTAGGGATTTCCTAGATCCCCTCGATGGTCTTAGTGATCACGAAATATATGAACGTTATAGATTTCCAGCTGCCATTATTATTGAATTAACTGAATTACTTCGTGCAAGAATCGAGCATCCCACAAATCGTAGTAGAGCTTTAACTCCTATTCAGCAAATATGCTGTATGTTACGTTATCTTGCGAGTAATTCATTTCAGCAAGTTGTTGGCGATTCTCTCCATGTACACAAGTCATCGGTTAGCCGTTCTATTTGGCGTGTTTTAGACGAATTGGTTAAGCATGCTCCCGATTTTATTAAATTTCCTACACAAAACGATGCATTAACGGCTATTAAACGCCAATTCTACGAAAAAGCTTCGTTCCCAAATGTTATTGGTTTAATAGATGGCACTCATGTCCGTGTTATCATACCTAAGCAAATTGAGTACGTCTATGTCAATCGAAAAAGCTACCACTCAATGAATATTCAGGCAGTTTGCGATTCTAATGGATGCTTTACCAATGTGGTTGCCAAGTGGCCCGGGAGCACCCACGATTCACGTATTTTTCGCGAGTCAAAGCTTCCAGCTTTACTTCAAGCATTAGGGGTGAGAACTTTGATTTAATTAATGTTTTGAAAATGTCAAATCATCTTTACTGTCAAATCGTTGGGGTTTTTGCTATGGGGCAATCCACACGTGTAAACAACTTAGATCGCAAATTCACAGGTTTTCGTGCCAGATTAATGTGAGAATGATGGGATAATCAAAAATCATCACAAATTACACATACGTTCTTTTGGGTCAATGGGAGAACGCCCTCATGAAACCCATCCTAGCGTCAATCACCGAGTCACTTTTTAGCTAATTAACGTTGACTAAATTTTGGAAAGACCTCAAGCTACATATACATTTGATAGACTTGAATTTAATATTACGGTTATTTTAAGTAAATGCTGATTGCTAAAATCATATGTCGTTAACCGTTTGATTAATGAGATCGAAAAAAGAAAGAAGTGAATAAAACAAACTTTCGACTAGAATTGGAAAGCACAAAAAATTAATTTTTATCAATTATTTTAGATGGCTATCTGCTAGGTGATAGCGGTTATGCTTGCAGCCAAATATTGCTCACCCCTTATCTGTCGCCTCAAACGCCCGCTCAGGAGCGTTATAATATCGCACACAAGAAGACGAGGGTACTAATTGAGCAAACGTTTGGGATATGGAAACGACGGTTTGCAATTCTACATGGGGAAATTCGTGTTGATTATCAAAAAGTCCCTACGCTTGTAATCGCTTGTGCGATTTTGCATAACCTGGCAGTTCAACGCCATTTACCTCCAGTTGGTGAAAATGATCTGTATAACATTGACGGAGAAGATATAAATGAAAACGTCGTTCAAAATGGCTGTCGATTTCGCAATTTTATTGTCGACCAACATTTTTCATAAAATAATGTGACAATTTTCTATAAACAAAAAACAGTAAATGTGCATAACATCAAATCTACCCTACTGTGCTAAGGCGGAAAGTTTAATGAAAATGAAATGGAAAGCTAGAGAAATGAAAGACTGAAAATAGGTCTGTGTGGCAGATCCAGGAATTTCAGACAGGGGCGGACGGATCCCAAAATTTTCCTAAAAGTGATGCATTTCTGATGCAAGACAAGTACAAAATTTCCGATAAGAATATTTTCTTGACTACGCGTTTAAGATGTGAAAGTGCAAGTGAATATAACATAAAAATTACAAGTCGCGGTACACGTTTCCATTTTCGAACGAAACTACTGATTCCTTTTTCACCAAAAATTCGTAGTAAGCGCGCTTAGCATTTGAAGCCTGCTGAACTGCCACTGATTCGTTTGTTTTCTGACGGTAGTACTTGGTCTCAGACTCGAGCTTAACTTTTTCTGCCTCCAAAACCTGGCAAGTCAATTCTTCTTTTGAAAACGATGGTTTCCGGCTTTTAGGCAGTGGTTCCTTGGAACAAACGGGTTCAGGCTGGCTCTCAAACACGCCTTAAATTTTCACAAATGCATCAGACTATTAGAATTGTTCTTCTACTTCAGCAGAAATCCGGCGCAGAGCGCCAAAAATTTTAAAAAATTGGGTCAATAGGAGTTGACCCCTCTTAAATCTGTCCTTGATGGACAAAGAATTTTGCAAAACAATTCAAAAAATAGCTTGATATGAATATTGGGCAACTAGTCAATTTTCTCTGTCCGTTCTAGAGTTCCTATCCAAAACATCTCTAAAAGCGTTTATAAGTAATAAAACAATAGATTTCCACGAATTTGCATTACGTTATCTTATTTTCTCAAAACTGGGAGTCGGCCCCCAATAACCTACGTTACGTGCTGTCAAAACCAATAGCAAATCCCTGAAAAATTTAGTTCGTTCAAAACTTATAAGTTCTTACGTGATAAGATAAAAATTTTCATTGGAAAATTGTATACTTCTGTGTCGATTTATTACGTACAACGAACGCTTATTTATAATCACGCTTATGAATGTACTCGTTAAACTGACCTTCGTCATCCATGGAATTAAACGAAGCTACAGAGACAGGTTCGTCTAATGTGTCGATGCCAGTAAGCATTCCCGATAAAATCGGGTTTTCCGAACCATAAATTGCCTCGATTTTTTGCTGTTCAATTGTTAAGGACTCTCCAGCTGGTCCGCCTCCTGTTCTCCTGATTTGAAGAAGGCAGTAAAAATATTGTTAATATTTATTTCGAAGTAAAACTACATGTTATTTTAGTTGACATCTTTTGTCTTTCAAGATAAGCTGTAGATAAATTGTAAAAATTCGAAGTTAACGTGGCGTAAAATTAGCAAAAATCTGCAAAAAATGCGAAGAAGTCAATTCTGGAGGTTTTACGACTTCTGGGGACTACCGGACTCTCGAGGGGGTGTAAACCATCAAATCCCTGACCACACCCACGTGTGCTTGTATCCACATATGTGGGTGCGAGCTTTAAACCACAAAATTCATACCTCGTCAAAATCAGATAGCCTCAGAAATGAATTTTGGTGCTTTGCAATTTTATGATAACATTCCCACAATTTTCTTGGCCAGCTATCCATGTACAGTTTTACATTACAGTATTTTACCTTTACCAACAGTAAATCGAAAAATATACGGTATTCTACTTTTGAGATTTCCGGTGCGCTGAAATAGCCTCGCGCCCCCTCGATGCCATGTTCTGCCAGCACTTTTTGATCTGCTGCGGAGTGCGTTTAATATCCGACTGAGCATTCAAAGTATGGCAAAGCTGTAGCAAAATTATAATATTGACACGTTACCTCATGCCATAATCCGCATGATTAATATACCTCGTTCCAAGCTTCCGTCTTTCGTTTCATTGAGTCTGCATGTAAATCAGTCGAAAAAAGTTTGGATGAGGATTGTTCAACGAGCTCGATAAGTAAAAGCCGCTCTTTTTCAGATAACGGGCGAATTTTATGACGATTTTCTTCGGACATTTTTAATCACGAAAATAACGAAAATCCTTTTCTCGATCACCGTTTTTACGCAAAGCTATGTATATATTTCGCGAATAGAATTAGCAATGCATGGATCATTGTTTGAAATTTCGCATGGCGTCTGTTAATGTAATTTCATCGCCGGTCATAAAAATAATGTGTAAGTATCTGCGTAAATGGCCTATTCCGTTTCTCACGTTCGTTAATTGTATTTTGTTACTATAATGCAATGCGCTAACTTCCTTTGATGTGCAAAACCGCAATGCGCGTCATCCTTTGATCTTCGCCAGAGTCGACTCACAAAGTCAACTCTGCAGAGTCAGAGTCAGAGTAAGAGTTGTGCAACTGAATTTCAGAGTCGACTCTTCTGAGTCAACTTTCAGGTTTAAAAAGTCGACTCTAGGGCAAAAGTCAGCTTTAGCAGAGTCGCCATTGTGCAACTGGCCCCAGCACTCAGCAGCCGTTTTGCAGGGGTTCAACAGTCATTCTGAGGGTTTGACCCCAGAACCCCCCGAAGAACACTTATGCTACTCACTCTCTAACTTTGCTATTATTCTGAAGCATAGCTTCGTGAAGTGCGGACCTCCCATGGCATAATACGTTGAAAACAGCGCCTTGTTTCAACAGAGCAGTCGTACAAGACGGTCTACAATTAATCACGGACATGAATAGCGGCGTATAGCCACCGTTGTTCAACACATTCATGCAATCCCTAGCTTCATCGTATTCGCATAATAGCTAAAAATAAAATATAAGTTCTGTGCATTCATATGATTTTTAAACAAAATTTGAAGCTAAAATTAATCAATTAATTATAATTAAAATCAATCATAATTATATTGCATAATTATTTTTGCGCAAGCGTACCTGAACCATTTGAAAACTGGAATTCGCTGCGTAATGTAACGCATTTTGACCCTTAGCGTCGGCAGTCGATAAAGGAAAATCGCCGGTCGAAACGAGGTACTTGACGAGATCAAATTGATTATTTTCAATAGCAATATGTACAGCATATTGTTGTTCGGGTTGACTTGGCAACCATAAGATCCTGAATGCATTGTAAAAAATAATGCATTGTATGAATAAATAGAATAAAAATAATACCCATTATGCGTGTACCAGGGGAGAAGGGGGAATCCCCCACCCAAACTTGATCGTTCCCCCGTTCCCCCAAAGCCAGAAAATTTGGGACTCACAGACCGATTTATGAAAAAATTGAATTTTTAGCCGTTTTAGGTGTTTTTGGCCGTTTCCAGCGTAAAATTGGAGTTAATTTACCCCCTCCCCCTCTCGCCTAAGCATGGCCGGGGACCCCCACCCAAAATTTTGAGCCGTTACATGTATGTATGATGCCTACCTACTGTATCTCATAAAAATCTTATAGTACTTAGCCGACGTTGCTTAAATAGCAGCATCCTTTTCTTACAGCATGTTAATTGTAAAAATTGTAAACAAAACAATCGCTTTATCTAACGATAGTTGTTGCTGTAATGTCGAGTAAATGAGAATGATTTCAGCGGCCGGATAGTTTTGAAGCCTTTTTTCTATGCGCCTTAACTACTATCGTTTTAACCCAGCCGTTATAACCTTTTACAGCTAATTACCAATGTTCCTTACAACACTGCTTGCAATAATTGTCATGGTCTCTACTTAACTAGCCAACGGTGAAGTAATAAGGGTGTAATTGTATGCACTGTAAATATAATAATATAAATGTATTCTTTTAAAATAAATGAAAAGAACGAAGGAAGATACATGCAGCCGGCAATTTCAATGGATATACTTTGGAGGAAGTCAGTAAAAGTATAGGAAAGTAGTTGCATATGCACTGTGACGGTCGATACAAAGAAATCAGTGAATTGCGTGATAGCTAAAAATCTCGGCATTCGATAATCTTAAGGCTAAAATAAAGTCCTGTTGCACAATTATTCAACGACGTTCCTGAAAACCTTTTCTGTGACCTCCTTAGAGAAAAATTATTAAATAATATTGTGTGGTCTGCATACATGATCTTGGGGGTTTGGGGGGTTTCGCCCCCCCCCAAATTTTCATCCCCCCACAAAAATCCTCACAAAAATTTTTTCACCCCCTACCCAGAATTGACTATATTTTGAGCAAAAATTCTCTAAAAATTTGTAGAAAAGATGCTTTTTAAAGCGTTTTTAGCTATCTATTTGCTCAAAAGTGCCGAATTTTGACGCTTCGCGCCATTAAACTCATGTTTTGACTATATTTTGTTCAATTTATTCAAACTTTTTTGATTTTTTTCGAAATTTTTTCTATGTTTTCATGCTCTAGAAAAATAGAGCATCGTCAGCAACGCTGAAAAATGGTGTTTTTGACGCGTACCTACAATTTTTGGACCCAAAAAAGGCAATTTATAATTCCCTCTCCAGAATTCTAAGGCTGCGCGTGTATGGTACCCTGTGTATTACTTTTTTAGTGTTCCATTTAGCTTGGAGCTCTCGAAAAACGCAACAAGGCCTAATTTTGCGGCAATGTGCACAGAATGCCAACCGGGATGTTCGTGTATCAGATCGATAATTGTCCTAAGATCTCTGATATTATCTGAACGAAGAAAATGCTAAACTTGGGGATTCAATACCCTTTTTCGATTCAAGGAAAATCTAATTGTTTTCAAATTTGCTTTTCAGCTATTTGTTTTAAGAAAAATTACAGTTCGCTTTACTAAATTTTAGGTATCAATTAGGCCTGAATTTTCACCTTGTCTGTGCAATAAAATTAGCAAACAATACAGATACGCGAACACTTGATTTAGTAAGCCCATTCGTACATACCTGTACTGTAACACTTTCTAAACACACAAATATACATATATCGCTGTTAAATATGCGTACATTTCCGACAGAAAGCCTGTTATAAGCCTGCATCTCATTTTCTCATATTTTGCCTGAAACACTTCTACTCAGGGCCGTATTTAGGGGGAGCGGGCGGGGGCGGCCGAAATGTAAGATAATGCACGGATAGATGGAAGAATTGCTTGTATTTGGCATAAAATCTTCAAATTTTCCGCGCTTCGCGCCAGATATAAAGTATTTCCCATAATTCCGGCTCAAGCGCGACCAGAAAACGACACTTTTTATAGCATTTTGAGTGAGACAAATTTTTTCTCTGAAAAGTTTGAATTTTATGACCTTCATGGATAGAGCATATCGAAAAACGTCGAAAAATGCGGTTTCGCGACATATCCCGATTTCTCGACATATAGACCAATTTATATTGGGTCCGCCCGCCCTCTTCCTTGGCCGAATCTTAGATACGGGCCTATTTCTATTCATACATGATCTTGTGAGGGGGTTTCAGTCCCCCAGAAAAATTTCACCTCTCCCCAGAATTCGCGCTTTTCCAAACGTTTCCTTGAATTTCATAAAAATTCGTAGATGGATCTTTTAAAGCGTTTTTAGCTATTTACTAACTCAAAAATTTCAAATTTTTGGCGCTTCGCGCCATACACTCATGTTTTGACTAGATTTTGTTCAATTTGTTCGACTTTTTTTTAAATTTTTTCTCTCGAACTTTTTTGTTTTTATGCCCTAGAAAGATACAGTATCGACAGAAACGTCGAATAACGATGTTTCTGACGCGTATCCACCATTTTCAGGCCAAAAAGCACTATAAAATGTCACAATTCCTCAGAATTCTCTGCTAGGCATGTCTGGTTCTACTACTTTAGCTTACATTAAATTAATGATAAGAGTTAGGCGAGAAGTGCTTGTTTTTACCACTTTTCTCCTAAATATAAGCATAGTTAGAAAACGTAAAATTATTCGTATTACAGAACCAGAAGTAATATAAATGAAGTAATATTGATCGATTAATGCTGACTACTGATTCAGTTAAGTAAACGCTTACGCGCTTACTACTTGATAGTAACTAAGATACTAAACTAGCATCTAAAAACTCAAGAGCAGAGTTGTGTAGATACATACGCAAAGATATTCTTAAGCTATGTAACCTACATTTTCAAAACCTTTTTTATCATTTTTAGCCAATAATAGAATGTAATTCACTCCTCCGACCCACAAATGGCCGAATCCCACCTCAAATATAGAGCCGTTACATAAATACAAGCATATGACGAAGTTCGATTCTGAAGCGTCTAAACCCTGCTCACTCAGGCAGAAATATCAAATTTTCGCTGAGAACTGACTAAAAAATGGCGTAAAATTACCATCAATGCAAGCAACATAGATTCGAAATTTCATAGATGTTCCCGGGCATAGCACCAAAATTCTAGGGGAGGGGTGAGCAAGATTTTTCAAAGGTCAAAAAATGGTCTTAAAAATAATGGTATGGCGGAAAAAACACCATTTTCAACGTTTCTCATCGAGCACTATTTATCGGTATCAAAAAACTGCGAAAAAAACAAAAGATTCCAAAAATTGAATTATTGGGGGGTATTTTGGTTTCTAAGGGGGTTATCCGGCCTTCTGGAGGGGTTGCACACCCCCCACGCCCATGTGTGTTCCCGAGTGTTTTTCAGAAGAGCTGTTTTCAGGTTACATAGTTCAATTAGTCAATAAAAGAGATATTTTACAGTTTGATTTCTTACTCATCAGTTAAAACGAAAATCAGAAACATCATGAAAACAGATATTGTTAAAAGCACACTTGCGCGTACATATCAATAAGACTTCGAATAAGAGTAACCAAAAAGAAAGCTTTTGCATACCAATAAAATGGAAAATGTCGCTGAAAACGACAAGGCCATTAAAATTATGAATAGCTTCTTCCATATTTTCAGATCTAATTACGCTTAAGCGCTCGGCATCCTTCCACTTCATAGTCACGTGATAAGAGACGCGGGCAGGATAGTCGGCTCTGTGAATTAGAAATTGATCGTGTTGTTTGAGACAAATCAACTTTTTCAAAGCAGTTCGAGGTATGATAACGATTTCTCTGTTATCGGTTGGAATCCACCACTGTTCACCCAACAATTTCTCCTTGGCCGATATAAGCAACTGCTGACTGCCGCTGAACCAGTTATTTAACATACGATAAACTAAATTATCTGCGCCATTGCTTTCCACCCCATCCATTTTACTGGCCGTACTGCTAAATATCAAAATATTAATATTAAAATATTATATTTATCTTAAAATATTTCTTTATTTTGAAATATTCACAAAAACATATTTCTTAACAATTTTACGGAGAAAGTATATACTGGATGTGACATAATTCATATTAAGATGCACGGGGTATTATTAGCATTTATATGCATACATAATATAACCTTAATCGTAAATTAGGATCCTTCTTGTTGACTTAGATTCAAGCCACTTATTTTTCGCGCAAAAAAGAAATCCGTTCTAATTAATAAGAAGACACAATTTTAAAATGAAGAAAAACAAGCCTCTGCTAAAGAAAAACCCAAAAGTTTAAGAGAATTGCTTTCTAGTGATAATTTGAGTGAGGAATATTGTTAAAATCCGGACAAAAAAATTTAATTGACCTTCATTAGTAAATTTCTATGAAACTCCTATTCAATATAACAGCATATTAAGCAATACGAAACGAAAAATTCTTAGCATGCAATGGGTAAAATTTAATATGGAGTCAAAATTCGTAATGCAGAAGAAAATTTAACGAAGAATAACCAAATTGAGGCCTAAAACCAGAGTTGCCAAGTGCTCGTGTCAAAACAAACCCCAGTTTTAACCTTGAGCTGCCTAAAAAACCCCCCACCCAATGGTTGAGCATAGGCGCAAAAAGCCTCAATCGCTAAAAAATGCCTCCGACAGCCTCAAAAAACCCCTAAAATGGGGGAAAACACCCCAACGTGGCGACCGTGCCTAAAACCTCCTCCATTCTAAATTACCGCAAGCATAGTCAGAGCAATTACTTTGCCCAAACAGGTCGGACCATAAATTGACGACGCAGCACTTACGGACAGATGGTACCGAAACTGCTATATTTCACGAAGTTGAGCTAAGTATATGTAAACAGCCAAATGTAGTCAATGCGCAAATAAATCAGGAACGAATTATTCGTCCATTCTGAAATAAAAATTCACCTTGAAACAATAAAGGTACAAGTAACCAATGCTGAGAGGAGCCTGCCCACTATTAAAAAAAGACGAGTAACTTCTCAATTTATCTCAAATCAACACTAAGAAGGAAATTTGCGACAAATCTCTACTTTAATTAAAACAAAGCTTATTTTTTCAAACATTCGTCAAATCGAGTTCTACCGAAATACGTGTTGTTTTTAAAATTTTGGTCGGTCACACGACTATTCTAACTCAGTTTTGCATTCCGTTTAGTCTGGTTTTTTAAATTGTAGAAAATGAGTAAGCTTGAAACGATATTTTTTATTTTTTTGAAAAATGACTCATTTCTAGAGTGGCAGTGTAAAGAGTATAAAGAATCTGAGGGTTAAAAAAACACATCTTGGCCTGCATTTTTGTCTGTCAACAACTCCGGTTATGAGTCCCAGCAGAAATGTACTACGATTTAAGCGCTACTTTCGGCTTACCAGCAAACTTTTTCACACTCAATACGGGGTTAGAATTAGGGCATCGAACCGTACATTCTAGTTGATGGTGTTAAAACCGGATTTTGCCTATGATTTCTCTACCAACTTTTCTACTAGTAAGTTGGGACAAATTGAGTAGAATAAAAATAAAGCTCGATATAATGGCTATACGTTGCAGCATACCGCGTTTAAAAAACTTAATATTGAGTTATTTATGGGGGTGTAAAGTTCTGAATCAGGGGTGTAAAATGGGCGAAAAAACACGTTTTTTTTCTCCCTATTTTGATTAGTAAATATCCAAAATATTTTGCGGAACAGAAGTTTTGCACATACAAACGTACTACGATTAAAAGGCTACAAACTGGCCCAAACAAATTTCTTTACACTCAATAGGCGGTTAGGTTCACATTTTGTAGTTTACAATGCGGTGATGATGGAAAAATATATTTTTTTCACTTTTTGTTGGCCACTTTCTCTGTTTAGAAGTCGAGACAAGTCGAATAGGATAAAAATAAAGTACTTTCATAAAGGAACATGTCACAGCGAATTGCTTTTATTTACATCGAATATTGAGCTTTTTCGGGAGGTGTAAAGTTAAAAATTGTGTGTGTTAGACGTGTTTCTGTGTTGTTTTTTCAACCAAATTCGCCAGTTATGTGTCTGGACATGACCTTATGTCTAAAAATGTACCAGGAATCGTAAGTGATACGCTAGTTGGGTGCGTAATCAACAGTGGTGTGGTTTACATCTAATTTTTTATCATCAGGCCACTGTGGAGCACACCTGGGCAAGGGGTTTAACCAGGTTCAACTGGGTACCAGCCGGAGCAGGTTCAGTACCAGCCAGAGGGTCCACCAGTTGCACTCTATGTTTTGCATAAAAACATTTTTCGGCATCTTTCAAGATGAGATGCTACCAACAGTGCAGCCAAAATCGGTTGCTGGGGTCCCAAAAATTGGTTGCTGAGATGATCCAAAAATCAGTTGCTAGGCTTCAAAAATCGGTCGCTCGGGTCTAAAAATCGGTTTCTGGGGTCTAAAAATCAGTTGATGGGGTCTAAAAATCAGTTGATGGGGTCTAAAAATCAGTTGTTGTAGTCTAAAAATCAATTGGTGGGATCCAAAAATCGGTTGATGGGGTCCTAATTCGATTACTGGGCTCCAAAAATCGGTTACTGGGGTCTAAAAATTGGATCTAGTATACAATTTACCCGCCACCGTTCTTTAGCCGATTCAAATAAGTTACAGTGACAAACACTGTAGATTCAAATAAGCTACAGTGACCAACACTATTTTTATTGATACGAGTTTGAACGTGTTTGATAATTTTTGTGTAAAGTTTGGTCACTGTAGCTTATTTGAATCGGCTAAAAAACGGTGGCGGGTAAATTGTATACTAGATCCTAAAAATTGATTTCTGGGGTCCAAAAATCGGTTGCTGGGGTCAACCAATTTTCGAAGCCCACCAACTATTTTTAAACCCCATCAACCGACTTTTAGCCTCCAGCAGCTTTTTGGAGCCCCATCCGATTTTAAACCCCAGCAACCACACGTTGGCGTTGGGGGAGGGGTTTGGGGTATGCAACCTTCAGAAGACCGGATTCCCCCCAGAAAACAAAACAACCTCCCAGAATTCAATTTTTTAATTTTTTTCCGTTTTTTCGCAATTTTTTGATGCAAATGGATAGTTCTCGATGGAAAGCGTTGAATGATGGTGTTTTTCGCCATAACACCATTTTGAAGACTATTTTTGACCTTTGATAAATCTTGCACACCTCAACCCCCTCCTCCCCAGTATTTTCTTGCTGCCCACCTATGCTAGCAACCGATTTTTGGACCCCAGCAATCGATTTTTGGACCCAGCGACCGATCTAGGACTCCAGCAACCCATTTCTGGAGCTATCAACTGATTTAGGACCCCAGCATCCAATTTTCAGACCCCAGCAACCGATTTTTGGAGCCCAGTAACCGATTAAAGACCCCATCAACCGATTTTAAGAGCCCACCAACTGGTTTTTAGACCCCAGCAACCGATTTTCGGACTTCATTGACAGATTTTTTGATCCCATCAACTGCTTTAAGACCTCAGCGACCGATTTTTAGACCGGACCAACAGAATTTTGGAGCCCACCAACTGATTTAGGACCACAGAAATAGATTTTTAGACCATAGCAAGCGATTTTTGGAGCCAAGAACTGATTTCAAGACCCCAGCAACCAATTTTGGACCCCACTAACTGATTTCTTGACCCCAGCAATCGATTTTCAGACCTCAGCAACCGATTTTTGCAGCCCATCAGCTGGTTTTTAGACCCTAGCAACCGATTTTTGGAGCCCACAAATTGATTTTTGGAGCCCACCAATTGATTTTTGGAGCCCACCAACTGATTTTTGGACCCCATTAAATGATTTTTTGATTCCATCAACTGCTTAAAGACCTCAGCGACCGATTTCTAGACCCAACCCATGGAATTTTGGAGCCTACCAACTGATTTAGGACCCCAGCAATCGATTTTTAGACCATAGCAACAGATTTTTGGAGCCAAAAACTGATTTCAAGACCCCAGCAACCAATTTTGGACCCCACTAACTGATTTCTAGACCCCAGCAATCGATTTTCAGACCTCAGCAACCGATTTTTGCAGCCCATCAGCTGGTTTTTGGACCCCAGCAAGCGATTTTTGAAGCCCACCAATTGGTTTTTAGACCCAGCAACCGATTTTTTGAGCCCATTAAATGATTTTTTGATTCCATCAACTGCTTTAAGACCTCAGCAACCGATTTTTAGACCCAACAAATAGAATTTTGGAGCCCACCAACTGATTTTTAGAGCCCACCAACTGATTTAGGACCTCAACAAGCGATTTTTAGACTTCACCAACAGAAATTTTGAGCCCACCAACTGATTTAGGACCCCAGCAGCCGATGTTTAGACCCCAGCAACCGATATTTGGAGCCAAGAACTGATTTTAAGACCCCAGCAACCGATTTTCGAATCCCATTAACTGTGACCTTAGCAATCAATTTTTAGACCTCAGCAACCGATTTTTGGAGTCCTGCAATCGATTTTCATATCCCAGCAACCGATTTTTAAATCCCGGCAACTAAATCGGTTACTGGGCTCTGAAAATTGGTACATTAGTAATGCATAATTCACAGATTATACTTTAGTAAGTAATGCCTTATTTAGAGATAATAATAATTCGTCAGATCACAATAAAACACATGATGTATTTTTGTGATCTGTACACATCGATGTATTAAAAATACATACATGTCAGTAAACCAGTTTTATGTGTAAATAAAAACTAGTCTTTTATACATACATAACTTGTTATTGATGTTTAGGCCGCGCTGAATTTTGACAATTTTTGTAATGCAAAGTTGCGTTTTAAAAATGTAAAATCTCAAAATTTTTCTCGCGCTTCGCGCCGAATTCGGACAATTTTTGTAATGCTAAATCGCGTTTCACAAAGGTTAAATTTCAGAATTTTTCCGGCGCTTTGCGCCAAATCGATTCAATTTTCTTAACTGTTGTTGATGTTTAGACCGTGCCGAATTCGGACAATTCTTGTGATGCGAAATTGCATTTCAGAAAAATAAAATGTCAAAATTTTCCGGCGCTTCGCGCTGAATTGATTTAATCTTATTACTTGTTATTGATGTTAAGGTTGCGTAGAATTTTGACAATTTTCGTAACACAAAATTGTGTTTTAAAAAAGTGAAATCTCGAAATTTTCCGGCGCGTCGGGCCGAATTTGGACAATTTTTGTAATGCTAAATCGCGTTTCACAGAAGTTAAATTTCAAATTTTCCCGGTGCTTTGCGCCAAATCAATTTAATTTTTTTAATTGTTGTTGATGTTTAGGCTGCGCCGAATTTGGACAATTTTTGTGATGCGAAATTGCGTTTCAGAAAGGTAAAATGTTAAAATTTTCCGCCGCTTCGTGCCAAATTGATTGAATCTTATTACTTGTTATTGATGTTTAGGTCGCGCAGAATTTTGACAATTTTATAAAGCTAAATTGCGTTTTAAAAAGGTGAAATTTCAAAATTTTTCGGCGCGTCGCGCCGGATTCGGACAATTTTTGTAATGCTAAATCGCGTTTCACAAAGGTTAAATTTCAAGATTTTTCCGGCGCTTCGCGCCGAATTAATTTAATTTTCCTAATTGCTGCTGATTTGGGCCGCGCCGAATTTGGACAATTTTTGTGATGCGAAATTGCGTTTCAGAAAGGTAAAATGTCAAAATATTCTGCGCTTCGCGCCGAATTGATTCAACCTCATTACTTGTTATTGATGTTTAGGTTGCACTGAATTTTGAAAATTTTAATGCATTTCGAGCAGGATTCATATTTGAAATGAAAACGTGCTATTTTACGACATGAAAATGAGGAACTCTGAAAAGTTTTATTTTTACACAATAAATTGCATAAAAAATAAGCATATTGAAGGCGGTGAATGTCGCTTCAAGATTAAACGTCAATTGTTACTAAAATAGTTTTTAAACATAATTGCTATGCAAATTATCGCTCGCACTATTTTTTACACCATACTAATTTTGACACACCATTTTTAATTGGAAGATTATGTCGCGAGCAATAGTGTGACTTCGCGTGAAATTATAAATGGACTTTAATTGGAAGCAAGACTGCCAACGTTAAAAATTTGATGCATAAATTTCTACACGCAGGAGTTATGAAGCAACCACTTTTCTGACGTAAGCAACCAACCAAAAATTGGGCTCCGGTAACAGCCAAGACTTTAAGGCTTGCCCAGCTATCTCCATAACCATTGCATATCCTTATGCATTGTATATCCTTAAGCACTGTATATGTTATAACATTGGGGCCAGACTCTTGGGCCAACTGGCACTTACGCACTTTAGGTGGTACATAAAAATGTTTCAAAACTTTTCCAAAATTTGATGAAATATGGTCAATTTCCATACGCTGATCACGAGTATGACATTCACTCTGATCACAGAGCTTTAGTTTCCAAAAAATTCAAATTTTTTTATTTTTTATTTTTGGCTTTTTTCCTATTTTTGTAGAAGCTTTTTGTGGTCTAACAGTGACTTAATAACCGTTGGATGCTGCTCCTAAGCTAATATGGGATTGCAGCTTGCTCCGCTCGCTCTGCTCACTGCAACCCCATTAGCTCAGGCTTATTTTTCGTCTGGTACCAACATGAATGCACATATTACAAGCCTTAGTCTAGATATGAATTACCTATAAACAGACTGATTCTCAATCAGAAGTAGGCTTGATACTAATACTTTATTCGAAAAAAACACAAGGGTAAAACAAAAGTCGCAAGGAAAATAAAATAAAATGCGAAATGTCCTGGACACAAAGGCAAATAAATTGCGCTCACGTGTGCCCCATCAAAAATTCCCGAAATCAACCTTTTTCAAATTTCTCTTAAATGTCTCAACATTTGGAGAACTTCGAATATACTGTGGAAGATTGTTCCAAATTCCAGCTGATCTAGTAGCGAAACAATATTTTTACAATCAAGTCGAAATTTTTCTAAGTAGACCTGATTTGCAAATGCATTTCTAGTACGCGAATGACCATAAAACTTATAAAAATCTTCAGAAGGCAAAATATTATTGTGAATAATATTATACGTAACAATTAAATCAAAATAAATTCTACGGAGTTCAAGCCTCTCTGAATTTAAGGCTTTTAACCTTTCATCATAAGAAAATCCCATAAATCCAATTAACCTTTTAGTAAATTTTCGCTGTAGCTAATGGGGTTGCAGCGAGCTGAGCGAGCGAAGTGAGCTGAAATCCCACGTTAGCTAGGCATTGACCAAAAGCAACCAAAATTTAAAAAAATGGAAAATTTTTCAAATTTTTACGAATAAAAAACAAATTAAGATTTAAATAATCGACAAATTAATTGTTTTCATCCAGAATGGATGTCTTATTTGTGATCAGCGCGAAAATTGGCCGTAAGCTAAAACAAATTGGGAAAAATTTAAAAAGTCAAAACTTAAAAAACTTAGAATTTGAATTTTTCGAAAACTAATGGTCTGCGATCAGAATGAATGTCATAATCGTAATCAGCGTTTGAAAATTGACCACATTTCATTAAATTTAAAAAAAAAATTTAGAAAATATATGTAGGTACCACCCACGGTTTTTTTTTTGTACTCGGCAAAGATTTTTCCCGATGTACAAAGACTTTTCGGGACCGTCTTTGTACATGTACAAAGATTTTCGGGAAGACAAAAATTGCAAAAAAGGTCTAAAATTCAAAAAACATCGCGCCGAAATGAGTAATTGTGTGTTCTATATATCTTTATAATGGCAGAATTTGCATTTCAAAAGTAAAAATGTCGAATCTTTCTGGCGCTTCGCGCCGTTTTGAGACGATTCTTAGTGATTTTAGCCCTTAGAGACCCAGAAATTAGCTAAAACACACTACGAAAAGTCGAAAAACTCTGTTTTTACCACACTAAAGTCGCTGCTATACCATATTATAGTGCCCAAAAATTTTGTGTGTACAAAATGTACAAAGATTTTTAGGAAGACAATAACTGTAAAAAGATGTCAAATTCCCACACTTTTCGGCGCTTCGCTCCGGACTGACAAATTATTTGTCCTATATATCTTTAAAATGCGCAGAATTTGCATTTAGAATGGAAAAATGTCAACATTTTTTGGCGCTTCGCGCCGTTTTCAGATAATTTTTAGTAACTTTTGGCGTCAGAAACCCATAAATTAGCTAGAATACACTACCAAAGATCGAAAACCCTGTTTTACCACACTAAAATCGCTACTGTGCTATATTGTAGTACACAAAAATTTGCATGTACAAAATGTACAAAGACTTTTTGGGGACCATCTTTGTACATGTACAAACGGACCTTGTACAAAAAAAAACACTGGTACCACCTAAACTCCATAAGTGCCAACCAACGGGGAAAGGTAAAATCCGGAAATGGAAATGGAAATGGAAAATGGAAAATGGGTAAAAGCCGGAAATGGAAAATGGAAATGGAGAATGGGTAAAAGCCGGAAATGGAAAATGGAAATGGAAAATGGAAAAAATGGGTAAAAGCCGGAAATGGAAAAACGGAAGATGGAAAATTTTCCATTTCCTTTATTTTCAACGGAAAACGGTTCATTTTCAAAATTTTCGGTCGTAGATGTCGAAATTATGTCGTTTTTCACCAAATTTCCATATTTTTGAAGAAATAAAAAAGCGCAACTAAACATGGAAAAATTCAACAAAAATGGAAAAATAAGCTGTTCTAACGGAAAATTGTTCATTCCATCGTCTTTTCACTCAAAATTCTCCTCTTTGAAGAGATTGACCTTCCAGATCCGAAAGAACCGTCATCCACTTCGACTACAATGATTTTGTCGCAGATGGAAAATTGTTGGAAAATGGAAAAATCGGGTAAAACCCGGAAATGGAGAATGGAAAATGGAAAATTTTCCATTTTCTATTTTCAACGGAAAATATTTAATTTTCAAAATTTTCGGTCGTAGATGTCGAAATCATGTCGTTTCTAACCAAATTTCCTATTTTTTGAAGAAATTTCAAAAGCGCAACTAAAAATGGACAAAATTCAACAAAAATGGAAAAATAAAGTGTCTCACAGAAAATTGTTAATTTCTTCATCTTTTCACTCAAAAATTCTCTCTTTTGAAGAGATTGACCTTCCAGATCCGAAAAAAACCGTCATTCACTTCGACTACAACGATTTCGTCGCAGATGGAAAATCGCTGGAAAATGGAAAAATAGGGTAAAACCCGGAAATGGAAAATGGAAAAGTTTTCCATTTCCTTTATTTTTAACGGAAAATGGTTAATTTTCAAAATTTTCGGTCAAAGATGTCGAAATCATGTTGTTTCTCACCAAATTTCCTTATTTTTAAAGAAATTTCAAAAGCGCAAGTAAAAATGGAAAAAATTCAATAAAAATGGAATGAACAATTTTCCGTTTTTTCCATTTTTGTAGACTTTTCCACTTTCAGTTACGCTTTCGAAATTTGTTCAAAAATTGAGAAACTTGGTGAGAAACGACGTGAGTTTGTAATCTACGACCGAAAATTTTGAAAATGAACCATTTCCCGTTGAAAATAAAGGAAATGGAAAATTTTCCATTTTCCATTTTCCATTTCCGGGTTTTACCATATTTTTCCATTTTCCGGCGATTTTCCATCTGCGACGAAATCGTTGTAGTCGAAGTGGATGACGATTTTTTTCGGATCTGGAAGGTCAATCTTTTCAAAACAGGAGAATTTTGAGTGAAAAGACGAAGAAATGAACAATTCTCAGTTTTTCCATTTTTGTAGACTTTTCCATTCTTAGTTACGCTTTCAAAATTTTTTCAAAAATAGATGAATTTGGTAGGAAAGGACATGAGTTTGACATTTAGGACCGAAAATTTTGAAAATGAAGCATTTTCCATTGAAAATAAAGGAAATGGAAAATTTTTCCATTTTCCATTTCCGGCTTTTACCCACTTTTCCATTTTCCATTTTCCATTTCCGGCTTTCACCCATTTACCATTTTCCATTTCCATTTCCGGAATTTACCCACGCCCCCGACCAACCTCCTACGCTACAACACTGTACTATGGGTGGAACCAGGGAGCGGACCCTGGCACCTATGCTATAACACTGTATATGTTATGACATTGATGCCAGGGTCATACCTATAACTACCGCCAAGGCCAAGCCGAGCGTCAGCGCCACCTTTTACATGGTTGGCAATGGCAGGGCCAAGGCCAGCGCCAGCGCCACCTTTTACCCAGTTGGCGAGGGCCAGGGCCAAGGCCATCTTTCACCTACTTGGCCATGGCCAAGGCCAGCGCCAGCGCCATTGCCAGCGCCACGTTTTACCCATGTGCGCCAGGGCCAGCCAGGGTTGGAAAAAACCGAAGTTTTAAAAATTCCGATATTTTGGTTTTTTGGTTTTTTATGGTTTTTTAATGGTTTTTTTATGGTTTTTATGGTTTTTTAATGGTTTAATTTTGGTTTTTATATCTTAGTCGTGAGTATAAGTGTTTAAATGCTTTATTATGATTAAAAACCACTAAATTAAAGAACAGGCATGAGTTGCCTAAACAATTATTCAGGAAAAAATAACAAAAGTGAACAATTTCAAATTTATTCAGTAGAATAAACGGCAACATTAAGAATCATTTTCTTCTTGTTCATTTTCATCGCTAGAAATTTCTAGGGTCGTTCCTTCGAGTTGATTGATATTGCTTTTGAAAAACTGGAAAAAATTTCAATTTTTTATGCTATTTTTGGCCATTTTGGCCCTTTTGGCATTTGGTCCCCCCCAAAAAATAAGTTGGTCCCCCAAAATTGGAGGGTCAGCTACGTGCCTGGATCATCAGTACATTACGATTATAATTACGTCTCTCTTACAAAAAAAAGTTCAACCAAAATGAAAATAAACCATTTCATATTTTCATGCCGTTTATTCCCTAAATGATTAGTCTACTCCATGCTAGAGTAAAGAGTACTATTTGCACATGTTTACAAATGATGAAATATGAATCTTGCGACATTTTTTAACATCGACTTAAAAAAACCAAAAAAACCAAAAACCAGGCCGATTTTCAAACCATAAAGAACCAAAAAAACCAAAAAACCATGCCCAGCCAACCCTGGGGCCAGCGCCACCTTTTGCCCACGACCATACATATGAAACTTACAATAATAGATATGTACTTAAGTTGTTTATGTACAAAAGGTCAGACTACTGGATGGTGTGCCTGCATCTCAGAATACCAAAAACCCCAAGATTTTTAGCACCCCAAAAACCCACTCAGCCAGCCCTGCCCTGGCCTGGCGAGCAGTGTTGCCAACTCTGAAAAGACCAACCAGACATACCAACATTCAAAACCGGACAAAAGCGGACAAGAGCACAGTTAAATTCCAGACAAAACCGGACAAACGATGTATAATCTTGATAAATAACAAAGCGGCTAGAATTTATTCAAATCAACTATTGCACTTAAATATCTACCACATTGAACGCATTTTGCACATTAAACAAGGCTTCATCAGAAAGTTATAACGATTCATTAAGGCACACGATATCATCATCACAAATGCTACGACCGTACATTTTAGTGTTAAACAATTTAAGCATTGGATCAGTAACAGTGAAGGTGCAACAATTCTCGCCCTTCCAACACAGTAAAAAACGAACACGTAATAAAGCATCAGTAGTTTTGACATCTAAGCGATTTCGTAGTTTGGTCTTAAGCAAACTTAATACAGAAATACCCCGTTCAACGCTAGCATTATAAAAGGGAAGACTTAAAGCAGACAATGCAAATGAGGCTTTAAAACTAATGGCTTTAATGTGCTTGGCCGTTTTAACATGATTAAGAAGAGCATCGTGTTTTGGGGGTAGATTAGCAGAACATAATTTACAGTGAGCAGAACCGTTTGAGCCTTCTACTAGCCACGATTTGGAATTTGGTTCCCAAACACCGTTTTTTCCCAGCGATTTGGTTGACATTATAGACCAGACCCAAAATGTTTTCCCACTTTTTCCAACCTTTTTTCCACGTTTTTAGGGGTTTAAAAATGTTTATAATAGACCCCCTGTATTAAAAAATCAGTGTTTTTTAAGTAGAACATCCTGTGTGCTCATGTAATAGCGGTGTTTGATGTATTTTTTGTATAAAAATTTGGCTAAACTTTACTTCATGGTGTGAACGGAAAATTTGCAGATGTATGTATAAAGGAACGATATTGGTTGAAATGAGGAGGACATACAAAAAGAAAATGCGGAAAAGAAATTTCATGGAAAACGGACTAATATTGGTGAAGATAGAGTTATGGTACTTTAATTTGTCCTAAATGCACCCAGATGGCAGGCAATGTAAGCGAGAATATAAATGTGGATCTGGAGTGTTTCAAAAACTAGGGCATTAGGAAAAGTCTGTGGCGTTGTGAGCAAAAAGGATTGAACAAGTTACTCCGGATATAGTTTCATTAAAGTGGGTATTTTACTGTTTACCAAAATGTTCCGAATTTGGGCTAAAAACATATTTATCTGACATTTTCAAGGTCGCTGATCACGAAGAAATAACCTTTATTGCGCAAAAAAAATTTTGTTTGAAAATTTTTAAATTTGAAAAAACAATTTTTTTGCATATTTTTTCTGTCATTTCACTCGATAAGATATGTGAAAATTCAAGCTTCTGCCTAAATGACGGTTAGGCTTAGGCTTTGGGCTGCTTAGGTCGAGGTCACTCCCGTTTAGATCGAGGTAAAGATGCTTAGGTCAATGTATAGATGCTTAGGTCGATGTATAGATGCTTAGGTCGATGTATCGATGCTTAGGTAAATGTACAAATGCTTAGGTAGATGTATAAATGCTTAGGTCGATGTATAGATGCTTATATCGACGTAAATTGGGTATCTACATGTGATTCTGCATTTAGCTGTTTGAAGCTTCAAATACTTAGGTCGAGTAGATGCTTGCGTAGGTGGAGAAGAGGCTAATTAACGAAATTCATAGCTTTTGTAATATTGATTATTAGGGATGCAACGGGTCCAGATTTTTTAAAATATTGGGTCCAGGTCCGGGTCTCAAATTTTTCAGATAACGGGTACCGGGTCCGGGTCCGGGTCTGAAAAAATAACAGGTTCGGGTCCGGTTCCGGTCCACGAGAATTTGTGAATTATGTCTTATATGAACAAAATGGTCCTCTTATTCATATACAGCTAATTTTTTAATGCACTCAGATTGCGTGATTCCTTCTTATTTTCAGAATGTCAGTCAACAAGAAGTTAAAGTTCCTGAATAAGTGATTTGAATAATTATTTATACATCTAAAGGTGATATATGTCTATAATTTTTTTAGCAAAAACAGTGGGGCAGAAACGATCCAGATTTGAGACGTATTGATAAAAAATTGCTCGAATTATTGCGGATAGACGTCTAGAAGCATGATTTACTGCTTGATTTCCTATATTTATAGCATTTGATGCGAAACATCGAAATTTTTAATTGAAAATAGAAGAAAACTGTGCAAAAAAATAGCTGTTACTGCTGTTAAAATTGTTTTGAAACCTACATGAACAGGAAATGGCTTCCAGGCAGTGTTTTTTTGTACAAGGTCCTTTTGTACATGTGTATACAAAGATGGTCTCTAAAAATCTTTGTACATTTTGTGCACACAAATTTTTGAGTACTATGATATAGTATGGTAGCTACTTTAATGCGGTAAAAACAGAGTTGTTGACCTTTGGTAGAGTATTTTAGCTATGTAATTCCTGGTTTTATGAGGGCAAAACTCATTAAGATCGTCTTAAAACGGCGCGAAGCACCGAAAAATTTGACATTTTTCCTTTCGAAATGCGATTTCTGCTATTATAAAGATATATAGGATACACAATTATACACAATTACTCATTTCGGCGTGAAGCGCCGAAAATGTTTGCGAATTTTAGACCTTTTTTGCAGTTTTTAGTATTCCAAAAATCTTTGTACATGTACAAAGACGGTTCCGAAAAGTGTTTGTACATCGGTAAAAATGTTTGCTGAATAAAAAAACCGTAGTCCTCCAGGTCGCCAAGAAAGTAAATAAATGTCATCCGGCGCTGCGCCAGAAAATTTTGAGAAATTATGGTCACTGACGGATAGAAATCATTGCAAATTGCATAAAATTCTTTATCTCGCCTAATATTTTTGGCCCCCCGCCAACCTCAAATCCGCCCCTGCAAACAGAAAAAAATTTGAACAAATTCAAATACACCTTGATCCTGATTCATTGCCTCTTAAACTAATACAAGTAGATGAATCTGATTGTTTTTGAAATACTATCTGGTATTAATGTGACGATTTAGAAGTTGAAAATAAAGTTTTTAGTCGCCATTCAAGTCTTTGATCATTCGCATCTTTCTGAATTTTTTTAATACCCGTCACCCGTTATTTTTCAAGCAAAATTTTCGGTTCCGGGTCCGGGTCCGGTCTAAAAATTTTCAATAACGGGTCCGGGTCCGGGTCCAAAAAGAACCGGTTAATAACGGGTCCGGATCCGGGTCCGGGTACCTATTGCATCCCTATTGATTATAGACGGATGAATATTTTTTTCCGCGCTTTCTTTCAACGTGTTCTAAGTACTGAGCGAAAAAATCCGCTCTTCTGAAGCTTATTTCATAGTATCCTGAAAGTACCATATTCTTAACTTACTCCGAAATCTTTAACTGGATGTAAACAATGATAAAAATAGTAGAATTACAAAAAAATTTCTTAAAAACTTTGCGCAAAACATTACAAAAAATTTTCTTTAATCTTGCTGTACGCGCAGTATAACTTAATTTTTTGTAATCTGCAACCGTTAAAATGGCAGAAAAATGTTTTTAATGAAAATTGGAAACTTCTGAAAAACTGCGAAAATTCCTTAAAGTGGCTCAAAATGGTGAATGTCCAAGGATGATGTTTGAAGTACCGTAACTCTGTGAATTTTGTATGGATTTGGTTTATTTCTTTTTTCCGCGTCTTTTAGTGACATAAAGTATCGTTTTTGCGCAATTGTATGGCAGTTCTGCCGAAATGGCGCAAAATCAATTCACACCATATTCTTCAAAAACTCCAAAAATTTTGCGCTCTACTAGAAATATCACGATCAGTATAGGTACCTTATTTCTGTTGCAATTTGAATTTCCTTCCTTCAGTAAAGCATTTTAGCCAAACGCATTTTTGCATTTTGAAACCGGACAAAAGCGGACCAACAGCTTAAAAACCGGACATCGAAAACCGGACATGACTATCGACCGGACAAAACCGGACATCAAGCCTGAAAAGCGGACATAAATGTCCGGTTTCCGGCCAAGTTGGCAACCCTGCTGGCGAGTGGAGTGGCGGCGTGGCGCAACCCAGTGTTGCCAGGTCCCAAAATTGAGATTCTCCTGCACAGAGGTAAAATTGGGGAAAAATTCTCCTGCACTTCTCCTGAAAATATTTTGATTCTCCTGAAAATTCTCCTGGCTCATATTTTGCAGGAAAGGTTGTACAGCAGATCTACAATTGTATGTACACATGCATATCAAGCATGCTCAGGCCAATTTACCTTGGTTCACCCAACTATTTTATTCTGATCTCTTGCCTATTAATCCTAAGGACACTCAAGGCTAAATAATGAACATTAATTCTCTCACAAAAAGCTCATGGAGCATATCTGCATTATACAGGCAGATGCAAAAATAATGGAAGACTAATGCTGCACCACAAAGTATAACATTTTATTCAACATCAACAGCTGACAAACATTCAATAACAGATTCCTGATCTTCATCAGGAGCTACATTTTTGGTCATGTAAATAGAATCCGTAAAGCGCAACAACATCTGTTTTGATGGCTTAAAGCTAGAAAGAGATATATTCCATAAGATAAAGGCATAACGAACAGTGATCACAGCATCAACTGAATGGCACTAATAAGCGATTTCTTAACTAAATTTGCTCCGTTTTCGTGCTGTGGTTTCAATTTCACCGCTGGATTCGCCTGAGCTAACATTTACAATGGCAGTTTCTTTCGACATAGGAAATTTAAATTATAACATGTATCTACACTAATATATTATACAAAGGCACTAATCGGCTATCCTGAACAGAGAACAGATAATTTTACATATACTGCTCAAGGGCCTAAGCTAAAGAGGTCGCATTGTTTACAATACACATTATTCGAAAAAACAGTTTCTGTGCTTAAAACAGTGACCGCCAATTTTCAGTTGCACTTACATCATCAAAAATTTCTGAAAAGAGCCCTGTTTGCAATGTCTTTTGAAAAAATAAATAATACTTTATTACTAATTGTATGTACTTCAGTAGCAAGCAAATCCTTACGTTTTGAAATATATCAAAAAAATGTTTATAGGCGCTTTGCAAACGTCTATGAAACTGATAAAAACAATTAGACGGTGTGTAAAGCTATGTATTTCTGCACTTCGTGATATTAAGTGAATAAATAAATGAATGAATGAATGATTTACTACGGAAGCACGAAACTTATTTGGATATAGTTATAACTTAACACTTAGGTCTTAACTATGAACGAAATAAATTCTTAATGTGAAAGATCTAAGTATAAAATTATATACAACTAACTAACTACAGTAAGTACAGTAAGAAGGTTAATGTATGATAATCATTATAACTTGCTGTTTAAGTTTTGAAAATTCTCCTGAATTCTCCTAGATTTTCAGGATTCCACTGAATTCTCCTGACATTTTAAAATTCTCCTGCATTCTCCTGCATGTTTACAACTTCTCCTGAAATTTCTCCTGAAAAGCCCATTCTCCTGCTCCTGCTCCTGAAAATTTTAGATTCTCCTGAATTCGGGAGCTCCTGCACTTGGGCAACCCTGGCGCAACCTCGACTTGCTGACAAACATACAGTAAGATATACGCGAACTTGTAATAGATGAAATTCCTGACTTGTTTGAGTAATATATATTACTATATAAGAAAATAGGTAAGGGGAATTTTTTGATCGTGTCGATTTTCTTTAAACTTTCCCAACGCATATAAAACCCCCAAAAAAAATGAGAAATCCGTCGGAAAATTTGGGGGTCCATATTACTGTAGGTATGGTTCAGCATGTGCGAACTATATTTTGGGCTCTAGCTCCTCGGGTATTGATTGTAGAATTTTATGGCTAGAGAACTTTTTGTTTGCCATTGCCTCTTCTATCCAATGACATAAGTCGCGTTGAAACTGAGTGTAAACCCATAGAGTTACGGGCTAATAATTGTTAACCAACTTTAGCATGGGGTCAACTTTGAGGACCTTTTTCTAAAGATTGTCTCGTTCGTTAAGGAATTTTTTCTTTGAATATTGTTGCCGCGGGCCCCGGCTACCCAACGCGCCTAGCCGTATATGTGAGAAAAGTCGAAAACCTGAAATAAATGGGCGTAAAGTTGGAGCTAAAAATGGGCTTTAAATCATTCAATAGTGGGCTATCATTAAGCGTTGTAATGTTGAAAATAAATACATTGGGGGTAATCGGCGACGCCTAATCCGAATTTCTTATCAAAAATATACCTTGGTGTACTGTAGCCTATGTTATAGCACGTTTTTTGTCCAAAAGCAACTTTGATCGCCTCTAACTCCAAAAAGTTCTACACGAGTAGGGGTACTGTAATGAGCAAAAATGACAACTCAAAAAGCTCTATTGATTGACATATTAAGTGTTGCTCTAGGGCCAATATTGGCAAAAATCCAGGGTGCCCCCTATTTCTAGTGCTTAAGCATTACAAAAAAGTAAGTGGATTATATTTCCGGTTCTGGCGCCCGGGGCATTGGGGGTAGAAGCTCGGTAGTCCTAAACTTATCGTGAATTATTGTCTCCTCTATCCGATGGTATGTTTCGCAATACCATTGAGTGTAAACTCATAGAGTTATATGGGTGTAAAGTTTGGCCTAAACATTTAATTTACACAAATTAATCCTATGCTAAGAATAATTGTTATCGTTTTAAAAACAATGTGCTTGGGGGTAATTGAGGGCAAAAAATTTGAATCCGGAGTCAAAAAATACCTTAGGATACTGTAGCCCAAGATATAGCACGTTCGTGGTACAAAAGTCACTTTAATCGCTTCTAGCTTTACAAAGCTTTACATTAGAAGGGTACTGTAACAGGAAAAAATGTAAAACTCAAAAAGCTCTATCGATCGATATATGATGTGCCGCTCTAGGTTTAAAATTGGTTGAAATCCAGGGTACCCCCATTTTTAGCGGTTAAGAATAAGGGAGAATCAAATATTGATTGATGCTGCGTTGCCCATCTGTGATTGGTCCACGTGTCCCAATAAAGTAAAGTCAGCCATATTGCGATTTCTTCTCTATTCTGGCTATTCATTCTCATTAATATTTATTTTCCTGGCATGGTGAGGGTCTGGCTACGTTTTTTTTCAGTTTTCCTTGGTAGCTTCCATGAAAAGCAGGGCGCAGCCCAGCTTTTCATCAAAGCTAAGCCAAGGTAGTTCTTTTTATTGCATCTTTGCGCCGAAATTATTTCGAGTTTTAACTTAGCTAATAAGCTTTAAAAGGCTTCGTTTTTTCAGTTTTTTTTGCAGTGTCTGATTTCAATGCGCTTTTGCATTTATTGTGGATAGCTTTGTGGGAAAAAGGCTGTGGCTGTGCGCAGCCCGGCTTTTTGCTGATTACGTCTTTTTCAAACGTTTTTTAATTATTAAGGGCCCAATATTTAATGATGAAGCATGATATGCCTCCTACATTTTGGAATTATTCCAGCTTAATGCGACGGGATGCAAACATAGGTGGGCAGCACGAAAATTCTGAGGGGGGGGGGTTAAAAAATTTTCAAAGGTCAAAAATGGTCTAAAAAGTGGTTGTATGGCAAAAAACACCATTTTTCGACGTTTTTCATCAAGCACTATCCAATGGCATCAAAAACTCGCTAGAAATGCAAGGTATTCCAACTTCTGGGGAGGGTGTGCATACCCCCAAACAGGGGTGGATTTAAGAGGGAGCGGGGTTGGCGGCCGCCCCCCCCCATTGGCCCAAAACAGTGCGCAAAATTAAGCATTTTTGAGCGATTTTTGGGTTAAAACGGCTAATTTTTCCGCCCAAGTCAGGGTTCCGCACCCCCCCCCTTAGGAGTACCGCCCCCTTAGGGAAATCCTAGATCCGCCACTGCCCCCAAACTCCCCATGCCCACGTGTGGATGCAAAGCGCAAAGTCTAGGACTTTCCAGGTAAGGGTTCAGCATAATCTGACACGCCCGTACGCATGATCTTGACAAGAGGGTTGGGGGGCAGACCGAACCTGAAATCGTTAGAAACATGGAGAATCCATCCAGATTCTCACAAAAACCTAATTTTTTCAACGTTTTCCAAAAACGGGCAAAAATTTTATTTTTGTCCAAGAATTGGTGGGGGGGTCAAAAATTTACTGGCTTTGCCTGGGATGGGAGACGTCTAATTTTGGGAAGCATTGGCTGTTTGAACATAAGTTTTTTCAACTAGGGAGCTATCTAGGTACTTTAAAAACTTTGTGAAAAGCGTTCGAGGGCAGGATTTTCATTTGTAAGCTCGATTATGTACTGCATTAGCGAACAAAGGCTTATCTTGACAAGGGTTAGGGGCAGACCCAACCTGACATGGCTAAAATTTTGGGTGATTAATCCAGATTCTCAAAAAACCTAACTTTAACGTTTTCCCGAAACGGCCACGGAAGTTTTATTTTTTCCAGGAATCAGTGGGGGTGTTAAATACTTAAGAGCTTTAAGTAAGTTCAGTAGGGGCGGAATCGGAAGTAGGATTCATGGAAAGCAGGGCGAAGCATGGCTTTTCATCAATTTGATCACGAATTCCCAATTTTTGGTTATTTGCCACTAATGGCAATAAATTTTGCGAACTTCTGAAAGTTTCCAAAAGCAAATTTTTCACTTATACATATTAATCATATCGCTTGAACTAAGTTCAGGGAGCGAAGGAAGTTTTTGAATGGTAACTGGCAAAGTTTAAATTAACGATTTTTGGTTAATTGCCATTAAGGACAATTAATGAAGTTTGACAAACTTGTGAAAATTTCCAAAAGAGAATTTTCGAGTTATAATACATACTGAGCATAGTGCTTGAATTTAGTTTAGGTAGGGAAGAAAGTTTTTGAAAAGTATATATATATATGTAGCTGGCGAAGTTTAAATTTACAATTTTTGCTCCATTGCCATTAAGGACAAATAATTAACTTTGACAAACATCTGAAAGTTTCCAAAAGCGAATTTTATAGTTATTAAAGGGTTATACATAGTAAGTAAGTACAGTGCAAGCACTTAGTTTAGTCAGGGGCGGAAGTTTTTCAGAGGTACTTGACAAATAGTAAGAAGTCATTAATACGAGAAAGGAGCAAAAAGAAATTATAAACAGAAAAAGGAAAAATATAAATAAATAAATAAATAAAAAAACATGCCAATATTTAAAAAAAGAGAAGAAAGAAAGACAGATTTAGAGGTGCATCATGCTATTAGTAAGAAAGAAACAAGAAGGACGCGTGCAATAGCACAAGTGTACCTAAAAATAATTATATTATGAGAGATTACACGTTTTATGATGCGCAAAAATCTAAATGAAACAGAAAAAGTGGGCAGGATTATAAAACGAAAACTTACATGAAAAAGGTAAGAAAAAGGTAAAAAAGAAACGTAGAAGAGGAAAAAAGAAAAAATCGAAAAAGGTCATCAGAGAGGAACTAATGCTTTGAAAGTTTAACGTTACAATTTTTGTTTATTTGTCATTAATGACAAATAAAGAAGTTTTGCGATCTTGCCGTTATTTGCCATTATTGGCGAATAATTCAGTTTGACGTTCTTCTGAAAGGTTCCCAAACGTAACTTTTCGTCATTAAAAGATTATTTATAGTTAGTGGAGTGTTTTGAATAAATTATGGTGGGTAGGGAAAGTTTTTAAAGCTATGTGGCGAAGTTTAAACTTACGATTTTTGGGAATAAGCCATTGAAAGTCAATAATTATGTTTGGCGATCTTCTGAAAGTGTCCGAAACCTAATTTTTTTGTCAATAAAGGATTATTTATAGTTAGTGGAGTGTTTCGAATAAATTTTGGGGGTTGGGAAGGTTTTCAAAGCTAAGTGGCAAAGTTTAAATTTACGACTTTTGGGAATCAGCCATTAAAGGCGAGTAATCATGTTTGGCGATCTTCTGAAAGTGTCCGAAACCTAATTTTTTGTCATTAATAGATTATTTACAGTTAGTGGAGTGTTTTGAATAAATTTCGGGGGTAGGGAAGGTTCTTAAAGCTACGTGGCAAGGTTTAAATTAACGATTTTTGGTTATTTGTCATTAAGCGCAAATAATTAACTTTGCCAAACTTCTGAAAGTCTCCAAAAGTTGATTATATTTTCGATTCTAGCACCTGAGGCATTAAGGGTAGAAGTTTGGTTTTTATTAAACTTATTGTTAGCCATTGTCTCCTCTATCCAATGGTACATGACGCGTCATTGGCAAGTGTAAACCTATAGACCCATGAGGGTGTAAAGTTTGACTTAAAAGAGTAGTTTACACCAATCAATCATATGCTTGAAATAAATGATGTAACCAATTAGAAAAGGAGGCGAAGCTGCTGGACTCAGCTAGAAAGTGCGGCCGCAGGCCGCACTTTCCTATCAACGTATATCATTTTGTCAATTTTTTTAAATTTTTATGCTTTAACCTCAAGAGAATTAAGGCGTGGGGTCACAGGGTGACCCCATCATATGGCGCAAAGCGCACAACCCAGCACATATGTAGGCTAAAATTGGTATAACAGCGTGTTTTCTCATTTTTGTTGATTCTTCTAATTTTTCTTAATTTAAATATTAAGAGAATAACGGCATGGGGTCACAAAGTGACCCCATCGTTGGGCGCGAAGCGCGCAACCCAGCGCGTACGCGCTGGCATATATATATAATGTGTAAGCTTATTGTCAATTTACAGTCCTTATTCAATAAATTCAAGCAATTGTCTGTCCATTTTTATCATTGATTTATATTATTATCGGCAAAAATCCTATGTGTAATGTTTGGATTACTTCCTACAAATAAATGAGTCTGGTACAAGACAATTATTATTGCCGATCTCAGAGTCAAAAACTGCGCTTGCTTCACATTTGTACATATGTATCCTTCCTTAAGATGTAAGTGTTAGAGTTTGTCTTTTTGTCTTTTTACAAGTCGAGTTATACCTTTCTATACAGAAGTCGACTCAAACCAAACCTTGAATTACGACGACTCAACAAGAAGGTGACATTTCAGTTAAATGACGGGTAATGGATTTGATTGCAGACCGAGCTTTTAGGCTGTTTAATTAGCTTGTGCCTTCTATTTTAATCATTTTCATCTCTTGTAAACTATGTAACCGTATTCATGCGTTGAATCGATTCAATTTACAGCAAGCTGTTCAGTTTATATCGATAAAAATCCTAAAATTAAGATAAACGCGAGGTTATTTGAACATTACATCGTTCCGAAATGGGTGGCACAGTTAGGATTGCCAATTTGGGGTTTTTCCTCATTTTGAGGTTTTTTTAGGCCATCGGATACATTTGCTTAACCATTGGTTGGGGGTTTTTTAGGCAGTTTGAGGTAAAAGTTGGGGATTTTTGACAAGAGCACTTGGCAACCCTGGGCACAGGCTCGCTGGATGAAGTTTCTGGTAACTCCCAAATTTTTATGCGGTAGTGTTGCACTGAAAAAATTATTAGTCATATGAATTCATGTAAATTATAAAACATTGACTAAGTTGCTAAAAATCACACTTGGATGTTTCTATTACAGTCTGTCTCATACAAGTTTGACAATAAATTTAAAAAACTGGCCGAGAATAAGCCGACAGATTGCGATCATAGCCTTGATTTGATATACAATTATGATAATCCGTCAGCTAAAGTTTGGAATTCTTAAAATTTATGTTCTAACTTATGTGAAACAGACTATAATAAAATTGGGCTCTTCGTAAGCACACCTGGGCGTGGGGGGTTTGGGGGTATGCACCCCACCAGAAACCAAAATACTCCCCCAGAAATCAAAATACCCCCCCCCAGAATTAAATTTTTGAAATTTTTTTCGTTTTTTTCGCAATTTTTTTGATGCCAATGGATAGTGCTTGATGAGAAACGTCGAAAAATGGTGTTTTTATCGCCATACCACCATTTTTAAGAGCATTTTTTGACCTTCAAAAAATCTTGCACCCCCTTCCCAGAATTTTCTTGCTGCCCACGTATATTCGTAAGTCCTCTTCACTTGACAAAAAAGATAAGTATATCTAATATAGCTTTGCGCCTATTTTTGCTGCAATCTTTGGCTTGCAATAGGTAATGTACATACAGTCTGCGTTCGTTGTTTATTTTTCTTTAAGCTTATAGGTGCGTGGTAGTAGCCTTTTCCTATTAGATTGGATACTCAAAGGCAAGTAGGTATCTACATACCTAACCTTATTATATAAGTGAAGTTATCAATAAGTTTTCTTACGAACGAGTTTTGCAAACGATAGCTCTCAGTATTCGCTATTTTATAAAGTTCGTATCCAACTGGTTTTGTTTTTTTGCCACCTTTTTTGATTCGTTTACTCAGCCAAATGCATGTACATATGCATTCATGTATTTTGATATTCGATAAATAACCTAGACAAATTTGCTGGGCCTGTACCTTCGTATGTACATATTTTGCGAGGTCTGCAAGGTTTATACATGAAACTGTTTTCGTAAAACAAACGCGACGTCAGTTAATCAATCTTAAGCACACATGGGTGTGAGAGGGAGGTTGGACTTTCCAGAATCTGACAGACCCCCCGAAAATTGATAGACTCCCAGAACTGAATTTTTGGTGCTATTTTTGTTGAGTTTGCCCCATCGAACCCTCCAGAATATATGTTGACCTTGCATGTTCTTAGATAATTAGCCAAGTACTAGCTTTTTGAAACCTTGTTTGTTCGACTCAATTATTTAGATGCATAGTTTGCCCTAAACAGCAACTCGGCTTTTCGTGAAAATTTTAAAGCTAAACTCCAACTTATCTAAAATAGACTATAACGAAGCCATATGTATCTAGAATTTTTTGCTATTTAGCTGTTTTTACTGAGCTTCGTGAACTTAATAGCGCAATAACAAGGAAGAATAAGGGAAGAAACGATAAACCGGTGAAATCCAAAATATCTAGGACTTACTACTTACTATATGGTTATATCGTTCTCCAATAAAACGAATGTCGAAATCAATCGATAGTGGAACAATGAATGTTATTCAATCTGTGGCGAGTGACTCGTTTAATAACTTTGAGAAAATTTTCAAGTTAAGTAAAATCGAACCTAAGTTCAATGACGGATTCAGGTGATTTAGATTATGCGAAATTAAGTTAAGAAGATTTTTCAATAAGAAAAACCTTTACAACTAGGCTTATGCTTCAAAGAAAATAATTACTCTTAAAATAGCCTTTTATGTACATAGATAAAAATTGAAATAAAGATGTATTTGCCTTAAAAATAATTTATTCATGATTATATTCTCTAAATAATTTAGTTATTTTAGCTTTTCATAGCGTTCTATTGTTTTAATCTTTCGTCAAAAGTTGTAAAATAGGCAAAATCATTTGCAAAACATTAATTCGTGAGAAGACCAATAAATAAGAAATAAGGAATCGGTAAAAAAGACCCAGTCTCGATTAAGCAGAAAAACCAAACTGATTAGCAAAATATAATTTGTTAAAACGTCACATAAGGTTTTATAATCAATGATTTCTTATCGTAAATTTTAATATAACACATAGGTATTTGTAGAAGCTGCGTTGCAGTCAGCTTGTTGCCATCTCATTTAAATGGAGCTCCACTGAAATAACAAACTAACCTGATTTCAGTCGCATTTATTATGTATGCGTAGATTAGTTCAACTGGCTTAGTCTGGGTAAACACAGCCGAGTCTTAATGGCTGTTAGCATTTTCAAAAAATAGAAAAGCACGTAACTCTGACGAAATGTGATAAGAAGTTTGCATTTATGGCTTAATGTTACTGTTATTTGGTGCTCTGCAGTGCAATGCTAGCAAAGCTCAAACCAAGCATGCATCTTTGGGACGTAAGCATTTCCAATTCTTACCGTAAATTAAGAAGCAGACGAGATTTTGTAAGCTTCGGATGCTTTAGCCCAACTTGACGATCGAATTTTTAGACTCAGGTCTTAATTAAGGCTAATTGGAGAGGACCAACATAATTTTTAACACTCGTTTTTTCCCAAATGATTCAAATACGTTTCTAAGCCGGTCATTTTCGATTTCATCATTTAGTCAACATTCATAACTTTTAGTGCTTGCATTCGCGTAATTCGTCGTTATAATTTTTGGTTGGTTAAATGGACGCACCTCAACATTCATTCAGTCATTGCTTGAGCAAGAGATGAGCTCTCATGACAAGGAATTCAGCTACGTGATTTCATCATTCATTTTATCTTTGCTTATAAGGTTTGCGGTGATGAAAGATATACGAAGGCACGCTAATTCCGTTTCGAGTAAGCATTTTTGCATAATCTTGTGTTACTGTAGCAAATTTTTTGAAAATTAGATGGCGATTTACTTTTAGTGTTGATTCTTTTCTATGATATGCGTGTGATTAGCGAGATCACGCTTATTAAAAATTTTAATTATTTCATTTAAAAAATTTTTAATAACCTTCATCAACTTCATTTCGATTATAAAAAACTTTTCATTTCATTATAAAATCTGTAAACCTAAAATAGGACGCATAACATTGAACGAATAAAGCGTATCTCCGTTTTTTCAAAAGTAATATTGACGCTTCATCGGCTTGATCGATTATTAACTTTATCTTTTTAGAGTTTTGGTTAATAGTGGAACTCGCTTGATTCACAACCTTAGAAAAAATTCATTTGTTCTTTTAATTAGATTTATTTTCATCGTTTCTTCATATCGCTTCCATAGAGTCCCCGAAATAATTTATGTAGGTTTGGCCTTTATTATGAATTATGGCTCGGAAATCTGCGAGAATGCTCTGTTTTTGTTATAGTTTTGCACGAGGCGTGTGCTGATGGTACTTCGGAAGCATTCCACGAAGCCGCGGATGTTCAGGGATGCGCAGGATACTGGAAAGTTAGGTTTGATTTATTTTGGTACCTACTGTTTTCGTATGCTCTGTTCCATATTCATGAGTATTATGAATTTAATTCTGTATACGATTTTACAGTCGGAGAGAAATCGGCCTGTCTGCCAGTACGTAACTATAGCCCTTTAACCCCATCAAGATCGCAGCAGCTCTCAAAAAATGGGAGAGTCCCAAAATTCCATCCTGCCTCTACTTCTTCGTTTTCTTTGTATTTATTGTGAATAGTGCTTGGCGATGGATGACAAAAACATCCAAATCACAAATACTGGCCTTTTTGACTTTTTCTTGGTGCAATAATTTTGGCTTAACTAAATGAGTTATTCACATATAATCGAGCTTGAATAAAACACGCAGAGGCGTAGCCAGGATTTTGGTTCGGGGGGGGCATGAACAAAAATTTTTTAAGACTACTTTTGCATTGAATGCCAATAACGTTATGTATAGTAAAACTGAATTTTTCGACCTTCAGTAGTGTAGCCTAGCAAATTTATGGGTTTCTGACCACACCTGGGCGTGAGGGGTTTGGGGGTATGCACCCCAGAATCAAAATACCCCCCAGAAATCAAAATACCCCCCAGAATTCAATTTTTGAAAATTTTTTTCGTTTTTTTTGCAATTTTTTGATGCCAATGGATAGTGCTTGATGAGAAACGTCGAAAAATGGTGTTTTTATTGCCATACCACCATTTTTAAGGCCATTTTTTGACCTTTCAAAAAATCTTGCACCCCCCCAGAATTTTATTGCTGCCCACGTATGTTTCTGACTATCAAAAATACAAAAAGTGTAAAACGGCGCGAAGCGCTGAAAATTTTTGGAATTTCTACCGTTTTCATGTAGAATTTACGGCCTTTCTATTGACAAACAGTTCAAAATTCATAAATGGCGCAAAGTGCCACGAAATTTAGTCATTTTTTACCACCCTTAGCATTTTGTAGCTCTGTGGATACTAATAGTCAGACAGAGCAGAAAATTATCAAATTGACAGGCAAGCTTCTAACAAGAAAACTGCGAATTACTAACTTTGCCTGAAGATATTTGGAGTGATTCAGGCTTTTAAACGCAATGCTGGAGCTTTACAAAAAGAAAGAAAAGTAACTAGCGGCGCTATGCGCCGGAAAATTTTGACGTTTTTGCACTTTTAAACTCAATTTATACCGCTTAAATCATACAAAACAGACAAATTAATGCCGGCGCGAAACGCCGGAAATTTTTAGAAATTCCTAACCCTTTTACCTGGCTTGTTCACTCTAAAATCTCGTTGCACATGTACAACGAGATTTTACGGCTGCGGGGGTCTGGGGCGGCGCGCTTAAGCGTTCCCAGCGGAGTCCGGGTGAGAGTCTCGGAAAATTTTGTAAAGAAAGCATTTTAATGATAAATAGTAACGTTAAAATTTTCGCAAAATCGGCCAAATCTCGGTTCTGAAGCAAGCCCAAAAACACTTAAAATTGATGAACCCTACATTGCACAAAACTTCTGAGCTGAAATGCGTTTTCCGACCTCTGCTAATTACATAGCGCAGCAACGGGTCGCTGCCAATGAGATATAGAAAGATGTATCGATGAAAATTTTGTTCTTACCGTTTTCAGGCCCATTTGTGGCCTTCTTATTAACAAAATGCAGTTCAGAGAACAAGAAATGCGCAAAAACACAAGGAAATTTGGCCATTCCTTTTATTTGAAATAGGATTATGTGTCCTTGTAAAGAAAGACAAACGAAACAAAGAATAGACAAAGTGGTACACAAAAGACAAACAAAGCAGAGAATAGACAAACTAATGCACAATCATTTTCGCACATTTACTATTATGCTCAACGAGCATGCGCGTTTCATTCAACGAACAAATAGTGCATTAAATTACTAAAGTGATGTGAAGTGCTGGATTATTTTAGCTGATTCAAGCTTTGAAATTAATTGGATCTATATAGCAATAAATAATAATGACTCGGCGCGAAGCGCCGGAAAATTTTGACGTTTTTGCCTTTTTGAACTCAATTTTCTGGACACAATTATTACACTAGAAAAATCAACAAAATTTCTGAAAAATTTCGGGGGGGGCATGTGCCCCCCATGTCCCCCTGGCTACGCCTATGAAAACACGGCTCCGTCTTGATAAGTTCTTGTATAAGTTAAGTTTTTTATTTTCGATAGCCGCGTCCTTGATTCAGGCACGTTTTTATATGTATTTAAACTTTTCACGCGCTTAGCGGTTCTGGGAAATCTACCCCACCTTTCCGCAACTAAGGCAAAACGAAGTCAAAAATGATCCTTTGTGTTTCACAAAATGCCAAAAGCCTAAAAATGGCCTATTTTCAGCACAATGTGTATATAAATAAGATGGCCAAGTTTAAGCTACTCGACAAGGTCACTTCAGACGCACACACACTTATCGAAAATCATCGAATCGCTTCAATTATCGATTTTTTGGAAAATCAGCAATTTGTGTGCAGAATGCGCAGTTGAAGGCCAAGTTACACGAATGAGTTTGATTTAAGATCCAATTTTCCATAATTTAATGCACAGCGATATTCCTGCTCGACGCACATATATTTTTATTTTTTTGATAAAAGTGAATCTAGAATCGTAATTTTGAGTTCGCTGCTTTGAATACCTTCGTACGTATTTTTAGGTCATATAAGAAGGGCTAGCAGACAACTATGTGGAAGTAACTGGCGTGTTTGTACTCCGAAAGAACGGCATTTGCTTAGCAGTATCAACGCAACTTATATGCAACAGTTCGCCGGATGCTTTGGATATAACGCCGCACACATTGGATTAAAGTGTAGAAAGTAAGATCTTAGTATCGAAATAAAAACAGTTAAAATTTTTTCACTCCACCATATTTTGAATACCCCAAAAAAAGTCGTAGAAAAAGTGCTGTTTTAAGCTTTTTCTAGCGATCTTCTTCCTCGAAGTTGCAATCTTTTCGATATCTTTATGTTCAATGAAGAAAGAGCATCGTCGGAACGCTGAAAATAGTGCTTTTGATGCGTGCGTATTCATGGTTTTTAAGTCCAAAAAACAATTGGTACTTTAAAAACAATTTTCTGATTTCACCCTCACAATTCTCATGGTGCACGCACGAGTTTGGTTGTACCCACACATAAGCGTGGCGGGTTGGGGAGTTTGTACCCCCCAGAATCCGGTAGACCCCTTAAGCTTCGATAGAACCGCAGAATTGAATTTCGGCATCTTTTTTTTGATTTTACCGGTTTTGCAACACCCAGACCCCAAAATTTAGTCGCTGCCCGTATACATTGAGGCACCGATGGCCGATTTAGGAGCAACCAAGAAGTTTTTTAGGGGAAAATGGTCTTAAAAGCTTGTATAGATGCTAGAATAGCCTAAAAACGATGTTAATTCACAGTTTTTGAACAAATTTGCTAAAGATTTTTGATTTTCACCCGTTTCTCGCATTCACTTTGCTATATTTTTCCCCAGTAAATTCCCCATTTTTTATTCTGGGATTCTGGGCCAGATGCGCATGGGGTGGTTTGGGGTCTAGACCCTAGAATGGAAAAATTGAGAATTTTGTGAGAAAAATGACCTAGTCAATAACGCAACGGATAAGCATATATCATTATCTACGATTCGCATTAATTTAAAAGAAAATTAGATTTCAGGTGTCAAAATAAGCATAGCATGGCTGCGATTGGCCGCGATTGTCGCGTACAAAAGCACCTTAAAGAACACCGCAGCAGTATAAATTCGACAGAATCGATCAAATACAAGAAAATTGATAAATCACTTAATCATCAACGAATGGAAACTTGCATTGAGGATCGAATTATTCAAGCGTATCCCAACGACTTTATGACCCGAAATAAAGGATTCGGATGTATGTACAGCAGAAGCGGATTAGTGACTGGGATTTTGTGTTGCAGGAAACCGCCGTCCAGCCAAAAGAAGTCGCTTCTTCAGAAGGATCTGCCTACCGATGGTGGGTTATAATTTACTATGGATTTTAAATTTTTTAAGAGCAGTGGCTTCTTCGCTCAAAAAAATGAAATAGAAGTCTTGAAAAAATTTGGCCTCTTCAGCAACATTTAAGGCATTTTCTAATTATTAAATATGCGACCGCATTGCTTCTTAGCCTACGTGCGAGCCATTATGTCTGGTGATTGCGCGATAATGATTTTGAAAAAATAATATGGCAGTGCGTAAACATTAATCGTGTTCTTTGCACCCATGTCGATCCGACAAAAATAAACTTTGAATAGCTAGTCACGTGCAAAAAGTCAACGTAGAGTATGCCTAGACTGTTGAAGTTAATCGCAAATTTGCTTCGAAAATCGCCTTAAGATGTTTCCGGAGTTAAATTTGTTTATTTAATTGTTCATATCGATTTATTCATTGAGAAGGTAGGTTAATGTTTTTTGCAAGCTTGCACTGCAGTGAGTAAAAAGACAGAATCGCAGTATAAAAAAATTTGGGTTGTGAATTTTCATTCCGATAACGATTTCAAACATTTAGTGATTAATATCAGAGCCAAATTTCGAAAGTGTCAAACTACGTTGTACTTTCGCTGTAGTATTTCTGATCTCATTCATTTGCATAAGCAAAAAAGAACAGTCAAAGTCATCTGACCTGATTCAGAAATCATGCTGATACTCAACGAATTCAGAGATTTCGCGAGGGATTCTGGTAACCTTTGTGATTGTTAATATGCATGCCTGTCATTGAAAATCGATTTGAAATTGGCGTTGAATTTAAGGGAAAATAATACTTTTGATCGCCAAAATTCAATCATAGGGATCTTCCAGATTTTGTGCGAGAGTTATTAAATTCTGGAGTCTAAACCTCTATATCCCACGCTTATGTTCAGATTATCATCCGCATTTAGCTAAACGAATTTTGGATTTGTCTCAAATAAACGTATGAATTTTCTTTGAAAAAATATACGGCGGTTCCTTTTAATTCATGTCGCAAAGTGCCTACGCTCATTAAATGAAATTTCACTACCAATCTAAATAACGTAAATTCCTTATTAAAATGACTTTTCAGATAATCTAGAAAACACATAGATCGAAGAGGATCTTATGTAGAATTTTCATCCAGCGATTTATATGTGAACTATGTACAATAACCAAACTTTGCATATACATTGCTTATAGTCATAACTTTTGCATAAGATATCAAGTAGAAATAAAGTGAGTAATGGATCAGTAAACTTTGGTTACTGTAGCTCATATGGAAATCGCTGGAGTGAGAAAATTTCTACATAAGATCCAATAACGATATTTATAACAAGCTATTTTCTGCAAACTTTTTATCATATGTGTAAAAGGTGTACCTATGATATAAAAGATTGCATATGTCGTGCATACATGCACATGAGAGGGTGAGGGGGTATTATGCCTCCCCCAAAAGGGTCAGCCGGACAGGTACTGTCCGGCGATTTTGAGCTGATGTAACGTTTTTTTGCATCATGTTTTAAGGTCAAAAGCAGTGAAAACGTCAAAATTTTTCATGGCGCTTCGCGCCAGATTAGTACTTTTAAGTACTTTTTACTCAAAAAGCGCCTGAAATTGATGAAGTTTTGCATATTTGGTGTTAAAAGTGGTATAATGCAGTCAAAATGGACTAAAACTGCTTTTAAAATTCGATATTATCACAAATAAACGTTTTATAGACTATTTTGACCATTTTGATCGTTAAAACAGCAAAAGAAATCGTGAACGTTAAATTTATTGTTTTGCACTTTTAGGATTCCAACCCCTCCCTGCCGACCCTGACTTTGTGCAGCCTATGATCTCGTGCTACGAAAATGTTTCAGGCTGGGTGATTCTAAAATGAGTGTTTGGAGACGAAATCTGGCCTTAAGTGATTCGTCAAGACACTATAATATTCTGATATTTAAAAAACAATACAGTTCCTATTGCGCAGCAGGATTTTTTAAATAAAAATTCAAAAATTATTTTCAATGGCGTTATGATTGAAATTTTATGCTTATTATTATTTTTTAGGAGAAGCTCCTTTGCATGAAGAAATTTTCAGCTGCTATCCAATATGCCGGAACGGTGGAATTTGCTTAGACAGGAAGTGCGTGTGCAAACAAGGATTCTTTGGGCATGCTTGCCAACACGGTAGGTTCTCCCATGGTTTTTTTTGAAAAATTGTAGGAATGTTCGTTTTTTAATTATGTATGTATTTTTATGCCGACATATAAACTGATAATATCAAGTATGCAAAAGTTTCTAGTTTTTACTTAGATTAGGCTATCACGTTTAGTGAAATCATACACATGATTTTAAATTTCCTGACAAAATCACGATAAAGTACACTGCTTTGAGCGTTACGTTTATTTTTGCTTTATAAAATACCATGTCTTCAAAAAGTAATTTTTTTACCAAGCATTGCTGAATTTTGCAAAATTTGTATTGAAAACATATTTTCAATAATTCAGAAAAATCTTCCGAGCAGTCTGCATATCCTTTCAGACATATTTCTTGTTTTTATGTTTGAATTGCTATAGAATATTTTAATTTGACCTTATGAACTCCTGCATATTTTATGTTTCAACCACTAAACTTAGTTCGATCGAATGCTATTCAAGTTGTTTTGTATTTTTGGCAAAATTATGTCATTTGGAATCTTTTTTAATCTGGTTCTTTCTTCTGTTTTGATACATGGAAGATTTTCCATCGAAAATGCCGTTTCCCAAGCGTTTATTTTTTCCGCTTAAAAATTCATATTTTCATACTGAGAAAGCATGTGTTTTTGAGAACATGCTTACAGTGTTCTTTCCCATAAGTTATTAACTTGCAAAAAGATCTTGTATTATTCTTAAAATGTCCTTATCAAATGCCCGTACTACATGAATGCATAAAAGATTTTGATTGTGAAGTTCGAAATGAAAAATATTAAAAGTATAATATAAGTCGTACTAATTTCAGATAGGATGTCAGTGTTCAAGTCTGTGTGTATGTGTTTGTTAAGTTATTGTACGTTCAATACTGAGTGATGACCATAGGTAAACAGCATGGTCAATCTGGGGGGTCAGCCGGTCAGGTAGGTCAAAAATTGAGCTTTGTTGGGCCAAAATGACCTCAAAAATGGTATATGCGCTAAGATAGCGTTGAAACTACGTTATTACACAGTTCCTGGTCAAAAATTGAGGCATTTTTCAGAGGAAATTTTCAATATTCCTCTGTTTTTGGCCTTTATTTCGCCTTATTTTCCTACAGAATTTTCCATTTCTTCATTCTAGGCGGTTTAGCTAGAACTCCCAAACCAATACCGCACACGATCGACATTAGTTCATTCGAGTATAATCTCGAGTTTAGATCATATAAGAGCAGTGCCTAAATTCTGGGAAATCTTGGGGCCCGAAAAAGTTTAAAAACCAAAAAACTGCGAAAAAAACGGAAAAAGTTTTAATTTGTAGGGTCTATCGGATTCAATGAATTTTTTGGATTATAGGAGGGGATATAGATAGACCCCTGGCCCACGTCCATGTATGTTCTTGATGCTCTTTTTTCAATTAAGTTTATACAGACGGGTCGGTTATATGTTAAAATTTTATGTAAAATCATTCATATAGTGTACACGTTATTTTTCTTTCTCAAAACATTTGACGAATAATGCTCGGTGTACAATATTACTTTATTTTCTATTTTTAGGCGGTTGTTATCCACCTTGCAGAAACGGTGGACTTTGCCTGTACGGCTTCTGTAAATGCCCTGATGCTTTTTCGGGCGATGTTTGCGAACACGTCTCGGATAATGCAACTAAAGGTAAAGCTTGTTCCGAAATTAGTGTACGGATTATATCAAGCTCAAGCAAATATGCATTTATCCCAGTCTCGTCTATGTAGCACCTTTTAGTAAATAAACTGAGGCGTTTGATCGCTTAGCCGAGCAATTTTCTCAATTTCACATACATACCCAAATTATTTTTTGTTTCATTTAAAATTTGAACAAGTTAAATGGACAATATTCAAAATGAAACCTTATTTTTCGATGCCTTTTACCATCTTTAATTCCTTTTTTTGGGAAAATTCTTTCAAAACTGTTATTTGTGGCACAGAACAGAACAATCTCTGGTGATTGGGAATGTTGGAATAGCCGTCAAAATTTCAGTAGGTATATCATTTTACTCGTAATACTGATGTGCATATTATACCGAAGGCTTGAAGAGCCAGTAAGTTTGAAAATTTTATATTACAGGATTGACAACATGCAATTTTTCAAATTAGTCCGGTGCATCTGTTTCATTGTGGATCATTTTTTCAATTTTTCCATTTTTTTGTAAATTAGAACATTAATGAGCTAGAAATAGTTTTCAACTTCATCTAACATAATGTATTTGCTGTATGTTAGTTTTTAATTTTTTTATCCTTGGTATCTGGCAGGCCCCGTCGTACGGTTTAGACCGTAAAATTACTTTTGAAGTTCTTTCGTTCTCTACAATTCAATATCGTTGAATAGAATTAACAAAACACATCGATGGACATTGTTCACTTCCCAATACAGTAGAATTTTGCCGTCTTTGTCACTGAAGATTTCCTAAATTTTGAATACTTCCACCTGAGATAAACCATTTTGTGATTCCTTGGACTTAGCAAAATCGTCTTCGTTCGCCTTCCTCATCTGAGATTTGTTCTGAGATAGAAAGCGCCTTAGTCATGGAACAGTGGCTCACGTAATCAGTGATTCAGAATAGATACATGATTCAAAAGTTTTACTTATTAAGAACTGATCTCACTCTTCCCATAAACAGATTTTTTGCTTATTTTCTTCGATTTTTTTTAGTTACGTGAGAATTCGAATAACTCGTCCCCGTCAAGGATTATTGACTTACTGATTTCTGACTCGTTGAGCCTTTGGTATCATCAGGAAGGCCTGTAATATACCTATAATCCATGTTTATAAATGTCAACTATGATTCGCGCTTATCTCTCCTCGTATGTTTTGAGCTATACGCTATGTGCAGATTTGTGATTTAGTATTATTCAATCGCATTTTTATGTGTTTCAATTCTTCAAAAATGATAGTTTTGTATTATCGACTGTCCTGACATCGTGTTTTTGCACAAAATAAAATTGTATGCATTTATTGAATTTTAGTCGAAGGATAAAGTTCTTTTTATCAAGGGGAATGGAAGTCACATTTTCCATGATTTCCCCAAAAGAATATGCCTAATGCAAGTTTCTATTTTTGACCTCAAAACAAAAGGAAAAAAACGAGCAGTGGAAAAGAGCATTAAATTCAATTGTGAGAGAGGTGTGTTACTGATTATTCCGTAAGACACGCGAAGAAGGGTGCGTACAAAACTTTGAAGGTTCGAGTATTTTTTGCATGACTTTAACAAAGGAAAAATAAGAAACTCTAACGTGCCTGAAAGGTCGTTAAAATAGGTTTTAGCGCACTTTTTAATTACTTTTTATCCCAGTTTCTGGCTTTGCGCCGGATTTATTATTTTTGTGTAACTATTTATCTCCTAAAGCATCCAAAGTTTTGGTAAGGCGTGCTACAGTAAGTGAACATTTTGAAGCACCGTGCCAAATTATAGAGCTCGACAAGGTACGCTCAAAGCAGGCATCATGTATTTTTGCCTATGAAATCTCTCAGACTGACTTTAGAATTTTAGTCCTCCCAGAAGGTCAGTTGGTTCTTCACTTCATTATTGATTACTTTTTGATCCATTCTTTCTTTCTATAAGTCATGCCATATTCACATGTATGTACACTGTAAATACAGAGCCGCCCTATGTCTACAGAATCAACGTAGAGACGGATGAATTTGCCTTCGGGACTTACTTAGGTACTTAAGTACTTAAATCTGCTCTCAGCGCTGGCCCCGATCGCGTAGTTATAGAAACTTCGATCTTCTGGACCCTTGTAGACCTACGGCGTCGACTCCCTCAGCCCTAATGTTGCTGGCCGCACTTTCGTCGGGAGTCTTCGCAGCTACGCCCTAGATCCTAGAGTACCTACCTAATCTCGGAATTGCTGCAAGGTCAGTTGACCTATCTCAACCCCACTCAAGTTGATAAATAAACTTCTTTTCGAGGCTTGAATCAATCAGAAATGTTTTTGGTTCCTAATTCGTGAAGCACAATGAAATTTGAAAACAACACCAACGAGCTCTAAGCTGATCAGTCATCATAAATAATTAAATAATATTTTTGACCAATTTTGGGGTTGAGAAAAGAATATTGAGCTTTTGAACAAAATAAATAATCACACGGAATTTACCTGTTCCTTTCCACCAAGTCAAAAGAAATCCTCAATGACAGGAGCACACCGACCTCACCCTCAGTATAAGAAGACCCCTGGTGGGTTTTTATATTTTTATTCGATAATGTACACACGGCGAGATGCCGGGAAAGAAGAAACAAAATTTTACAATGAATAAAACGAGCAAACGAACAAATCGTCCAAAGCCAACTAACTAATATCCCATCAGGGGATCGCTACAGTAAAACATAAGTTTAAGACAAACTAACATTAGACAAGATTACTTTTAATTCACATCGAATCTTCTAGAATACGATATGCGGTAACGAGTAAAACAATTACTATTAGCATACACTTAATTCTGATTTACCGGACAAGTATCTTATTGATTTTTATAATGAAAATTGGGGAATATATGAGAAACTGAAGGCATAGCCACGAGTACACACATCGCGCAATGGCTACTCGTTTTTGGCTATGTTAACCGATACAGAACCAAGCTGTTTTCGGCATGGCTTCCGCGAACTGTTAAAACTAGTTCGCCACGTGTAACTCTCGTAGTTACAACACTGCTGAGCATAAAAGGTTGAACACTTGAAGAAGAAGAAGAAGAAGAAGAAGAAGAAGAAGAAGAAGAAGAAGAAGAAGAAGAAAGAAGAAGAAGAAGAAGAAGAAGAAGAAGAAGAAGAAGAAGAAGAAGAAGAAGAAGAAGAAGAAGAAGAAGAAGAAGAAGAAGAAGAAGAAGAAGAAGAAGAAGAAGAAGAAGAAGAAGACGAAGAAGAGAAGAAGAAGAAGTAGAAGAAGAAAAAGAAGAAAAAGAAGAAGAAAGAAATTTTATTACTAATACACCAACTGATAAAACGCAAAATGACAAGATACATAATATGCGATTACGAATTAGTAAAGGGACATATGTACGAGTCAATGGAATGACAAGGTTTACGCGCGCCCCACAAGATATCTATATAAATCAAAGTTTGCTAATCTAGATTTAAATATGTTTAGGTTAGGGGACAATGAAGTCAGGTAGATCGTTCCAAACTGCGATGTATTTGTAAAAGAAATCAAACTTTCCTAAATTAAAATGTACAACAGGTATAACTAATTTAAATTTATCAATGCTGCGGGTAATATTATGATTAAATACAAAAAAATCATCAGCTTCCAAACATGATTTGTGACAAATAATCTGATACATCATACACAGACAAATCTGCAAGCGTCTTAATTCAAGTCTGCACAATTTAAGTTGTAGTTAAACGATCCTCGTAAGAAAGAATATCATTATAACCAAAAATATATTTAGTGAATCTACGTTGAACAGCTTCCAGTCGATCTATATCATTAATATAAGAGGGGTTCCAAACACTGCAACAGTACTCTAATAAAGGTCTAACATAAAAAATTTGTTAGATAGGTCTCTGATAAGTTTATCTATGGATTGTACGAAGTTTTCTAAAAGTATTGCTTCAAAATGTTTGATTCAGGATAAGGCAAGTAAAGCATGATATATTTTACTTGTTTTTATGATATGTAAACTAATTACTGTGCTTGCTATGCTATCTCTCTGTTGAGTTGATTCACCAACGCTACGCTAACCAGCCGAGGAGAATGCTTTAATTCCAGTGTTTAATTTTAGTAATTGTTCCCTTGTCTTGGTACTTATTCACTTAAGGGCCCATCGAATTTCTTATATCTTTTTCGACATTAGGGTATATACAGGGCTAACGGGTGAGGGTCGTTAAATAACCTGTTTTTTGGGTTTTTCACATCATCCTGTACTATTTGAGCTAAACAAAAGTTTTTTTCTAAATGAATGGGGCCAAAATTGCTCCACTCGCTTCGCTCGCTCCACAATTTTCGCTCCATTCATCTCAGACTTAGCCCATGCTCTGGCACGAATGTGAATGCACATAACTAAGCTCAAATACAATACAAATACAAATATTTTATTTTCGTCGCACAAAAAAAGAACACAATAAGAAAAGAAACATTAATATACAATGAAATACAATTATAAATAAGCATTCGACATGAATCATCATACAAAATTCTAAAAGCAAGAAATTATTAATTAAAGTACATTTATACGAGATTAGTGCAAAAGACGAAGGTAGGCGCGCAGGCTAAATAAATTATGCACTTAGAACACGCCCCCTAGCAAATGCCCCGTTAGATCAACTTTTTTCAACTTTTCACGGAGGAAGCAACACTGAGGAGATCTTACAACAGCTTCAGGGAGAGAATTCCATACGTGAATCCACCTATTGGATAAATCATACCCACGAACATCAAGCCGAAAAGGAGTGCATTCACATTTCATTGAATTTTGAGCACGCGTGATGTTTTCACAAAAAGTAAAAAAGTCGGCTTGCTGCAAAACGCATCTACCACTCAATATCTGATACATCATACACAGATCACTACGCAATCTGCGAATCTCCAGGCTATCCAATTCTAAGGAACTGAGTCTTTCAGCATAAGAAAGTCCCCGAAATCCAATAATTTTACGTGTAAATTTCCTTTGAACATTTTCGATCATTGAAACATGGGTCTTACGGTATGGATTCCAAACAGTGCTACAATACTCAAGAAGCGGTCTGACGTAAACAGAACAGTAAAAGCCCTAGACATATTTAGTTCATTTTGAAGCGAAATGATTTCGATATTAGCATAGCCCTAGCATAAGTTCTACGCGTTATATCATTATAGTGGAAATTAAAATCAAGTTTACTTGATACGTATAGTGCTGGCCTCTAAAAAAAAACCATTTTCATGTTCTTTGGCTTATAACTTCAGAACAAATAGCATTGAAGAAGTCAACAAACATCTATTTTTGACAGCTGCCCTAGGCCTATAACTTGCTACATGGAAGAATTTTAAGCGCCATATTTCATAGCAAGCTTGCATGAAATACGAAACTTTGAATAAAAACCACTTTTTCCTAAAAAAAAACCATGGGAACTAAAAAAAAACCACCCCCAAAATGTTATGCGAAGTGCATGGTTGGCAGCGTGAAACAGTTAGTTGACCTTAAATGATCACAATTTTGAAAAAAAATCATTTTTAACGATATTTCCGTTCATTTTATCACATTTATATAAAAATCAATAATTTTTCTGAATTTCATCAAAAGTTCTATAACTTTCACAAATACAGTCTTCAATTGATAAAAAAGACTCTAAGTAAGTCTCTCTACATCCTCTGCAAGGTTTTAGACAACCCACTTTGAAGGAGCACTAGCTAGGCTGCAGTAAACGGGAGTCGTGGTAGATAGATGATTGTTTCCTGTCAATCCGCTGTGACCAGTCTAAGAGGTTTAGACAACCCACATTAAAGATTTGATCAATATTGACGTTATTCGTGATTATGCCGCCGAAACAACGAAAGTCCGCAAATGATTCTATTTCTTGCCCATGTTTAGTTTGCAGCGGAAACGTTAGTGACAACGATAAAACGGCTATTCTTTGCGAGTTGTGCGATGGATGGGTTCATTCTAAATGCGTTTCATTTACCGTCGGCCGTCTTAGCTCTATTTTTAAAAGTCCTGATTATACGAAATCTGACTTACGCATTTCCGTTCTATTGCTCGAACTGCAACCCTATTCGCGTTCAGATGAAGGATTTACCAGCCAAAGCTGTTATCACGGATCAAAGGTTGTTAGCCCTTGAAGACAAGATTGCAAATCTGGTCGAGACAGCCAAGAAACCAGCCTTTCCGTTTCCACCTCCGAACTTTGCTGTCCCCACGCCAGGACCTGATTTACAGCTCTTTGTGAAAGATGCTTTGGAAGTCGAATCGAAAAAACCAAATGCAGTCTTGTTCGGCTTAGGCGACACGGACGACGATCTGGATGCAGTAAGAAGATTAGGTTTCAGAAAATGGTAACGAATATCTTAACTTGAAAACTGATTCTATAATTCGTGTATTTAGAGATGGTCCTGCATATAATAACAAACCGCGTTTCTTGAAAGTCATATGTTCTAATCCTCAGGCTAAGAAAGATTTTATATCTATGATAAATAAGTACTTAAAAACTGATGGTTTACGTGCTCGTCCCGATTTATCTTATCTACAACGTCAACGCGCCCGCGAGCTCCGTGAAAAATATAATGATTTGCCTGATAAGGAAGGTTATTACATCGATTACAAGGCCGATTGTATTAAAAAACGCAGAATTGATTCTCTTACATTTAAACCAAGATCGAACATTGCTGACTGCTAGGGATTAGGCTGTGTAAATTCTCTAAAGGCTACTTTAATTAATGTTCGTAGTATAAACAATAAAACTGTATTTTTGGATTCGATTCTTGAAAGGTACGATTTTGTTTTTATTACCGAATCATGGCTCAACAAAGATACTCCCGATGGTAGCGTTTTCTATAATTCAGACTTTCAAGTTTTTCGAAAGGATAGAGCTTATAAAGGCGGTGGTGTTTGTGCTTTGGTTAGAAAAATCTATAAAAGTTAGCATTTTTAGTTTTCCAAACGAATATAGCACTGGCTGAATCCTTAGTTCTAGATCTCTTTTTAAAAACACTGTTCTGAGAATAATATTAATTTATCGTTCTCCTCATTACGACTTCAGCCAAACAAAAACGGTTTGTGAGCTCATTGATTATTGTCTTGGAGACAACCATCCTACTGTGCTCCTAGGTGATTTCAACTTTCCGTCAATTAATTGGTCTGAAACAAAATTCCATCTGACAAAAGCTCACGTCTTTTCTGGATTACTGTAACTAGTCATAATTTTTATCAATTAGTTACCGAGCCTACCGTTCTGATAACATTTTAGACCTTATTTTTGTTAACAACATGAGCTTATGTTTTGATATTTCTGTATTACCACCATTAATGGGCACATGTGATCACAGTCAGATTGATTTTAAATTTCTAACAAATTTTGAGAAATCAAGAAATATTGAAAAAATTAGAGATTTTAATCGTGGAAATTACGTTGATTTTGCCACTTACCTTGATTATATTAGTTGGGAAGAAGCTTTCTTTGACTGCACAAATATAGAGATGAATTTTATAAAAAATTCCTGTGTATTATAAATAGAAGGTGTATGTCTATTTATCCCTTTCCAAAAGCAAATCACCAAAAAGATACCCTCTAGTCATAAAAAAATTACAGCGAAAAAGTTAAACTTGTGGAGAAAGCTCAAAAATTTAAAACGTCTCAATTAAAGCATGAATACAAACAAATTACTGCTTCTTTAGAAAGTGCTGTTCATGAGCATTACTGTAAAAACGAACAAAAAACTCGTTGAAAAGTCAAACTAAAGAAATTTTACAGTTATGTTGGTAAACGTTTACAGGATAAAACGCGTTCTCCACCCCTAAAGGATGAAAACGGTAAATGCATTTTTGACGAATCTAAAAAAGCTAATCTACTTAACAATTTATTCTCTGATGCTTTCACCTCGATAATGGCATTTTACCTGATTTACCTACACCCTTTACAGAAAGTATTATTGATCATATTTCGTGTACGGAAGAGCGATATTATAGCTGCTATAAAAGGTTTGAGTTCTTCACCTTCAAGTGGACCTGATGGGCTTCCAAGTATTCTTTTCAAAAAATTAGCTTATTCTTTGAAAACTCCTTTGAAAAAATTTTCTAGTATCCCTGTACCGGAACCTTACCCAAAATTTGGAAAACTGCTTTTGTAATTGCAGTCTTAAAGAAAGGCGATGCATCTTTATCTTCTAATTATCGTCCGATTTCTTTAACTTGTGTTAGCTGCCGAATTCTTGAAAAAGTCTTGAAAACTCAGTTAATGGATTATGCTAAAAGAAATAACTTGATTTCGTTTGAACAGTTTGGTTTTCTTCCTAAAAAATCATGTGAATTGCAACTCTTGTGGCTATTTAAATAAGATAATTAACAATGTAGACAATAAAGAGCCCATGGACGCTATATACTTGGATTTTGCAAAAGCGTTTGATTCCATCTCTCACAGTAAACTGGTTCTCAAATTGTCAAAATACGGTATTTTAGGTTACGTACTTAAATGGATTAAAAACTTTCTTAGTAATAGGACTCAGAGAGTTAGAATCGCTAAAAATTTCTCAAATGAGACCTGTGTTTTTAGTGGTGTACCACAGGGCAGCGTCCTGGGTCCAATCTTATTTCTGTTCTACATAAATGACATTACATCTTTACTAACTGATCATTATTCAAACATGCTTATTTTTGCAGATGATATTAAGATTTATGCAAAGTCTGAGCACTTTTTCCATCTTCAAAAATTGCTAAATCGAATTTCTGAATGGTCAGATTTTTGGCAGCTTTCTTTATCCTTACCAAAATGTCAGGTCCTTCATTTTGGTCATAATAATTCTCGAATGGTTTACACAATAAATAATAGCCTCGTCTCAACCTCAAAATCCCCTGTAAAAGATTTAGGCATATTAATTGATGAAAAACTTAATTTTACTGCTCACATAAGCAAACTTGTGAAGCAGGCCTTTCATCGCATGTCACATATTTTTCGCTGTTTCAAAAGTAAGGATTTGACACTTCTCACAATGGCCTATAAAACTTATGTACGGCCTCTTTTAGAATATTCGACCTCTGTTTGGTCACCACATACAAAGCAAAATATTCGTAACATTGAAAAGGTTCAACGATACTTTACTAAACGTGTCTTAGGGTGCCGTTATCCAAACATCATGTCTTATCAGGATCGACTTCAGGTATTGAATCTGGAATATCTAGAGAATAGAAGGTTATTGTACGATTTAAGTATGGTATACAAAATGTTTCATTCTGCAGTTGATGTTAATGTAAATGACTTCTTCACATTATCAGACAACAACACTAGATCCACCAACACATTAAAATTAAAAGTCACTGCTCTAAAATCTAACTTGAAGAAATATTTTTTCAGTCACAGAATAATAAATGTTTGGAATATGCTCCCCGAATCAGTGGTAAACGCTTCCAGTAGTAATATGTTTAGGCTAAAATTAGAAAATCTAAAAATGAACTATGGAGAATAAACCTTAGTCATAAGTAAGAGCACTGCCTTTATGACCTTGCACAGCAATGTTTCTTCTTGGTGCGAGCTGTATTCGCATTATTGCTTTAATGTCTTTATTCTGTATTCTACATTTTCCGCGACTGTACATTTTTCTCTTCGTTAATGTTTTCTGATGACGTATTTTCGCTGTTGCAATAAACTTTACTAAACTTTACTAAATCAGTGCAAAATTATGCAACTTGATGAAAAGTAATTTCGTTGCTATGGCAACGTATACTTAGCATTGGTCTTTTTTTAGGTTACAGTGGTTTTTTTAGGTTACAATCGAACTTTTTTGGCAGTTTTTGGGGTGATTCTTATTTTTGTGAAAAATAAATATCAGGCATCATGAAAGGTGCTACCTGAGGCACATTCCTGCTAAGTTTTGTAAAAATTGGCGCTGGTTTTTAGGTTACAACTGGTTTTTTTTGAGGTTTGGCTTTGAAGGTATACTGTAGCTATGTGGATGACATAGAAGAACTAAATTTTTTTCTGACATTAGTCTGCAAGGGAGCCTAACGTGAAAACATAAAAGATTCCAACAAATATGAATACGGGTAGAAATACTGACCCTCAAAAATGCTTTAAAAAAATCATAAAAATGGCAATTTTAGGAACTTTTCGACAAATTTATATCTCAAGTTTCTGAATGATCCGGAAAGCGACCAGGGGTCAATTGTAATCCTCATGGCATAGCTTGTTCGCCAGTATAATATCATCAGTCATCTCCTTTTATTTATGGAAAAAAAGGGGTGGTTTTTTTTAGATTACAAATCGACTGGTTTTTTAGAGGCCAGCACTATAAACACCCAAATCCTTTACAGAATTTACACTCTGTTCTACAGTCAGCTCAGAAATTCTATAAGAATGCTTAGGATTTCCAAAACCTAGATATAACGCGTAGCATTTTTCAGTAGCAATTTTTAACTGCCAATCCTTGGACCAGACTACAAGTTTAGCGATATCATCTTGAAGTTGGGTGTGATTGCTAGATAAATTATAAAGCTTGACGTCATCGGCAAAAAGGCAAACTTTGCTATTTAAGCGGTCGCTAATGTCATTTATGAATAAAACAAAAAGAATCGGGCCAAGTATACTGCCCTGAGGAACACCGCTAGTGACAGATTTTTCGCTCGAAAACTGACCGTTAATAACAACCCTTTGAGTCCTATCGCTCAAGAAACAAGTTAACCAACTCAATAAATCTCCAGAAAATCCAAAAGTTTCAGTTTATAGCAATTAATTTACGGTGAACTACAGTGTGAAAGCTTTAGAAAAATCAATGTAGATAACATCAACAGTGTTTTTTCATCAATTATTTTAGTCCATTCATTTTTGCACTTTAGTAATTGCAATTCACACGATTTACCCTTTTGGAAACCAAACTGACCGGAGGAGATCAAATTATTCTCACGTAAATGTGCTTGCATCGTGCTGTTAATTATGGATTCCATGATCTTACACGTAACACAACATAACGATATCGACTGTAATTTTTAGCATCACTCCAATGCCTATCTTTATACACAGGAACAACATTAGCGGTGCGCCACAGTGCAGGAATACAATGGGTTCTTTGAAAGATATTTCAAAAATAGTGGTTAAAGGCTGGGTAAGTACAAAAGCAAGTTTTTTCACAAAAAATGCGCAAAGTCCGTCAGGGCCAATCGATAATGATGGTTTAATTTTCCGTATAGCAGAAAAAACGACATCATCAGAAAAACGAATGTTTGATAACTTTGGCTGCGCACAAGCATTAATAAGACCGAAATTCGTTTGCGTAGGAACACTAAAGACTGAAGCAAAAAGTGTGCTAAAAACGTTTGCCTTATCTTTGTCAGTAGAAGCAATCACACGATCGCCATCAGTCAAGATTGGAATTGTTCTTTCACCACTAATACGAGAATTAACAAAATTATAAAAAGAATTCAAATTTCCAGATTTAATAAGTTTATCCTCTTTGGAAGAGTGAAATTTATAGATTTCGGCCTTTAATAACTTTGCACAGTTATTATAAACAGCTTTAGATTCAGGCGTTTTTCCTCTGTTTATAAACATGCCACAGCCTCAGTTTCTTAGCAACCAGCTTTCTTATGTTCATTGGGTATCTTTTCACAGTTGCAGGTTTAGCTTCAATTTTTGGAACATGATGGGAAATTAAAGGATTTATAACAGACAAAAATTTGCTGTAGAAATCATCACAAGTAACGCAATCCGAAAAAATGTCAGGCCACGAAATTGCGGACAAAAATAATTCAATCTGATCATAATTTGCTCTGCGAAAATTAAGTTTAGCTGAACTTTTTCTTCCAAGATAGAACATTTAAGAGAAAAAGTAACAACCGAGTATCACTAGTAGAAAAAGGAGGGTTGACTTCAACGTTTTCGATAGAATGGGCATCAAAAATAACATCTAAAATATGCATACCGTGTGTTGGTTCAGAAACTTTTTGACTAAAAGACAGAGAAAGCATGCACTCGCAAAAGGATCGGTTAATAGGACTTGAAGGTAAAAATAAAACTAGACCAGTCCACATTAGGAAAATTTAAATCACCTAATATGACAAAAGGATACTGTATCTGAGAGGCCCATTCTATAACACGGCAAAGCATTCTCATGTGGGAGAAATCATAATCCGGCGCCCTGTAAAAAAGTAGCACGCATCTTGGAGCTTACGTCCAAGCCTAGGACATTGGTAAAGATAAGCCAAAGTAAAGCCACGAGCATCAAATATTAAAGCTATCGTTTTAGGTAGAGCTCTGAGAAAAAGTGAGGGCTCAGCCCAGCCCACACAAAGAAATCTCACTTTTTTATCACGCTTAGATATATTTTACTTTATTATGCGATTATCCTTGCAACCTAAAAATGTCACCGATAAAATCAGCACTCGCGAAAATCTAGGTAAGCTATTTCTACAAGATTTGTTTACCTAGCGAACTTTAACGTGTCACACAGTTAAGGGTAGGTGTCAAGCGGCTATAGAAATGCCGGTCACGTGCCCCCTTCTATCCCCCTGGATACGGGCCTGGCTGTATTGAGAGGAGTTCAGGATGGATGACATTTCCCATAGACGTACCCAGGATTTTCCTAGGAGGAGTTTTGAAAATTTTTAATTTTAAAAATCATCAAAAATGTATTAAAGTGCGTCGTAGTTGTGAATAATGTGTTCTTGATCTTTTCACATCGTCCTGCGATAGTTTATCTAAATGAATATCGAAACAATTTTTTTCTAAATTTCTCGGGATTTACCTACTGCACACTTTGTGCAAATTTTAGTTCTCAATTAGGACTCTAGATAAGAGAGGATACAAGGGAAATCCTCCCCCTTGTGCCTGGAGTGGTGCGCTCAAGCGCCACACAGTGGGGTCAGAGGCAGAGTCCGACAAATTTCGCAAAATACTTAAGCTTTTCTCTTGCATTAAAATTTTCACAAAATCGTCCAAGTCTTGTTTCTGAATTCATCCAATAAATAGGTAAAATAGATCGGCGCGAAGTGCGGAAATTTTCTGATGTATTCGTGCCAAAATGACCAAAAGAATGCTAAACGCGTGAGTTGCGAATCTTTTTTACACTGTTGTCTTGTCATATTATGCTATGCAGCTTTTATGACACCAAATGTGGTATTACTGGAGTACGTCCACACTTTTTTAAAAATCATTTTCATTAAAAATAAAATCGCCAAACTTGTAAACCGACATCGCTGATCGCAAATCCGTTGTCTATTTTTAGCCTGCATGCATTGTTGTTACAGTATACCTACAGTACACCTCACCACTTATTCAAAAATTATTTTCGTTGAAAAAATAAAATCGCCATATTAGTACATTGACGATCTCAAATCCGTTGTCTATTTTTAGCCCGCATGCATCGTTGTATACCTATGTTACAGTATAACTACTGTACACCTCCAATTTTTTATTTTCAGATCTCAGATAACTTACTTCAGAAAATTTATTAAGATCATGGCACAAGATATTAATACGAAAAGCAAGCAGCGAGCCGTTTTCTCGTGCGAATTCGGTGGCTGATTCTTTAGTTCTTGTAATATGGCAAAATTTATGTATATGGTGTACTCTACGTATACTGTAACGACGATGCATGCAGGCCAAAAATAGACAACAGATTTAAGATCAGCGATGTCGATTTACGAATATGGAGATTTTATTTTTTAACGAAAATGATTTTTTAAGAAGTGTTGAGGTGTACTGTAGGTATACTGCAACCAACGATGCATGCTGGCTGAAAATAGACAACGGATTTGAGATCAGCGATGTCGATTTACTACTATATGTCTAGTTTATGTTCTAACAAAAATGATTTTTTAAAAAGTGTGGACGTACTCCAGCAATACCAAGCTTTGTTGTTCTTTGCTGTCATTAAGTTGAATAATTGTCTGTTTATTCTCAAAAAATCGTCAGAAAACAGCATTACATAAGTGCATGGCTCCACTTCTGGAGAATCAAAAATTTTATCAGAGGGATTTTCCCCTTTCCTCAGTGGCTATGCCAGTGGCATTTCTGCGATAAGCATATCACCACTTACAGCAACCTATACCTATCAAAATTGTTAGTGTTGGTCCTGTTGTTCTTTCAGTGTTAGGTCAATTTCAACATTTTTTAATGTCTTGACCGTGAAATTTTTCGTCGTTTAACGCCTTTTTGCGAAAGTGTTACTATTTTTCATCATCAGAGACCCAGAAATTTGCTAAACTAAAGTATCAGATGTTGAAAACATCCAGTTTTACCACACAAAAAGTGTTACCTTAAATTTATATGTACAAAATGTATAAAGAGTTTGGGTCCATCTCTGTACATGTATACAAAAAGGGACCTTGTACAAAAAACAGAGCAACCTCTTTTATGCGCATTTTATGCTCGTCTGTCTAACCATTATGCACGTTGTACACAATCTTATCAGGTATTTCTTCAGATTAACCTCAAGCTTAAAGTAATATATGGAGGAGTGCGATTTAGCGATATTGGGTGTTTGGATTACCATCATCTAATATGACTAGTTTTTCTTACCTACTTTAAAAGTAATCGCGAAACTTTGCGAGCCCTGCTTGCCTAATTATGCATGGAGTGTTCCTTCAACTAGACCTTATGGGCGTCAAATTATTGTGCATGCATATTTGTCAAATTTTGCGAATAACACTAAAATGCGCATTTATTTGGTAATATTTGCTTTGCTACGTTACAATGCAACAACTGTAGAATTTTTAAAATCTCATCAAGAAAGACCTATTTTATTAACAGCAGTTGAATGGACTCTGCGCAACTGCCTGATTCAAAGCCGTTAGATGTACGCATCGATCTTATTCAACCACATGATTTAATTAATCCTCCTGATTCGATTAGTTCAACATCAGCGATTGGATGGAGCCACCTAAGAGAATTTATGCCCCCACCACCGGACGTCACCTTTACAAAATCTCAATCCACCAATGAAGCAACTAACTTTGACTCGGTTTTGGCTGCCAGTTTTTCTTGTGAAAGTGAGTATGCACTTCGTTCGTTGCTTTTTGAAAATTGAAATCCGCGTTGTTTGCTCCACACTGCATGAACGAATGAATCATTAAGCGATATACAAAGATGCATACTGGGGGGGATTATCGAGTCTATCGAGACTTTGAAAAAAATACCCACTGGGCATTTAAAGAAAAAAGCTATTGCTTGAACGACGGAAAAATGCCAAACGATGTCTAATAGGGATTGAGGGTGTATTACCCTAATGGGTCAGCAAATTGTCCGGTAATTTGAGCTGACAGCATTTTCTCTATCATTTTTGAGGACTAAAGCAGTTATAACGTCAAAAATTTTCGGATTGATAATTCCATGTACCAACTGATGCTTACTCAGAAAGCACCGTATTGTCATAATAGTCTGAAAAATTAAAATTTATCGCAAGATTGATAAATTTCGATATTTTTCATTATTAAAGGCGATATACTTGTAATGTTGTTGAAATGAACTAAAAATGCTTAAAAGTGCGGTATCATCGCGCAAAAGTATTTTATATAGACTATTTTGATCATTTTCCTCATTTGGCTAGCAAAACAAAAGTATTGCTGAACACTTAACTTACCGGCCTGGATTTCTGGGATTTTACCTCCCTCCGTCGTCCCTGACTTTGTGCATCTATAATTTATTATTGTTAAGAATTACATTTTAATTCACGCTACAAGCTGAGCGTTCTTTTTCAACTTCATAGCTGGCATTGCTGAGCAAGTGACGCTCGTACGTAGATGCATTGAATTATATGAAGAATTGAATCGATTTTCTTTGTTTCGACTGTAATACTTCTATTAGTTGAAATTGTTCTTATTGTATATAAAATCAAGTTCAATAGTTGAAAGACTTTTTCTTCTTGATTCATCCAGCGAATTCAAATGCGAAGTAGTGAGTCATTATTTTGTGAAGTGGTGTACTATTATTTTCAAAACTGCTTAAGATATTGGGAAATTAATACATATGCAGTATGGAAAATAATTCTTTTCAACGTTCTTTCCAGTTAAAAATACGGGAATTATAATTTGTTTTGTATATATAATAGATATCATACATGTGCGTAGGGTCAAGTGGGGGTCAAGTGACTTGAGGCTGGGGGAGTCGACCAACCACGGAACACGCAAAGCAAAATAAGGCCAACCACGCAAAAATTCGAAAATAAAGACAAAAATTTTCAAAATTTGTAGAATGAATATTGGTCCAATGCTAAGTTCACGTGGTTGGTAGCCAACCACGATGTTTTCCTGTCGGTTAGTCCATTTTCTTTAGTTTTACATGTCCAACCACACAACTGACCTTATGATTTTTTTAGTCAACAATGTTTTAACATTGTTGGCTACACTTTTTTACAGCTACGAGACAAAGATTTTGAGGCTCGTACAAAGATTTTCGGAACCATCTTTGTACAATGTACAAAGACTTTTTGAGGCAAAGTAATAGTAATTTTAACACTTTTTTGAGTATTTTTTAGCAAAATTTCTAAAAATTTTAGGCGCTTTGCGCCGTAATATCATAATTACATTGTATTTAGTTCCAAGTGCTGGCATTTAACACTCCAAAATCTATCTTTAAGCATCTTTGTACAGATTTAAGCATCTTTTACATCTATTTCTACTGTTTTATAAAGATTTTATGCAGAAAAAAGAACTATTAAACAACTTTGCACTGTTTTCTGCCGTTTGAAGATAAAATTGACTCTTTTATCTTTGCGTTGTATTAAATTCATAAGCAAATTGGTGTCTATTATGAGATTCACTCAGCATATTGCAATCGCTTTTTATTTATAATTGTGTAACACAAGTTATTTTAACTTACTGAGTCGAATTTCATGTGATATTTCAACCTAAGACTGATGAAAATTTTGGCGTTTTGGGCCGAACTAATATAACCAGCTGAATTTAGGACAAAGTTATACCTTTTGCGAAGCGTGCGGGTCACGGATAACAATCTAGTAGTAAGTAAAATGTGTACATTCAATAGCATATCTATACGTTATATGTACAAAAAAATTTTCGCTCGTACAAAGACTTTTCCGGAGATCTTTGTACATGTACAAAGAGGCTCGTACAAAAAAAACAGTGGTTGGCTAGCCAATCACATAGCCTTCAGCCACTTTGTTAATTAAGCCGTTTTTAGAAAAGCATGACCAACCACGTAATTGAATTAATTATATTTGCTGCTGTGCCCAGTCAGCAACGTAGTTGCTTATTATTGTTGACCAACACAAAACACAATTAAATCGATTTATTTTGATATGTATGATTGCATATTTTCTTCATCATATTGGTGTGATTCATAAGACTTAGTACAGATATATTATTTTGGGTAAAATATATGAAAGTGATATTTGTATGTAACCATATCAATATGACAAATTAGGTCAATACTGTGCCCAAAAATTGTCCCTGAAAAATGGCACTGCTGTTCTGGGCATTCTGAGCAACCACGCAAGTCTGTGAAGGTCACTTGAACCTGGGAAAAATGAGTGTGCCCATGTATGATAGATATGCTAGATATGCAACATATGCAATAGCGTTACTCTTTATTTTAGACACTGTGCTGAACAGTCACAATAATGCCTTTGATACACGTTCTGATCTTATGCCATATACGTAGCTTTCCAGAAGTTTTTAGGCGAAATAACGACTAATAAACTTAAATGAGCTCGTTGATTTATCAAAGGCATTTTTGAACTCCTTACATGAATCTGGTCGTGCCCGGCTCCCAAAGGTGAGATTTGTACGTTCCCTAACAGTAGGGCGAAGACTTACTTTTTAAAATATTTTTCTGCAATTTTTATCATGGTCATTTCCCTCATAGAAACGGCATTCTATTTGCCCAAATTTCGGGACGACTCTAACTTACATATTGTAAGGCAGGAAAATTCCTTTATTATCACATGACAAACTTTCAGAAAAGCAGCCAGTAGATGGAGGGAAAGTTGCCAAAAGCAGGCGAAGCATCACGCGTTCTCCACCAAAAT
>JAVLUZ010000161.1:6810716-7125660 GCA_036768485.1 Mermis nigrescens
CGTTTTCCTGAGAAACGTTTCTCCATCAAAATTTCCCCCGCTGAGAGAAACGTTTCTCCCGGAAGAAACGTTCCTCCCATCAATGGTTTCGCCGTTTCTCCCGTTTCTCCTGGACTCTATCATGGTTTTAGGCTCCGTGTGTGGTTACCTAAACTAATCATGTTTTTGCCGTTCCTTCCAGGCTCTGGGTATGGTTGCCTTCCCTACGCTTATCATAGTTTCGCCGTATCTCCCGTTCGTCCCAGGCTCCGTGTGTGGTTATGCTTATCATGGTTTCGCCGTTTCACCCAGGCTCTGTGTGTGGTTACCGATGCTTATCATGATTTCGCCGTTTCTTCCGTTTCTGACAGGCTCCGTGTGTGGTTACCTATGCTTATCATTGTTTTGCCGGCTCTCCCGTTTCTCTCAAGCTCCGTATTTGGTTACCTATACTTATCATGTTTTCGCCGTTTCTCCCAGGCTCTGAATGTGATTACCTATGCTTATCATGGTTTCACTATTTCTCCCGTTTCTCCCAGGCTCCTTGTATGGTTACCTATGCTTATCATGGTTTCGCCGCAGAGCAAGCTCTTTGCGCCTTCCCTAGACAAGCTTTCAATACTCTGTCTACAGGAATAAGTCCCTTTATAGTGTGGTGTAAACTAGGAAAAATTGTAAGAAAATGCTTTTAAAAATATTCATTTCTGCTAAATTTCTAAAATCGCAGCGTTTGACTTTTAGTTAAATATTACGCATCTTTGCCAGAAGCGAAGAGGTTGGGTTCGGCGTTACTCTCCAAGTTTGGCCTTTAGGGCTCATTGGACCTTTGATTTACAATTTACTATTCAAAATTCTCGAAACGTTACATACAGCACGAGCTTGCCCGAAGCTTAGGAAAGGCTCTAAAAACATCCCACGACTACCCTTAATAGTGTAAACCAACGGGCGTGCAATTCAATCCAAACCAGCCGAAAACTCTATTATTCTCTAGAAGAGTAATAAGAATATGAAGCGGTCAAGAAAGATATGGGCCGTTTGAATTGAATAGATTTTTGATTTCAAATTTTGAATAGGTAACGTAGACATGTATACACATTAATCTAAAATGTCATCTCTTTTTGGTAAGTTATACAGTTAATTTTTTGTAAACAATTACTTCTTAGCTGTAAATGAGTCATTGAATGTTGCTTTACACCCTTTCTCAGATTCTACTCATTATTTTAGCGATTACAGAGAGGTTGGTCGGTTATTGCATTATGTCGCAAAGCCGTAGTACGAGTACCACGTCGGGTAAATCATTTGTGCTGTTTTATTGCTAACTCATCTTTGACCTTAATATTAACATCTCTTAAATGGTGGCTAGTGCCTAATGTGTTAACAAGCGCAAATGTAAAAAATCGAAAAAATAGTAATGATGCTGGACACAATCGAATTTGTAGAAATAACAAAATTAGAAAGAAATCTATAGTCTGTTTTATTTAACTTCGAGGTTTTTGAAAAAATTTGAAGTGACTACAAAAGTGTTTCATACTGATAGGATAAATATGATATTCTACAGTATGTCGAATCACTTGGAGACGTATGCCACTGATAAGCCGCATTATTGCATCAAAAGTTCAAACCAATTTTGTAGCCCGATTCTTTCAAAAAATTTAAAAGAAAACCGCAAAGTTAAATGAAACAGACTGTAGAACCGCCTTAAAAGATTTTGGCGCTTCGCTTTATTGCTATTAAGTAACGTTTGGGCTACATAATGTGTATGAAAAAGATTTCAATTTGGAATTTATGATAAAATATGGTGAAAAACTGTCTTCTAGACATTCCGTGTTTCTCCCCTTCGGCTAAATTTTACTATATGGTGTGAACGGAAAACTTGCAGATCTATGTGGAAAGGAACGGTATTGATTGAAATGAGGAAGACATGCATAAAGAGAGTGCGGAAAAAAATTTTTGTGAAAAACGGACCATTATTGGTGAAGATAGAGTTACTCAGGATATAGCTACATTAAAGTGGGGTATTTTACACTTTACCAAAAAATGTTCCGAATTCGGGCTGAAAACATATGTATCTGACATTTTCAAGGTCGCTGATTACGAAAAAATAATTTTTATTTTACGGAAAAAAAATTTTGTTTGAAAATTTTAAATTTGAAAAAACAATTTTTGAAAGAAAGAAAGAAAGAAAGATTTATTCGGTCTACAAAATACACGTACAAATTTAAAATATACGTACACATTACAATACAAATAATAAGGAAAAAGACAAATGTCATATAAATGCATAATTGAAATTCATGTACATATTGCAAACACACGTATTTAATTGTAAAAAAACGAATAAAGTGATTAAAGAAAGTAGTGTAATGTAAATGTAAGACACGCGGGTACGTACAGGCAATGAATTATAACTGCGCTTAGATACGCCCCTTGAGAAAAATGGATAAATCAAATTGTTTCAATTTCATCGTAAAAATGTTCGAATTAGCTGAGCAGATGATATCATCAGGCAAATAATTCCAGACAGAAATCACACGATTGCAAAATTCAAATTTTCTAACATTTTTGTTTACACGGTTAACGTAAAGTTTGCAAGAATTTACAGCACGATTTGAGTTTACATTAAATGTGAAGAAGTCTTCAACAGGTAACAAATTATCCTTGATTATAGAGCGTGTCATTGATAAATCACTTTGCATTCTACGTAATTCGAGTCTCTCCAAGCCCAATTCCTTTAATCGGGCATCGTAGGAGATAGTTTTATCAGAAAAAATTCGTTTGGTAAATTTTCTTTGGACATTTTCAACATTATTTATGTCACATAACAGATAAGGATTCCAAACAGACGAACCATATTCCAAAATTGGTCGGACATAGGTTGTAAAGGCTTTTACTAACAAAGTTTTATCTCTTGAAACAAAACTCCGTAAAATCAAGTTTGCAATTCTCATGCCTTTTTTTACAATGTTTGTACAATGAGTTCTAGAAGATAAATCTTTACTTATTAAGACACCAAGATCCTTCACCTCCGATATATCATGTGGGATTTCAAAATTATCTATACCGTAAGAGTGCTTGGGATTAGATTTTCCTAAATGCAAAACAAAACATTTGCTGAGTGAGATCTTAAGCTGCCAGATATCAGCCCACCTCTTAATATGCATTAGATCATTTTGCAAGTCCAAAAAATTGGAAGCTGAATTAGATATTTTAACATCATCAGCAAATAGCGAAATTGAGCTGGTACTTTGAAAATCACATAAATCATTTATGAATAACAAAAAAAGGGTAGGGCCTAAAACGCTACCCTGTGGCACCCCACTGGAAACAGGGAGCGGAAGAGACAATGAATCTCCAACTTTAACCCTTTGGGATCTATTACTCAAAAAGCATTTTAACCAATTTAGGCAAAAACCACTTATGCCATAGGCAGCTAATTTTATAAGCAGTTTTTCATGCGAAACTGTATCAAAAGCTTTACAAAAATCGATATAAACAATATCGATTGGGCAATTTTCATCAAGATTTTTGGACCACTGATTTTTGCACTTTAAAAGTTGCAGTGTACAAGATTTATTTTTTCTAAATCCAAACTGATTTTCAGAAAGCAAATTATTTTCATTTAAATGGGTAGTTAGGCTAATATTAATTATCGATTCCATGACCTTACACAGAACACAACAAAGGGACACGGGCCGATAGTTTTCTATGGATGATAAGTCACCTTTCTTAGGTATAGGCACAACAATAGCTTCCCTCCACAGGTCGGGGATGCACCCTGTCCTGTAAGAAACTTCAAAAATTGACATCAAAGGTCTAACAAGGACTAATTTTAGCTTTTTCACAAAATATGCACACAGGCCATCAGGGCCAAGTGACAATGAAGGTTTTAGTCGATTTAGAGCATCCAAAATTGTAAATAAGTCAAATTTGCAAGAAACACTATGATTACGGTTAATTTTATCAGGAAATACAGGTAAAACATTATTGTCATTTACAAAATTGTTGGCAAAATTTGTATTAAAAGCATTTGCTTTGTCTAAATCATCCACAATAGTGATGCCGTTGCTTTTCAACAATGGAATTTTCTTTTTATTATTTAATCGATCATTTACAAAAGAGAAAAAGTTTTTTAAATTATTCGACTTTAGTAACTTTCCTTCCTCATTTGCAAGATGTTCATTCATCAAATTTTTTATATTTTTGGTCAATTTCTTACATTTCTCTAACGTTTTAGCATCCCTATTAATTTTGTATTTTTTCCAAAGTTTACGCTTTGTAGCCTGCATTTTTCGTACAGAATTTGGCAGAAGATTTCTGCGCATTTTCTTTTTCAGTAGAACGAATTCGGAAATAGCTGTGTTGAGAATGGACAAAAAAGCCTCGTAGAAATCATTAACACTTACACAAGACGAAAAAAATTTTTCCCATTCAACAGATGCCAAGAAAGCTTCAATTGCTTGATAATTTGCCTTTTTGAAATCAAGCGTTATTAGATTTTCATCCTCATTGCTATTAAATGGCAAATTAAACGAAATTATTTCATGATCACTACTAGCAAAAGGTTCGTTAACAGAAACATTAAAAAGGAGTTCACGAGATGTACTCAAAATAAGATCTAAAATATTTAGATTTCGGTTTGGTTCGTTTGTCATTAAATTGAGACCTAGGTTTACAAAACATTCATAAAATATTTGTGTAACTGGGTTCCTGTATGCAGAATGAGAGGCAAAGTTTAGGTCAGGTAAGGTTAAAATCGCCTAGTATTATGCATTTTTTCGTGTTTTCAATGTACTTTTCAAGAAAAAGACACAATTTTTGAGCATATTGAATATCATATTTTGGTGGCCTATAGCAAAGTATAAACCGCACATATTCATCATTGGAGTGAAGTTCACAAATAAGAGTTTCAGGGCAATCAAATGGTTCCTTAACAGAAATATTACAAATTTTCAGTGCATTTTTATACAATATAGCTACCCCACCACCTCTATAATCCAGCCTGTCACATCTATAAATGGAATAAACAGAAGAAGTACAAAGAAGACCATCAGAAATTGTATCATTTAACCAAGATTCTGTTACAAAAATGATATCGTAGGTTTCAGAAATGAGTAAAGCATGAAGTTCAGGTAATTTGTTCACTAGACTTCTAGCATTAAATAAGGCACAATTCAGTACATTTTTATCATTTTCATCATTTTTGAAGTTAAATCGGGTTTAACAGGCGTTAACTCCTAAGGGCGAGGCATGCGCACTTTATATTGTTTCAATTCATACGAGTTACGGTCAATAAACCAATTTTCCTCGCCCGCGTCCCGTTTTCCTTCAAATCAGCATTCAATCGACGGAGAGCCTCACGTTGTTGCCAGGTGCGATCCGGCCGGGCGTAGATTTTGGATTTACGCCCCTTATCCGCGTGTTGGTGGCCAACTGAATCAACTCGGCCCTGGAGGACTCCAAGTCGCACTTGACCTTGATGATGCGGGGCAAGGTGGTGCCATCCTTGTACGATTTGACCTCCGGGCCGGAGCGCCGAATGCCGACGATTTTTTTGGGATCGAACCCGGCGGTGGTGACGTACTGCTTCACGTCGTCCTCCAAGCTGCTGTCGTCGCCAATGGGAACGAAATTCTCCAGGACGACGGTGGTTTTCTTGGAATCTGCCTCCAAGGCGTCCTTCACTGCCAAAACGACCACTTTGTTGATGTCGATATCGGCCATCCGCGGCGGCCTCATAGGCGCGAAGTTAGGTGCCGCAAAATTAGGAGCCGTGAAACGCGGTGCCTGCGATTGGGTGACCTGCTTGGCTAAAGAGTCCAACTGTTCTTTAATAGATGCTTCGAGAGAGTCGAAGCGATTTTCCAAAGTGGAAACTTTCTGCTCCACTGTCAAAAGTTTCTTACCAACCGGTAAGCACATCGGGTAGAGAAACAGCTGGTCCAACAGTGCCAAGACGCTGTATTGGGCGTCGTTCAAACCTACGCAAGCCGTGTGAAACCAACAGTGGCAAAGGTCGCATTGAATCCCCTTGGAATTCGGGCTCGACCGCTTCGTCGCATTTCGGGCATTTGCACACTTTATCCGAAGCCAATTTCACTTTACGACCCATTGGAAGACGCGGGTAGCGAATTAATCGTCGTTGGTAAATTTATTTTATTAAACGACGCTTCCGACGAGGGCGTCAAAAACCCCTTCCGTCAAAAACCCGTCAGCGTACCCTAAAAATTGTCAATCCGACAGGAAAAAGATCACATCCGACAAAGAAAGAAAGAAGAAAGATTTATTCGGTCTACAAAATACACGTACAAATTTAAAATATACGTACACATTACAATACAAATAATAAGGAAAAGGACAAATGTCATATAAATGCATAATTGAAATTCATGTACATATTGCAAACACACGTATTTAATTGTAAAAAAAACGAATAAAGTGATAAAAGAAAGTAGTGTAATGTAAATGTAAGACACGCAGGTACGTACAGGCAATGAATTATAACTGCGCTTAGATACGCCCCTTGAGAAAAATGGATAAATCAAATTGTTTCAATTTCATCGTAAAAATGTTCGAATTAGCTGAGCAGATGATATCATCAGGCAAATAATTCCAGACAGAAATCACACGATTGCAAAATTCAAATTTTCTAACATTTTTGTTTACACGGTTAACGTAAAGTTTGCAAGAATTTACAGCACGATTTGAGTTTACATTAAATGTGAAGAAGTCTTCACATCATCCTGTACTATTTGAGCTAAACAAAAGTTTTTTTCTAAATAAATGGGGCCAAAATTGCTCCACTCGCTTCGCTCGCTCCATAATTTTCGCCATATTCATCTCAGACTTAGCCCATGCTCTGGCACCAATGTGAATGCACATACAAATACAAATATTTTATTTTCGTCGCACAAAAAAAACACAATAAGAAAAGAAACATTAATATACAATGAAATACAATTATAAATAAACATTCGGCATGAATCATCATACAAGATCACATATTCTAAAAGCAAGAAATTATTAATTAAAGTACATTTATACGAGATTACTAAGCTTAAGCCCAGGACATTGGTAAAGATAAGCCAAAGTAAAGCCACGAGCATCAAATATTAAAGCTATCGTTTTAGGTAGAGCTCTGAGAAAAAGTGAGGGCTCAGCCCAGCCCACACAAAGAAATCTCACTTTTTTATCACGCTTAGATATATTTTACTTTATTATGCGATTATCCTTGCAACCTAAAAATGTCACCGATAAAATCAGCACTCGCGAAAATCTAGGTAAGCTATTTACTCTACAAGATTTGTTTACTCAGCGAACGTTAACGTGCCACACAGTTAAGGGTAGGTGTCAAGCGGCTATAGAAATGCCGGACACGTGCCCCCTTCTATCCCCCTGGATACGGGCCTGGCTGTATTGAGAGGAGTTTAGGATGGATGACATTTCCCATAGACGTACCCAGGATTTTCCCAGGGGAGTTTTAAGAACTTTTAATTTTAAAAATCATCAAAAACGTATTAAAGTGCGTCGTAGTTGTGAATAATGTGTTTTTGGTCTTTTCACATCGTCCTGCGATAGTTTATCTAAATGAATATCGAAACAATTTTTCTAAATTTCTCGGGATTTACCTACTGCACACTTTGTGCAAATTTTAGTTCTCAATTAGGACTCTAGATAAGAGAGGATACAAGGGAAATCCTCCCCCTTGTGCCTGGAGTAGTACGCTCAAGCGCCACACAGTGGGGTCAGAGGCAGAGTCCGACAAATTTTGCAAAATACTTAACGCTTTTCTCTTGCATTAAAATTTCCACAAAATCGTCCAAGTCTTGTTTCTGAATTCATCCAATAAATAGGTGAAATAGATCGACGCGAAGTGCGGAAATTTTCTGATGTATTCGTGCCAAAATGACCAAAAGAATGCTAAACGCATTGAGTTGCGAATCTTTTTTACACTGTTGTCTTGTCATATTATGCTATGCAGCTTTTATGACACCAAGCTTTGTTGTTCTTTGCTGTCATTAAGTTGAATAATTGTCTGTTTATTCTCAAAAAATCGTCAGAAAACAGCATTACATGAGTGCATGGCTCCACTTCTGGAGAATCAAAAATTTTATCAGAGGGATTTTCCCCTTTCCTCACTGGCTATGCCAGTGGCATTTCTGCGATAAGCATATCACCACTTACAGCAACCTATACCTATCAAAATTGTTAGTGTTGGTCCTGTTGTTCTTTCAGTGTTAGGTCAATTTCAACATTTTTTAATGTCTTGACCGTGAAATTTTTCTGTCGTTTAACGCCTTTTTGCGAAAGTGTTACTATTTTTCATCATCAGAGACCCAGAAATTTGCTAAACTAAAGTATCAGATGTTGAAAAATCCAGTTTTACCACACAAAAAGTGTTACCTTAAATTTATATGTACAAAATGCATAAAGACTTGGGGTCCATCTCTGTACATGTATACAAAAAGGGACCTTGTACAAAAAACAGAGCAACCTCTTTTATGCGCATTTTATGCTCGTCTGTCTAACCATTATGCACGTTGTACACAATCTTATCAGGTATTTCTTCAGATTAACTTCAAGCTTAAAGTAATATATGGAGGAGTGCGATTTAGCGATATTGGGTGTTTGGATACAGATATATTACCATCATCTAATATGACTAGTTTTTCTAAACTACTTAAAAAGTAATCGCGAAATTTCGCGAGCCCTGTTTGCCTAATTATGCATGGAGTGTTCCTTCAACTAGACCTAATGGGCGTCAAATTATTGTGCATGCATATTTGTCAAATTTTGCGAATAACACTAAAATGCGCATTTATTTGGTAATATTTGCTTTGCTACGTTACAATGCAACAACTGTAGAATTTTTAAAATCTCATCAAGAAAGACCTATTTTATTAACAGCAGTTGAATGGACTCTGCGCAACTGCCTGATTCAAAGCCGTTAGATGTACGCATCGATCTTATTCAACCACATGATTTAATTAATCCTCCTGATTCGATTAGTTCAACATCAGCGATTGGATGGAGCCACCTAAGAGAATTTATGCCCCCACCACCGGACGTCACCTTTACTAAATCTCAATCCACCAATGAAGCAACTAACTTTGACTCGGTTTTGGCTGCCAGTTTTTCTTGTGAAAGTGAGTATGCACTTCGTTCGTTGCTTTTGAAAATTGAAATCCGCGTTGTTTGCTCTACACTGCATGAACGAATGAATCATTAAGCGATATACAAAGATGCATACTGGGGGGGATTATCGAGTCTATCGAGACTTTGAAAAAATACCCAGTGGGCATTTAAAGAAAAAAGCTATTGCTTGGACGACGAAATAGTGCCAAACGATGTCTAACAGGGATTGAGGGTGTATTACCCTAAGGGTCAGCATACTACTGTCCGGTAATTTGAGCTGACAGCATTTTCTCTATCATTTTTGAGGATTAAAGCAGTTATAACGTCAAAAATTTTCAGATTGATGATTCTATGTACCAACTGATGCTTACTCAGAAAGCACCGTATTGTCATAAGTCTGAAAAATTGAAATTTATCGCAAGATTGATAAATTAAGGCTATACATATGCTTGTAATGCTGTTGAAATGAACTAAAAATGCTTAAAAGTGCGATATTATCGCGCAAAAGTATTTTATATAGGCTATTTTGATCACTTTCCTCATTTGGCTAGCGAAACAAAAGGATTGTTGGACGCTTAACTTACCGGCCTGGATTTCTGGGATTTTACCTTCCTCCGTCGTCCCTGACTTTGTGCATCTATAATTTATTATTGTTAAGAATGACATTTTCATTCACGCTTTAAGCTGAGCTTTCTTTTTCAATTTCATAGCTTGCATTGCTGGGCAAGTGACGCTCGTACATAGATGCATTGAAGTATATGAAGAATTGAATCGATTTTCTTTGTTTTGACTGTAATATTTCTATTAGTGTGAAATTGTTCTTATTGTATATAAAATCAAGTTCAATCGTTGAAAGACTTTTTCCTTCTTGATTCATCCAGCGAATTCAAATGCGAAGTAGTGAGTCATTATTTTGTGAACTGGTGTACTGCTATTTTGAAAACTGCTGAAGATATTGGGGAATTAATACATATACAGTATGGATAATAATTCTTTTCAACGTTCTTTCCGCTTAAAAATACGGGGATTCTAATTTGTTTTGTATGGCATAGGGTCAAGTGGGTGTCGAGTGACTTGAGGCTGGGGTTTCGACCCAACCACGGACCACGCCGAAGCAAAATAAGGCAAACCATGCAAAAATTCGAAAATAAAAACACAAATTTTCAAAATTTGTAAAATGAAAATTGGTCAATGCTAAGTTCACGTGGTTGGTAGCCAGCCAACCACGATGTTTTCCCGTTGACTAGTCCATTTTTTTAGTTTTACATGTCCAACCACACAACTGACCTTATGATTTTTTAGTCAACAACGTTCTTAACATTGTTGGCTACACTGCTTTTTTTGTACGAGACAAAGATTTTGAGGCTCGTACAAAGATTTTCGGAGCTCATCTTTGTACAATGTACAAAGACTTTTTGGGAACAAAGTAATAGTAATTTTAACACTTTTTGAGTATTTTTTAGCGAAATTTCAAAAATTTTAGGCGCTTCGCGCCGAATATTATAATTACATTGTATTTAGCTCCAAGCGCTGGCATTAAACACTCCAAAATCTATCTTTAAGCATCTTTGTACAGATTTAAGCTTGTTTTACATCTATTTCTACTGTTTTATAAAGATTTTATGCAGAATAAAGAACTATTTAACAACTTTGCACTGTTTTCTGCCGTTTGAAGATAAAATTGACTCTTTTATCTTTGCGTTGCATTAAATTCATCAGCAAGCTGGTGTCTATTATGAGATTCAATCAGCACATTGCAATCGCTTTATTATTTATAATTGTGTAACACAAGTTATTTTAACTTACTGAGTCGAATTTTATGTGTAATTTCAACCTAAGATTCATGAAAATTTTGGCGTTTCGGGCCGAACTAATATAACCAGCTGAATTTAGGACAAAGTTACACCTTTTGCGAAGCGTGCGGGTCACGGATAACAATCTAGCAGTAAGTAAAAATGTGTACATTCAATAGCATATCTATCCGTCATATGTACAAAAAAATTTCGCTCGTACAAAGACTTCTCCGGAGATCTTTGTACATGCACAAAGAGGCTCGTACAAAAAAAATAGTGGTTGGCTAGCCAATCACATGCCAGCCACTTTGTTAATTAAGCAGTTCTTAGAAAAGCATGACCAACCACGTAATTGAATTAATTATATGCTGCTGTGCCCAGCCAACAACGTAGTTGCTTATTGTTGTTGACCAACTAAATCGATTTATTTTGATATGTGATTGCATATTTTTTCATCATATTGGTGTGATTCACGAGACTGTAGTACAGATATATTATTTTGGGTAAAATATATGCAAGTGATATTTGTATGTATAACCAAAGTCTATAGACAAAATAGGTCAATACTGTGCCCAAAAATTGTCCCTGAAAAATGGCACTGCTGTTCTGGGCATTCTGAGAAACCACGCAAGCCTGTGAAGGTCACTTGAACCTGGGAAAAATGAGTGTGCCCATGTATGATAGATATGCTAGATATGCAACATATGCAATAGCGTTACTCTTCAGTTTAGACACTGTGCTGTACAATCACAATAATGCCTTTGATACACGTTCTGATCTTATGCCATATATATATATATATATATATATATATATATATATATATATATATATATATATATATATATATATATATATATATATATATATATATATATATACGTAGTTTTCCAGAAGTTTTTAGGCGAAATAATGACTAATAAACTTAATTGAGCTCGTTGATTTATCAAAGGCATTTTTGAACCCCTCACATGAATCTGGTCGTGCTCCGGCTCCCAAAGGTTAGATTTGTACGTTCCCTAACAGTAGGGCGAAGACTTATTTTTTAAAAATATTTTTTTGCAATTTTTATTATGGTCATTTCCCTCATAGAAACGGCATTCTATTTGCCCAAATTTCGGGACGACTCTAACTTTCATATTGTAAAAGCAGGAAAATTCCTTTATTATCATATGACAAACTTTCAGAAAAGCAGCCAGTAGATGGAGGGAAAGTTGCCAAAAGCAGGCGAAGCATCACGCGTTCTCCACCAAAATATCGTGAAAAGCCCCGTCGTCCAAGCCTACCTGACGAAAGTTCGTTCATAATTTTGTCTCTCTCTTAGCGTATATACTTATGTACGTACAATATCCATACATATATAGCGCATAAGCAGGAAATTTGGAAGGCGGAGAAAGTGACTTCTGATTTTAGACTGTAGATTTAGACATACCTGGCTCAAATCGAAAGTCTTCTGCCTATCTTAAATTTAATATGAACGTTAATGGCTGATCTTTGACTAAAGCTCTAAAACAAAAAAACAAATAGAGTACTGGAGTCTTCGTTTTTCTTGCGGAGCTCTGTCGACCCATTTTCTAGATTTCCCAAATGTTCTTCATCTAAAAACAACCTTAGCAAGTTTGAAAGTATAAATCTTGCGTAGCGATAGTTATTTTGAGTTCATTGCTTAGCAGGCCCATATCCAGGGGGATTGGGAGCACGTGCTCCCACCCTCCCCCAGATGGAATATGCGGATGTTTTTTCCTTCACTCCCCCTTTTGCTTTTTAGCCGAAAATCGCAAAAGTTTTCGGCGCTCTGCGCCGAATTTTTCAATTATAATAAGAGTTTATGTAGTACAAAAGAGGGGTTAAAATGCTGCATTTTCAGTCTTTATACAACCTTAAGCGTTTTCCGCATCTATTTCTTCTGTTCTCCACAGGTTTTATGTAGAAAGGGTGACGATTAGATTCTCACTATATTTTAGACATCTGGGTAGCAAAATTAACAATGTGTACAGCTCTTGTGGTCATAAAACGGCTTTTTAAATTCATCCTCTAGTGTCCCCCTTATCTTTCAAAAAAATTTTGGTCGTGCCCCACCGAAGCAAAATCCTGGATAAGGGCCTGTTTCCAATCCTAAAAGAAATGGTTTCCATTGGATTTTCACCGTATTTAAGGTATACGGGTTGAAAACCTTAATTCATCCTTTGATCCCCCCTTGCGTTTTGAAGACTTGGTCATCCCCCCTGAACAAAATCCTGCATACGGGCCTGCTTTCTACTGATCTTATTTTGCATGATCTTTTTGCGCATCTAATCTTATTTTGCATTATCCTTTTGCGCGATATGTTTTCATCTATTACAAAATATCGCATCCGCTTCAATATAGCAAGTTCTTAGTCAAGAATAATTATATTTTATATGCATAAACACCCTTTGATCTCCGGCCGCTGTTTAATCAGAAGGATCTTGAGCATTCGTGAGCACGGTCCTAATTTCTGGGGGGGAACTTGAATGAATAATTTTTACGGCTAATTATGGCGCTAAAATAATGAGTTTAATCAAGTTAATTTTTTCAGATATTTTTGTCGTTCCTTACCCCCTTCCTCATATCCTGTAAAACGCTTCAATTCACTATATTTCACTCTTCTTGAATATTCATGATTATGTAAGTTTGCGTGGAAACAAATGATAATAAGGACGATGGAATGACTTGGACTATCAGATATCCACAAGAGTGAATGAATGAATGAATGGACAGATAACTACTCGAAAAATATTTAACATTATATTGCTGGGCATCGTCTAGCGCTGTTTCATAATTTCAACAATTGGTTTTGGTCCGAAAATGACCTCAGGGGTATGCCTTCCCAGGCAAGTATCTCTGGGGGAATGGGGGGTTCAGACCCCCCAAATTCAGAAAAATCGGAAAAATAGGAATTTTTAAACGTTATTTTATGCTATTTTTGGCCTCTTCGGGTGTAGTCCCCCCGAAAAATTGGTGTTGGCCCTCCCAAAATAGGACGTCCAGCTACGTGCCTGTGCCTTCCAGAAGTCCTGGTAGGGGATACCCCATACCCCCAGTGTGCTTCTGTGATCTTGAGGGCGAAAGTTGAAATAACGCCAAAATTTTCTGGCCCTTTCAAGTCGGATAAATTGAATTTCTGTGTAGTATGACTTCAAAAAAGATTCTAATGAGTTTTAACGAGCTAAAAGGTCAAACATTCTTGGCATAAAATACACGACGATAGTCGACACATACGTACACGTATTTGCAGACCCGTCGCCAGGATTTTATTTCGGGCGACAAAAATTTTTGAAAGTCATATAAGTCGAGAACCATTAGGGAGTACCTAGTCAAAAATAAAGGCATTTTTTGAGCGTTTCTCAACGATTTTTATACAATGGTTAAATAAAATTTCGACGAGAAAAATTTTAAATTTTTCGGCTTATTTCATACTGATACAAAAATCTATCGGTTGAACTATTTGCACAACTGATTTTTCATTATCCAGTCATCATACAAGGGCATAGGGAGGGGTGAGAGGGGGTAGTTAGCCCTCCCCAGATTTTGAAAATCCAGGTACTGTCAGGCGATTTTGGTGAAACAAGTTACTGCTAGGAAAATTTTGATTATATAGCGAAAAAATACAGCTATGTATATCATAAGTTCAGTCAACCTGGTCAGTTTACAGCAAAAAGTATTTTTTTTCTATCGCCTTACAATTTTGTCACTTGTTTGTCACATTATAGTGAAGTGAATTATTGCCTAAAATGGGCAATTTTTCGAAAAAATGCATTTCAGACCTCTGGAATAACATTTTCTTATGTTTAAGTAGATAACAATATCAATATATTATCTAGTTGAAACGCATGTCATCGTGAGCTATGTTTACTATGTGACCGTTTTCGAATTTCACCCCCTCTCCTCTGGCCATATTTACATCTGATAAATCATTGATCATTGATTGCAAAACAAGACCTCGTTTTGCAACAAGTGATGATTCTGCTATTTTCAAAATTTTACTACCGTTTGAAGTCAGGCGACAAGTAGCTTTGAAACGTAATTTTGCAAAAGCTGATAATGAATCTATGTTTACTTTTCTTGCCAACATTCAGTGGCCATTGATATTTTCTACTTGTGTGACAATATACGATTTTTATAATCGTTTTTTATCGGTGATGAAATATCTTATAGATTCTTTTGTTCCGTTTTCCCAAAACCTGGTAGAGTTAATAAATATCCCAAAAATACAAGACGACTGTTGTCAAAGAAATTAAAATTCTGGAGAAAATCTAAATTTGATCCGATGTTCAGGAATATTTACTCTAAATACAGTAGACTTGTAAGGAAAGCTATGAAGGAATATTATTGTGCACAGAAACGTAAACTGTTAAAAAAGGATCCGATCCTAAGCATTTTTATCGTTTTATTAATACTAAGAAAAATCCGTCAAACAATATGCCTGACTTAGTTGTTGACGACTCTATTATTAACTCAGACTTGCAAATAGCAAATGTTTTCAATTAATTCTTTGCATCTGTGTTTACAGTTGACAATGGTTTCCCTATTAATACCACTAACTTAAGTCACAAAGATATACTTGATGTTAAGGTAGATTTTAGTTTTGAATCTATACTAAATTCCATTCAAAATCTTAAGCAAACTTTCTCTATTGGGCCTGATGGTATTTGTTCATATTTTGTCAAAAGATTATGTCCATTTCTTGTTGAGCCACTTAGTTCTATTTTCGAAGTTTCTTATAGAAGTGGTGAAATACCTTCTTGTTGGAAAGCTGCGATTGTAGTACCTATTTCTAAGAAGGGTGATTATTCTTTCGGTGAAAATTACCGTCCAATATCTCTTTGTTGCGTCACTTGTAAAATTATATAGTATATTATAAACAGAGCTTTAATTGCTTCTTTAAAGTCGAAAACTAATTTATTTTCATGGCAGTTTGGTTTTCAGAAGGGAAAGTCATGTGAAACTCAGCTTTTGAAGTGTACAAACATGTGGGTTAAATCACTTGACGCATCTATTCCTATTGATGTTGTTTATGTCGATTTCAGTATAGCCTTCGACTCTGTCGTTTATTCTTAATTGATAGAAGTTGTACATTATGGGATGAATGGAATGCTATTAAAATGGTTCACTTCTTTTTTGACAAATCGTGCACAAAAGGTCAAAATTTTTGATGCTTTTTCTGATCGGAAACCAGTTATTAGTGGCGTACCTCAAGGTAGCGTTTTAGAACCCTCTTTGTTTCTGTTGTTTGTAAACGATTTTGTTCAAGCTGTTGAGCATAGCGAAGTCTTTTTCTTTGCTGATGATTTGAAGCTCTTTAGTTTTTCTCAAAATTATACTTTGTTGCAAAAAGATTTAGATAAGCTGGTTTCCTGGTCTGAAGAAAATCAGTTAAGCATATCTCTCCCTGAATGTTCTGTGTTATATCTAGGGTACGCTAATCCTAAAGTTACATATCACCTAAACCATTTTTTGTTATCTGACGCAGGTTCCTCAATTCGAGATTTAGGTGTTTCCTTAACAACAAAGTTATCATCTAGTTGTCATTGTACTATATATCAGCAAAAGCTTTGAAAATGAGTGCTTTGATTTTCAAATGTTTTAAATCACGTGATCTAAAAATGTTGGTTCTTGCTTTTAAGAATTATATTCGGCCTATTGAAGAGTATGCTCCAACTGTATGGAGCCCCTATTTGCTTTTTGATATCAATAGGGTTGAACGGGTATAGCGAAAATTTACTAGAAGGTTATTTGGATATCATGGGACTTTTTTATGATGAAAGGCCAAAAGCCTTAAATTTAGAGAGGCTTGAACTCTGTAGAATTTATTTTGATTTAATTTATTTTACGTTTAATATTACTCACAATAATCTCTTACCTTCTGAAGATTTTTATAAGTTTTATGGTCATTCGCGTACTAGGAATGCATTTGCAAATCAGATCTATTTAGAAAAATTTCAATTTGATTATAAAAAGTATATATTGTTCTGCTACTAGATCAGCTAGAATTTGGAACGATCTTCCACAATATATTCGAAGTTCTCCAAATGTTGAGATATTTAGGAGTAATTTGAAAAAGGTTGATTTTGGGAATTTTTTGATGGGGCACACGTGAGCGCAATCTATTTGCCTGTGTGTCCAGGACATTTCGCATTACACTGTGCTATTTTATTTTCCTTGCGACTTTGTTTTACCCTTGTGTTTTTTCCGAATAAAATATTAGTAGTAGTAGTAGTATTAGTATCCTGCCTACCTATGCAGTCCGTGAATAATTTCTTAACTTTTCGTCTTTGTACTCAATCTTTGTGCTCTGCAAAGAAAAATAGCCAAAAACTTAATAAAGCGGCTGCAAAGCGTCGGAAAAATTTGACATATTCTCCATTCCTAAGTCAAATCTGAGTGATTTAAAAGACAAAAACTATTTAAAAACAATTACTATGGCGCGTAGTGCCGCAAATTTTGCGCTTACTAGCTCAAAAGAACGCAAAAAACCTGTTTTGGCGATCTTTCAAATGCACTTCGAGAATTTGTCATTTCTCATATCCGCCTGTAGGGGACCCTTGTGAGAAGAAATTTTTCGTTGTTTCGGGGGACAAAAATTTTGAAAATCATATAGCTCGAAAACCATTAGGGAGTAGTCATTTATTAATCATTTATTATTTGTTCATCATTTATTACTTATCATTTATCCATTAATCTTCACTTATTCACCATCTATTTCACTGTTGCACTTGATATTTATGTCTGCACAATTGATTGCATTAAATTTGCTGTCGTTTTTTTCGCTCAGATATTCATCATTTAGATTGTTTCATTCGTCTTTTTTTGACTAATAAATAAAATACCGAAAAAATGTTTGAAGCTAAGCTAATGCATGGAAAAATGGAAAATTCGCATGTATTTGGGGTAAAATCTTCAAATATTCGGCGTTCGCGCCATATCTAATGTATTTTCGACAATTTTGCCTCGAGCGTGATCAAGAAATTACGTTTTTTAATAGTATTTTGGGAGAGAAACTTTTTTCTTAAAAGGTTCGAATTTTATGATCTTAATCATACATGCACACAGGGGGGCATGAGGCGGTATTACCCCCTGATGGGTCAGCTGGACCGGTACTGTCCGGCGATTTTGAGCTGATGGAATGTTTTTTCATCATTTTTGAGGTCAAAAGCAGTAAAAACGTCAAAATTTTTCCCGCGCTTCGCGCCAGATTAGTACTTTTAAGTACTTTTTACTCTGAAAGCGCACAAAAGTGATAAATTTTTGCTTTTTTTAGTGTTAAAAGTGATATCATGCAGTCAAAATGGACTAAAAATGCTTTTAAAATGCGATATTACCACAAAAAAAGTTTTATAGGCTATTTTGATCGTTTCGATCGTCAAAACAGTAAAAAAATCGCGAAGATTAAATTAACTGTTTTGGATTTTAGGATTTCCCCTGCCGACCCTTACCTTGTGCACCTATACGATCTTAATGGATAAAGCACGTCGAAGAATGTCGAAAATGTCGAAAAATATGGTTTTTGCGAGCTATCCCGGCGAATTTTTCCAGATATAGACCACTTTATCTTGGGTCCGCTCCCCTCCATGGGCGAATTCTGGATACGGGTCTACATACAACCATACATTTAAGGGCACGAATTTATAGAAAGGGTCCCCGGCTATTTTTTTAGGGGCATGATCTCAAATCTTTGGCCTAAAATGACAAAAAAGCACCTAAAAATGGTTTAAGTTTTGTTAAAAATCGAGAGAAGGTCGAAATTTTTCTGACTTTGAGCGGATGGGGACGACCGACTTTGGGTAGGGGATCCCTAACCCCTTGTTACATGTATGCGCATATCATGCAATATAATACATGACGTTTGTGATGTTTATGACATGTCATGTCATGTGTGACGAGTTGATATTTCGGATGGGTTTGCGGGCCTATCCATTTTTAGTAATGTAAGGAGGAATTCCATTTTTTCATTTTTTTAAATTTTTTTAAATCATTTTTTTTCGCACATTCTATTTTTTAAAATCCCATTTTTACATTTTTAGGGGTGAATACATTTTTTTGTACTCGGCAAAGATTTTTCCCGATGTACAAAGACTTTTCGGGACCGTCCTTGTATATACATGTACAAAGATTTTTGGGACGACAAAAATTGCAAATAAAAGGTCTGAAATTCGCTAAAATTTTAATGAGTAATTGTGTGTTCTATATATCTTTATAATGGCAGGGTTTTTGGCGCCGTCTTAAGACGAGTCTTAGTGATTTTTGCCCGTAGAGACCCAGAAATTAGCTAAAATTAAATTAAATTAAATTAAAATTCCCATAAATGAGTAATGGCAGAATTTGCATTTCAGAATGGGAAAATGTCAATGTTTTCGGCGCTTCGCGCCGTTTGAGACGATTCTTAGTAATTTTTGCCGCGTAGAAACCCAGAAATTAGCTAAAATACACTAGCAAAAGTCGAACAACTTTGTTTTTAGCACACTAAAATCGCTACTGTACCATATTATAGTACCTACCCAAAAATTTGTGTGTACAAAATGTACAAAGATTTTTGGGAAGATAAAAACTGTAAAAAGGTGTAAAATTCCCACCGCTTCGAAAATGAGTAATTGTTTGTCCTGTATATCTTTTAAATAGCAGAATTTGCATTTAGATATGGAAAAATGTCAATTTTTTCGCGCTTCGCGCCGTTTAGAGTTAATTTTTAGTAATTTTCGGCATGAGAAACCCAGAAATTAGCTAAAATACACTACCAAAGATCGAAAACCCTGTTTCACCTTACTAAAATCGCTACTGTACTATATTATAGTACACAAAAATTTGCATGTACAAAATGTACAAAGACTTTTGGGGACCATTTTCGTTCATGTACAAACGGACCTTGTACAAAAAAAAACACTGGGTGAATGAACCTAATTTTTGGCCAAAAATGGCAAAAAACACCTCGAAATAGCCAAAAAACTTGTTTTCGCCTAAAATCGAGAGAATGGGTCGGAATTTTTCTGAATTTTGGAAAATGGGGGACGTTCAACTTTAAGTTTGGGATCCCTCGAAACCCTTTGCCCTCTCTTATGTACATGCATGTGTCATGTTCGTATAAACATAAGAAAATGTATGTCAAAATAGGCGATTCTGCAATAACGCCGCCATCTACGCCTTATTGCTTCGGCCAAGAAAAAGAACCTCTCCTACGACACACGCATTCCAATTCAGCGATAATTAACGAAAGTTACATAAACCACAATTTATTTCCCGAAGACGCCGAATTCGCCAACGTAGTTCGTCAGGCCGAGGAGGCGATTGAAGCCGGAGTTTACCCCTTGCGTATTGTACAAGGATCGTCCGGCTCATATTTCGTGAAAAATATCCATAAAGTAATAAAAGGCTCATTCTCACTGCCAATTGCTTGTTTTTAATGTTCGGCAAAACTTTTTTTGTAAAAATGATTAAATTTTAAAATTTTCAAAATTTTCTCACGTTTTTTTGTATTTGTAAAAACGGAAGGCAACCAGCGCCCCGTCCTGGTTCAGTAAACTACTGTGTTGTTCCTCCTTACATAATCCCGACTTCTTGTTTAAGACCTTGAATGAATCAATACGTTATAAGTTTTTTACTAAGTATTTAGTGATTTACTGCATTTATTCGCGTTTAGGAACTAGACGTTTTAATTAAACACGTTGAAATTTTCTGGCGTCACTTTTGCTTATTTTTAAATTTTGTCCTCCTCTACTAGGCTCTAAAATTGTATTTTGAATGTTAAGAACAGACTTGAACAGCATGGGAATTCAGGGGGAAACTGAAATCTTAAAGTGCCTTTTTTAGGCGCAAAAATGGTTGATACGTGTCCAAAACATCGTTTTTTCGGCGTTTCTGACGATGCTATGTCTTTCTAGAGCAAAAAACATAAAAAATGTCGGAAAAATTTGAAAAAATTCGAATAAATTGAACAAAATATAATCTAAAAAAGAGTACATAGCACTGAGCGCCGAAAATTTGACACTCTAAGTAATTAGATGGCTAAAAACGCTTAAAACAGCACCTTTCCTACGATTTTTTTGGAAACTTTTGGACAGTCGTGAATTTGGGGGGTATAAATTTTTCTGGGGGATGAAAACCCCCAAACCTCCCAATTATGTATCTAACTAATGACTCTGGGATGGATTTTAGATAAATATTCGTATATTAATCATTTGCCCGCACTTTCTTACTGAACTTTGTAAATTTTCTTATACGTTTATGTATGCAGTATGCCAATAAAACAAAATCAAAAGCGATTTTGATCGTTTGCTTTTCCGATTAAAATTTTTTTCTCGAATTAAATCTGTCATTACAGAAGACGATTGGGGTCTTCAAACCGAAAAATGAGGAACCGTACGGACTCTTGAATCCAAAATGGCTGAAATGGATGCAACGATTATGTTGTCCTTGCTGCTTTGGAAGAGGCTGCCTTGTGTTAAATCAAGGTAAACTTTTCTAAGTCTTCAATTGTCGATTTATCTTTCATAGCATTTTAAATTTACAGTAAGTACATAGTTACATATATACATAAATTATATGAACTTTTATCATTGACCGAATTTCTCGAATCATATTTTAGAAGCTGGTCGTAAACGTTACGTAAATAATAAGGCCATTTATAATCTAATTTGAGACTTTTCTTTAGCATCTGGTGACAAAATCAACAGATTTTTCTATTTACATAATTATTTCATGCACACATTCCCATAGGGGGTGAGGGGGTATTACCCCCACCTCAGGGTCCGAGACTTGAATCACTGTCGGACGCTTTTGAGCTATCAAACATTTTCTGCATGATTTGTGGCAACAAAAGCAGCGAAGATATTGAAATTTTTTCGGCGCTTCGCGCCGACTAATACATTTCTGTTTTGTTTACCCACAAAATACCTAGAATGAACTTAAAATGATCAGAAAAGTAGAAATTTTCGATGAATTCTTATATTTTTTACTCACAAGAGTGACGAAACTAGTCAGAATGAAACAAAAAGTAGTTAAAAATGCAGATTGTCACATTAAAACATGCTATATAGGAAGTTTTAGCCATTTTTCATATTTGACACGCAAAAAAGGCTAGACTCTAAATTCAGTGGTCCTAAATTTTGGGATTTCACCCCCCCCCTGAACTTTCGACCTTGGAAACTATGATTTAATGCTATTATTGCGAACCCTTGATATAAAATTGATGTTCAAAATGCGGAATCTTATCTTTTAGCTCATGTTTAAAGTGAATTTGAATAGAAGTATAAGTTTAATAATGTTTATATTATTTTTGTTATACGTATGTACAATAAAATGAAAGTGAGCGATGAAAAGCAATGGTATGTAGGTGCGTAAGTACGTATTTTGTGATTAAATATACTTTTAAATGATAGATTTGCATAAATACTCAGCGACCTCAGATGAATGCTGCTAAAAATTTTAACTGCTTCAGTAACACTTCTGCATTGATGTAATGGAAAATTTGACAATTCTGAATTGAAAGATTCCAAAAAACACTTAGAACAGGACTTTTTTACCTTTTTTAAAATCCGAAATTCTCGGTAGGGCGAAAATTTGCTTAGGGTGAAAAACTTTTTGCGGGAAGCCAAACTTTCTTCCCTCAGATCACGTATAGTCTAAATCAAGCTGGAAATTTTTTGGGGAAACTGAGGCGTAATGAAGGCCAAAAATGGATGAAAGCACTCTATTTATACGGGTCTCTATCTACATGCACAAAAATTTCCGGGATCTGTGACTCACTTGCCTCCCAAAAAGTGTTACTTCGTCTTAAATGCAATTGAAGTCCGGCATTACGGATCATAAGTGATACTGTTATTGCGATGTACTGATTATGTCTCGTAATAAACGTCATCTCGCTCATGAATTTGAAGTACTTAGCATGAACAAAAAGAATTCATTTCCATTTTCAATCAGCGAAAACGTACCAAGTTGTCAAATATTTATTATTTCCTTCATAAAATCATTAGAGAATTAGAGATATAGACGCAAAACGTGTCTTGATCAGTACAAAGATGTTTGAGATTGTACAAAGATTGATTTGGGACTGTTTAATGCAACCTCTGCAGTCCGCAATTCCAATTTCACTGAAAAGTGCGCAGAAAAGTGCTAAAATTACTATTATTTTGTCTCAAAGAATCATTGTACATTGTACAAAGATAGCTCCAGAAATCTTTTTACGAGCCTCAAAATCTTTTCACTAGCAAAAAATGCATGAACGAAAATAGTGAACGCCTTCATCCCATGGTTTTCTGTTTTCGGCAAAGATTTTTCTCGATGTACAACGATCTTCCGGGACCGTCTTTGTACATGTACAAAGATTTTTGGTTGGACAAAAACTGTAAAGAGGTGTAAAATTCTCAATAATTTTCGGCGCTTCGCGCCTAAATGAGTAATTGTCTGTTCTATGCATCTCTAGAACGGCAGAATTTAAATTTAGAACGAAAAAATGTCAAATTTTCGGTACAATTTTTAGTAATTTTTGGCGGCAGAATCCCAGTAATTAGCTGAAATACACTACCAACGGTCGAAAAACCTTGTTTTACCACACTAAAATCGCTACTGTGCCATGATATAATAGTACATAAAAATTTGCATGTTAATGTACAAAGACATTTGAGGACCATCTTTGTACACGTACAAAGGGACTTTGTACAAAAACACTGTTTGATCCTCACGTTTACCCTAGCCTTCTATATAATTATCTCATTTCATCCTATTTTCAACTACATCTTGTTTGCTTTTAGTGTCATTTGCTTCTTAATTTTATTTCTTGTAGGTTACTTGTCTGAAGCGGGCGCATCTCTCGTTGATCAAAAATTGCAATTAAACGTTGTTCCGCGTACGAAAGTAGTTCGTTTGGCCGCTCCAACCTTCAACTACAGTAAGATGGACAGAACGAAAGCCCAAACTAAGCAGCGCATTATGGATAGATACCCCAACATCGGACGCCATTTTCATAGGATCGGTTTGCCTCCTAAAGTATGAGTAGTATAGTATCTACAGGGCCCTCGGCAGGGGGGGCGGGCCGCCCTCCCTTCGCCGGAAAAAATTACATCTGTTCGTTTCAAAATCATCAAATTTTTGCGCTTCGCGTCATATGTGAAGCATTCCCCATAATTTTGCGTCAAATGCGATCAAAGGTCGACAGTTCTTTACAGCCTATTGAGAACGAATAGAATTTTTGACGAAAAGTACGATTTTCTATTTTTTTAATGGACGAGAAAACATTGGGAAATGCGGCAAATCCTGTATCGGATTCGGGCCTATAGTGTAAATGTAGCGCAGGTGTCAGCAACCAATTCCGACCGAGTGTCAACAAGAAAATCTTCGTAATTCATTCTACGCATAACGATGGTGCACATGCTTACTGGGGGTATGGGGTATCCCCCTCAGGCATGTATTTCTGAGGGGGTATGGAGGGGGTTCGGACCCCCGAAATTCAGAAAGATACTTTTTAAACGTTATTTTGTGCTTTTCTTGGCCTTTTTGGGCTTAGTTCCTTCAAAATTGGTGTTGGTCCCCCAAAAATAGGACAGCCAGCTACGTGCCTGATCCTCCTACCAGCACTTTTGGAAGGCATACACCCCTCAGGCCGTTTTGAGACCAAATCCACTGCTCGAATTATGAAAGAGCGTCAAACATAGTCTAACAGTGTATTTTAAAGTACAAATACTTGTTTTTCGAGCAGCAGAATGTTCAATCCGTTCATTCTTTCCATTATTACGCATATATTTGATGTTACGGATCATTCCATCGCCATTATTGTAATTCGTTTTCACGCTAATTTAACCATAAATATTCATAGAAAATAAAAGTTGACGAATTAAGCACTAAAATTTGACATTAATTAGGTAAAAAAGGCCCATTTGTCCCCCAAGAAAACTTGGTTTACCCCGTCCCAGAACTTTTGACCGTGTGCATGTATGGATGATAAACACAATTTTTTGTTTATTGGGCTTCGAAAAGTTTCAAGTTTTAGTTTTGAATGCATCATTTCATAGCTATTCTCAAATTTTTGATCAAAAGAGGAACGTTTTTCTAATTTTCGTACATACGAAAGCTGATCTTCTTAAATTTAGGCATCCACAATTTATCTTATACAAAACGTTAATTGGCATTTCCTCAGAATGGTTTTGAAAAATGAGCTTGCTAAGCGAGAGTTGTAAACTAAGAGGAGCTTAAAGTTTAAACCTACCATTAAATTATAAAGATAATAATAAAAGATTTAAAGCTTTAAGAAAAAGAAAAATGTGGTAAATTAAAACAAATTCAAATGATATGATGAAACATTGTTGAGAATAGGACGATCACGTGCTATGTATAATGACTCCTTGATTAAAAGATCAAAAGAGTTGGATGCTCGCCTGATAACCTTGAAGCAATCTGATGTATGTAATTAGATGATTGCTATTTGAGATATGTTTGTGAATAGCAGATAAAGTATCACCCTGAATTGGCTTTCCTGTAGCAAATGAGATGCCAGTATGCTCTGCCATTCTACTCCCAAAATGTCGGCGAGTTTCACCGATGTAACTAGCCATACAGCTAGAACACGTATACTTATATACTAAATTTGAGAGTAGCTTAGCAGGTACAGCATCCTTGTTCTTGAAAAACCGGCTGATACACATAACAGGTTTGTAAACAAACCTTACTCTAATCTGAGGGTAAAATGCAGATATAATCTTTAGAATTCTGCTGCGTACATTGTAGCCATGCACACCAGTGTAAGGCAAAACAAGAGAATAGCATAGTTTATCACACCCGAATTTTATGTCATCACTCTTACTATAAACTTTTGTCATAAAGTCTGATATGACCTTATCAATCAAGCTAAGCGGATACTCATTTTGCAGTAGAGTCTGCTTCAGCTTGTCAATATCAGAGACAAAAGTCTGATATGAGTTACAAATCATGTGAATACGACTCTACAAGTGTCTTTATTAAACCAACTTTATAGGCAAAAGGAATGAAGCTAGACAATTTGGCATAAAGGCCAGAAAATGTGGGTTTCTGATATGATGATGTGACAATATCATCGGACTTCCTTTCAACAAGCACATCAAGGAAATTTAATTGCTTGTCACATTCAGTTTCAAATGTGAAATTCATATTAGGATGTTGCTGATTCATGTAATCACAGAACTTTCTAGGCTGATTTCTGTCAGAAAACACTACAAATGTGTCATCAACATAACGTACATAAAACTTGGGTCTAATCTTTATACTACAGTCTCTGAGCCACTTTGTTTCATGTTGGCTCAAGAAAATGTTGGCAAGAACTGGGCCAAGCGGATTACCCATAGCAACACCATCTATCTGTTGATAGATTTTACCATTACACGTAAAGTAACACTCTTTAACTGCAAGTTCTAGAAGCAGTTTGAATTGATGACAATTCATGTTATTTACTAACACGACATTCTGATCATCAAATAGTTTCCTAATACATATGTCAATGGTCTCATCGAGTGGAATATTAGTGAACAAGCTTTGAACATCAAGACTAGCCATAAAATGATGGCTTTTGAATGTAAAAGCCTTGAGTCTTGTCAGGAAACTACCAGTGTCACATAAAGTGTATTCATTAGTACTTATGTCTTGTAGGATCGTCACAAAATACTTAGCCATCTTATAAGTTGGAGTGTTGATGGCTGACAAGATTGGTCTTAAAGGAACATCTCTCTTATGAGTCTTAGGCAAGCCATGTAGCCTGCCATAACTGCATCCTACAGGATTTATACTTTTATAGACATCAGCAGATAGTCCATTCTGTTTATGAACCTTCAGTATATGGGCTGATATGCGTTTCTCAACTGAGCGTATAGACTGACAAGGATTACAGTCAATGACTTTGAACTTTGAGATATCATTCAAGACATCATTCAACTTCCTAATGTAGTCATCTTTGTTCAGAATTACTACTTGATTACCCTTATCTGCCTTTAGAACAATGATATTCTTGTCTTTTGACAGATTGCTGAGGATTTCATAGTCACGCTTTGATGGATTATCGCAATGCTTCTTATTATAATTAAAATATGAGCTAAGAGCAATGTCTCGCAATTGATTCTTGATCATTTGCATTTTTACATTGTCACAGTCAAAGGCAGTTTGTTAGTAGTATAGAGGGGGGGGTCGCAAGCGCATTTTGGGGGTCCGCCACACACAAAACATAGGCAAAGCCCGTTCAAGCCAAGTCAGCTCGGGGGTCCGCGGGGGTCCGCCCGGGGCTACCCCCGCTAGAAGGGATACGCAGTCACAGGAAGGGAGAAGCCCCAAAAAAGCATAGAGGGGGGTCGCGCGCGCATTTCGGGGGTCCGCCATACACAAAATATAGGCAAAGCCCGTTCAAGCCAAGTCAGCTCGGGGGTCCGCGGGGGTCCGCCCGGGGCTACCCCCGCTAGAAGGGATATGCAGGTGCAGTCACAGGAAGGGAGAAGCCCAAAAACAACTATAGAGGGGGGGGTCGCGCGCGTATTTTGGGGGTCCGCCACACACAAAACATAGGCGAAGCCCGTTCAAGCCAAGTCAGCTCGGGGGTCCGCGGGGTCCGCCTGGGGCTACCCCCGCTAGAAGGGATACGCAGTCACAGTCACAGGAAGGGTGAAGCCCAAAAATAAAGTATAGAGGGGGTCGCAAGCGTATTTCGGGGGTCCGCCACACACAAAACATAGGCGAAGCCCATTCAAGCCAAGTCAGCTCGGGGGTCCGCCTGGGGCTACCCCCGCTAGAAGGGATACGCAGTCACAGGAAGGGTGAAGCCCAAAAATAAAGTATAGAGGGGGTCGCAAGCGTATTTCGGGGGTCCGCCACACACAAAACATAGGCGAAGCCCATTCCAGCCAAGTCAGCTCAAAGGTCCGCGGGGGTCCACCCGGGGCTACCACCTGCTAGAAGGGATACGCAGTCACAGGAAGAGAGAAGCCCAAAAAAATTATGAGGGGGGGGTCGCGCGCGTATTTCGGGGGTCCGCCATACACAAAACATAGGCAAAGCCCGTTCAAGCCAAGTCAGCGCGGGGTCCGCCCGGGCTACCCCTGCTAGAAGGGATATGCAGTCACAGGAAGGGAGAAGTCCTAAAAAAGGGCCAAGGCCCCCGACCCTATGGTCAAAAATATTGGATAGACAAAAATATTACTGGCGCTTTGCGCCGGGTTGTTCAGCGAGTATGGACAGATTTTTTGGGCAAATTTCGATCACTAAATTTGGGGTTCGTGTGCAGGCCCGAACTTGGGCAAAAAAATTTTTTTTGTGAACTGGTACCCAACCCTGATTTTTTTGTCTTACTTATTAAATTTAAAGATTCTCTGCATCCTTTTTACCCATGATTGCATCTGCTAGTAAACTGCCGGCTATAGAAAGAATCGGAGCTAGTAAAATAGGTAAGAATCCACCATTCTGTATGATAACGTCTTTCTTTTCTTTAGTTGCTGCCTTTTTCTTGTTAGCTAAGCATCTTATTTGATTCTGATATCGCCTAAGTTTGTCTACCTCTTTGTCAGAGAGTGGAAAATTGCCATTCAAAAAATTGTTTGCGCAATCGCATATGCATAATATTTGGTCCTTAGTTGCCGTATTTATCAGTGCATCTCTTTGTGGCTGTCTCGCGGTGCTTAATAAATGAAGAAAAACCAAATTTCGTTTCAGCCTTATTGGAGCCATTTTTATTTAGGCTGTTCGTAAAACCTCAATTCTTTTCTTGATAAAATCCTATCAAATTTTGCTGACCAATTTTTAAATCTTACTTTATACTGTGATTTATTGATATTTATAGCTTTTTTGACTCTCTTGTGCTTTTCAGCTTCTGGCTCGGCCAATTGTAGTTCTTTTGCATAAAAAGCACCAGTTATAGGTTCGCCTAACATATCTTCCAGCTTATATGTTTTTGGTGTACATTGAGATATGCCATTGATTTTGAACAATTCATCTGTGAATGTATGCTTACTAGCTTTTGCGAAATTTCCTTTCAAAGAAGTTATTCTAACAATTTCTCCAACATTAAATATTCGTTCATTTTTGTATTTCTTCTGTCTTTTCAACATAAATTCTAATAATTTACCAGTGTTCTCTGAATCTACATCATTAGGGGCCAGGTTGTTTAAACTTAAATGAGGAGTATTATTATAACTATTGAGAATACTTTTGTATACTCTAGTCCAGTTTTCATCAGAATAATAAGTCATATACCGCATAAGCTTTTCACGAAATGTCCTATGAAACCGTTCAACAAAATTAGCTTTAATTTCTGGGTTGCTTGTCAATATATGCGTGACAGAATGAGCTTTTAATAATTTATTGAAGGCACCTTTGAATTCATTGCCATGATCGGTCCTGATGGATTGTGGTTTTGCCTCATTTAATATCTTTTCAAACACTCTAGCAGTTGCATCAGCACTCTTATTAGTTATTGCCTCACCATATGCCTTTCGTGAAAAGACATCAACCGCCATTAAGATGTAACGATTTCTATAGTTTTTACCTTTAAATTCCTTTAAATCTAAAAGATCAACATCCCACATGATATTTGGCCCAGAAACAATTATAGAGCGTCTTGAAAAACGTTTCAAGAACTGGTTTATGTAGCTGATAAGACTTTAAACATGATTTTTCAAGAATAATTTCTCACCGTATCAGCCGATATTTCTTTATTATTTTTACAGAACCTTCTGCAATTTGTTGATACCTGAAAAAGAGGCTGGCCTATGCCTAAGCCTCCGTCCAATACTGCTTTATGATCTCCATGCTTTATAAATTCAAATAATTATTAATATTTATAACCTAAAGTGCAAGAAAATTTTGAAGCTCTACAAGACATTTTCACAAGATTTTACAAAATAATTTCCAAACTTTACAAAATAATTTTTCAAATTTTACAAAATAATTTCCAAACTTTACAAGCATTCCTATGCTTAAGCACGTAAAAAAGATTCCAAACTTTACAAAATAATTTCCAAACTTTACAAAATAATTCCGAAACTTTACAAAAATAATTTCGAAACTCTGCAGACATTTTCAAATTTTACAAAATAATTTCCAAACTTTACAAAATAAATTCGAAACTTTACAAGCCTACTTGAAAACTTTACAAGACTTTTCTGAAACTTTACAAGCTTTTTCACAAGATATTACAAAAAAATTTTGAAGCCTAACAACCAAATTTTGAAACTTTACAAAACTTCTATCCTACAGCATGTCAAAGTTGCTCGAAATTTTACAAAATTATTTCGAAACTTTACAAAAAATTTTGAAACTTTACAAGATTTCCCTGAAACTTTACAAACTTTTCATAAGATTTTACAAAAAAATTTTGCGGCAATACAGCAAAATTTTGGAACTTCACGACAAATTTCTACAATTAGGCGGTGATAACATATAGGCAGCGAGGGGGGGGGGCTTCAATGAGGCAGAATAGCCAAAAAATAGTGCAGGTTCGCTAGATTCTAGGGGCTCCCTCCCCACCCCTATGTGTAGTTGTCACACCATTCAAGTGCGCCCACGGTCTTACAGATATAGCAGGAATTTTCATTGTTTTTGAATTATAAGGTGATTTTTGACTGAAATGTATCAAAAATGATGCTTTTCTTAGCTGGAGAAACCGTTTTTAGTTAAAATTTGTCTAAATGTCTTATGGAACTGTCGAAATCCCATCTGGTAAAACTTTCCGCTTCACATATAAATATGGTAATCCCTGCTTCTCTTGTATATACGTCCACATATGATTATCTGGTTGCAGCAACACATGGGCGTGGGGGATGGCTTTTTGGGGGTCCGGACCATAGATGCACAGCATGGCCGATCTGGGGGGATCAGCCGGTCTGGGGAGCGAGGGTCAAAAACTGAGCTTTTTTTGGCTAAAATGACCTGAAAAATTGGCATAAACGCTAAAATATCGCTAAAAATACGTTATTACACAGTTTCTAGTCAATTTGGAGCACTTTCGAAGAAAATTTTCAATTTTCACCTCATTTTGGCCCTTCAGCCGTTATCGTATTTTCGCCAGCAAAATTTTCCATTTTCCTATCCTGGGGGGTCGGTCAGGACCCCTGAAACCCGCCCACGTGCATGTCTGGTCCTGACCCCTCCAGGAATTTGAAATACTCCACAGACCCCTCCAGAATGCTATTTTTAGCCATTTTTAGAGCTATTTTTGTTTATTTACACCACTTTGACCCCCCCAGAATTTTGGTGCCTCCTTACGCATGGTTGCATCAAGAAGCTTATGTTTTTTTGAAACTTCTATCCTAAAGCATGTGAAAGTCGCTCAGAATTTTTACAAAATTATTTCGAAACTCTACAAAAAATTTTGAAACTTTACAAGACTTTCCTGAAACTTTACAAACTTTTCATAAGATTTTACAGAAATTTTATGGCATTCACAAGATTTTTCACAAAAATTGTGGCCATCTACAATAAATCTTTACAACGAGGGCTCTAATAGGGCAGAAATAGCACCAGATTCTAGGGGCCCCCTCCCCACCCTAGATGTAGCTATCACACCACTCAAGCGCCAGGTCTTATAGCAGGAATTTTATTGTTTTTGAATTTTAGGGTGATTTTGACTTAAATGATACCGAAAAAATATGCATTTCTTAGATAGGAATCCTTTTGTAGTTGAACTTTGTACGAGATGGAATTTCGACTGTCCCATTAGACATTTAAACAAAGTTCAACTACAAAAGGATTCCTATCTAAGAAATGCATATTTTTTCGGTATCATTTAAGTCAAAATCACCCTAAAATTCAAAAACAATAAAATTCCTGCTTTAAGACCTGGCGCTTGAGTGGTGTGATAGCTACATCTAGGGTGGGGAGGGGGCCCCTAGAATCTGGTGCTATTTCGCCCTATTAAGAGCCCTCGTTGTAAAGATTTATTGTAGATGGCCACAATTTTTTGAAAAATCTTGTGAATGCCATAAAATTTCTGTAAAATCTTATGAAAAGTTTGTAAAGTTTCAGGAAAGTCTTGTAAAGTTTCAAAATTTTTTGTAGAGTTTCGAAATAATTTTGTAAAATTCTGAGCGACTTTCACATGCTTTAGGATAGAAGTTTCAAAAAACATAAGCTTCTTGATGCAACCATGCGTAAGGAGCACCAAAATTCTGGGGGGTCAAAGTGGTGTAAATAAACAAAAATAGCTCTAAAAATGGCTAAAAATAGCATTCTGGAGGGGTCTGTGGGGAGTATTTCAAATTCCTGGAGGGGTCAGGACCAGACATGCACGTGGGCGGGTTTCAGGGGTCCTGACCGACCCCCCAGGATAGGAAAATGGAAAATTTTGCTGGGAAAATAAGGCAAAATGAAGGCCAAAATGGGTGAAAATTGAAAATTTTCTTCAAAAGTGCTCCAAATTGACTAGAAACTGTGTAATAACGTATTTTTAGCGATATTTTAGCGTTTATGCCAATTTTTCAGGTCATTTTAGCCAAAAAAAGCTCAGTTTTTGACCCCCGCTCCCCAGACCGGCTGATCCCCCCAGATCGGCCATGCTGTGCATCTATGGTCAAGACCCCCAAAAGCCCCCCCACGCCCATGTGTTGCTGCAACCAGATAATCATATGTGGACGTATATACAAGAGAAGCAGGGATTACCATATTTATATGTGAAGCGGAAAGTTTTACCAGATGGGATTTCGACAGTTCCATAAGACATTTAGACAAATTTCAACTAAAATCGGATTCTCCAGCTAAGAAAAGCATCATTTTTGATACATTTCAGTCAAAAATCACCTTAAAATTCAAATCAATGAAAATTCCTGCTATATCTGTAAGACCCTGGGCATTTGAATGGTGTGACAGCTACACATAGGGGTGGGGAGGGGGCCCCTAGATTCTAGCGAACCTGCACTATATTTTGGCTATTCTGCCTCATTGAAGCCCCCCCTCGCTGCCTATATGTTATCACCGCCTAATTGTAGAAATTTGTCGTGAAGTTCCGAAATTTTGCTGTATTGCCGCAAAATTTTTTTGTAAAATCTTATGAAAAGTTTGTAAAGTTTCAGGGAAATCTTGTAAAGTTTCAAAATTTTTTGTAAAGTTTCGAAATAATTTTGTAAAATTTCGAGCAACTTTGACATGCTGTAGGATAGAAGTTTTGTAAAGTTTCAAAATTTGGTTGTTAGGCTTCAAAATTTTTTTGTAATATCTTGTGAAAAGCTTGTAAAGTTTCAGAAAAGTCTTGTAAAGTTTTGAAGTAGGCTTGTAAAGTTTCGAATTTATTTTGTAAAGTTTGGAAATTATTTTGTAAAATTTGAAAATGTCTGCAGAGTTTCAGAAATTATTTTGTAGAGTTTCGGAATTATTTTGTAAAGTTTGGAAATTATTTTGTAAAGTTTGGAATCTTTTTTACGTGCTTAAGCATAGGAATCTTGTAAAGTTTGGAAATTATTTTGTAAAATTTGAAAATTATTTTGTAAAGTTTGGAAATTATTTTGTAAAATTTGAAAATGTCTGCAGAGTTTCGAAATTATTTTGTAAAGTTTCGGAATTATTTTGTAACGTTTGGAAATTATTTTGTAAAGTTTGGAATCTTTTTTACGTGCTTAAGCATAGGAATCTTGTAGAATTTGGAAATTATTTTGTAAAATTTGAAAATTATTTTGTAAAGTTTGGAAATTATTTTGTAAAATCTTGTGAAAAGTCTTGTAAGCTTCAAAATTTTCTTGCACTTTAGGTTATAAATATTAATAATTATTTGACTTTATAAAGCATGGAGATCATAAAGCAGTATTGGACGGAGGCAGACAGGCCAGCCTCTTTTTCAGGTATCAACAAATTGCAGAAGGTTCTTAAAAATAGGGAAGAAATATCGGCTGATACGGTGAGCAAATTCTTGAAAAATCAGTTTACTTATCAGCTACATAAACCAGTTTTGAAACGTTTTTCAAGATGCTCTATAATTGTTTCTGGGCCAAATATCATGTGGGATGTTGATCTTTTAGATTTAAAGGAATTTAAAGGTAAAAACTATAGAAATCGTTACATCTTAATGGCGGTTGATGTCTTTTCACGAAAGGCATATGGTGAGGCAATAACTAATAAGAGTGCTGATGCAACTGCTAAAGTGTTTGAAAAGATATTAAATGAGGCAAAACCACAATCCATCAGGACCGATCATGGCAATGAATTCAAAGGTGCCTTCAATAAATTATTAAAAGCTCATTCTGTCACACATATATTGACAAGCAACCCAGAAATTAAAGCTAATTTTGTTGAACGGTTTCATAGGACATTTCGTGAAAAGCTTATGCGGTACATGACTTATTATTCTGATGAAAACTGGACTAGAGTATATAAAAGTATTCTCAATAGTTATAATAATACTCCTCATTTAAGTTTAAACAACCTGGCCCCTAATGATGTAGATTCAGAGAACACTGGTGAATTATTAGAATTTATGTTGAAAAGGCAGAAAAAATATAAAAATGAACGAATATTTAATGTTGGAGAAATTGTTAGAATAACTTCTTTGAAAGGAAATTTCGCAAAAGCTAGTAAGCATATATACATTCACAGATGAATTGTTCAAAATCAATTGCATATCTCAATGTACACCAAAAACATATAAGATGAAAGATAATATGTTAGGCGAACCTATAACTGGTGCTTTTTATGCAAAAGAACTACAATTGGCCGAGCCAGAAGCTGGAAAGCACAAGAGAGTCAAAAAAGCTATAAATATCAATAAATCACAGTATAAAGTAAGATTTAAAAATTGGCCAGCAAAATTTGATAGGATTTTATCAAGAAAAGAATTGAGATTTTACGAACAGCCTAAATAAAAATGGCTGCAATAAGGCTGAAACGAAATTTGGTTTTTCTTCATTTATTAAGCACCGCGAGACAGCCACAAAGAGATGCACTGATAAATACGGCAACTAAGGACCAAATATTATGCATATGCGATTGCGCAAACAATTTTTTGAATGGCAATTTTCCACTCTCTGACAAAGAGGTAGACAAACTTAGGCGATATCAGAATCAAATAAAATGCTTAGCTAACAACAAAAAGGCAGCAACTAAAGAAAAGAAAGACGTTATCATACAGAATGGTGAATTCTTACCTATTTTACTAGCTCCGATTCTTTCTATAGCCGGCAGTTTACTAGCAGATGCAATCATGGGTAAAAAGGATGCAGAGAATGTTTAAATTTAATAAGTAAGACAAAAAAATCAGGGTTGGGTACCAGTTCACAAAAAAATTTTTTTGCCCAAGTTCGGGGCCTGCACACGAACCCCAAATTTAGTGATCGAAATTTGCCCAAAAAATCTGTCCATACTCGCTGAACAACCTGGCGCAAAGCGCCAGTAACATTTTTGTCTATCCAATATTTTTGACCATAGGGTCGGGCCTTGGCCCTTTTTTGGGGCTTCTCCCTTCTTGTGACTGCGTATCCCTTCTAGCGGGGGTAGCCCCGGGCGGACCCCGAGCTGACTTGGCTTGAACAGGCTTTGCCTATGTTTTGTATGTGGCGGACCCCCAAAATGCGCTTGCGACCCCCCTCAATACTTTTTTTTGAGCTTCTCCCTTCCTGTGACTGCGTATCCCTTCTAGCGGGGGTAGCCCCGGGCGGACCCCCAAGCTGACTTGGCTTGAACGGGCTTCGCCTATGTTTTGTGTGTGGCGGACCCCCGAAATACGCTTGCGACCCTCCCCTCTATACTTTTTTTTTGGCTTCTCCCTTCCTGTGACTGCGTATCCCTTCTAGCAGGGGTAGCCCCCGGTGGACCCCGAGCTGACTTGGCTTGAACGGGCTTCGCCTATGTTTTGTATGTGGCGGATCCCCGAAATGCGCTTGCGACCCCCCTCTATACTTTTTTTGGGGCTTCTCCCTTCCTGTGACTGCGTATCCCTTCTAGCGGGGGGTAGCCCCGAGCGGACTCCCGCGGACCCCCGAGCTGACTTGGCTTGAACGGGCTTGGCCTATGTTTTGTGTGAGGCGGACCCCCGAAATACGCTTGCGACCCCCCTCAATACTTTTTTTGAGCTTCTCCCTTCCTGTGACTGCGTATCCCTTCTAGCGGGGGGTAGCCCCGGGCGAACCCCCGCGGACCCCCGAGCTGACTTGGCTTGAACGGGCTTCGCCTATGTTTTGTGTGTGGCGGACCCCCGAAATACGCTTGCGACCCCCCCCTCTATACTACTATTACCGCCAATTTTTTGTTCAAAAACGGTCAAAAAAACGTCTGAAAACGGCCTAAAATTTCGATTTTTTTTCCAAAAATCGGGATGGGGGTCGAATTTTTTTCGGCTTCGGGGGGACGTTTGACTGTGGGTGGGGGATGCCCTGTTCTCCCACTTACATGTATGATGACGAGTCGTTGTTACTCAATTATTTGTATATGCCCTGTTGCGTTGAATAGAAAACAAATTCGCCGTCGGAAGTGGCTCAAAATTAGTATCAGTGTGTTACTATGAGAAAGAAAACGATTGGTGGCTATCGAAACAATTAAAAAAGCCTATAAAGTCTACAGTAACTGCATTGGACTGGCATCCGAACAATGTACTTTTAGCCGTCGGGTCCTGCGATTTTAAGGTACAGTCTTCAGGCACGTATTTCTGGGGGGATGGGGGGATTCGAACCCTCCAAAATTCAGAAAAAATCGGAGAAATAGGACTTTTTATACGTTATATATTTGTGCTATTTTTGGCCTTTTTGGGCTTAGTCCCCCCAAAATTAGTGTTGGTCCCCCCAAAATAGGACGGCTAGCTACGTGCCTGATAGTCTTTGATTTATAATTTACAGATTTCAGATTGGCTGTACTAGTACATGTAACGGCTCAAAATTTTATGTGGGGGTCCCCCGACTATTTTAAGGAGGGGGGGTAAATTACCCTCAATTTTTGGCTAAAAACGGCCAAAAACACAGAAACGGCCGAAAAACGCAAGTTTTTTTTTCAAAAATCGGTGGACATTCAACTTTGGGTGGAGGCACACATTTCTATAAGGGAAGGGGTGAGGGGGTATTGCCCCTACCTCAGGGTCCGAGATTTGAATTTTAGAATTTAACTATTTAACTTATTTAAAGACTTGAATTTATCTATCAAACATTCTCTGCTTGATTTTTGGGAACGAAACTAGCGAAGATATTAAAAAATTTTCGGCGCTTAGCGCCGACTAGTACATTTATGTTTTGTTTACCCATAAAATGCCTAGAATGGAGTTAAGATGATCTGGAAAGTCAAAATATCGACGAATTCTTATATTTTTCACTTGCAAAGATGACCAAATGAGTCGGGAAAGTTCTAAAAAATGCAGTTTACAACGCATTTTTCATATTTGACCTGCAAAAAAAGGCTAGAACTCTAAATTTAGTGGTCCCAAATCTGGGGACTTCACCCCCACCTGAACTTTCGACCTTGGGAAATTACATATAATTGGAGGGATCCCTCAAATCCCCTTTTACATTTATGGCTTTACTGCGATATGCAAATGTACGTTGTTATTGTACTATGGAGGCATCCATGTTGGGCATCTGCTTTTTACTAGACTGTGCTTAATTTTTTAATTTAACTTAATTCTAGACTTGAATTAAAAAAGTTTTTTTTTGTGCCAAATTTTGAATGAACGCGTAGCCAGTGGGTAGAATTTTAAGATCACAATAAATACCTATCGACGGATTCTTGGAAATCCCTACGAGACTATGTTAGCAAACGTTTATTTATGTAAAGGCTCAAGATTTTGGCAGGGGGTCTACGGCCATTTTAGGGGGGGGGCGGGAGTAGTCGGCCTCCAATTTTTGGCCAAAAACGGCCAAAAAACACGTAGAAACGGCCAAAAAATTCGATGTTTTCCAAAAATCAGGGGAGGGGGATAAAATTTTTCTGGCTTTGGGGGATAAGAGGACGGCCGACTTTGGGTGAAAGATCCTCCCATTCCCCCTCTTACATGTACAGTTCTCGCCACGAAATTTGGAGAATCAACAGCTCAACGAATTTATTTAGGAACGCTTTTTCACGACGTAAACGCCCGCAACATAAAGTGTATCCTGGCATGCTTTACTTTAAGAAAACGCGACCTAAACACTTACGTAAACAGACGCGTGATGATATAGCGCCTGTGCCCATAACAAATGTACACGGTATCATATGCATACGAATATGCATATGATATTACGTACTTAATGCGCGTGTGCGCATGATGTACACGATATCATACGCATTTACGTATGCATATGACACTGTATGTACATAATGCGCACACGCGCACTATCATCACACGTCTGTTTAGGTCGCGTTTTCACAAACTAAAGCATGTAAGGATACTGTTTAGGTTGCAGGCTTTTAGGTCGTGAAAAACCGCTTTCAAATAAACTCATCGGGCTGTTTATTGTTCGAATTTCGTGGCGAGAAGTGTGTGCTAGCGCATCTGATTTCACACTGCTATAAAAGTTAGTCGGAAACATTTGTATACCTGAAATTCTTCTGAAAAGCTCATTTTTTTGCTTAAGACTAGAATCTTTTCCGGCTACGTAAAAGAAATCGATGGTGACAAAATGCCACCTTCTCACTGGACCATCAAAATGCCTTCTTTTGGACAAATGATATGCGAATTTTCGAATGGAGGAGGTATAATTTTTTGATTAAAATTGCATACTACAGGGAGTTTTTCATACGCAAGCCATACTCATACAAATAATAAAATTTTAAATAAAAATTAGAATGCCTTATCGAATAATCTTTAAAATTTAATAATGTACGACAAATAATACTAATTTAATTTATGTAATGAAACGTAAGAAGGGATAAAAGACGTGGGATTAATAAAATTACTAAAATTTTCAAAAAAAACAACATACATTTCAATAAAGTTTTTCGGATATAATTGGAACGATTTTTTAAAATTTAATTATTTTAATTTTATCATTTTTATTTGTCAAAAATCATTTATTATTCGGTTTATTGAATTTCGAACGGTGATTGAGGGGCATAATCTGCGTTTGAATTGAAATATGGCCTATGTTACATACATAATATCGTATCATGAGCTGTTTTTGTATAATGCAAAACGGCCCTAGGTTGTTTAAATCGAGTTATCGTCTTAATATCAAATCCATGGCTATACATTAGCCTAAAATTTTGGGCTATTAGAAAATGATGTCCACTCAAAGTTGATAGTCCTTATTCTTTCTAGCGTCAAAAATTTTGGCCCTATCTTGATTAAGGGCTAAAACGCATTTTTAAGCACCGAAAATCGGAAGGTCATAAACATACATGCACAGCATGGAGATTCTAGAGGGGGTCTGAAATCCTAAAGTGCTTTTTCCGGCCCAGAAATGCTGGGTACGCGTCAAAAACACCGTTTTTTAGCGTTTCTGATGATGCACTATCCTTCTAGAGCATAAAAACATGAAAAAATTTAGAAAAAATGAAAAAAAGTCGAATACATTGAACAAAATATAGTCAAAACATGAGTATATGGCGCGAAGCGCCAAAAATTTTGATATTTTGGAACAAATAGATAGTTAAAAATGCGTAGAAAAGCTCTTTCTTACGAATTTTTAGAAAATTATTGAAAAATTTCGAAAAATCGCGAATTCCGGGAGAGGGGTGGTAAAAAAATTTCTGCGGGGTGAAAAAATTTCTGCGGGGTGGTGGAAATTTTTCTGAGGGGGAGGGTTGAAACAAACAAACTTCCCCCCAAAGATCATGTATGTATGTTCATAACCGGAGTTGTTGGTAGTCATAAAGAAGACGAAAATTCGATCAAAATCTGTCTTTACACCCGCAGATTTTTGCACTCGTTACCATATGTGATCTGGGCGGGGTGCAGGGTTTCACCCATTCAGTAAATTTTTCATCCCCGCAAATATTTTTTCACTCCCCCAGAATTGGCGATTTTTCGAAAGTTCCCAAAAATTTTCTAAAAATTTGTAGAAAAGGTGCTTTTTTAAGCGTTTTTACCTATCTATTTGCTCAAAAGTGCCAAATTTTCTGCGCTTTGCGCCATCATACTCATGTTTTGACTATATTTTGCTCAATTTGTCCGACCTTTTTGATTTTTTCGAAATTATTTTTTGTTTTTATGCACTAGAAAAATAGAGCATTGCCAGCCATTCCAGAATTCCCATGCTGTGCATGTATGCTCTTTACGAAACCCCCTCGAGAACTAATGCGAAACTTGAAAAAAAAACAAAAAATTGTAACCTAGAGAAGGTTATATTCTACAATTCTACTAGAGCTGTGCCGGGGCCAGGCCTCTCCGGCCCAGCCCCGGGCCGGTGCCAGTGTTAGAATTGATTATAATGTTGAAAATTGATGTTTTGGGCAGATTTACCTTAAAGCTCAATTTCAAGCAACACCACAAATCTTGCTAATTCAAATCTTTATTTCATTATGCCAGGTTGGTGCAAATTTCTAGTTAATAATCAAAATTGCAATATTTTAAATTGCAATTCATATAGACGAGCTTTCCAGCTTGCTTGGTAGCAGACAGTTACGTCTATCAGAACAAATAGAATAATAAGCCTAAAAAAGTGCAAAGTCAAGCACATTGAAAAACGCATCCAAGTCAGAGGAGTTAAATCCATACATGGGCAGCTCAAAAATTCTAGGGTTCCAAAACTTTTCGAAGTCAAAAAGTGCCTGATAATATATGGTAGGGCGGAAAACACCGTTTTCTTGCGTTTCTCAATGAGAGCTATCCATTAGCATCAAAATATCGCAGAAAAACAAAAAATTCTGAAAATCAATTTCTGGGGCGTCTAGCGGATTTTTTGGGGAGGGAGAGTGTGATTCTGGGGGGTCTAGACCATAGGTGGGCAGCACCGAAATTTTGGGAGCGTCGAGCACTATCCAATGGCATCAAAAAATCGCTAAAAAGCAAAAAAAGTTAAAAAATTGAATTCTGGGGGGTATTCCATTTTCTGGGGGGCGGGGATGCATACCCCTAACCCCCCCGCGCCCACGTCCCAAGACCCCCCGATGCCTATGTTCTGTTATATCTTGTAATCCCAACAAATATTATATTAACGCTTGACGCGCATATCTACTAGTAAGGATATATATATAAAAATATATATATATATATATATATATATATATATATATATATATATATATATATATATATATATATATATATATATATATATATATATATATATATATATATATATATATATATATATATATATATATATATATATATATATATATATATATATATATATATTTAGAGATGTGCCGGGGCCGCTCTTTTTGCCGGGGCCGGGGCCTGGCTGGGGCCTGTACAAAACATATACCCTATACTTACTAAGCTATACCAAGCATCCACATTATTTCTATACTGACCTAATATCTTAGTATTACTATTGTAAGCAATTACATATTGCTTTAATGAATTAAAGACTTAAAAATAAGCAGATAAAAGAGAAATAAACAAAAAATTAATAAATAATTGTGAATATAGCTGTTAGGCATAGAAAACAATAAGCTAAGCTGAACAGAATATGACTTTTCTATAGTATTTATGCTGATTCGATGAAAGGAATAGACGAGCAAAACAGTACAATACAAAAGATTACGATTACATTGCACGAGAAATAAGTAACCCAGAGATTAACTACACGATTGAAAACTTATGTCTAGAATATCAACAAAATCATATGGGCGAAAAATGCTTGTACGACGAAAAATCATTTACCAAGATTAGGGAACATGCATAATCAAATAAAAATAATATTTAAAAAATTTATTGAAAACCACTCAAAAATTCTATTATTTGGCGCACAGCGCCCGAAATTAGTGAAAAATCGCATATATTAAAGCAAACGAATTCTATCTGGATGATAAAATAAGTTGCCGTACCCTAGCATTTTTAAGATACATAAGTACATACATCGATTTATAAAACAATTTTACAGAGACTGGTGAAAGTCCCTTGCATTTTAAACTTTATTGTCTAAGAATTATCGGTCAAACGTGCTTATTTTCGCAATAAAAATTGTTAATTGAGCTAAGCTATTCAAGAATGTATCGAATTGTTTCAATGCTCACTCAAATCTTGATTATTAGATTACCTGAAGCGAAACACAACAGTAGCCTAAGCTTAATTTTAACGAAATTTAGCTTATTTTTGCGAATAAATAAATATTATGTTGCGTAATTCGGCAAAAAAGATTAATTTTGTTCGATTTTCATTAATTTTTCATCGTTTTTTACAGGCTCCGGCGCCGGGGCCAGCTAGCCCTGGCCCGGGGCCGGGGCCTGGAGCCCCAGCGCCGGGGCCAGGGCCGAGGCCTGGCATCTCTAATATATATATATATATATATATATATATATATATATATATATATATATATATATATATATATATATATATATATATATATATATATATATATATATATATATATATGTATATGTATATATATATATATATATATATATATATATATATATATATATATATATATATATATATATATATATATATATATATATATATATATATATATATATATATATATATATATATACATAGGTATAAGGGGTAGGGTAGGGTCATACTATGGTACGGTAAGGCACGCTTTTCTTGGCCCCGGCAAAAAAGGCGGCCCCGGCACAGCTCTAAATTCTACTACATTGAATTGTATGAGGCATTTGTGCTGAGTTGTTAGCAAGCTCTCCGAAAAAACCGTCAAAAGTTCCTATATGTTTTAACGTAATGTAAAAACTTTACACACTCATTACAAGCTAAATATTGAGTGTAAAGAAAAACGAAAAAAGATCGGCAGCGAATTTTTTCTTTTGAAAAAAACCGCCCCTCTTAGATGCGTCCCGTTTATAGCTGTAGGGGCGCATATTACCCAAGTATGTAACGGGTGTCCCCTAAAAATCCGGAATTTTTTCAAACGTTTACAATGTCTCCAGTTTACAAAAATGTGTAAAATGCAAGATATCATTACAAAGCTTATTCCTGAACACCTGAACAATTGCAACCTGAGTCATGGTGTCAAGAAACTTTGGAAAACCGTACAAGGAATTATCTAATCCTACCATACACAATGATAATATTGCAATTGATTTTGCTGACACCGAAATAAATGACCCCAAGAAATGTGCCAAAGCATTCAATCGTCAATTTGTTGAACACCCATCAAAACTTGACCCAACATGGCGCGCTACAATTCGAGCTTTTCATGCTCTTAACAACAATGGAAACATCGAGTTCACAACCGATGAAGTAGCTGCTGCGATAAAATCATCTAAAAGTTCAAAAGCCATAGGCCCTGATGGCATTTCCAATATCGTGCTCAAGCACATTGGTGCAAACGGTTTGAAATACCTAACCGACCTTTTTAACATTTCCCTATCGTCATTGCTCATTCCCAGCATTTGGAAAATTGGGCGTATCATCCCGCTACCTAAAGCTGGAAAACCAACAAATCAGAGCAAATCATACTGTCCTATTTCCTTGCTCTCGCCGGTAGCAAAAACACTTGAATCGCTCATTCTCCCATTGCTCAATGAACACCTGCCGACAATGCCACACCAACATGGCTTTCGGAAACTGCACAGCACCACAACTGCACTTCATGCCATCAAAAAAAAAAAAAAATGGCCTTAACCAACGAAAACCAGCCCATTGTACTATTGCTGTTGCTCTTGACCTGTCAAAGGCCTTTGACACGGTTATCCATGCAACTCTACTGCAAGACATTCTCGTCTCTACACTACCCAACACGATAAAACGCTGGCTATGCAACTATCTACATGGCCGACATTCATTCGTTGAATTTAGAAACGAAAAGTCGAACTCCCAAAAGTCAAACAAGGCGTCCCACAAGGTGGTGTGCTGTCACCAACACTGTTCAATCACTACCTATCGAAAATCCCACCGCCAGCAAACGGCATCAACATTGTAACATATGCCGATGATTGCACAGTTCTTGCAACTGGTCCCAATGTTGCTGAACTCTGCATCAAAGTCAGCGACTACCTTAAAGTCCTACACGAGTTTTTCGCTAGTCCCGAAACATGAATCTCTCGACCGAAAAATCAACGGCTACACTTTTCTCCACATGGTCGGCAGAAATCAAAAATGAACTTGATGTGCAAGTTGCAGGGCATCACATTCCAACAGTGAAGAATCCCAAACTGTTGGGTGTTGTGTTCTGAGCAACATGCTCACTTTCTCAACACATGCAAACTACATTTGCAACCGCCTCCGTACACGCAATAATGTAATGAAGTCACTAGCGGGTAGTACATGGGGCAAAGACAAAGAAACACTACTGACAACGTACAAAGCTGTTTGTCGTTCTGTCGCTAAGTATCCCGCCCCAATCTGGACACCTCAACTCCGTCCAACCCACTGGACTACCCTACAAACAACACAAAATGCAGCTAGGGTGAGAACTATCACTGGCTGCTATCTGATTACCCATGCAGATCATCTGCAAAGTGAAACTAAATTGCTGTCCGCCAAGCAGCACAGCAGGAAATGTTGTCAAGACAGTATCTACTGTCATGCAATCTTCGACCAACCACCCGAACCACAACCTGATCACACAAGCCCGTACACCAAGAAATATCCGCACCAACCTGCAGCATGAGACCCATACACTGAGCGGCCTCAAAGCTGACAACGCAAACTACAAAGGAGTTCCTCAAAGAATATACACAGCAAGGCAGTTGCAGACGAAATCGCAGGCTACAAGGCCAAACCTGGTGTTGGGCGGCTACCCACCTCCTGTAACATCGGCCGAACTTCGGCTTCCATGTGCCAAAAGGACCGTGTTAGCTCAACTTCGCTCAGGATGGTGTCGGTATGCTAAACACCTATCTGACACATCTCGACCTAACCATTGATACGTCTATACCCGGACTGTGGAAATGGGCCACATGATGTCCACCATCTTCACTACTGCCTACAAAACCGACCAATCTTCAGTGCAATCGACCTATGGAAACATCCATGGAAGTAGCATGCTTCCTGGGGCTGGATTCGACTGATCAATGATTGAGCGCTGCTACAACAACAACAAAGCTTATTCAATCTTCTATCCATTGAACTAAACTTTGGAATTCATAGTGTAATTTGAGTTCTGAAAAATGCGTACAAACGAGGACATTCTCCGATCACGTGTGTACAAGTTTTATTCCATCAACATTAGCAAAGGGAGGAAGTTAACGATCAGGCATTTTGAGAACAGGGGTGTTCCAAAAAGTACTATTTATGACATTATACGGAGATACTCCGATGGACACGAGTGCACTCGACGCACTGGATCTGGTCGGAACGCTAAAATTATTACAAAAAGAAACTGGAACATTTGGAATCTGCATTTAATGACAGTTGCTCTATTTATGTGCGTCGGGCGGCTGAAAAATATGGTGTTAGCAAGTCTTACATTCATTAAATCGTTAAAAACAAATTAAAATTGCAATATAGAAAAAAACAAACCGTTCCGTCACGATCGGATAAACAAATTATTGAGCCGCAAAATAAAGCGTGGACGCTTCGTTTCGTCGTTTTGGTAACAAACATTTTGTAATGGACGATGAATCGTATTTTACCCTGTCACATTCTTCACTTAATGGTAACAGTGGATTTTACACGAAAAACGCATCTAATGCTCCTTCAAGTGTTAAAATCAACAAAAATAAAGTGTTGTTCAAAAGTTGATCAAAATGTTGTAAAAAAGCTAACTTTGAGTACTAGGAAAAGACTTGACACAGTGCGACGCAATGGAGTTATTGAAGCTCGCGATTGAGTGTGATCTATTAGGCTTTTTATTGCTCTTTTTGTTGATATATTACTTGTTGAGTTTTTGTTCCTGTTTGTGCAATAAATTAGCCTTTGAAAAAATTCCGGATTTTTAGGGGACACCCGTTATATTATAGGTACGCGCTAATGCGCTACCTATGATAAAATAATAGTAAATAAAATAAAATTTTTATGCATATGTTTATATAAAGGCTTAAACCAGACACGCATAGCATCTCAAAAATGGCGGTTACGGTCATCATCATCGTTTTTTGGCGTTTTTGGCTATGTTATATTATTCAAAGTATCCAAAACAGAACAAATTTCGAAAAAACTCAAAAATTCGAATATATTGAACACAATATAGTCAAAAAATTAGTATATTGCGCCAAGCGCCGAGAATTTGACGTTTTTTGAACAAATAGTAGATAAAAACGCCTAAAACTGCATCTTTTCTATGAATATTCTGGAAACTTAGAAAATTGCGAATTCGGCGTTGGAATTCCTGGGGAAGGGGTTAAAAATTTTCTAGGGGGAACCCTGCTTCCAAACCCCTCGGATCATATACGGTTTGAACTATTGGAGGAAACATGCGACAGGTAAAATTTCGGGAGGGATCATAGGTCAGTCGTTCTTATTGTTGGGTGTAAATGAAATTCTACTTTTTAGCTAAAAACGGTAACTAACACTTAAAAACGGCCTAAAAACGCAAGCTTTTGCCTATAAGTCGTGGGACGATCGACCTGTATGGAGCATTACCATACCTGGGCGTGAGTTGGGGGGGGTTGGGGGTATGCATCCCCCAGAAACCAAAATACCACCTAAAAAACCCAAATACGCACTAGAATACAATTTTTGAATTTTTTTCGTTTTGTCAGTAATTATTTGATGTCAATGGATTGTGATCGATGAGAAAGGTTAAAACATGGTGTTTTTCGCCATACCACATTTTAAGGCCATTTTTTGACCTTTGAAAAATTTTGCACCCCCCAGAACTTTGGTAGCGCCCACCTATGGGCGTTACCCAATTCCCCAGTTCCGTTGGGTGATGATATTCGGCCATTTCTGAAATGGTCAACATCGTTCAATTCAAAAAAAGTAAGGACAGAGAATTCAAATCAAAAAAAGTAAAACTATAAAACTTAAGTGTTTAAAACTTGATAAGAAGAGTAAATTCGAAATTAGCGAATGTTAACGCGTAAGCAGTCTTATATCCTGAATCAAAATGTTAAAAAGACTTTAAGCAATTTCTTTAAAACGCAAGTTTTGCCCAAATGTTTAGCTACTACATTTATTAGCGTACATAATTAGATAATTAATTAATTAGTTGATTAATTAATTACTTAATTAATCAGTTGATTAATTAATTACTTAATTACTTAATTAATTAATTAATTACAGAAATATATAATTTTTAGGCGGTTGGGTTCATGACGTTCGTTTTTCACCATCCGGTGATCGATTAGCTTGGATTGGGCACGATTCCAGTTTGTCGGTCGCGGATTACTGTAATCAATCAGAGTAAAACGCGATGCGTATCTTATTACTGTAGTCGTAGCGTATTAAATGGTTCACGGTAATAAAGGCATCTGCATATTAATAGATTAATTTAATTATTAATAAAAATATATCTATCATTAATTTATTATTAAGAAATAAAATTGCAAAAATTAAATTAAAATTAAGTTAATTTAATCAAATTAAGTCTTATGAAATTTAATTAAAGGGGATTCCTAATCTCATCCGTTTACAATCTCGCCTTAACCGGTTATTCTGATACGATTGTAGGAATATTTTGGGCCACCACTTTTTTTGAAGAAATTAGAATCAGAGGGAACAAAACAAGAGGAGTAGTAAATATTAGCAGAATGAATGGAAATATTGAAATATTGAAGAAAGTTTAAAAGTATACAAATAAAATAAATTCAGAAAATGATCTAGAAAGAAAATTCAATTTAGAATGTACCTTCAGCTTTACACCTAATAAATGTTATTTAAATAAGTGGCTTATGCGGTCAGTTTTTATTGATTTTAGCTTTATTTATTTTAACCATTTTTGCGTTTTTATTTGAGAATTGAAAAAGTTAATACAAATTAACAAATTGCAGTATAAGTTATTTATAAGATTTATTAATTTATGTACATCAATCATTTCTAATAATTAAATTCATTTTTTAACTATTAAATTAATTTTAGTAAATTTTAGTCACTCAACTTGTATTCGTTTATTTTTTATCAGTTTATGGCTCTGTTTTGATTGTTTAAAATTTTGAGATTGTAATTCGATTTAATTTTTCTCCTGCTAGTGTTATGCCTTTATTTTTTTATTATTTATCTATTTATTTATTATTTATTTAATTTTTTCAGAACCTGCGCATAATAAGGATAGCATAGCAAACGGAACTACTGTGTCGGCTAATTCTAAAAAGTAAGTCAAAATTTTTTCGATTTTCGATAAACTTAGATATTCTTTATATGTACTTAATTTAGTTAATTTAATTTAATTTTATTTAATTTAACTCGCTTAATTTACTCTAATTTACTCAATTTTGGCTTTCAATTAGCATCATTTCAGATTTTGATCAATTAATCTGTTTTTTTTAACTGAACCGATTGATAAGCTGAATAATAAAAAAATTCTTGCGTAAGAATTTTTTAAATGCAAATTAGCATCTTTTTTTCAGTTTAAAATGACCTATATTAATATCTAATGAAATTTAAGCAACGGAAATCGACGAATTTTAAAATTCACGACCATAACATGCACAGCATGGGAATTCCGAAATCGAAAAATTAGAAAAAAAAACGATTTTGGACTTAAATAGATGGTCAAGCGTCAAAAATACCATTTTTTGACATTTATGATGATGTCATCTCTTTCCAGATTATAAAAACATGAACAATTTCCGAGAAAATATACATAAATGAAATTGAACAAAACGGTTAAAATCGGCGATTGAAAAATTGGTTTTTAAACTACATAAAATGAAAAAATCGCTAAAAACGCATAAAACCGGACATTTTTGTAAGATTTTGAAATGTTTTTTTGAATTAAGTTTTACAGGCATGGGCGGTTTTTTAGGTGAAATCTCGATAAATATGTCAAAATTATGAATAATTAGTCTAATGCGGAGCCGAAAAAATTTGGCGATTTCAGGCATGTATATACGGGTCTGGGGGTTAAATTCGGACATGCACAGCATGGGAATTTTAGGGGATTTTAAAATGCCTTTTTTGTACCCAAAAATGGTGTATACGCCTCAAAAACATCGTTTTTAGGCGTTTCTGTCGATGTTCTATCTTTCTGGGGCATAAAACATAAAACAAAAAATTTCTTTGCAAAAAATCGAAAAAAGTCGAACAAATTGAACGAAATATAGTCAAAATATGCGTCAATGGCGCGAAGCACCGAAAATTTGACAATTTTAAACAAATAGATAGCTAAAAAGCACCCTTTCTGCTAATTTCCAGGAAATTTTCAAGAAATTTCGAAAAATCGAGAATTTTAGGCAGCGGGGCTTAAAGAATTTCTGATGGGTGAAATCGCCCCTTATAATCCCCCAGATAATGTACAGTGAAATTTCGAAAAATTTGTCAAAATTGCGAATAATTAGTCAAATTAAGAACCAAATAAAATTTGTCGATTTTGCTTTGGGGCTGGGGTAAAACTTTTTGCGAAGTGTGAAACCTCAATCAACCCCCTTCGCCAGTTACTATTTTGTCAGTCTGCTTATTTTCTATTTTGCTTTCCTTTGCCAAATCTCGAAATTGAATTTCGAGGAATATGCAATTTTTGTAAATATGTTGGGAACTATTTTTAAATTTGTAATTTTTTTTAGCGTCGCCACAGCCAAGCACAGATTTCTGCCTTTTTCGTCCTTAATATGGGTGTCTGAGTCTTCCATTGTAGCGGTGGTATGTCTTGTTCTATAAAGCCTTATTTTTCCATTGTTTGTTTTTTATTCTATGTTGTATTTTTATTTTTTGAGAATATTTCCATATTTATTTCCTATCAGATTATAAATACTGTACAAATGTAGTAGTCTGCAAGAAGTTTTAAGTTGACCTCTCGTAAAAGCTTAAAAAACATAAATTCGACTTATTTGAAACTTAATTATAATTCTCAAAATAATAATGAATTCGTAAGTGCACAAGGTCAGGGTCGGCGGGGGTGGTTAAAAAAGTTTCAACGGTCAAAAAAATGGTCTTAAAAGTGGTCGTATGGCGAAAAAAACTCTATTTTTCGACGTTTCTCATTGAGCACTATCCAATGACATCAAAAAATCTCTAAAAAAGCAAAAAACATTTTCAAAATTTGAATTCTGGGGGGGGTATTTTGATTTCTGGGTGGGGGTATTTCAACTTCGGGGTCGCATACCCCAAACCCCCACGCCCATGTGTGGTGAAATCCCAAAAATCCAGAACAGTTAATTTGGCGTTCACGATTTTTTTTGCTCTTTTAACGATAAAAATGGGCAAAATAGCCCATAAAACGTTTTTTTGTGGCGATTTCGCATTTTCAAAGCATTTTTAGTCCATTTCGCCCGCATTATATCACTTTTAACATTAAAAAAATGCAAAATTAATCAATTTCGGGCGCTTTTCGAGCAAAAAGTACTCAAAAGTACTAATCTGGCGCGTAGTGCCGAAAAATGTTGACGTTATTACTCATTTTGACATCAAAAAGGATGCAAAAAACGTTCCATCAGCTCAAAATCGTCGGACAGTACCTGTCCGGCTGACCCTTCAGAAGGTGTGGGGGGGGGGGGGTAATACCCACACCTGGGCGTAGGGGGTTTGGGGGTATGCACCCCCGAGAAACCAAAATACCCCCAGAAATCAGAATACCCCCAGAATTCAATTTTTTTTAAATTTCGTTTTTTTCGCAATCGTTTGATGCCAATGGATAGTGTTTGATGAGAAACGTCGAAAAATGGTGTTTTTTACGCCATACCACCATTTTAAGGCTATTTTTGACCTTTGAAAAATCTTGCACCCCCTACCCCTCAGAATTTTCTGCTGCCCACGTATAGTAATACCCCTTAACCCCCGTAAGTGCATTTTATTAATTATTCTTCTGTAAAATAATTTAAATAAATTACTTTACATTAATTAATTCATTTGAAAAAAATTAGATTATTCCTCAATTGGTTCATGCTAGCGGCTTATTTTCTTATTTTCCCTAATTGAGTGACATTCGTTGTAAACCTGCAGCTGAACATTTTACACGGTCAAACTTTTTTTATCGAACCAAAGTTCATTTGCTAAATTTTTTTACTACAAAATTTTCTCGATATCTTTAGAAAATCATGAAATTTTTTTCGAATTTTTTGGCCGAAGACGACTAATAATCGACATTTTTGATAGGGATACGATTGCTGCCCGATGTTGTTTACATTCGAGCAGGGTAGGTTGCAGTTCGTCAGCGAATTAGATATTCCGGCCGAACAGCGCAGTAGTAAAGTGACGTAAGCACTGTAAAAGATTACAACAGCCATATATGTAAGAGGGGGATGGGGAATCCCCCACCCAAAGTCGGACGTCCCCCCAAAGCCAGAAAATTTTGACCTCCCGATTTAAAAAATGGAATTTTTCAGCCGTTTTTAGGCGTTTTCTGGCCGCTTTTGGCCAAAAAGTGGAGTGTCATTCACCCCCCCCCCCCGCCACCACCTTCTCTAAAAGTGGCCGGGACCCCCCAGGATTTCGAGCCTTTACTTGCATGACTACAGCTCATAATACGGCTTTTGTGTATTCGGCAAAGATTTTTCCCGATGTTCAAAGACTTTTCGGGACCGCCTTGTACATGTAGACAGATTTTTGGGAAGACAAAAACTGTGAAAAAGGTGTGAAATTCCCAAAAATTTTCGGTGTTTCGCGCTGAAATGAATAATTTTCTGTCCTATATTTCTTTACAATGGCAGAATTTGCATTTAGAATGGAAAAATATCAAATTTTTTGGCGCCTCGCGCCGTTTTAAGACGATTCTTAGTGATTTTTGCCTTCAGAGACCCAGAAATTAACTAAATTACACTACCAAGGGTCGAACAACTTTGTTTTTACTACAGTAAAAATCGCTACTTTGCCATATTATAGTACCCAAAAATTTGTGTGTACAAATTGTACAGAGACTTGGGGATCATCTTTGAACATGTATATATCCACCGGACCTTGTACAAAAAAAAACACTGGCTCATAAATAATACTTTAAGGGGGTTGGGGGATTTTCTCATCCAAAGTCGGCCATCCCCCATCCTCCGAAAGCGAGAAAAATTTTGACCCCATTCCCCAATTTTTGGGAAAAGCGTTTTTTGCCATTTTTATGGTTTTTTTGCCATGTCAAAAATTGGAGGTAATTTGACTCCCATACCTCCTAAAAATGGCCGGTGACCCTCGACCAGATGTTCCGACCTCGAAAATGTCTGCTACAGCTTTCCTAAAGTGTGATGTGTACTTTACACAAAAAATGAGCGAGTTTTTTTTGTAGGACACGACGAGTTTATTCATGATTTGGAAGGGGTTTTGGGGTTTTTTCCCTGAAAAATTTTTCATGCCCTGGTCAAAAACTTTTAACCTTCGGAACAGTGCAGTTTTAAGCGTTTTAGCGATCTTTTTGGTTTAAAAGTGTCAAATTTTTCGGCGCTTCGCGCCATATAATCATTTTTTCGCTATATCGTGTTCAATTTACTCGATTTTTGGAATTTTAATTCTTTTCTGTTCTAGAAAGAAAGAGAATTGTTAGAATCGCCAAAAATACCGTTTTTGACGTTTACTCGTCGTCTTTGAGTCCAAAAATGCACTGTAAAAAAAGATTTTTGTTCTTACCCCCAGAATTCTCACTCTGTGCATTTGCGTATAATCGAGTTCACGTAAAAATATCAGCAATTTTTTATATAAAAAGCACGATTTAATATGCGAATGGCCCCTAGACTTTGCTTGCGATCTTAATCAGTTTACACTTTATTGCAAAATGAAATAAAATAGTTATGTAGATATTACAAATATTACACTTAAAAATGATAAGATCTGCTATTTTCTTGGATAGCGCTCCAAGTTTACATATTACACAATAAATATGCATACACTAAGGTGTAATTGTATTTTAAGTTTTCGAAAAATATGAAAAAATTCGAGTAATTTTAAGAAAATATAGTCAAAGAATGAGTATATAACGCGAAACGCCGAAAATTTCCCACTTTTGAGCTAAGCGATCGCTAAAACACTTACTTGAAAAACAGCACCCTTTCTACGTATTTTGGAAAAGCAAAGGTTTTGGCATTTTGGTTGGATGGGGGTCCCTCATCCCTCTGTTTGATGTAATCCTCTAAGATCATGTATGGTTATCATTCTTATAACAGCACGTCGTTTTCACTGTACAATGAATAATTTTGAGGTTTTTGAACCTTTTCTGAACGAACTAGAAGGATTCAGAACATGAAACATATGCCATTAGAAAGAACACAAGCTATTTATTGGAAAAAAATTTCGTAATACTTCAGAAACTCACAAAATAATAGCTGAAAGCTTCAAAAGGTACAGTATGACAGCCTTCCTGGCAGCCATATTGGAAAACTTGAATCGTTCACTAAATCATACAGATAGTATATCATTCGGACAAGCTTTTTTTGGGCTTTCCAAATTGTTCTTAAACATTGAAAAATATAGAATATAGCGCAAGCATAATGCATGAATTATGGGAGCAGCTAAATTGGGGAAAAATTAACTTAAAAGTGCAGGGCGAACTATTCAAAAGCACGAAAAACATAAAAGGGATAAAATTTAGAGCGCAAAAATGTCTTTGCTATTTTCTAAAATACGAGAGAAAACCTCTATTCTTTAGTGACCCTGTAAAGTTGAGCACTTTTTTAGAGCCCAGCATACCGCTGTAGACATAAGCTAGCACAACTTTTTTGGAAAAATAGTTTTATTTTAAAATTATCTACTCATAACACGTTTTTTAAATAAAATCCATCTAGTGGTTCTCGTGTTAATCTCAAAAATAGCCATTTCACTGAACAACATTATCCGATGGTGAGCAGGTTTACATGCTTTGGCCTGCAGCTATACTGCAGTCGCGTGGTATCATATAATTTCTATTACTTTTTACGAAAGCCCAATGAATGACAATTATTTTTTTACTTAAGTTTTTCATAAGTGCCAATGGTTCAAAACTTATAAGCGTAAATGCACCAAATTTTTCAGTACGAGCGAAAACGGCGTGACCTTTAGGGGGCGGATTTAGGGGGCGCCCCTCATTGGCCCAAAATAGTGCGCAAAATTAAGCATTTTTGAGCGACTTTTAGCGATTTTCGGGTTCAAACTGGCTAATTTTTCCGCCCAAGTCAGGGTCTCCACCCCCTTAGAGGTACTCGCTCCTTTAGGAAAATCCTAGATCCGCACTTTCGGGCATGACAGGGGGATGAGAGTTCCCCTCCCAAAGTCGGCCGTACCCATATCCCGAAAATCGGAAATTTTTTACCATTCCCGATTTTTTGGAAAAAACTCCGTTTCGTTGACCGTTTTTAGATGTTTTTGCCGTTTTTGGCCAAAGATTGAATGTCATTCATTCCTTCCCCTTAAAAATGGGTACTGCCCCTGTCTTCCCAAAATTATACTCAAATTAAGTTGAACACGGGTTTTCGATTTTGCGACTTGGCTTCGGATTACACATTTTTTGAACTGATATTTTGATTAAAATTGATGACTCGAAGTCAATTTTTGACAGTGCTTTCTACTTCAATTATATACAGTTAGTAGCAATATTTCGACGGCTTTCGCTCAATATGAGGTCTATCAGCGAACTGTCTGGAAAATTTAGTTCGATTAGCCTAGCTTTGAATAATTCAGGCATGAATTGGTTTCATACATGCGCTAGCATAAGAATTCTGTGGTATGTGAAATAAGAAAGTGGCTTTTTTGGGTTCAAAAATCGTAGGTACGCGTCAAAAGCATCGTTTTTTAGCGTTTCTGACGATGCTCTATCTTTCTGGAGCATAAAAAGCGAGAAAAATTTTGGAAAAAATCAAAAAAGTCGGAACAAATTGAACAAAGTATAGTCAAAACATGAGTAAAATGGCGCGAAGTGTCGATAAATTTGGCACTTTTGAGCAAATAGAATGCGCTAAAAGACGCTTAAAGGAGCATCTTTTCTACAAATTTTTAGAGACTTTTAGGTATACTTTCAAAAAATCGCCAATGTTGTAAGGGGGGGGGGGGATAATTTTGGCGGTGGGGGGAGGTGTAAATTTATCTAGGGGCAGAATGAAACCCCTTAACATCATGTATGGTTGGGTTTAGTTTATTCGATTCGGCTCAAAATTATTTGGCTTCTATAAATTAGCATTTACTACATACTTTTTCATTTATGTACATATTTTGCACGTGCATTTGATCGTGTTAGTGCTTTTTTCATGATACTTGCCTAATTTATTAAGTACGTGCATATTTAATCTTCCTTTGGTCTGTTCGATGTATCATCTACAAATGTAATCGTTTAGTTGGACTTATTAATTGGTTCTACTAACTTTCACCTGCGTTACTTCACTTAAATTAATGTGGTTATATCATCATTTGTTTAACTTGTCCTAAAATCGTTTATTTCCAAGAATTCGTCAAGAATTTACCATTTCCGGTATTTTTCGCGAATTCTTCGATTTTTATTGTTATCTAAAATTAATTTATTTGTTAGTTTGTGCATGCCTTGTTATTTATGTATGGTGCCAGGCCCGTATCCAGGATTTTTTTCGGGGGGGGGGAAGGCACGACCAAAATTTTTTAAAACATTATGGGGGACCACTCAAAGATTAATTTTGGTTTGCAAATTTTGCTACCCGAATACCTTAGATACAGTGGAGAATTGAGTGGAAACCATGTCTCTTAGGGCTGGGTAGGGGCATACATGTAAGAGGGGGGTTGGGGGGATCCCTCCGACCCAGCCGGACGTCCCCCCAAATAGTTTCCAACATCCGGATTTGAGGGAGGTGAAATCCTAAAAATGGGGGACCAGTAAATTTAGTGGTGTATTGTTATTAGCCACTATTTTTTTACGAGCTTCTTTGTGCATGTACTACAAAGATCTCCGAAAAAGTCTTTGAGTGGGCGGACAAATTTTTAAATATATTATAAAATATACACATTTTTACATACTACCAGTGTGTGACCTGCGACCTGCGTGCAGTCCTAAATGTGATTATTTGGCCTGAATTTAGTTGATAAGATTAGTTCGGCGCGAAGCGCCGAAATTTTTTGAGCTTTTTTTGATGGAATTTACACATACAAAATCAGAAATATTATAGAAATTGACGATATGCCAATTAAATCTTGTAACAAGCACAACTGCGCTTAAAAGTCCGGTGTAACATGAGGATAAATTAGTAAATTTTATCATTGAATAGCAAAAAATGCAAAAATATTAAATAGTACTTATTTTCAAAATTTGAAAAACGGAAGAAATATACACAAAAGATAATTTATCGGACATAAAGATGCCGATATTACACAAAGATTGATTTTGAAGTGTTTAATGTTCCCTCGAAGCTTAATTCAGTATATTGGCGTTATTTTGCACGAAGCGCCGAACCGAAAAATACTTAAAAATATTAAAATTACTGTCCCTTTGCTCCAGAAAGTATTTAAACATTGTATAAAGACGACTCCAAAAATGAATGCACGAGCCTAAATCGATTTTTTGGCGAAAACTTGCATTTTTTTGGGTATTTCTAGGTGCCTTTTCTGCGATTTTCGGCCAAAAATTGGTCATTTACCCTCTACCCCCAAATTAGCCGGAAAATCATACGTGTAACAGGGGTTTCAGGGGTATTCTCTACCAAAGGCTGACGTCCTCCCACCATAGGTGGGCAAGAAAAGGCCACCCGCGCCACCGGGTGGCGCCAGAAGGCACATCGGTACCATCAGAACCTTAGCTGGGTGGCGACAGAAAACAGTTTTTGATTGGGGGAAGGGTAGAATTTTGACCCAAAAATAAAAGTAGAAAATTATTCAACCAACCAACTAGTCAACTAACCAATCAACTAACCGGTCAGCCAAGCAGCCAACTAGCCAACCAAACAACCAACCGACCGACCAAACAACAACCAACTAGCTGACTAACCAACCAACTAACCGGCCAACTAACCGGATAATTAACCAGCCAACTACCCAACCAAACAACTAACCAACTGGCCAAACAAAAAAAGAAACAACCATCCAACCAACCAACCAACTGCTCAACCAACCAACTAGTCAACCAACCAACTAGTCAACCAACCAACCAACTAGCCAACCAAACAACCAACCAACCAGCTAAACAACCAACCAACTAGCCAACCAACTAGCCAACCAACTAGCCAACCAACTAGCCAACCAGCTAGCCAACCAACTAGCCAACCAACTAACCAACCAACCAACGAACTAGCCAACCAAACAATCTACCAACCAACCGGCCAAACAACCAACCAACTAGTCAACCAACCAACCAACCAACCAACCAACCAACCAACCAACCAACCAACCAACCAACTAACCAATCAAACAACCAACCAAGCGGCCAAACAACCAACCAACCAACCTCAACAAAAGGGACCCCGGTACCTTCAGAACCAAAATCTATTGCCCAGGTATGCTCCCCACACTCACAAACGTCAGAAAATTTTGACCCACCCTCCCCCATTTTTTGGCGAAAACTTGCGCTTTTTTGACTATTTTCAAGTGTTTTTGCCACTTTTGGCCAAAAATCAGAACCGCGAACCCGCCCCCGCCTAAACATGGCCGAGATACATACATGTAACAGGGGGTTTGGGCGATCCCCCACCAACGCTTTTACGCCCGCACCCCTTCAAATTAGAGAAAATTTTTGACCACCCTCCCCCATTTTTGGCGAAAACTTGCGCTTTTTGGCTATGTTTAGGTGTTTATGTCATTTTTGGCTTAAAATTAAAGTCGCTTACCCCTCCACCTTCCTTCTAAAAATGGCCAGGGACCCTTACTTAAAATTTTCAGCCGTTACACGTATGCCGAGGACACACTCTCCCAAAATTTTAAGCTGTTACACGCATGTTTTATAGTGATAGTTTGTCTAACTCTTGCTTACATTCAAAAATACTGTATGACTTCGAGAAATTCTAATAGTTAAGTGCACTTTTGCCATAGTAGAAATTGAGTTCTAAAAAAATTCAAAAGGTTCTCATTACAAATCGTCTGATATTGTCTTACTTGGACCCTGAGGGGGTCGATATCCCCCTCACCCCTTTGGGAATGAGTGTCCCCCACCTCCCTAAGCCAGAAAATTTTTGACCCCCAAATTTTTGGAAAAAATCGAATTATAAGGCGTTTTTTGGCCGTTGTTTACTAAAAATGGAATTCATTTACCACACTCCCCACCCCCTTAAACTTGGCCGCGACCTCTCGAAATTTCGAGCTGTTAAATGTTTGTGGGAGGTCGGGGTGGCGCGCTGAAGCGCCCTCCGGCGGGAAAATGTTGTAAAAAGTGCGCTTCAATTTTGAATCGTAGTCTTAAAATTTTTACAAAATCAGCCGAATCACGGTTCTGAATTTACCCTAGAAATAGTCAAATTTCATCAGCAAATACATAATCATCGCCTTGCGATTTTTAGCTGAAAAAGTAGAGGGGAGTAACGAAAAATATTATTTTAAGATTTCATCTCTTGGGGGGGGCTCGTGCCCCCTTCTCCCTGGATACGGGCCTGTATGGTGCACTTGATGTATGATCTCTGATTAAAAAGGTTTAACAGCGAAAATGCTTAAAGGGACATAATTTTAAGGTGTGCATGTGTACATAATTAGTGATTTAATGGGGGCTTTTACGAAGAACAAGGTCAGTGTATCAAACTTCTGAACCACTTTTCTAATCCGATTCTTAACGATTATGTGAGTCGCTGAAGCAGACCAAATTCGTATAATGTGTATGCAAGCTCATTGCGGGATTGTAAGCATACAATGGGCAGCAGCCTAATTCTTGGGGGGTCGAAACCGGCCAAAATTCTAAGAACATGCCGAAAATTCAATTCTGGGGTTTATCGATTTTGGGAGTCTACCGGATTCTGGGAGTGTAAGCCCCCAAACCCCTACGCCCATGCATGACTGTAACACGAATTATATTTAATTCAAATATTTATGTATTTTGATGTACTCTGTACATTTAAGGAACAAACAAAGGTGTCAAGCTTCCCTATATCTTGCTGCAGTTTAGTTTGTTTATGAGCAGTACTGCTAAATTTTGTATCAAAATGAATCCCTTGACTAATACACGTCGCTGATATCATATTTAAAGATTTTGGCCATTACATTTCGAATTACCTATCAAAGTCGTTTGGGGGGCGGTATAACCTCACTGAAGGGTCAGTCGGACAGGTACTGTCCGGCGATTTTGGGTTTATGGAACGTTTTTTGCATTATTTTTGAGGTCAGAAGTAGAAAAAACGTCAAAATTATTCCGGCTTTTCACGCCAGATTAGTACTTTGAAATACTTTTTACTTAAAAGGCGCCGAAAATTGATAAATTTTTCAAAAGAAATTACATTTAACTGTCTTAAGATTCTGCAAAGTTATAGGGCTTAAAAGGCAAATAATGCTACTGGCGGATGCTTTCATTATTCAAAAATGACTTCTGCTCAATTTATTGTAGACCAACAGCAGCTCAATCTGCGTGAATAAACTTGTGTCACATTGTTACAGAGGTCATAGGCTTTTGACCAAAGCAAACCGCGTTTAATTTGCTTTAGTATTGAAGAAGTTATAAGGACCAATATGCCATTCGTTTTTTTGAGCCACTCTGTACATGCCTGAACCCCGTTGGCCATAATTTCTTTACTTTCGTCACCGCTCTACAACGTTCTTATTTCTGAATTGGCTTTTCGTTTATACATAGTTTGCTGTTTTTTTGAAATGGATTGACGTAATATGTCTTACCAGGCACGTATTTCTGGAGGGGGGGTTCGGACCCCCCAAATTTCAGAAAAAAACGGAAAAATAGGGCTTTTTAAACGTTATTTTGGGCTATTTTTGGCCTTTGTTTGGCTTAGTTCCCCCAAAAATTGGTGTTGGTCACCCCAAAATAGGACGGCCAGCTATGTGCCTGTGTCTTACATTTGTATAATTGTCGAAGAGGTCTTTCTTTCCGCATAATTGGGCCGTTTTAAATTTTTTAGCGCCATGGATCGGTTCAGACATTTGGACAGAATTTCAGCCGCCGACATTGACACTTCTCTTAAAACTTTACATCAAAACGCTATTAGGTACGTACGACTGAAGCGTTGTAAAGCGTATATTTTTCGAACTTTACACCACTGCATGCTTTTGCTTTTTTTGCATTCCTTACCGTCCACCTCATCGGCATGAGTTCAAGAGGATATTTTTTTAAATTTTTGCTCTATTTAGCAGGCTGCCAAGACGGATTTTTTAAGACTCGACTGGGTTTTAAATCATATGCTTTGATGATCATGTATTGGTAAAAAGTCTTTCCAAGTGTTAATTGAATATGCTAGAAATGCATAAGATAGGAGATAAGTAAAAATAATAAAACAGGTAGTGACGAGTAAAAAATATCTGAAACCTAATAAACAACAAAAAATAAATAATGATCGATAACTACTAAATAACGGATGATGAAATAAAAGATAAATATGTGATTAATAATATTATCAATAATATATAATTTAACGTATAAGTGTCCACCTTAGTTCTGTATGGACTATTTTGTTCCCATGTAAATTATACGATAGTACGTTTATTCTTTCGTTCAAACGTAGTGTAAAGTAGAATTACACGTACAATGTTGCCTTTGCTTGTATTTTATGCTATTAGCCAAATTCTTGCCCATTCTGGCCAGTCAGGTCGAGTTGCGAAATTTTCAACCGTCGGAATTGATGGCCAAATGATAGTCTGGGATTTAAAGGTGATTTAACTACTCGAAAAATTTGGACAAAAAATAGGAATTTCCTGATACCAAAAATGTATCAGTCAAACGCGATGACCTATTATTCATTTCCTACTCAAGATTGACCCGTACTATTGCCAAATTTCATGCGAAAAGTTTGCCAAGAACCTCCGCCGACCTCCTGACTTCTAGTAGTAAAGTTTTTTTAAAATTTTTTAAAAAAATTTTCAATGCGAAGGATAAAGCTGTATTTGAAACATTTATTTCTACCTCTGAAAATTTTTGGATTGCAAACCCACAGAGTTTTGGCCTATTCACTTATAGTTGCTATCATACATGCACAGCATGGGAATTCTGGGGGGGTGAAAACCTAAAGTGCCTTTTTTGGGCCCAAAAATGGCCGGTACGCGTTAAAAAACATCGTTTTTTGGCGTTTCTGACAATACTCTATCCTTCTAGAGCATAAAATCACGAGAAAAATTTCGAAAAAGTCGAATAAATTGACCAATATATCGCTTAAAACATGAATATATGGCGCGAAGCGCCGAAAAGTTGGCGATTTTGAGCAAATAGATAGCCATAAAACCCTTAAAAAGACACTTTTTCTACCAATTTTCAGGTAAGTTTAGGAAACTTTTTGAAAAATCGCCAATTCTGGGGGGTGGAAAATTTTTTGCGGGGGTGAAAAATGATTCTGCGGGGATGAAAAACCCCCCAAACCCCCAAGATCATGTATGGTTGCTATGCTATTATAATGCATAGCAAACTCTTTTCGCAGGGGATGAGCCAGAGAGCTTTTTTTGGGCTAAAGTTGCCTCAAAAACTATTATAAATGCTTTAATAGCGTAAAAATGCAGTAATCAGCAGTTTGCCGGATCAATTCCAATTATTTTTGCAGAAAAATATCGGTTTATATCAATTTTTGGTTTTGATTTAGCCCTAATTTTCTAAAAAAATTTCTGATTTTTAATGAAGGAGCGCCTTTCCAAATTTTGCGCATGCAATCTTATTATTCTTTTCGAATTAAACTACAGTAAATTTTCGCTGGGAAGCGATTTGTCATCCTGTTTCGTATCTCAGCCGCAATTTTTTCGCTTTTCTTAGGCACGCATATTGTTTTCCAATTTTTGAAGTAAATTTTATTTTTTTCTCGATTTTGTAGTCAAATTTTGGCGTTTTAAAATATTCAAAAGTTCTAAAAGCCCGCTAACCCCAAAAATGGTATCTTAATCATATCCAGAATAACGCATTTCCAGATTATTAAATTTGCTCTAATTCGTGTATGCGTTTTACATTAAAACGCATTTTACAGGCAACAATAGAGTTCTGCGAACGAAAAGTATGATGCATGAGTTCTGCCGAGTTTTAACCTCATTTTTGGATGCACTCTTCTAAGAAATATATTAATGTTTCTGACTTACTAGAATGCGCTGATTTTCTGACTTATTTATTTGTCCCGCCCATGGGTGGGCGGCACCTAAATTTTGGGGGTGTAAGATTTTTCAAAGTTCAAAAAATGGCCTCAAAAATGGTGGTATCGACGTAAAAACACAATTTTTCAACGTTTCTCATCGATCATTATCCATTGGCATTAAAAAATTGCGAAAAAAAACAAAAAATTCTCAAAAATTGAATTCTGGGGGTGCATACCCCCCCCCCCCGACAACCCCCACGCCCAGATATGGTCCCGCCTATTAACATTCGTATCATTTTTTCAAAGCTAAAAACTTGTGCATTATTTCCAACTTTGACTAGTAAATTATTATTACGGTTGTGCTTGATTTCACGGTTTTTTGTATCTCGGCAATGATTTTTGCCTGATGTACTAAGACTTTTCGGGACCGTCTTTGTACATGTACAAAGATTCTTGGGAAGATAAAAATTGCAAAAATGGTCTGGAATTCGAAAAAATTTTCGGCGCTGTGTGTTCCATATATCTTTATAATGGCAGAAATTGCATTTCAAAAGGAAAAATGTCACATTTTAGTGATTTATGACCTCAGAGACCTAGAAATTAGCTAAAATACTCTACCAAAAGTCGAACTTCTCTGTTTTTACCACACTAAAATCGCTGCTGTACCATATTATATTATTCAAAAATTTGTGTATACAAAATGTACAAAGACTTTTGGGGACCATCTTTGTACATATGCAAACGAACTTGTACAAAAAAAGCACTGCTTGATTTGCATAATTCGCTTCTTGAGTTTCAACAAGCATTGAGTTGTGTGTTGTTCTTACTAAAATTTGCATGTTATACGATCGAACGGATATATTACTTAGAGAAATATCAATGATGTAATAATATTATAATAATAATTAACAATATAATTTAATAAATGATTAATATAAATAATACCACTCATACATGTGCGTAGGGTCAAGTGGGGATCAAGTGACTTGAGGCTGGGGAGTCGACCAACCACGGACCACGCAAAGCAAAAATAAGGCCAACCACGCAAAAATTTGGGAAGAACATACGTAAAAATTCGAAAATAAAGACAAAAATTTTCGAAATTTGTTAAATGAACATTGGTCCAATGCTAAGTTTACGTGGTTGTTTGGTAGCCAAGCACGATGTTTTCGTGTTGGCTAGTCCATTTTCTTCAGTTTTACCTGTCTAACCACACAACTGACCTTATGATTTTTTTAGTCAACAACATTTTTAATATTGTTGGCTAGCCAATTGCATGCTAGCCACTTTGTTAATTGAGCCGTTTTTAGAAAAGCATGACCAACCACGTAATTGGATTAATTATATGTGCTGCTGTGCCCAGCCAACAACGTAGTTGCTTATTGTTGTTGACCAACACAAAACACAATTAAATCGATTTATTTTATATTAGGATTGCATATTTTTTCATCATATGGGTGTGATTCACGAGACTGTAGTACAGATATATTATTTTGGGTAAAATATATGAAAGTCATATTTGTATGTATAACCATAGTCTATAGACTAAATAGGTCAATACTGTCAGCGGCGGATCCAGGATTTTCCTAAGGGGGGCGGTACTCCTAAGGGGGGGGCGGAACTCTGACTTGGGCGGTAAAATTAGCCGTCTTAAGCGAAAATCGCTAATAATCGCTCAAAGATCCTTAATTTTGCGCACTATTCTGGGCCAATGGGGTGGGGCGAAGCCGTCCCTCCGCCTTCCCTAAATCCGCCCCTGAATTCTGTGCCCAAAAATTGTCCCTGAAAAATGGCACTGCTGTTCTGGGCATTCTGAGCAACCACGCAAGCCTGTGAAGGTCACTTGAACCTGGGATAGATGAGTGTGCCCATGTATGATACTACTACATAAATACTATTCAACGTAAATTAATCGCTGCTGCCGTATTATATTTATGCAGTTTCTAAAGGCCTTAATAAATCTTTTTTGTAATAAGTCTGCTCTTATGTGACCTAGTCTTAAAAATAAGTAAAACGAGTTGAAAAATACACTATTTGAAAAGATAAAATTTGGGCGCACAGATATGTAAAACGTTGCAGAGCTGAAGTAGAAAGCGTGCAAAATAGCTTCGAAACACTAAATTCATGGATTTTTCCATTTCACACGCTGGCGGGAATTTGCCGTCTGTGTATTTATACTGACATTTGCGATAAGCTCAATTTCCAATAAGTTTTTGCATTTTAAAATTTAAAAAAATGGTTTCTGTTTTGTTTTCTGAATGCTCAAGAATCGATTACGTTTTACTTCAAAATTTTTTCCTTATAAGTGATGTAAATGATTTTTTGATCAAATCTTCGTTGCTTGGTCTTCATTAAAAGTAATAGCTACAGTCAGGGCCGTATTTAAGGAGGCGGCCACCCCCTTCCTTGGCCGGGAAAAAATTTTGAAAGATTAGATAATGCACGGTAAGATGGAAAAATCGAATGTCTTTGTCTTAAAATCTTTGAATTTCGGCGCTTCGCGCCGGATGTGAAGTATTTCTCATCATTTTAGCTCAAACGCGATCTAATAAATGACACTCTTTATATAAGTAAAAAAATTAAAAGGAAATTTTGAATTTATTGACCTCAATGGATATAGCAAGTCGAAAAACGTCGAAAAATGCCATTTTTTGCGAGCTATCCCGGCTAATTTTCTGAGATACAGACCAATTTATGTTGGGTCCGCCCCCCCTTTGCCGAATCCTGAATACGGGCATGGCTACATCTATATCTCTTAACAAAATATTCCTATACATGCATGTAACAGGAGGGATGGGGTGATCCCCTACTCCCAAAGCCTGAGGCGTTTTTAGGCCGTTTTTGGCCGAAAACCGGGGTTTGTTTACCCATTCTCACCCCTTCTAAAAATGGCCGGGATCCCCGAATTTCGAGCCATTAGATGTATGCTCCTATATCATGCTTGTAAATCTAATTTGCTATGACCTTTTACACAAAGATCGTAATGTACATTTACTACTGCAGCGTTGCGGAAAATGCTCAATTGTCTTAAAATAACTGATTATTCGTTGGAAAAATAATCCTAATACTCCACACAGAATTGAGCCTTATTTTTTGTTCGTTTCGTTCAGAAATTGGAACAATCTGTGGATGGAATAGAAATAAAATAGTCGACGCATTGGCGATTCGATAAAATTGCATAAAATTTATTTCTATATTTATTTATTTTGAATTATCGCACTTTTTACGTTCTTGTCGCTTCTTAATCGGCTACGTACATTTTTATGCTATTCAATTTTTACCGTTCTTATTTTGTTCGTCGTTGTGCTGTTTAATATATTTTTGCTCCTAAGCATTGAATAGAACCCGGAATATCACTTCCATCCGTTTTTCTTTGAATAAATACCTTTTTTCCGCGTGTTGAATTAGATATTAATCTCTGCACGATGCTTCTTCATTACGGACGATTTGTAATTTGCATATTCAATTTACAACTGTAGGAGCAGTGTTTTTTGTACAAAGTCATTTTCAAGAGTTCAAGATGTCCCAAAAAGTCTTTTGTACATCATACATGTTCAAGTTGCAGAGCATTTTAATATGGTGCAGTAGCGCTTTATGTGTGGTAAAGTAGGGTTTTTCGACCTTTTGTAGTGTATTTTACCCGTTTTTTATGTTTCTGACATGAGATACTACAAGTTTTTCAAAAAAATTCATTACAATTTTGCTTTTTAAATGCAAATTTTCCACTTATAAAGACATATAAAGCAGACAATTACTCATTTCGGCACGTTTTTGGGAATTTTAGACGTTTTACAATTTTTCTCCGCAAAAATCTTTATACATGTATAAAGATGGTTCCGAAAAGTCTTCGTACATCGAGAAAAATATTTTCCGAATGCCAAAAACCGGGTGTAAAAGTGTTTTACACTTCTTCAATGCTTCACGTCTTAACAATTCATTTCACGTATCTTATAAAGTAGGTATCTAAGTAATTACCTAATTAAAATTTACAGTAAAGTAAGCTTACGTACGATTTTTGTGTGTTGAACATAAATATCCTTTTATAAAGTTTTGTAAACATCATAAAAGCACAACTAGCAATTGTTTGCTTTTATGCTTATTCTTGCGTTTTCCAAATAGGTACCTGTTAAATTTCAGAAGTAGCCGCACTTATCAGTGTCATAATTTTATTGAGGCATCGCCACAGTCATTCATCAAACGTATTTCTGCTTTTCACACAAGTTCGGTCAGAAACTTTAAAACGAGCCGACAGATTGCGATTATAGCACTGATCTGATAATACATACATACATACATACATACATATATATATATATATATATATATATATATATATATATATATATATTAGGGATGCAGCGGATACCCGCACCCGCTATTACCCGCTTCTTTTTTGGTACCCGTACCCGCTATTCCGAAATTTTCTACTGCACCCGCACCCGCTAAAAATATTATGATAAAACAGCGGGTGGCGGATAATAATAATTAGAATTTACGAAAAGACAAAATGATTCTGTGGCAGTGGCACGTTAATGAAAAAACCAAATTGGAAAAGCGAACATCTACTTGTAATGAGTCATATTTTTTAGGTACCCTCTGGACTGCAGATACATGTTCAAGCTCTCTTATGATTAATTCCAATTATGCGAATTATGCTTTTTAAAAGAGAAGGGTCTAGGTGCCAGTCTTTACATGCATCAGTTCAACCACTCTAGCGTGAGTAGAGATATTATGCAGCAATGTATTGTACATTGCTTTTTTAAGACGAAGTAGGACGTTTTGGCACTGCCGTTTTGGCGCCATACTCGTGGTAATATTATTAATTATTTACATTTAATTTATGATTAAAGTATAATACAGATTCTGAAAGCTCATTCAATTCTCTACGTGATGGTACAAATTACTTTTAGAATATCTTTGACTTTAATGAGATAATTAAACGCATCTAAAAATACACTGGATTTTCTACAGTTTTTCAGTCGTACACAAATGAATACTCGTCGATTCTGAATATATAATTTACTTAAAAATTGCTTCAAAATTAATGTAGTTAGAATATTTTTTAAGTTGCTGGCGCGAAAACGTCGTGGACCCTTTTTAAGAAGAGAATGACAACAACAAGTGTCTAAACATTGTATTCTGCAAAGTGCAAATATATTACTCATAATTGGTCAATGGTTCAATCATTGACAATTTACTTATCTTTAGTTTGCAAATTTAATTCATTGAGAGAGTAGTCTGCAAAGAAAAAGACAATCAGCTTGAAGATTAATATGAATTTTGCACACAGTAAATAACTGCATTAAGCGGACAAGAAAATGGAGCATTTTTAGCCCTATTTATATTATGCTATATCTCACTGCTAAACCCGCCACCCGTACCCGCTATTTTTAAAGTGTTACACCCGCACCCGCACCCGCTAAAGCAAAATTTTGGTACCCGCACCCGCACCCGCTATTCCAAAAAATGTGCACCCGCTGCATCCCTAATATATATATATATATATATATATATATATATATATATATATATATATATATATATATATATATATATATATATATATATATATATATGAAAATAACTTTATTCAAACCTGTAGCTACAATACAATGTTAAGAATAATAAGCAATGTTTCGACAATTATACCTACCATCATTGTCAGGCTCTTACAGAATGTAAGAAAGTTGTGGACACCAGGAGTAAAAACTTAGTAGCTAAGCATTGTTTTTTCTAAAATCTGCGGGTTTACCAACTGAGCTTCACTGGGCCAGTTGTACAATGTTAATAAGTTCCATTTTATAGTAAAGTAATATTTAGTCTGGGGCCACGGGTCTCTCCACATTGTGTATTCTCCTCAATAAGTCTCTATTCCATACACGACTGATCTCAATACTTGAACCCACATTCTGCCCACTAGCCCTCTCCATCTCCAGGGTCTCACGTATTTTCCTTTGGTACCCATTGCTTTCTTCTGCGAGTATTGATGTATGCTCGAAATCTGGCCTACACTCACAGTGCTAAGCAGTGTTCAGCAACCCCACTCCATTCCTCTTTCAAGTTCCTCAGTGCACTCCTATGCTCCGTGAGTCTTTTCTTAAGGGTTCTACCAGTTTCCCCAATTTACTCCTTCCCATATTGCAGTAGTACTTTATACACTATGCCCTGCCATAGATCTAATGGCCTCTTTGGGGCAACACTTTGTAGCCTTTTCCTGATTGTGTCTCACTCCTTGCCACAAGACGCAGTCCATATGCTTTGCACACTGCTTTAGCTTCATGGTTAATGCCCTACTATATGGTACTACTGCTGTTGCAATGTAGTTAGTTGCATCACCCCTTGAGGGTGCAATGTGTAAGGCTCTTCGTATCAATGGGTCAGGATATCCATTTGCTTGAAAATCCTCGAGTATTTTCTGATGCTCGCTTTCCTTACTGTGATTTGTTTGGCATATGCTCCTACATCTCATGGCCATTCCTCTAACTATACCCACCTTTGCGCATTTCTGATGATTCAACTTGTAGACTAGGTATTGACCTGTATGGGTTGGCTTACGATACACCGAGTCTCTAGATGGTCAGGGGATCTCTTAACTAGGACATCCAGGAAGGGCAGTTTGCCCTCTACCTCCTTCTACATAGTTAACTGTAGAGCACGATTTTGACTATTCATGTGCTGGAGGAAAGCTCTAACTCCTGATCTCCATGATCCCACAAGATGAATCTATCATCAATGTACCAGAGCCACATTGTAGGCTTATGTGATGCTGTTTGCAGTGCCTGTTTTTCCAAATCATTCATGAACAGGTTGCTTAGTACTGGTGCATAGTAAAAACAGGCACTGCAAAAAGCATCACATAAGCCTACAATGTGGCTCAGGTACATTGATGATACATTCATCTTGTGGGATCATGGAGATCAGAGTTAGAGACTTTCCTTCAGCACATGAATAGTCAAAATCTTGCTATACAGTTTACTATGGAGAGGGAGGTAGAGGGCACACTGCCCTTCCTGGATGTCCTAGTTTAGAGATCCAATGACCATCTAGAGACATTGGTGTATAATAAGCCAACCCATACAGGTCAATACCTAAACTACTAGTCGAATCATCAGAAATGCACAAAGGCGGGTATAGTTAGAGAAATGGCCATGAGATGTAGGAGCATATGCCAAACAAATCACAGTAAGGAAAGCAAGTGTCAGAAAATACTTAAGGAGTTTCAAGCAAATGGATATTCTGGCCCATTAATACAAAGAGCCTTACAACTTGCACCATCAAGGGGTGATGCAACTAATACATTGTAACAGCAGTAGTACCATATAGTGGGGCATTAACCATGAAGCTAAAGCAAGTGTGCAAAGCATATGGAGTGCGTCTTGTGGCAGGGAGTGAAGACACAATCAGGAAAAGGCTACAAAGTGTTGCCCCAAAGAGGCCCTTAGATTTACGGCAGGGCATAGTGTATAAAGTACCACTGCAATGTGGGAAGGAGTACATTGGGGAAACTGGTAGCACCCATAAGAAAAGACTTCGGAGAGCATAGGACTGCACTGAGGAATTTGAAAGAGGAACAGGAATGGGGTTGCTGAACACTGCTTAGCACATGGGTGTAGGCCAGATTTCGAGCATACATCAATACACACAGAAGAAAGCAATGGGTACCGAAGGAAAATACATGTGACCCTAGAGATGGAGAGGGCTTGCGGGTAGAATAAGGGTTCAAGAAGTATTGAGATCAGTCGTGTATGGAATAGAGCCCTATTGAGGAGAATACACCATGTGGAGAGACCAGGGCCAGCCTGTGGGTGAGGCGACCGAGGCCTGTGCCTCAGGCCTCAGAACAAAAAAGGCCTAAAATTTTTCTTATTTTCAAAGTAAATTTTAATTTGTATAAAAATTCTAAATTAAGTGTATTATAGGTAGATAGAATCAAATCATAACACAATAAAAATGGATCGAGGCCTCCCTGGCTTAGCTTTAACAATAGGTGCCTACTGCTTTTCTTTATAATGTTGCTTGATATAAAACAGTACGGCAAATTGCAGACAAAACTTTGTCATGACTGGATGACAGCAAAGGGCGCATACGTAATGGAGCTGTTTTTATCATGCATAATAGTAAAAATATCATTAGTGTACGAAGTTTTCTTCACGCGCGGTGAACCAAATTTTCTTCATGTTCATAAGCATTTTTGTGAGAATTCTTGTAGATAAAAACACTTGATGTGTCTGCTTTTTTAAATTGCAATGCTTGCGTTTTGTTTCCACTTCTCGAAATTTTGCTGAATTACTGAAAGGCTTTAGTCTGGCTCACGAAAATTTGCCAATTTTTGTGTTGATAACTTAGACCGGCTTAACTTAATTTCATTTTTTGGCTGTACGTGTTACATTTGCGTCAAATTGCATGTGTTGAATTCTGATTATTTTTATAATAAGTGATAAAAATCCCCCATTCTCGTTTTGTTTCGAGCGAATTTTTTTCTTCTTTTGTTCAACCTCCGATGTGAAAAAAACGGCGGCGGTTTGATTAATAAGGTTTTGATAAACCAATAGATGTTACAAAACAGTTTGAAATTGACTTTTTCAAACATTCAACTGATACAGCCTTAAATTCTTTGAGCGAAAGATTATTTTTACTTCAAAAATTCTGGGACAAATTCGGCTTTTTATTTATTATTAGAAAAAACAAAAGCTCAAAAAATGTCAGCGACATTGAGCAACATTGCAGCGACCTGTAAATTTGTTTAATTGATGGTAATGATATGGACATTGATGCAAGTGACTTGGCAAGTGAATTGGTCACGCTTTCAAAAATTATTAGTGTCTGAATCGAAATCCGACCTAAGTGTACTCGATACACCGAAACTCGTTCACAAAAAAGGACTAGCTGAAATGTTTCCATATCGTTGTATCGCATTGCGAATTTTACTGACTTTGCCTGTTACGGTAGCCGGTGCAGAGAGGAGCTTCTCGAAACTGAAGATCATTAAAACGTATCTATGCGGTCAACCTTGGGTTAAGAGAAACTTTCCGATTTGGCTATTATATATATTGAACATAAACAAGAAAAGCTGATAAATTATTCCAATCTTATTGAAAAATTTGCAGCGGAGAAAGCTAGACGAAAGCGTTTATGAAGTATGTGTGTATAAACATTGCGCTTTTGTCTCACCGGTTATGTAACATTGATAAAATATAGTAAAAATGAATGAATGTACATTAAAAAATTGCATGAAAAATTTTCTTAAGAAGGCCCCATTTTTTTGTTCTCGCCTCAGGCCTCGCTGATGCACGGGCCGGGCCTGGGAGAGACCCCTGGCCCCAGACTAAATATAACTTTACTATAAAAGGAACTCATTAACTTCGTACACCTGGCCCAGTGAAGCTCAGTTGGTAAACCCGCAGATTTTAGAAATAAACAATGCTTAGCTATTAAGGTTCAACTCGTGGTGTCCACAACTTTCTTACAACCTATAAGAGCCTGACGACGACGGTAGGTATAACTGTCGAAACGTTGCATATCATCCTTAACATTGTATTGTACCTACGGATTTGAATAAAGTGTTATTGTTATTTTCATATGACTGCCAATATGCCCAAAAATACACTTTCTTTAGATATGAACCAGTCACAAACATTTAGAAGTCAGACTATTAATACCTAACTAAGAATAAAATAGTTTCGAATAATTGCTGGACGTTTTGTGGATGACGAAATCTGTAGACGAAGACTGCAAGTTTTCTGACTTCTGCAAGCTGCTGGATGCTATTAGCTCAGTTAGACGAAAACCGGATAAAAGGAAGGATACATTACGTCGCTTCATAGCTTTATGGCGTCAAAAGCATATAGAGCTGCATGGAATTTCGGAAACAGTAAAATTTTCTGGTGCACTGAAAACTTGCTCTTCATTTCTTACTCTCAATTCACGCCTCATCTGATTTCTTATTCTAGGTACTCTAAAGCATAGATGCACATGCACGTGGTCCGGATGGTGAGGAAGGGGTAAAATCCGGGATTTAAATTGCAGTAACTTGATTTTTTGGTATTATATGTATAATAGCTTGCTCTATTTTGGACCTTAAACTGTTCGACAGTACGTAAGTTCTGGACTCTTCAGTGGATGATAGGGTAATATCCACCTCTTACCCATTCCTATGCGCATGTATGCTCTTAATTGTTATTTATCAATGTTTCTTTATTGCTTTAGCTTAAATGGTAAATTATGAATTACTTGCAGTCATACCTGGACAAAGGCCGGTCTTCCAGATGATACCGGCGGCCAAAAATTGTGGTTAGTTGCTGGTTCGAAAAAGGGTTGTTTTGGAATATGTTACCTCATAAATTTTTCGAAACGTTCTGCATGTCTGCATGCATCATTTGCGTTTGTTTTATCCGTCTTAATTTACTCGCATTTAGCATCATCAGTCAGTACGTTAATTGTTTACAACTATAATTTTTAGAGTGTTCACCTCTGGAAATTTTTTAAGCCTTTTTATCATCCTCAGCTCAATTTCACCGATTTTTAAAGGACAAGACAACGCAAAAAATTGACCTTATTATGTAAAATTTCTACCCCATACTTTACATAAGTCCAATTAAGCAGCCTTTGTATAAATAAACAATGAAATAATTTATTATATCTGCCAAATAGTGCGTGAAAATTTTGGCCTTTTTATTTTTTAAAACATTATTAAACATTCATCTGGCACGAAGCGCCAAATAATCTTGACCTTCTATCCTCTTAAGCTCAATATGATCGCTTTTCAAAGATACGAATTTACAAGCAGTGCCGAAACTTATTACCGTTCTCGCCACAAAATTTGCAGCCTTAATCATCCTTAAACTTCGCTTAAGTTTGTAACTGCTTCTTTCATGCTAAACGGGAAATAAGAATATTAAATCTAGCAGAAATGTTGATAATTTCCCATTTCAGCTCAATTTTAGGAATTTATCGAAACAGACTTATGAATGAATTAGTAACGTCCGCATTATTAATAGAAAATTATGGTATTTCCATCACCTTCAACTTAATTTTGAGGCATGAAGGGTTGATAAGAGAAAGACAAAATTCTGGTACTATTAAGATTTTTGTCCTCTGAAATTTTGCGCCAGCTGTAAAACTTTAACCTAGTACAAAAATGTATTCGACTAAACGTCTGTCGACGAGCTCCATATGATGGCGAATGAAAATATTCAAAAAAATTTAAAATTTGTGATTCGAGAAATTTTTTAGCATTTTTACTCTTTTAAACTCAATTTTGCAGCCTTTAAAGACAAACAGTGCAAAAACGGGCGTATTATAAAACTGGCAAAAAATTTTTAACGTTCTGATCTCCTCAAGCTGAATTTTCAAGCTTTTTTAATGATGAGAGTGCTCAAATTATATCTGGCGCGAAGCGCCAGAACATTTCTACATTTTTATCTTTTTAAACTCAAATTTGCAGGTTTCTGGATATAAACAATCCAGTAATTATGCCTGGCGCGAAGCGCCGAAAATTTTTGAGAGTTCCATCCTTTTACCTAAATTTTGCAACTTTCGGAACAGCAATACAGTAATTATAGTTTGCGCGAAGCGCCGGATATTTCCGATGTTTTTATCCTTTTGAGCTCAATTTTGCAGCTTTCTGAATGTATGCAATAGAAATTATATACGGCGCGAAGCGCTGGAAATTTTCGATATATTTATTCTTTTATGCTTACTTTTGCAGGTTTACAAATATAAGCTATGCAGCAATTATATCTGGCGCAAAGTGGGCGTTTTTATGAAGCTCAATTTGACACATTTCTAAAGATAAGAAATGTAGAAATTATGTTAAATCAATGTTTGACTTCAGTCTTAAATGCCAGCCTCATTAGCAGCGGATCTTATGCCCTGACACCTGCACCGATTGACATGCCTTTGTCCAGTGTTTTTATACAAGGTCCCTTTCTTCAAATGCAAAGACGGTCTCCGAAGTCTTTCAATTTATAGGTTTCCAAATATAAAAAATACAGAATAGTTAATGAAATATTTTGATATTTCTACCATTTTCAAGTAGATTTTGCGGACTTTTTTATTGACAAATAATTTAGGACCTTCGCGTGCGGACTGGCGTTTTTTCAGCGTTTTACGTCGTCTACTTTCGTTTGAAATCGATTTTGTCACAACATTTCTTCGGAAATTTTTAAAGTTTTCGACAATTTTGTGCGAAAAAATTATTAAATTTCGTTGACTTCAGTGAAAATCCAACGTAAAGTGCCGGAAAATTCGTGAATTTCTGGCGGAAGGATGTTTAGAAGCTTGAATTACTGCTCGGTTTCCCGTAATAGTAGCGTTTGATGCGTAGCGTCGAAAATTTCTAAAAGTTATACATGAAATGGAAATAGAAAAGTATGCTGAAATAGCTATCTGGCGCAAAGCGCCCAAAAATCTCGACATTTACATACTTTTGTGCTCGATTTTGCATCTTTTTGTATGACAAAAATGCAGAACATTTTATTTGCCGAAAATTTCATCTATCGAAAGCTGAAATAGGAAAAAGGTGAGTTTTTGAAATAAATGGCGCCAAGCGTTGTAAATTTTAGTATTTTTACGCTGTGAAACGTCAAGAGCATGTGTAGCTTTTTAGCTGAAAAGTCGGGGAAAAATTTTGAGAATGATTGGTTGAGTGGTTGGTTCGTCAGTTGGCTGGTCGGTTGATTAAATGATTGATCGGTTGCTTGGTTGGTTAATTGATTGATTGGTTTAATGGTTGACTGATTGATTGATTGACTGTTCGGTTTGTTGGCTGGATGGCTTGATGATTGGTCGGTTAGATGGTTGGTTGATGTGATGATTCGTCATTTGGTCGGTTGGTCATTAAATGGGTTGGCTTGTCAGTTAATCAGCAGACTGTTTGGTTAGTTCGGTCATCAGCTGAGTGGTTGGTTTGTGAGTTGGTTGATCGGTCAGTTATGCATTGATTGGCTAATTGGTTGGTTGGCCAGATAATTGTTTGAGCAGGTTGATTGGGTGGTTGGTTGGCCAGTTAGTTGTATAATTGGCTAGTTGGTTGGTTGATTGGCCTATTGTTTTGTTGTTTGGTTGGCCATTTGATTGGTTGGTTGTTTAGTTGGTTGTTTGGTTAGCTTGTTGGCCAGTTAGTTGGTTATTTGGTTGGCTAGTTGGCTGGCCGGTTGGTTGGCTGTCTGATTGGTTGGTTGGTCGGTTGGCCGTTTGGTTGGCTACTTAATTGGTTGGTTGGCTGGTTGGTTGGTTGGCCTCTTAGTTGGTCGGTCGGCTGGTTGGTTGATTGACTAGTTAGTTGCTCTGTTGGCCGGTTGGTTGGTTGGCCAGTAAGTTGGTTGGCTGGCTCGTTAGTTGGTTGATTGGTTGGTGGTGTGTCGGTTGGTTGGTTGGTTGGCCAATTGGTTGGTTGGTTAATTGATTGGGTATCTAGTTGGTTATTTGGTTGGCCGGTTGACTGGTTGGTCGGTTGGTTTATTGGTGGATTGGTTGGTTGGCTACTTAAATGGTTGGTTGGCCGTTTAGTTAGTATGTTGGTTGGCCGGTTGGTTGTTTGGTTGGCCGGTTGGTTGGTTGGTTGCTGGTTGGTTGGCTAATTGGTTGGTTGGCTAGTTAAATGGTTGGTTGGCCGTTTTTTGCTGGTTCGGTTGGATGACCAGCTAGTTAGTTGGTTGGTTGCTTGCTTGGTTGGCCACTTGGTCGGTTGGATGGTGGGCTGGCTAGTTCCTTGCTTGGCTGATTGATTGGTTAGTCGGCCAGTTGGTTAGTTGGTTGGTTGGTTGGGCAGTTAGTTGGTTGGTTGGTTGGTTGGCCTGTTGCTTGGTTGGTTGATTGGTTGGTTGGTTGGTTATTTGGTTGGTTGGTTGTTTGGTTGGTCAGTTGGTGGGTTGGTTGGCCAATTAGTCGGTTGGTTGGTTGGTTGGACTGTTACTTGGTTGGCTGATTGACTGGTCCGATGACTGATCGAAATAACGTCTAAATGATCTATTTACATGTTTTTGTACTCGTACTTTGATTTTTGCTGAGTTTATCTTTGCTTTTTAACAAAAAAATTCAGGTGATACTCGCGATCTTCCCAGGTGATACCGAGTGGCCTTCAGGTGATACCGGGTTGAACCGGGTTGAATCCATTGTCCAGATGTGCTTGCAGTGCATTAGATGGAACTCTTGATTCCAGAAGAACTTAGATATTTAAACAAGAAAGTATGCAATCGTTTGAGTTGATATTGATCAGTTAGATTCGTTAATATATCCCGAATTCAGTTAAAGATTTGAATTGTAATTTTGGCACGTATGCCTGCCTCGGTTATCTTTCTTAATCGCTCGAGAAAACGATTAATTATATACATTTAATATCGATAATTTTATAGCCGATCTCTTATAATTTTATGAAAACGATTGCTTATCAGTCGTACATGAATTATAGGTAGCTCAAAAAATTGATATGCTGATTTAGCGAACTTTCTTATTTTCAATTCATGATTAGAGTACAAAAGGACTGCGAAATATTCATAATAGAAATCGAAAAAGCAATCTATTCGTATTGTAAACATCGTTTAAACGCTATAAAAAATTGTAAATTTGATCTCAATATTACGTCTGGTAATAGAATATTCAGTAACGTTCAAATTTATAGTCGTATCCACGCATACAAATTTAAATTTCACTCTTACTTCCTAGCACAACCCCGCGCAGTTGAACTGGACCAAAATTTGTAAATTGATATTTTTGCGATGGGTATTTACTGAAATAAAGTAGACAATACAGGGTGTTCGGGAAAACGACAAGTTTTATTTTTAGCTGTAACTACGAATATTGGGAAATAAAGATTTTCTGTCTGTGCATGGCGTAACTATCGCTAAACATGCTTGCAAAAAATTACGATACATCACTTAGTGGTAGTTGCTTGGCGCTTTTTTAACTAAACTCAACCACTAATTAAGTTCTGTAAATTTTCCATTTTCATAATGCATCATACATACACTATCTGCTGAACAAATCTGATCAGGAAGTTGTACTATGACCTTTAAGACCTTTAATAAGTTTTATTTTGTACTTTAGGTGTTCCTTGAAGATTATAAAGCAGTTTTAAATAAAGAAAGGCTTACCGCTGGTAGTCTGGACTCCATCTTTGCATGAATTATAATCTTTAACATTTGCATTACAAAGTGAGATGCTTTCATAAATCAGTGACTGCCCTAAACTCATGCTAAAAGCTGCTTTAGATAAGTAATTTTTGCTTTAAGAGACGCCTCTTAATCATACATTTACAGCATGGGAATTCTGGGGAGTGTGAAATTATAAATTGCCTTTTTTGGATCCAAAAAGGGTAGGTACGCGTCAAAAACATCGTTTTTAGTATTTCTGACGATGCTCTATATTTCTAGAGCATAGAAACTTAAAAAATGTGGGAAAAAATCAAAAAAGTTGGAACAAATTGAACAAAATATAGTCAAAACATGAGTATAATAGCGCGAAGCCTCGAAAATTTGGCCTATTTGAGCAAATAGATAGCTAAAAACGCTTAAGAAAAGCATCTTTTCTACAAATTTTTAGAAAATTTTTGGTAACTTTCAAAAAATCGACTAATTCTGGGGTGATAAGAAAAAATTTTTGCGGGGGGGGGTGTGAAAATTTTTCTGTCGGGAGGGGGGGTGGAACTCTTCCCTCCAAACTTCCCCAAGATAATATATGCTCTTAATTGATATTTATGCTTATCGAAGAAAGAACGCCACAACATGCTTGGACCTAGTATAATTTCTTTTTATTGGCAAATGTACGATATTGAGACAAAATTGTACTCTTAGAGCAGTGAACACTCTTAACCCGAAATTCTGCTTTCATTGCCAACTTAATATAGTTTAAATTTAAATATCGTTATTCACCAACCTTGTTAAGCTACCCAAACAAATTTTGACATTTATGACATGAAACTGTGCAACACCGAGCTTTATATAGACGGACTTGGGTGTTTCGAATCTACGTCGGAGTGCACTTTTGAATTTGCTCGGTAGTATCAGCTATAGTCACAGTACGACATTGAATTCTTAGCGCAAGATTAACAATATACACCAGCTTATTCGTGAAAAGTTTTATTAACTTTGCTTGGGTTGTACAAAAGCTATTGAGAAAAAATAGAAATTCGTCCTTTTTTCCGAACACCCTGTATCTTCGTTATTTCAGTAAGTTAAAATGTAGATATTCCAGTCTTGTTTTTATGTCACCCAACCGTGGTTAATTTACGTTTAATGACCACACGTGGGCGTGCGGAAGGGGGAGGGGTTTGGAGGTATGTATGCACCCCCAGAAGGCCAAATACACCTCCCCAGAAACTAAAATACCCACCCCAGAATTCAATTTTTAAAATTCCTTTTGTTTTTTTTGTAATTTTTTGATGCCAATGGATAGTGCTCGACAAGCACTTTGAAAACGGTGTTTTCTAGCCATACCAATATTTTTAAGATTAATTTTTTGACCTTTGAAAAATTGCACCCTTCCCCCTTCCAGAACTTTAGTGCCGCCCACCAGACATGTTCTTGGGAAAAGGAAGTTTGACCCCCAGAATGACAACTGACCCTCCGCAAAATAGCTGCGACCCCCGCAGAATTATCGGTTTCTTTGTAAAAGTTGGTAAAAGTTGTAAAAAGTGTGCCTTTTTTAAGCGTTTTTGGTCCATTTTTGGCTCAGAAATCTCGAATTTTCGGCGTGTTGCGCCATACACACATTTTTTGACCATGTTTTCTTCGATTTACTCAATTTTTCAATTTTTTTGGAGTTTGTTTTACGTTTTCATGTTCTAGAAAGAACGAGCATTGTCTGAAATATAAAAAACAGTGTTCTTGACGTGTACCTATCGTTTTTAGCCAAAAAAGGCACATTTGAAAAGATTTTTCGGCCTGACCCCCCTAAGAATTCTCATGCTATATATGTATGCTGCCCACTTATGTTTATGACTATCTAAGTAATGTTTCGTTTTCAAGGATGATTCGTTCTACGCAGCCATGCGCTTGCTTCTGCCCAAATATGATAAAGAACGCGGACCGTATGGTTTTCGAGAAGTACACTAGGCTACTTTTTAATTATTTTTATAGTCATCATAGGTGATTTAGAGGGTTTTTAAAGTGCTTAAAATTTTGGAAATCCGGTTGTTAGGCAATTTAGAAAAAAAACAATATATTGCGCGACAATATTTATAGACAAATATATTCGGATATCTATCCAAATTTTTTGATAAACTCGATCGATTAACTGCCTAAATACCTACTTCAGTTCTTTATCTAATGTAATGCGTACACGTGCAATGCGCCGTATACTACTAATTTTTGATTGCTTTAATTAGTTAACAAAAGTAAACACGTTCAGCAATCGAAAATACTACGTGAAATCAGAATCAGAGAAATCGTTTTAGACGCTCTTTCATGACGCCGTCTATACCAACACTGTCCCTATTCCTCCTCTACATGCAGGCTGACGATCAGACATGCACATAGGGGGTGAGGGGGTATTACCTCCCCCTGAGGGGTCAGCTAGACCGGTACTGTCCGGCGATTTTGAGCAAACAGATCTTGTTCTGCATCATTTTTGACATCAAAATCAGTGAAAATATCAAAATTTTTCCAGCGCTTCGCGCCAGATTAGTACTTTTTACTCAAAAAGCGCCCAAAATTGATAAATTTTTGCATTTTTTAGTGTTAAAAGTGATATAATGCAGTCAAAATGGACTAAAAATGCTTTTAAAATGTGTTATTAACACGAAAAAACGTTTTATAGGCTATTTTGACCATTTGATCATTAAAACAGCAAAAAAATCGTGAACGTTAAATTTACTGTTTTAGATTTTTGGCATTTCACCCCCCCTGCCGACCCTGACCTTGTGCACCTATGCTGACGATGATGCATTCGTCATCTACTTTGCATGTTTTTCACCGTCAATGTTGCAGAATTGGCGTCCCTTTTTATTACCACGTTAGCGTCTACGAAGATGAATCAAATCAATAGTTAGGAAAGAATTCAAACTGATTTTTGAATAACAATAGTCTAATTTTTCGTAATAAATGAGAGACTGCGTGCCAATACGTTTGTAGCATATTGCACATGTAAAGGGCTAAAATTTTGCTGGATGGAGATCAATAGCACAGATGATCGGAGGGGTTGAGTGGGTTTCCAGCCCCCTCTCCGCGAAAAGTGTGTCATTTCACTATATTTTACTGTATTTTATCGAATGTTTCTTAAAATTTTATCATGTTTTTATCTCCTTGTCAGGCACAAGATGTGGAGTTTTGGACGCGTACATACGTATCTATCGTTTTTGAGCCCTAAAAGGGCACCTTAGAAACATTTTTTGGTTTAAAAACAAGAATTTCCTTGCTGTTTAGTATAGCCGAAGGCGTTTTTTAAAGACAGGGTTGGAAACTGTGAAATCTAATTTTATTGCCAAAATGAAAAAGCGCGTTGGTATTAATGGTTTAAACAACAAATTCTGGCCTAAAAGTCGGGACGGGGTTGTAAATCTCAGTTTATTGTGGGATGTTGAGCTACTTACTTCGGGGGGAGCTTATTCTCCCCCATTACACACATCTATGCTGGTAACCATGCATGCAACAGGCTGGACGGGAGATCTCTCTACCCCGAAATTGGTCGTCCCCGTCCCCAAAGTCCGAAAATTTCGATTTTGGTAAAAAATTGCGTTTGTTGGCCGTTTTTGGCCAGAAATTGGAGGTTATTAACGCCCCCCCCCAAATTGCCCGAAGACCTCACCCAAAATCTACGATCTATGCCGGTAACGGTATTTGAAAAAGTCGAATAATGCTCGCCTAGGTAATGATATCTCGAGCGATGAAAAACCGTTTTATAATAGTCATCGTTTACTGTATGATTTAACGATTATTTTATTTTACATTTTATATTGCCTATTCATTTTCATTTTTTGTTTTGTATATTTAATTTATTTATTTACGGTAGCAACATTTGCGCGCTACATATTATCTGCAGCATATGCTGGCGAAAAAACTTATCGACATCCTGGTAATGGATAAAAAAGGCGCCGACGCTCAGCTGTTGTTAAATTATCAATCGCCCGTATCATCGTGGAAACATCGGCCGAGATCAGTGATAAAATTGCACGCTCAGCCCAGCGCCGATTTCGCCCAAATCGCCAGTGACGTTTTAAAATACAGAATCGACAAAGGTCACGCATTGACTCTCAGAGATTTAAACGGACGTTTGGACGTTATCGCGGAGGCTAATGGCAAAGGGGACAAAAGTTAGTGATAACCCAGCGAATTTTCCATTTTATTTTCAATTATTTTCGCTATTTAAATGAATTATTATATTATTTCAATTTTGTTCTGCTTATTTTTTCGTATACCTTCACCATTCTATAATAGTTGGACATTTGTGTGTAAAAACATCGAAATTTGAATGGGTGCTCAATGATACCATTGATTAATGATCAGCTTATCATCTATTTGGCTACATACTAAGGATGGACCGGGTACAAGTATTGAGAACCGGATCCGGCACTATCCGACGATTTTTCTGGATCCATCCCGGATCCGGACCCGAAATTTTCAAAAGTAAAGATCCGGACCCGGACTCGGACCCGAAATTTTAAAAATTTTGGATCTGATCCATCTCTACATATACATATACACATCCAGAGCCATATATAAGGGGAGTGGGGCGGCCGCCCCCCCTTGGCCGGAAAAGTTTTTTGAAAGGTAAGATAATGCACGGAAAGATGGCAAAATCGAGTGTGTCTGGCGTAAAATCTTCAAACTTTCAAGTATTCCCCTTCATTTTGGCCCAGGCGCGACCAAAAAATGGCACTTTTTATGTGAAAAAATTTCTTTCGAAGAAGCTTAAATTTTATGATCTGGATGGATAGAGTATGTCAAGAAATGTGGTCTTTGCGTGCTATTTCGACGAATTCTCCGGGATATGAACCAATTTATGTTGGGTCCGCCCCGCCCCCATTGGCCGAATATTGGATATGTGCCTGTACATACGTATGTACTTACGAGTATCTATTGATTATATAATAAGCTTTACCATATATACTTATTAGTGGCTCTAAGGTTTTTGCAGGGAAATCGATTGTCTTGTGCGTAGGATGGCAGGTTCTTGATTCTCTAAAATACTAAAAGTCGCACTTTTTCACTTTCTTGTTCAAAAACATGCGTGTGTTTTAACTCAGTTAATCTAGCTTTTGCCCGTTGGATTAATTTAATATGACTAGTGACTACTTCTGTTTATTATTTTTTTCATTTCATTATTAACGGAACTGTATTCGGTTTTACATCGAATTAATGCATCAGTCGCAAGATCTGCACAGCACATACATACAGTCTACCTACAGTATGTAGCAGATATGCGCAGCATTGGAATTCTGGGAATAGGTGAAATTATACAGTGTTTTTTGGGCCCAAAAATGGTAGGTACCATATGTGGGCAGCACCGAAATTCGGGGAGGGGTGCTCGATTTTTCAAAGGTCAAAAAATGGTCTTAAAATGGGTGGTATGGCGAAAAAACACAATTTTTCAACATTTCTCATCGAGCACTATCTATTGGCAGCATAAAATTCAAAAATCGAATTCTGGGGCATATTTTGGTTTCTGAGGGGGGGGTATTCGGCCTTCTGGGGGAGGTGCATACATCCCAAACCCCCACACATTACGGGTGGTGGATTCGCGTCAAAAACATTTTTTGGCGTTCCTCATGATGCTCCATATTTCTGCAGCATGAAAAACATAAAGGAATTTCAGAAAAAAATAAGAAAGTGTCGGAAAGATTGACCAAAATATAGCCAATATGGCGCGGAGCGCCGAGAATTTGACATTTTTATGCAAATAGATAGATAAAATTGCTTATTAAAAACACCTTTTCTGCGAATTTTTTTGGAAATTTTTGTAAACTTTCGAAAACCCGTCAATTCTGGGATTGATAGAATTTCTGGGGGGGACGAAAACCCACAAGATCATGTATGGTATGCAGCCATGTATTTGCAGGCGTGGTTGAAAGAGAGCTCGAATATTTATGCAGAAGTGTTGATGCGATGGAATTAAAATGGCTAATTCGTATCCTATTGAAAGAGATGAAGGTACAAAGCTAACTGTAATTCAGTGACGATTTCGTCAGTTTTTTACTTCTGCATATATTGGCGTCAGTAGATGAGCGTTTTACTTAATACTTTTCAAACTTTGCCATCTATGAAAGCCAGTGGAATATAGAAAGATTTTGCTTGGCCTTGAAAAATCTTGCAGAATCTTATTCATTATGGGTTTAGGAATTTCCTTAAACGACGAAAAATGATTGCTAGCAAATGTTATGAAACGTTTTCCGTAATTATGTGAAAAACTTTGTAAACATACAGTCAGTGGCGGATCTAGGATTGTCCTAAGGGGTGCGGCATCCCAGCTTTGCCAGAAACAGTCAAAAATGAGTCCTAAAATTTGCACTTGACGCGCGAAATAACGTTTTTTTCGATTTTTTACATTGTAAAATTTTACATAAAATCATTTTTGACGCAATGTTTTTCTAAGAATTTTGAAATTTTTGACAATTTTGTGCAAAAAATCAATAAATTTCTTTGACTTTAACAAAACTGGCGCGAAGCGCCGGAAAATTTATGAAATTAAGGCGGACAGACGCCTAGAAGTATGATTTACTGCTTGATTTTCTGTATTTACAGCATTTGGTGCGAAACATCGAAATTTTCAATTGAAAATAGAAGAAAACTATGCGAAAATAGCTGTTTCTACTGTTAAAATTGTTTTGAAACCTACATGAACATAAAATGGCTGCCAGGTCGCCAAGAAAGTAAATAAATGTCATTAATAGGTATCATCCGGCGCGTAGCGCCGGAAAAATTTGAGGGACGGCCAAAAATCATTGCAAATTGCATATCCATTCTTTATCGCGCCAAATATTTTGGCCAATGGGGAGCGGCCGAGCCCGCTCCCGTTAAATCCGCCCCTGCATACAGTCGAACTCGGCTATGAGACACCCTGGATATAAGACTTTTCGGCTTATAAGACGCAAAAAACTCTGGTCACAGTCATCCATAACGCATTAAGATATGTTAGAAACTCGCCTATTAGACACTCGGCTATTAGGCTTTAAGTCGCAGCTGACCCACTCCCATTGCATATATTTGATACATATAAATCAAGGTCTATAAGACGCATGGCTATAAGACGCGACCAATTCAACTAATGGATAAATGCCTGTGGATGAAGGTCAAATTCTGTGCAATTTTTTCTGCAAATATGGTTTCTTAAAAGAAATTTGGAATAGTTGTTTGACGCATATCATGAAAAATTATTGAAACATGCTTCAATAACATTATTTTCACTAAAGCCTTACTTAGTACGTTTTTTCAAGTAAACCATAACCTTGCTGATATGGACACACTCGGCTATAAGATGCACTTGAACGTGGACCAACGGGGGTGTCTTATATCCGAATTCGACTTTATATATGTATAGTTGGTCGTGCTCCGAAATGCAAGTCGTTGGATGGGGATCTCTAGACCCTTAGGATGAAAATCTCAAGTTTTCTGGGGAAAAATAGGGCAAAATGAAGGTCATAAATGGTTAAAAATCAGTCATTTTCTGCGAAAGTACTTGAAATTGACTAGATAGAAGCGATGAATTAATGTAGTTTTCGCGCTATTTTAGCCCTTATATTAGTTTTAACAGGCACGTAGCTGGCCGTCTTATTTTGGAGGGACCAACACCAATTTTGGGCACTCAAGCCCAAAAAATCTAAAAATAGCACAGAATAACGTTTGAAATGTCATATTTTTTCCGATTTTTCTGAATTTTGGGGGTGGACCCCCATTCCCCCAGAGCTACGTGCCTGGTTCTTAACACGATTTTTGCACAAAAAGCTCTCTGGCTGACTCCCAATCGCCAGATCGGTCATGCCGTGCATCTATGATATCTCGTTTACAAATTTATGTCGGATTATGGCCAGTTTAATTTTTTATTTTCATGAAATACATAAGTGTTGATTAAATTTTAATTTATTAACACGGTTTTGCAAAAATAATTTTCCTTTTTTCATCTGCGAATAACTGATTTTAGAAAGAATTTTCCCAACTTCATTTGCAGGCACGAAATCGGGAAAATTCTTTTTTTCAAGATGCTTTATTTTCATGCTTCTGTATTTTTAGATCTTTTTTCTGACTTCCTATATTTTGGTTGCCGACGCATTGCGTGATCCTCATCCTTCGTATGAATAGCAGATTTTTGTCTTAAGTTTTTGTTTTTTTTGTTTTTTGTCTTTTTTGTTCAAATTAAGGTGGGATTACACATGTAAATAATTGGTTATTTTTCAGGGAGCTAGATATGTAAAGGGCTTATTTTTTCTATCAAATACAAGAAAAACAAAGTCTTAAAAAGTCAGTATTATACAAAATCGAGGGGTTCGAAAAATCGGTTTGCATGTGTAAGGAAAGTTCGATTTTGTTTAGAAAAATATTTCGTTTCCGTCTTAAGCTCCTCCACTCAACGTTGAAGGTTCCTCTTCACCCCCCCCAAAATTAGAAGTTTTCTCAACCCCTCCCCCCGATTTTTGGCAAAAAACTTTTGGTTTTTTTTATCTATTTTTGGGTGCCTTTTACCATTTTTCGCCAAAAGTTGAAGGTCATTTACCTCCTTCAGAAAGCGGCCGTCTAACTCTCCCGGAATTCTGAGCTGTTACGTGCTTGATCTTATGCATGTTTGGATGCTTTCAGTGGCGGATCTGGGATTTTCCTAAGGTAAGAGCGGTACCCCAGTTTTTCCAAAAAAACAGTCAAAAATAGGTCTAAAAATTTGCCGTTCGCGCGCAAAACAGCGTTTTTTGGCATTTTACATTGTCTACTTTTATTTAAAATCGCGATTGACGCAACATTTTTTGGAAAATTTCTAAATTTTCGACAGTTTTATGCGAAAAAAATCATTGACTTTAGCGAAACTCTGGCGCGAAGCGCCGCAAAACTTTGTGAAATTAGGCGGATGGACGCTTAGAAGCTTGATTTACTTTTTGATTTCTTTTATTTGTAGAATTTAACGCGAAACGTCGAAAATTTTTGATTGGAACTAGAAGAAAACTGTGCTAAAATAGCTGTTTCTGCTGCAAAAACTCTTTTGAAATCTATTCCAGGAGCAAGAAATGACTTCCAGGTCGCCAAGAGGAAAATTAATGTCATTAACAGTATTATCCGGCGCGCAGCGTCGGAAAAATTTGAGAAATTATGGCCACTGACGGCCAAAAATCATTGTAAATCACATATCCATACTTTATCTCGCCAAATATTTTCGGTCAATGGGGGCGCTCCCCTCCCCCACTCCGCCCCCTAAGATCCGCCACTGGATGCTGACGTATGCCTAAAATGGAGCTCGCTCGAATCTTAAGGCTGCTTTTTGGCCAATTTTAGGTCGGCATGCTAGAGGCTACGGTTTTGAATACTTTTCATCCTGAGGCATCGCAGCTGTATGATGTTAATATGTCGTTGCGTCAAGTTTGTGAAAGATTGCGCGATCCAGACTCCAGATTGGACGTTATTCAAATTGAACTCTTTACACCGTTTCGTCCTATGCTTGCTAATAGGTGCACATGCACATAGACTGGACAGTGGGTACTGGGCACCATTTATCCACGTAGGGGGGCAGGCACGTAGCTGGCCGTCCTATTTTGGGGGACCAACACCAATCTTTGGGTGGTCTAAGCCCAAAAAACCAAAAATAGCACAAAATAACGTTTAAAAAGTCCTATTTTTCCGTTTTTTCTGAATTTTGGGGATACGGACCCCCCATTCCTATTAGAGATACGTGTCTGAGGATGGGGGTATTAACCCCGCTGAACGGCTAGCGAGAAGGCGCACTTTCCGGTGATTTTGAACCAAGGGAATGTTTTCTGCATCATTTTGAGGTCAAGAATAGTAGTAATGTAAAAATTTTTCGGAATAATTCTTCTATATGAAGTCAAAAAGCGCCCGAAATCGATTATCAAAAACAGCAATAATGTCAAAATTTTTCCGGAATAATACTTTTACAAGCAGTCAAAAAGCGCCCAAAAATGATCAATTTTTCTATTTTTGGCAATAAAATGATATAATCTGTCAAAATGGACTTTAGAGTGCGTTTTAAATGCGGTATCACCGCGAAATGCAATTTGTACGCTATTTTGACCATTTTCGTTGTTTGATGATCATGTGCACCTATGCTGGGCTGAAACGGAAATCCGGGGTCTGATTTGGCTAACATCATAAAAATTGCGAAAAAATGTCTAAAATTTGATTCTAGTCGATTTTCCGGAACCTGGGTCTTTAATTCTGTAGGGTCATGCGCCCTTACTCCAAAGCCCTCATGCCCACGTGCCTTACCCACACGTTGAAACTAACCTATTGTTGTTATACACGCGTAAGGTGGTATAGCTGGCTCTGCTAGAGGAATTTTTAACCTAGAATTTGCTACAGGACCTACGAGTACGTGCTTCATTTTTATTTCGATTGCTAAAAACGAATAGCCTCGCATATTTGATTTACAAGGGTAGTGTGGATATCACGCACGCACACAGGCACGTATCTCTGGTGGGGGTGTGGGGGATTCGAACCCCCCGAAATTCAGAAAAAATCGAAAAAATAACACTTTTTAAAACGTTATTTTGTGCTATTTTTTGGGTTAATCCCCCAATACTTGGTGTTGGTCCCCCCAAAATAGGACGGCCAGCTACGTGCCTGCACGCACAGCGTGGAATTCTTAGAAGTTGAATCAAAAAACGTTTCTAAAGTTCCTTTAATAAGCTCAAAACAGATAAATACTCGTCAAAAATACTGTTTTCACGTTTCTAATCTTCTTTTTTCTTAGAACATAAAAACAAACCTTTTCTCTACGATTTTTATGAGAATAAAATTCTGAAGGGGTCAAAAAATTTTTGCGGGGTGAAAACCTTTTCTTTGGGGCGGAAGGGGGAGGGGGTGGTAGGGTTAAAACACACACACGTGGAGCGTGTGGGCGGAGGTGTTGAGGGTTAAAACCACACGTGGGGAGGCTTGGGGGTATGCATTCCCCAGAAGGCCGAATACCCCCTCGAAACCGAAATACCCCCTCCCTGAATTCAATTTTTAAAGTTTTTTGCTTTGTTTTCGCCATTTTCGATACCAATGGATAGTGCTTGATGAGAGGCGTTGAAAAACGGTGTGCTTTGCGCCATACCACCATTTCTAAGACCATTTTTAGACCTTCGAAAACTTGGGCCCCCTCCTCTCTAGAATTTTGGTGCTGCCTGTTGAAACCCTCCGCCAACCTCTGACAGCAATATCATGTGTGGTGGACATTTTGCTGGTTTTTCAGTCGAATTTGCAGTCTGTTTTACGATACAAAATGAGCTATCGCTTATTTTAATATACTCGCAGCGCCGCACAGTCATTCAGGACATTATATGGTATTATCTCGTTTCCTCGCGTGTCCCTTTTCTTCGAGCATCCCGTTTCCTCGTGCGTCCCATTCCCTCGCCAAATGATATAACGTGAAAATTAATTACTGTAGACAATCCCATTTCTTCGTGCGTCCCATTTCCTAGTGCGTCCCACTTGCTCGACAAATGATAATAAAGTGGTAGCAGTGAAATTCTGGAGGTGACGATGAAATTCAAAATTCGAAAAGGTCAGAATAAGAATTAATTGTAGGACAAAAATGTCATTTTTTGGTATTTCTTGACGATCTCTATCCATCAACATACAAAATCGGGAGAGGGAATGGAAATATTTATAAATTTTGATTTTGAAAGGTTTGCTGGGCTTTGTTTTGGAGTTTTTATTATACGGGTCCGAACCATAGGTGGGCAGCTCAAAAAGTTTGGGGAGGATGCAAAAATTTTAAAGTCAAAAAAGTGCGTATTTTCACACCGATATGTAATTTATATCAAAAATGATTGATACTGGCCGGCAGATTGAAGAAGTATTTATCAATTTACAAAATTTTTTGCGACGTTCCAGTCAAATCGTTGTGGTTTGTGTTCGTTCCGGGTGGTTTTTTGAGGCTTTTATGCATATGCATGTATACGATGAAGGCTTGCAAACCACTGCCGCTTTGATTTTAGAGTAAAAATTGCTGTTTTAATCCTGATTAGGCTTTTTTTTGGCGTTTTTTGTCCAAAATTAGTCATTACCATAGATGCACAGCGTGGTTGATCTGGGGAGTCAGCCGGTCTGGGGTTGGGGGGTCACAAAATTGAGCTTATTTGGCCACAACGACCTCAAAAACTGGTATAAGCGCTAAAATAGCCTTAAAACTACGTTATTATACAGTTTTTGGTCAATTTGAAGCACTGCTGAAGAAAATTTGCAATTTTCATTCGTTTTTGAGCTTTCATTTTGCCTCCTTTTCCCCCACAAAAATTTTCTATTTTTCATTCTGGGGCTTAGACCTCCAAGCCCGCCACGTGCATTTCTGGTCATTACCTTCTCAGTTTTAAAGTGGCAAACCTCCTCTCAGCCGAAATTTTGAGCTGCTATGTATATAAACGTAAATGTTCACGAGAGTCTAGATTTTATTAGTACTGACCGGAACCGTGTTCAGGGGAGGGTCGGGGGGGGAGGCGGCCGCCCTCCCCGCCCTTGTCCGGGAATTAATTCCGAAAGGTGACACAATGCACGGAAAGATGGAAAAATCGCATGCATTTGTCCTAAAATCTTCAAATTTGCGGCGCGTGTGCCAGATGTGCAATATTTTCCATTATCTTTGCTCAAGCGCGACCAAGAAAGAGCACCTGTTATAGCCTTGAAAAAAAATTTTTTTTAAGTATGAATTTTATGATCTCAATGGATAGAGCATATCGAAAAAAACGTCGAAAAATGCGTTTTTTTCGGAGGCTATCCCAATGAATTCTCCGGGGAATAGAATAATTTATGTTGAGTTCCCCCCTTGGCCGGATCTTGAATACTGGCCTGATTATGACTCAGATTTTTTCTAGATGTGAACCGCAAAAGGTTCCCGAAATTATGGGCGGAACAGGTAAGCCTTTCTACGTCGAAATTAAATACGACGGAGAACGGTGTCAGTTGCATAAAAGCGGAGACGAGTATCGTTATTTCAGTAGGAAGTAAGGAATTTTTGTATCGTAGGTTGTGATAGACTAGGCTTTAACTTTATGCTCATAAAAAAGTTATAGTTGAAGCTATAGCTCTCCAGATAGAAAATGTGTTATGTATATTTGATTTAATCGTTCAATTAATAAGATTATAATTTATATCATACATATATACATGAATTTAATTATTAATTTTAATAAATTAATGAAATTAATTAAAATATTTATCCTAACACTTAGTGGCAATGATTTCACGTCGTCTTACGGCCGAACTCCCGATTGCGGTGGCAGTTTTACGCAGTTTATTCATCGTGCTTTCGAAAGGCAGGTGAAAAGTTGCATTTTGGATGGCGAAATGATTGGGTGGAATCCGGAAGCTCGCGTCATTGGTAATTGATTTTTTTGTATTACAGGATTACCTACTTATTGTATAGTGGCAACCTGCCAACCACCTTACTCAGTGAGCAAAATTTTACCCGCACCGGTTTTTCCGGATCTTCCGCTCTGAAACGCGTGTGCGATACTAACCGACTACTATGGCCGGTCCGAGGGGGCTAGGGGGCTATAGCCCCCCGAAAACTGAAAAAATTTTTAAACACCAAAAAGGGGGACCAATGGAAAAAATAGAAGAAAATAGAGAATCGGTCCCAATCCCATCATATTGGAAAGATAACGTTTTTACTCGGCTGTGTAAGCTTCAATTAAGCATCATATATTGTAACACGAATGTCATTGTCAGTTTTGCCAACCCTAGCATTTTATGCCAATTTGGCATTTTTTAGAGGAGGGTCCTTGGGCATGGTTTTGGCACTTTTATTAGCAATTTTCGACTTTTAGGCATTTTCACTTTGGCACTTAATGTGCAATGTCTACAACTGATCGTTTTTTCCATTAATTTTTCTCTTAAAAAAACATTGTCAACTCGTTTGCTCGTATGTCATCACAATGCAGTGTTTTTTTGTAGTCTGCAAAGATTTTTTCCGATGCACATAGACTTTTTTCGGGACCGTCTTTGTATATGTACAAAGACCTTTGAGGAAGACAAAAACTGCAAAAAAGGTTTTAAATTCGCTAAAATGTTAGGTGCTTTGCGCCGAAATAAGTAATTGTGTGTTCTATATACCTTTGTAATGGCAGAAATTGCATTTCAAAGGGGAAACTTGTCAAATTTTTCGGCGCTTCGCGCCGTTTTAAGACGATATTAGTGATTTTTGCCCTTAGAGGCCCAGAAATCAACTAAAATACAGTACCAAAAATCAGCTAAAATACAGTACCAAAAGTAGAACAACTCTGTTTTTTACCACACTCAAATCGCTACTGTACCATATTATAGTACGCAAAAATTTGTGTGTACACAATGTACAAAGATTTTCCGGGAAGACAAAAATTACAAAAAGGTCTGAAATTAAGCAAAAATTTTCGGCGCTTCACCCCGAGAAATGAGTAATTGTGTGTTCTATATATCTTTATAATGGTAGAATTTGCATTTAGAACGAAAAAATGCCAAATTTTTTAGCGCTTCGCGCCGTTTTTAGACAAATTTTAGTAATTTTTGGGCGTCAGGAGCCCAGAAATTAGCTAAAATACACTACCAAAGATCGAATACTTTATTTTACCACACTAAAAATCGCTACTGCAATTAAAGTACGCAAAAATTTGCATGTACGAAATGTATAAAGACTTTTGAGGACCATGTTTGTACATGTACAAACGGATCTCGCACAAAAAACTCACGACGCATAGATCTTATCGATTTTTGATTCTGTTTAATGTGACAATGTTTTTGGCGGTAGATTGTATTTGTTTATACGTTTGTTAGTAAATTTGCATTATGTGTAAGTTTTGAGTCTCTAACGATGGTTTGTTTTTAAAAGTGGATTTTATAAATTTTAAAACGTTATTTGACATTAAAAAACACAAATATTTTTGAAAAAAATTATTTTTTGGCCGAAAAAGATGCGGTATGATCAGAAATGCACAAAACGCCCTTATTTTATACCCCTAGTTGGTTTATACACACTAAAAGGGTCGATAAATCGTGAATAAATTATGCACCGGTTAGCCCCCCCAGAAAAGAATCCTGCGACCGGCCCTGGACTACTCAGGCTCTTGCTCACTGCTGCGCAACATATTCATCAAGAAATGACTGACTGTAACATCAAGTTCACGGGTTGAACTTTAAAATATACATTTCCATTGATGCGTAGCTTCCCTGCTATGCAAAATTCCTAAATTCTTGCGCTGCTTATAAAATCTTCGCTTCTCATGTTCCATCGATCATTTTGTCAGCACTTTAAATTGTCATATTTATTTTGCCATTTTAATTATGCTCGCCGATGACTTATCTGCTGAGGAGACATTTTAAACTTCAAGATAAATCTAAAAGGTCCCAACTAGGCTTTTAACCCAAAGTTTAGTTTCGCCTACACACCAGAACCGTGTGTTTTCTCGCTTGAATACCACAAGGGGTTTCTACCACACGTGGGCTTGGGGGAGGAGGGGCCGGGGATGAGTATGCACCCCCAGAAGGCCGAAACCCCCAGAAAGCAAAATACCCCCCAGGATTCAATTTTTGAAATTTTTTTCGTTTTTTCCGAATTTTTTCGATGTCTATGAGAAGTGCTCGATGAGAATTGTTGAAAAATGGTGTTTTTCGCCATACCACAATTTTTTGACTTTTGAAAAATCTTGCACCCCCCAGAATTTTGGTGCTGCTCATGTATGGTCGTTACTCTCAGGGGTTGACCTCGCTACGAATGTAGCTTCCCATTTATCGACCTAATCGAAGGATGAAAGGCTGGGTTGGCTCGAGCAGGCACGTAGCTAGCCGTCCTATTTCGGTGGGACCAACATTAATTTTTGGGGGGACTAAGGCCAAAAAGTAGCACAAAATAACGTTTAAAAAGTCCTATTTTTCAGATTTTTCTGAATTTTGTGTAGTCCGAACCTCCCCACGATTTCCCCCAGAGATACGTGCCTGGGCTCGAGCCGGTGTCATACCATAAAGTGTCCGGGTCCGCCTTAAAGTAACCGGCTACTGCGTTTGTATTGGTACGTATAATACGCACACGCACATCGCCTATGGAATGTATGCGATTCGTGCACGTTGCCTGACTGTAGAGCCGATTGGCCATGATGCTTGACCATTTTTGACATTTTCATGAATTTCACTTGGCTAAAAACTGAAATGGAAAATACAATTATGTTTGCACGCCTGTGACGTCGTTTAACGAAATTGGCAATCGAGTCGATTATAGAAATGCTCAAATTCATTTTTTCTCGTTTTGCCCGTTAATTAATTAATCTTGGTCAATTAATTGGCCATAATTAATTGAACTCGTAAATAATCAAGACGAATTAATTGTTAATTGATTGAACTTGATAACTTATTCTTAGCAATTAATTAACCCTGCAATAAATATCGAGGTACATTAAATAATTATGTAAGTAAACTCTAAATCAATTAAACTCTGAGTCACTTAATTTTAACTAATTAACTGATCATGATAAATTGATTAATTAATTAACTCGAAATTACAATTTTGATTAAAAAAACCAAAATAAGTCAATTACATTTTTAATTGATTGATTGATCATTATTTAATTTTTTAATCAATTGACTCATAATTAATTAACTCTAATTCATCAAGTGAACCCGAAAGTAATTATATACCTTCCTTCAATTTATTCATGGTAATAAAATAAAACAACAAATTATTCTGACGCTTCTCATCAAATTTTATCCATCGGCATCAAAAATTTACATAAAAAATTCAAAAAAGTTTAAGAATTCAACTCTGGGGGTCTGTGGGGGGTTTGTCCACTCCATCTGCCCATGTCATCGTGCTATTCTCATTCAATCATGTGCTAAATGTCTTCTCCTATGTATTTATGCACTCTACTATAGCCCGGACACTTTAATGTGTGACACAGGATACCCGAGAAAAACAACTCTTCTAATTCGATAAACTAATCACTTTAAAATTTATTCATTCCTTGTTTGTCTTATGCAAATGATATATACTTAAAACTAGTGTGTTAAGCATTGGAGACTGTTTACACTGAGCTTATGATTGTCCTGAACTATTGCCTAAATGTATTCTGGTGGGTTTAAGTCGATCATTTTTATGGGTAGGGGGTAAGTGACCTGAATTTTCGGCCGAAATGGCATAAACCTTTGTAAAAATGACCAAAAAACGAGAGTAGCTCAAAATCTGGAGGAAAAGGTTAAAAAATTTTGACTTTGCAGGTGGCAGGGACGATTAATTTAGGGTGGTGAGATTCGCCCATCCCTTGTTACACGTATGTTCGAAATATGATACCCACCAGTATTGAATTTCCGGTATTTTTCGCGATTTCGCCCATCAGCCTTTAGATAGAATGTAGTTACTGCCCATCTATAGTTTTTACGCAGCTTCAATGTTTACATCAGATTGTTGAAGTTATTATAGCTCAAAAAGTTGTTCGACTACCAAGCATGGGCAGCAATTAAATTCTGGCGGGCTGATGGGACAACATTGTCAAAAATTGCACCAAAAATTAAATTTTGGGGCATCTATCGTTTCGGGAGGGAATCCGTTCTGGGGGTCCAGACCCCAGAACCCCCCGCTCCCATATGTGCGTTCGAATGACCCCGGGCCCTCCATGCTAGCCGATTATCTTCTTTTTAGATATTTACATGGTGCCGCGTATCCCTCCAAAATTTGGAAGTTTTTATTCTTTGTCTGGATTTTTAGTAAGAAAGTCACATTCATTTTCTTTTGTTTCTCGACTAAAAAAATTGGAAAATTGATTAAAAATGGTCGGGTGCCCCCATTTTTATAATTTCACGCCGTTATCCTTCTTTTACGTAAAAATTGTAAGCTTCTGATAAAGTAAGCTTAGGGCTATCCTACAAATGCATATTGTAAAGTGAGCTGAAAGGTAAGCTTTTATGCTTAAGCAATATGTCAATTATTTTTTAATTATTTAATTATCATCAATTACATACACATTATTGTTTTTTTAAATTATAATTATTTTTATTTCTATGATTTTGTAATCATTTATTAAATATAAATACGTTTTATTACTATTTTATTATTTTTATTCCTTTTCGCACGTTAAGCGACGAAAGGCGAGCATTTTGACGTTAAAGCATTGAAAACCGGTGATTTGATCAACCCGTGTTTCGTTGCATTCGATTGCTTAATGCTAAATGGTCAAGTTTTGACCACAAAGCCCATTAATCAAAGAATAGAAGTGCTAAAAACTATTTTTGATCCAGTTGAGGGCCGCATTTTGATGGCGGAAAGGGAAATGAAGTCTAGCATGTATATAATTTTATTAATTCAGTTAATGTAATTTAAAAATAATTTGATTAAATAAATTAATCTAATTTAAATTTAATTTAGTATACATGATCTAATATTAATCCGATTTAATCTAATTTATCTTTGGTTGTCTCGTTTCGAGACGATTATTTATTATTTATTTATTTACTTGCTTGTTTATTTATTTATTTGTTTATTTAAATATTTATTTTCAGCCGACTCTTATTTTGTTGTCAGACCTGTATATAAGTATGTAGTACATAATTTTAGGAGGTCAGCTGCGAAATTTTTTTAAAAGAATCAAATGCGTCTAAATTTGTGAGCCTTATAAACGCTCATTTAATTGGGACTAATCGTGAAAGAATTATTATTTCAATTTAAGCTAACTATCGCTTAAAGGCTCTATAGAAGATATTGATTGGAAAAATTCGACGAAATTTTAGGGGTCAGTAGTTGGTCTGAAAATCAAAAACTCACGAAATTTTAACGAAATATGCATATTCATACCGTACATATCGTAATATTACGATACAAGCAGATCTGCGTTGCTTACAATAAGTTCATTTCACAATAAAAATAAAAATAATAAATAATGAATAAATAAATAAAATAAATAAATAATATATATATATATATATATATATATATATATATATATATATATATATATATATATATATATATATATATATATAAATAAAAGAAATCACAGTCTTAACTGTATTAACCATGGTTGCTTTCATACACGTAACGGCTAGAAATTCGGCGTGTGTTTCAAGTGAATAAACAAATAAATAAATAAAAGCAAATGATAATAAATAATTAAAAATAATGAATAATTTAAATAAATCCCAGGGGTCGAGAAGCTATTGACCCTGTCAGCTCCTCTCCTTTGCATGTCACAAGCGTTGTGCATAAATCGGTAGAGTAAATATGTAAAATTTATGTAATATGCTTATTTAAATAATTGTATTCATCTCAGTTATGCTTCGAAATTGCTCGGGGGAGGTAGCTGGTCATTTTGATGGAAGCGGGTTTAAGCTATGTAGCTGCTATTTTGGCCAAAACGGCAAAAATACGACTAAAAGGCTCAAGATGGATAAGTTTTTACCCGAAAATCTGGCAGGAGTGAAACGGTCACAGCCATACATGTACAGCATGGAAATTTTGGGGAGAGGGTCAGGCCTAAAAAATTTTTAAAAAGTGCATTTTGGGCTAAAACGATGAGTAAACGTCAAAAACACTTTTTTAACGTTTCATACAATGCCCTTTCTTTCTAGAACATGAAAATATTTAAAAAAAGTTCTAAAAATTTGAAAAATCGAAGTAAATTGAACTGAAATATAGTCCAAAAAGGTGTATATGGCGCGAAAATTTGAGATTTTTGAGCCAAAAAATGAGATAAAAACGCCTACAAAGGCACATTCTTTTTACAACTTTTACCTACTTTTACAAAGGAATCGACAATTCCGGGGGGTGGCAGCTATTTTGCGGATGTCAGTCGTCATATGAAGGGGTCAAGTCCTCCCAAGAACACGTATTTTCACAGCTTTTTGGGAAGAAGACAGGAGCGTTGTGTCATACTGCGTAATGCGTCTTTTTTATACTAATATTTTATCTGACAGAAAGTTTTTAATCTCTAAATTTGATTTTATAATTTACTTATAATAATTTTATTTGCTTCTATAATTTATTGTGTATTTTAATTTTACACCAAATTTAGCAAGGAAGTTCAGGACTGTCTCGATTTGGCAATTGAACGTCGCGAAGAAGGACTCATAATAAAAAGACCCGATTCAACGTACAAGTAGGTGATTTAATTTGTTTAATCCATTTACAATGAAAAGTTGAATTATCACAAAATATTTAGGCTAAATGCGCGTTCAAACGATGCGGGTTGGCTTAAAATAAAAGTAAGGCATTTAATTAATAACTAATTTCGAGAATTTAATTTATACTTAATTTTTTACATATTTTCAATCTAATAATTCTTGCCTCAAAATCTGAACTTTTTATAGCGTGTAAGGCATAGCTTGGAAATTTAGAGAGGTTCAAACTCAAAATTATTTTCCAAAATAAAGCCTTTTGGGCTCAAAAGCGACGGATGCGCGTCAAAAAACACAATTTTTCGGTGTTTCTGTCGACGAAGATTATTTCTGTTTCTCTTTTTTACTAGGCGATAAAGACGAAAAATTTTCAGTGAAAAATTCAATAAAATGCAATCGAGATTTAGGGGGGGCAGGGGGAGGGGCGGCCGCCCCATTGTGCCCAAAATAGTGCGCAAAATTAAGCATTTTGAGCGATTTTTAGCGATTTTCGGGTTAAAACGGCTAATTTTTCCGCCCAAAGTCAGGGTTTCCGCCCCACCCCCCCTTAGGGGTGCCGCCCCCAGGAAAATCCTAGATCCGTCACTGTCGAAAATGGCTATTTTTTCTCCTGAATTTCGAGTCTTGTTGACTGAATTTGAGAAGTAAATCATAGAATAAAGTAATCGTTTAAATGAAATTTGGATTTTGTGAATAATAAATAATCGCTTATAAATTTTTGCACGCTCGGTAAGTTTTTATGAATTTTTTGAACTTTTTTTAATTTTTGATTGATTTGTTCTTTTGTAATAATTATTCTTATTGATTTCTTCGAATTTTTTTTTGATCAGCCCGATTACGTTGACGAAATTTGCGACGACTTAGATCTCGTCATCGTCGGCGGCTATTTTGGCGATGGTCGCCGATCTAATTTAATGTCGCACTTTTTGCTAGCTCTCGGCGATGTGTCCTTAAAGTGTAAACAAGGCTTGTCCGGACATGCTAATTAATTTCTTCCAAAAAATAAAAATTTGTCTATTAAGATATGTAAAATATAGAAAAAAAATCAAAAATTAATCAAGGCATGGAAAAGACACAACTTCAAAAGATGTGGTGTAATTTAATTGTAAAGTGCGTTGTTCGCAGGGCTAGGCATTTTTCACTTCGATTGTTTTAGAATTGCTGCAAAGCACGCTAATACGTTTACTAATGTTTAAAAATATATGTTCACATTTACTAATGTATTTTTACATTCTTATTCAGTAAAGGAATCCTGCATTGTATGTTTGTTTATGTACATGTATGTTTGTTTACACTAGCCTTGCTTGTGTATGGTGTGTAATGTATAGCTTTTAAGTTTTTCAGTTATATATAAATTGTTTAAAAAATGAATAAATTGTTTGAAAAATAATCGAAAAAAAAATGTTTGAGAATTGTACAAAGCATGCTAATATGTTTACTAATATTTAAAAAAAATTTTTTTTTTGCTTTGTGTATACTGTGTAATGTATAGCTTTTAAGTTTATCACTTATATAAATTATTTGAAAAAAATTGAAAAAAAAATGTTTGAGAATTGTACAAAAGCATGCTAATATGTTTACTAATATTAAAAAAATATATTTTTCGCTTGTGTACACAGTGTAATGTATAGCTTTTAAGTTTATCAGTTATATAAATTAATTAAAAATCAATAGATTAGTTTGAAACAAAATTTAGAAAAAAATGTTTGAAAATCAAACAAATCATGCTAATATTTTTATAAATCTTTGAAAATATATTTTTTGCTTGCACGTACACAGTTAAATGTATAGCTTTTAAGTTTATCAGTTATATGTATATAAAAAAAGTGGTTGCTTTACATGGTTTTTTTGTTTAGCAAATCGATGTGTCTTGTTAAATTTACTTCTATTACATAATTCTTCATTTTATAAACTTTTACTAATTGTATCTATATAATTTAGTTTATTATTTCATTCAGCTTATCAAATATTCAGCTTTTAATTCTATTTTATTTATTTAGTTTATTAAATTTAATGATATTATGTATGTACGTTTTAAAATTGGCTGTTTCGAGGATCGTAGTAATTTGCCATGTCTGCTTTTTAATTTGAATTGGTTGTGTTTACCGATAAACAAAAAAATAATAAGAAATTGAAGAGGATTTATATTTTTCCATTACCTATGTATAATATTTGAATTTTATTCAGATAATAATTGATCAATTATTTTAAAAAGTTTTATTTCGTTTATGTCATTTGAATACCTACTATTTTGTGGGTATTTGATAAAAATTTGTTGGGCATTTGTTTTTTATTATAAACAGGCACGTATCTGGCCGTCCTATTTTAAGGGAACCAACACCAATTGTTGGGGGCTAAGCCGAAAAAGGCCAAAAATATGCTACAAAATAACGTTTAAAAAGTCTTATGTATTTTTCCGATTTTTCTGAATTTTGGGGTAGGGGTCTCGAACTTCCCCCCCCCCTTATTCCTCCCAGAAGAGATACTTGCCTGATTATATATATATATATATATATATATATATATATATATATATATATATATATATATATATATATATATATATATATATATATATATATATATATATATATATATATATATATATATATATATATATATATATATATATATATATATATATGTACTCATACCATGCGAAGTCTTATTTTTCGGGAAAGTCGCAGACGCATCAAATTTAAATATAGTGAAAAAATAAGCTTTTAATTTCAGGAATTTGGTCTTACCTACGTACATTTTATGCATCAATCGAAAATACTTCTCACAGTGTTATGCTAATTGCTTTTACGAATGTTAATATATATATATATATATATATATATATATATATATATATATATATATATATATATATATATATATATATATATATATATATATATATATATATATATATATATATATATATATATATATATATATATGTGTGTGTGTGTGTGTGTGTGTGTGTGTGTGTGAAAAGAATATTTTCACTACATTTATAGTAACCTTTATGTGGCAATTGTCGCTCATTGAGATATCGCCAGATGATCTGATAATTTTTTTATAATTCTTTTTTCATTATTGTTTATAACCAAAGTATCATACCCAAACGTAACGAGCTCCTGATTATTTTTTATCCGTAATCATAGGTGGGCGGAACCAAAGTTTTGGGGGTGCATGATTTTTTCAAAGGTCAAAAAATGGCCTTAAAATTGGTGGTATGGCGAAAAAACACAATTTTCCGACACGTTTCTCATCGAGCAATATCCAATTGCATCAAAAAAATTGCAAAAAAACAAAATAAAATTTCAAAAATTGAATTCTGATGGGCATTTTGGTTTCGAAGGGGGGAATTTTGGTTTTTGGGGGTGCTTACCACCCTCCCCAAATCCCCCACACTTGAGTATGTCCGTGACGACTAAACTTCTTGGCATAATTTTCAAAAAAACTAACGCTGTTAAACAATTTTATAGCATCAGATGGACGGCCTGATGTATTCGTATCCTTGTGTAAAGTTGGCAGTGGATATTCGATGAAAGAACTGTACGATTTGAACCTTTACCTTAACGCCAAGTGTACTTTAACATTTAAAAAACCGCCAGATTGGTGTAAATTGTCGCGCGAGCGACCGGACGTTTACATTGATCCTAGAAACTCAAAAATTTTACAAGTATCAGATTTAGCTGCTTTCTTATGATTGTTGTTTGTTGTATTTCTATTCGAGCCATATCTCTGGGAAGTTAGGGGGGGTTCCCCCCCCAAATTCAGAAAAATCGGAAAAATAGGACTTTTTAAACGTTATTTTTTGCTATTCTTGGCCTGTTTGGGCTTAGTCCCCCCCAAAGTAGTGTTGCCCCCAAATTGGACGGCCAGCTAAGTGCCTGTTCTTATTTCGTAACTTTCTCCAAAACTTCACTTATCTTATTTTTTGCTTTCGTTTCAGTTTAAACGCGCCGCTTACGCATGCATATCAACATGCTGGCTATGGAATCCGAGAGATTCTTGATTTTTATTGATTTTTTTTCATTTTACTGAAGGTTTCGTTGAATTTTTTATTGATATTTATAAAATCTTCCGAAATTTTCCTAAACTGCGCTTGGTAGTAATGGGCTATACTGAGTGAATTATTTTGCCTTAAGGAAAGGGCGTCCTTTGCCCGAAGTCTGTAGTCGCCTATCCTCATGATTTGGAATATATAGCGCCCATTCGGATTTCTGTCGAAAATTGAAAATTTTATCTCGGTATTTTAAAATTTTCCGTCAAGAAACTTCCCGCTTTTAAATATTTTTGTCTATTATACAATAAAAGTCCTTTTCTCCGCCTCGAAATTACCTGCTGTCCAATCAAGCTCTGTAGCATGAGTAAGAAAAGTAGAAGTCAACATACGTTAAGTTTGTAGACATATATGTAAGGGCTCAAAATTGGGGCGGGGGGGGGTAAAAGCAGAAGTGGGGCGGGGGGGGGGGGGGTAAATGACCTCCATTTTTCCAAGAACGGCCAAAAAACTCCTAAAAATGCTCAAAATATTCCTAAAAACGCTCAATTTTTTCCGAAAAGCGGGAGGGGAATCAAAATTTTTTTTGGCTTTGGGAGATGGGGTACGTCCGACTTTGGGTGGGAGGATCCTATCTCCCCGCATGTGTTTGTAGATTAGTTTGTAAAGTAATTTTTTTTAACTGAATATAAATCTGATCTGCGAGCCTTTTTACGTTGGATATAATTTTCTCAAGATATCACTTAATCATGCAAATAGTTTATAATATCCAAGTATAGTAAAGCAACATTTCTGACTGTATTTAGGTAAAACTAATTTTGAATTGCGCAAGAGGAAATGCTCAATTATAAATCAATTTTAAAAATATATGAACGCGTATTCTGGGGGGCTTTCCAAATTATTCAATTGACATCTGCATACTTTTTGGATGATTCCGTTAAATAATTGAAGACAGACGTTTAAAATTAGTATATGTAGGAAGCAATTTATGCATTTCTGGGCCCTTTCGATCGAAAGTTGGTTATTGCAATGCGTGCATTGATAAATGGGGCATACATATATATGATGGGATATTAATAATAAGCCGATCCCGATCAAATCTGAGCGACAAAATTTACGTGCTATAAAATTTCGCAGAAGGCTCTTACTGAGTCTTAATTCAATATTTCATTAGGCTCGTATCTCTTGGGAGAATGGGGGGTTCGGAACCCCCTTCCGAATCCCAAAAATTGGTTTGGTCCCAAATAGGACGGCCAGCTACGTGCCTGTATTTCATTGCTAAAAAAATTTCATATCCTGCTAGGAAAACTGCGAGCAAAAAAATTATAGTTGCACTCTTATGTAGTTTATACTTGGTACGCAGTCATAATAGATTAATCGATTTTGTGGCATATTTAAACAGTTTTGAGTGCCGCAGGCTATGCAACAATTTTCACTTAATTCAGTTATAAATTTGGCTCTAAACTTTTGCTAAGAACTGTGTGTCTGGTGCGTTTTGCGCATGCAGGCCCGTATACAGGATTCGACCAACAGGCACGGAGCTGGCCATCCTATTTTGGGGGGCTAACAACAATTTTTGGGGGCGACTAAGCCCAAAAAGGCCAAAAAATAGCACGACATAACGTTTAAAAAGTCATATTTTTCCGATTGTTCTGATTTTTGGGGTGTCCGAATCACCCGCCCCATTTTCCTTAGAGATACGTGCCTGCCGACCAAGAGGGGTGGGGGTGGGCGAATCCGAAGTTAATTGGCTAATATGTATATCGTAAATGTCGTAAGGATAACACCTAAAAATCGCATTTTCCGGCGTTTCTTAACATGCTCTATCCGTTTAGCTCGTAAAATTGAAGCTTTTCAAAAAAATTTTCTCTTCTTTAAAAAGAATGTGAACAAAGTGATTTTTTGGTTGCGCTTGCGGCAAAACTACAGGAAAATAGGTTACACACCGCTTGAGATGCCGAAAACTTGACGATATTCTGACAAACGGATGCAATTTTTTCATCTTTCCGTGTTTTCTTAATTGCCAATTTTTTTACGGTCAAGGGGACGACCGCCCCCTCCGCCCCTTCCTCCTTAAATATAACCCTTTTGCACATGGCTTTTCCAGTTTGGGAAATCAGATTACTGATAAGCTTTTTTTATGTTGCACTACCCTCATTAGCATTTGTGCAAAAAATTAACCCTGTTGGCACAGACATGCAGCTCTTTGCATTCTGAATATATATATGTTTACGTAAGAGCAGCTCTAATTCCAGATTTTTAATTTGCATCAATGGGAAGGATAAAAAATAAACAATGAAAAAATAATAATAAAAAATAAAAAAAAACAAAAAATAACTTATTAACGAAACCATTAAAAAAATCGGGTTGCTCGACTCAACCAGTAAACTCGACTTTGAGGGAAGTCTAATGGTCGATTATAATTCTGGTTGCTGGACTCGACCTTAGTGCAGCCATTAATTGAGGCTCGGTTTTTTTAATGGCTACCATAAGACCGGTTGCTCGACTGAAGCCTTAACGCTCCCATTAAGCGTTTAGTGGTTTCTTTAAGGGAAATTGGGTTACTGGGCTTTACCTTAACAGCTTTAATGGTTTTCTTAAGGTTGATTCTTTGAGGTAGGTCGGAAACTACCCTAACGAACTCGTTGATTATTATCTACACTTAAAAATGACACTTGATTCAATTATGTACATATTTGTACTTTTAATAATATGACGCATGCTCGCTTTTCCGTAGTCAAATGAAGTCCTCTGATTTGCATTTTAGAATTAAAAATTTAATTCAAAAAGTTCGATGACAATGAATTTTACTACATGTTTCATTCAAGACCGAATCCTTTATAGTTGGCTCCTTCATTTTTTTTGTTGAAGCCGAAAATGCGAAAAAATAAAAACGGCATTTCTCTATTTTTTGTTCCTTTATTCTTCAATGTCCATATCTTCACGGACAATCAACTTTCCACATCTTTACAAACAATCAAGGATCCTTCACCCAGACTAACGAGCGTTCTCACTCATTTCTCTCATTAAGCTTTTCGCTGTCACTGCAACCGATTATCAGGCGAATTCAAATCAGCACCAACATTCAGTAATTGAATATTCGAATTTAATGACTGTGGTTCTCAAAGTTTTATATCTACTTAATTGAAACAATCCCCGTGAATTTCATAGATTCACAACCATACGCAACCATTAAGCTTACCTTAACGCCAGGGACGGATTTAGGGGAAGGGCGGGGGGCGGCCGCCCCCTTGGCCCAAACTAGTGCGCAAAATTAAGGATTTTCGAGCGATTTTTGGTTAAAACAGCTAATTTTTCCGCCCAAGTCAGAGTTCCGCCCCCCCCATAGGGGTACCGTCCCGCCCTTAGCAAAATCCTGGATCCGCCACTGCTTAACGCTACCATTAGACTTCCCTTAATGCAGTCAATAAGCGTTTCTATTAATGGTTTCTTTAATGGTACCCTTATGCTTCCCTTAGCAAATGCTCGACCATTAATTAATGGTCAAGTCGAGCAACCGGATTTTCACGAACCTTAACGAAAGCATTGGTTAAGGTTTTATCTGGCAATGTTGACGGTCTTTCGCACACCTGGACGTGGGGGCTTGGGGGTATGCACCCCCAAGAAAGCGAAATACTTTCTCAGAGACCAAAATACCCCCCAGAAATCAATTTTTGGGATTTTTTTGTTTTTCCCGCAATTTTTTGATGCCAATGGATAGTGCTCGATGAGAAACGTCGAAAAATGGTGTTTTTTCGCCATACTACCATTTTTAAGGCCATTTTTTAACCTTTGAAAAATATTACAGCCCCCAGAATTCTGGTGCCGCCCACCTATGGTCGTTAGCGTTAAGGTGAAGTCGAGCAACCGGATGCCCGTTCAAAGTCAATTTTTAATGGTTAGCCTTTATCAAGGCGAAGTCGAGCAACCGGGCCCTGATAACTTAATTAAAATTTTGAAGTTACCTTAATCTTTGTGAATTGTACAGAAGCTCAAGATTGTGCTGAAACCGGCTGTAGTGGCACTGTTTCTTGAATTGCTAATAATAGCTTCCTTCTTAAAATCTTGATGCTTTGTCTCTTAGCAACAGACTTTCATTTTTCACTAATTTAGTAAATATGTAAGCGTGCGATGTGAACTTGGCTATTCAGAACCTTGATTATTCCTAAAAACACTAGGAGTCAGGGGCGGATTTAAGGGGGAATAGGCGCGGGGCGTTCGCCCCTCCTCATTGGCCAAAAATATTTGGCGAGATAAAGAATCGATGTGTAATTTGCAATCATTTTTGGCCGTCGGTGAACATAATTTCTCAAATTTTTATCGGCGCGACGCCGGATAATACCTATTAATGACATTTATTGACTTTCTTTGCAACCTGGGAGCCATTTTTGCTCAAGGAATAGCTTCCAAAACAATTGCAGCGTAGATTTCCTCTATTTTCAAACATAACTTTTAAAAAATTCCCGACTTTCGGCGTCAAATGCCTCAAAACAGGAAATCGAGCAATAAATCAAGCTTCTAAACGTCCTCCGGCCTAAATTTCAAGGATTTTTCGGCGCTTCGCGCCGAATTTTCGCTAAAGTCAAAAGAATCTATAGATTTTTTCGCACAAAATTGTCGAAGATTCAAATTTTTCGAACAAATATGCGTCGAAAGTGATTTCAAATAAAAGAAGACAGTGCAGACGCCGAAAAAGCGCTAATTCACACGTAAAGGGCAAAATTTTGGACATATTTTGGACTGTTTTTGAAAAAGTTGGGGTACCCGCCCTCCATAACGAAAATCCTAGATCCGCCACTGCTAGGAGTAGATGTCGAGTCATTCCATATTGCAAGAATTAGTATTTTTGGTCGAAAATTTTTGCATTTGCTCTGCTGGTATAGCCTTTCAGGATAACGTCTTATATTAACATACTACGTATTTTATATTTATTTCTGCTAATTTATTTACTATTTCGTTTTACGCGTGATCTTCGTATTCATTATTTATGATGACCGCCTGCCGCATTCCTATGTACGTTCAGATAAGAGCTGCCGAAATTAACACGAGCAGCAGTTTCGCAGCCGGTTTTACATTGCGATTTCCACGCGTTGAAAAAATAAGAGATGACAAAAATTGGTACGATGTGATGACATTGAGCGATTTTTTGAAGCTCAATGAAGTGAGTTTGTCTAATTGTCATCGATTTGTCTACCTGGACGAGAAAATATTCATCCCGAAATTTCGGCCACTGAGAATCTGACTCTGGAAATTTTTAAAAATTCTGTATTTCTATTCAATTTGGGGATATTCTAAGAAAAATATGGAAAATTATTGAGTAATTTTCACACGTGTATAAGTACAAGCCTAGAATGGGCTCTTTAGACAACAAGCACTATATAAAAAGTTTAAAAAATTAGTAATTCTTATTTACTTGCACAAAAATGAATTAAAAACCTTTTTTTGGCCGGTAAACTTTAGGAATTTTCAATTTTTTCCTCTTGGAGACTTGCCAAGAATATATTTTTTTTATTAAGGGGCGGGTCCCCCCAGTCTTCCTGGTTATGGCCCTGCATAAATTAATGTGTACGACTCACTCTTTTGACGCACATTTTCTACCCTTCAATCAGATCGTGTGCTTCTAGGAATATAATGGTAAACTAGCCCGAAAAAATTCGGATGTTTCGGCGTCTACCGAAGGCGATAGTAAGCTAGCTCAGCTTAAAACGCGTCGTCGAATGGCTCCCGCTGCCAGCCTAGGCCCACAATTTAAGCCCGCCGATTTAAAACGCGTTAAAACCGTACACGACGTGTTTCACGATAAAGAATTTTGTGTTCTAAATGGACAGGATAGCGGTCCTTACACGAAAGAAATTTTGGAAATAAAAATCAAAGAATTGGGCGGCACAGTGGTCCAGCATGCAAGTAAGATTATACTAATGGGGGCCAGAGGGCCCCCATTAGTCCGAAAATAATTTTGGGAAGTAAAGCTAATCCGGTAGCATAATGCATCTGAAATAAGGAAACTTTGCATTTTTTATCGAAAAATCTCAAAATTTGCCGCAGGATCATTATTTTTCATACGTTTGCCTAGAGCGCGCCCAAAAAAACGTAACTTCTCATAGCTTATAGGTAGAATATAAAATTTTTTCAAAAACTTTGACTTGTATGAACTTAATGGACAGAGCATGTTTGGAAACGTCAGAAAATGCACTTTATTAAGTGCCCCGGCGTCAATATCCCGAAACATAGGATCACCAATTTTCATATCCCCCCTCTAAAAATGCTGCGTACGCCCCTGTATGCGTGGCCAGCATATGTAATATTGGGAAGGTCTGGTAGGATGTTCCAACCCTTCAGAAAAGCTTTAACCTCCCATTTTTAAACCCGCAAAAAGGTTTTTGTCTCCCTTTAGGATTTCCTAAAAAAATCGTAGAAAATGTGTTGTTTTAAGCGTTTATGATCTTTTGGCTTGAAAAAGTCGAATTTTTCATCGCTTTGTGCCTCATGCTCATTTTTTACTATAATTTGTTCAATTCGCTGGATTTTTTCGTATTTTTCGAAATTTTCTTCATGTTTTTATGCTCTACAAAGATAGAGTTTCGTCAAAAACGTCAAAAAGTGATGTTTCTGGCGCTTAACTATAGTTTTTTTAGCCCAACAAAGGCAATTTAACAAAGTTTGATTTGGCCTCTTGACTTATAATGCATAATATTAATGTTCTAATGTGTTGATATGATTTAATGTTTAATAAAGAATACAATATTGCAAGCAATTAATTCAAAAGTGATTTAAATATTTATATTTATATGAAAAATATATATTGCTTGTTATAATTTAGATGGTAATATTAAAAACATATTATTTTAATTTTTGATTTTAATCTGAATACTAATGTGCATAAATAATAAAATTTTAATAATAGGATTCCTCATCAGCTGTAATTTTGTTGATTTCGATCACTTTTGTTGCACAGTTACTCCGAAGTTAATTACATATACTTATTGTATAAATAACAAAAACATAATATAGTGAATAATAGGACCTACATAAATATTGATGATATAAAATTACTACGAATTATTCACAAATATTACTTTAATAAATGAGGAATATTATGTATTTGAGACTTTATTGGGAAATGCATGTATTATAAGGTAAAACATCTTCAAAAATATTCATTAAAAATCATAGCAAAGAAAATTCTATTAAAAGACAAAAACATCATGTTCACCGGTTTTTTCTAATCATTTTATGTTTTTCGAATTTTAAATTATAAATTAATTTTAATTAGTTTTCAAAGCTTTCCTCGTCGAATATTTTTTTTGTCTTTTAAGCTAATTTTGTCTCCGTTTTTCCAGCTCCTAACACATTTTGCGTTTTGGCCGATCATAAGGTGATTAAAATGAAATCGCTTATGGTGTCTGGGACTGTAAATATGGTCAAAGCATATTGGCTGATCAAATGTGTCGAACAGCAGAAAGCGATACCCTGGTAGGCAGGCCATATTTGTATAAAATTTTAGAAAAAAATTACGAAATCCAGAATTTTAGACAAAACAAAAGAATATAAGAGACAAAACAAAAAGACAAAACAAAAAGAAAAAATTTACGAAATTTTGGAATTTTAAAAATCATTACAAAATTTTAGACGCTTGGTTAAAAATTTAGGCGAAAAATCGCTTTTTACACCAGTTTAGGTGCCAGCTGGCTCAGTATTGATGAAACGATACGATACCTCATGAAAAAGAATTTTGGAAGAAATCCAAATATGAAAAAACTTCAATTTTTAGCATTTGAGACCAGTGTCGCTAAGGGAATCCAGATTCGATCAATATTCACCGAGCTGATATGTATTTTTTCAATATCGCCAAAAACGACTTTTTTGAGATTGAAGTAGACTGCTCAAAGCATTACACAACCCTGCTTTTTATTGCATAATCTACCTGTTTTTGGAATATTGTATTTTTCGCTCCGCCGATTGTTTACACTAATGCTTTTGTAGTTAAGGAAATGAATCACTTTTTGAAACAACCGAAATTTCGTCTGGGGATACTTTATGTATTTGCCCGCATCTTAATGCAATCTGAAGTCTGTAGGGCGCATAAATAAAAAATTATTATTTATGAATAATTAAAAAAATTTAAAAAATTTTTATTTTTTAATTAAAAAATATTGTATTTTTTAAAATTATAAAAAAATTTTTTCTAATTTTTATTTTTTTATTTTTTTATTTTTATACTTAGCTGACTTGGTTAATTTCGCTTTTTGAGACTGGTATTGCTCAAACAAACGGAGTATTTCCCACAATAACTCATCAAACAGTGAGTGTAAAGGAATTTTTCAGTCGGATTCGTAATCCATTAATTCAACGCTAACATTTAAAGATCGGAATTCGCCCTCTGCAAGTTATTTTTGTTTTTGGTGTAAACTTTACACGCTCATAACTAGCTCGTAATTTAAAGTAAAGGAAATTTAAAAAATGACGCGACTTAGTTTTTTTAAAAATAATCATTTAAAAATGCATTTCAAGTTCTTTAGGGAATGGTACCCGAGAGCAAGTATATTAAAAATACAAAAAATGAGGAAATAAATATGATAATTTATAAATAAATATCATTATTACAAATATAAATGTAAATATTTATATATGCGCTACGTGCGATGACCAGGTTTTCAAAAATTCAGAAACGAGAAAATAATTGAATAAAAAACGATGATAAAATAGCAAACAGAAAATTTCATTAAAAAACTAAACAAATAATAAAATAAAAAAACTAAAAACTAAAAAAATATAAAAACTAGGCAGAACTAGTTTTTATGTGCGCATTTCAATGAAAGGAAGCCATCCGACATGTGGTTCGCAACGGACGATACGAAACTTTCGTTTGCCGATTATTTCGACGAATTCGGCGATAGCTACTTTGAACCCGTTTGCAATTCTGATTTAATAGCTTTGCTGGATGCGATGCCTGAGCACGTAATCATTCCGAATGAAAAGAATTAATTTTGATTTTGAAATATTTGAATTAATTTGATAAATTTTAAAAAATCTCGACAAATTAATTGGTTTGAAAAGTCAGCTTCTTATAAGTTTCTTAAAACAGCGCTTCCCTGGGTTTGCTCGAATTCGGTTTCAATTCATGGCCCTGGCTTTCGAAATCGTAGAACAATCGGTTCTGGCAATGGCTCGAAATTCCGGGTTAGGCCCCCAGCTATTTTTAGGCTAAAGGGGGTTAAGAATATTCAATTTTTATTCAAAAAAGACAAAGAAATCCCATAAAAATGGCAAAAAACGCAAGTTTTTGCCAAAAATCGGGCGGAGGGTCAAAAATTTTTTGACTTTGGGGGAATAGGGGACGTTCTACTTTGGTAGGGGGTCCCTATCCTCTCTGTTAAATTTCTGCGTTCCGGTCATGCCTGTAACAGCTCGAAATTTTGGGTGGGGGCCCGACCATTCGTAGCCGGGAGGGGATTGACGATCTTAGATTTTTGGCTAAAAATGGCAAAAAATCCTAAAAATGGCCAAAAAACGCAAATTTTTGCTAAAAATGGGGGGTCAGAAATTTTCTGACTTTGGGGGATGGGGGACAAAGACGTTTGGGTGGGTATCTCCTATCCCTCCTGTTGCATGTCTGGGTTCCAGTCCTGGATATCTGGAAACACCGGTTTGATCCCTACTATTTCTATAGGGTTCTCAGGGATCGACCGAAGCTCCGGCTCCTCCGGCCGTTTTTAGACCATTGGCTTCCGGAGGAACAAAAAGTAGCCGGAGTCTGGAGGAATTCTTATCTGAATAAGTGGTGTAAACCGATTAAAAATGGTTTGAATCAGACATGCTCTTGGGGGGTTTGACCCTCCAGAATGGCAACTTACCCCTCGCAATATGGCTGCGCCCCCCAGAATTGTCGATTCTTCGTTAACGTTGGTAAAAGTTACGAAAAGTGTATTCTTTTAAGCGGTTTTAGCTCATTTTTGGCTCAAAAATCTCAAATTTTGGGCGCTTAGCGCCATATACATATTTTTTGACTATATTTTGTTCAATTTACTCGATTTTTTCAAATTTTTTTGTGAATGTTTTTACGCTTTTAGGTTCTAGAAAGAACTAGCATTGTCTTAAACGTCAAAAAAACAGTGTTTTGACGTGTACTCTTCGTTTATAGTCAAAAAAGGCAGTTTTTAGAAATTTGTAGGGCCTGACCCCCAGAATTTCCATGCTGTACATGTATAGTCTAACCTGAAGCAACAAACATGATCCTAAATTCAACAATGAACAAGCATCACTTTCACTATGCAAAATCGCATAACTGAGCAGTAGATGGATAGATGAGATGATAAAACTTCAAGCCAACTTACGCAGTGTTCTCAGTAATAAGGTTAATAAGGGCACATTTAATACAGGAGCGGTTGTTCTTCTGATGGCCTAACGTAGTTTGCAAAATGAAATACTTCATGCTAATGATTTTATAGTTCACTAAGTTTTTTTGCGTGTCAAGTCGGAATGCGAATTCATTGATATCCTGGACATTTTTATCTAAAGAGCATAGAATGCTTACACTACAAAGCTTTTATTAAATTCTGACGAGGAGTTTGAACTCATACTCAAAATGCCCAGGCATGTAGCTGGCCGTCCTATTTTAGGGAACAAACACCAATTTTCGGGGGGACTAAGCCCAAAAAGGCCAAAAATAGCACAAAATAACGCTTAAAAAGTCCTATTTTACGATTTTCCTGAATTTTAGGGGGTCCGAACCCTCCCCCCATTCCCCCCAGAGATACGTGCTTGGAAATGCCAAAAATTATAACCTATTCCGATCACTTTTTGTTTCAGAAACAATTTTAATAGATTGCGATACAGTAAGCTGCTTAGGCTGAAATTTTGGCTGTTTGGGTTTGAATTTTTGGCTCTCCTATTGATTAAGAACTGTTAGCTTTTATCAGAAGTATTTAGAAAGTATTTTGTCGTCAAATCTTTTTCAGTTCATAACAATTGGTCTTGTGATTTTGTCATTTTAACCAATTATACTTCAAAATCATGTTTATGATTGATATCCTTTTTACGCTTAGCCCTTTGGCGGCTAGTATTCTTCTTTTCTTGATAGCCTTTGCCCTTTCTCATACAGATTCCGTTCGATTTTAGTTCCTTGGGTCAATTTAAAACTATTATTTACATAGCTTATTTTGTCCAAATATAAACATTATCAATCATTATCATAGTTTCCAACGGTTCAGAGTTGAGGGTGAAGCAAAATCTCAAAAAAAGTCAAATGCGAAAATGACCAAAATATCTTGCATGAATGTGGAAAAGTCCTTTTTTAAAGCTTTTTAGCATCATTTTGACTCGTTACGCCACTATTGATTTTTAAATAATTAATTCAATCATCAATTCCGTATAATTTTTTTGACTTTCTAACGATATTTCAACTTCATTTTAGGCATTTATTGGAGAAACAGCGTAAATATATTAGTCAAGCACGTATCTCTGGGGGAATGGGTGGGTTCGGACCCCCCTAAAAATTCAGAAAAATCGAAAAAATAGACTTTTTAAACGTTATTTTGTGCTATTTTTGGTTTTTTTTTGGGCTTAGTCCCCCAAAAATTTTTGTTAATCCCCCCAAAACAGGACGGTCAGCTACATACGTGTCTGATATTAGTCCTGAATTTTTGATCTTTTCTTCACTACTTTTGTCCCCCAAAATCATGTAGAAAATGTTCGATAGCTCAAAATCGCCTGATAATAACTCGGGTCTTGATCCATGAGGTCAAGCCCGGCATTCTGCTCCGAAGCCATTCTTAATCGGACATGCAAGTGTAGCGGGCTTGGGAGTCTAGAGAGAAGAAGAAAAACTTTCTGGGTGATATATGGCCATATTTCTAACAAATTGAACAGGAGTTGTAGTAGTTTTAATTTTAATTATTTTAATTTAATTCAATTTTACTCTTAATTAAAAATTAATTCTTGGTCTATTTTAGCATCATCTATGCCACTTTTTAAAGCCTTTTTATATAGAAAACGCTCTCTGGCTTGGCTGAGACCCTTACTGTGCCGGCTGACTCATCAGCCCTGTCAGGCTATGCATTTATTTTCCAGACCCTTGAGCCAAAATGCAAGGGTGATTGGCATAGGTGGGCGACACTAAAGTTCTGGGGGTGCAGGATTTTTTCGAAGGTCAAAAATGTTCTCAAAAATGATAGTATGACGAAAATGCACCATTTTTCAACGCTTCTCATCGAGCACTAGCCATTGGCATCAAAAAATTGCGGGAAAAAAAACAAAAAAATTTAAAAAATTGAATTCTTTGGGGGGGGGGTATTTTGCGGTTTTTGGGGGTATTTGGTTCCTGGGGGATACATACCCCCAAACCCTCTCCCCACCCCACGATCAAATATGGTGATTGGGCGCTTAGCGTCCTCCATCCTCGCCTTTGCACACTCACATTCCCCTTATCTAAAGCAGCATAAGAATGGCGTCTGCCCATATACATATATAACACTAAAATTTACATGATGTATTGTACAACACCAACACGAAAATAGTCTGTGTTTGCCTCCGGCTCCGGCCGGATCCCGGAGCTGAGGATGGCTGGGCCTCCGGCTCTGGCCTGCTGGAGGAAAAATGGACCATCGGTCGATCCTCTGATTCTATCTCTATCTTTTAATTTTTAAATTTTTTCATTTTTTTTTTAAATTTTGTTTTTATTTTTCAAAGTTTTCTTAATTTTTGGATTTCGATTGTCTGAAAACGCGAGGTTCCGGATCTGGTTCTTAGTACCAATTCAACCCTCACTACTTACTGTTTCTGCATCTTTTCGGTTCCGGTTTGGCTCCGGTTTTTAAAATCCCGGATCCGCTTCCAGCTCCCAATGTCTAAAAACGCAAGGTTTCGTATTCGGTTCCTAATTGAAGTTTTACTATTTTAAGTATTTTTACTGATAATTTATTTTTTAATGTTTCCATTATTTTTACTTGATTTCATTTGATTTTATCTATTTGCTTATTATTTGATTTTTATTTATTGTTTTTGTTGTATGTCGATGGTTCACGGAAGTTATGGATCAATTCAATTCCATGCATTTAATTACCCTAAGTTGGCCCGCTGTTAGGGAAATTTTTATAGGTCGTCTTTAAATTTATTCTAAACAAACCGTAGGTTTCGTTTTTCCGCGACCTGATAAAGGATGAAACGTTAATCGTTTCCAATCTCGCACGTCTTGCTCATTGAGGAACGGTTTATACAAATATTTTTTTATTTTTTAATATTCTAATATTTTTATTTTTAATTTATAGTAATCCTTACTTGTGCATAAGCGTGTTTAATTAATTAATTAATTCAATTAACGAATTCAATTGATTAATTCTTACTTACTTTTGCTAATATGTACTTATTTTTTAAGCTTCTTTTTTTGTGCATTAATTTTGTTGTTTTTCCGCTGATTTTGGCAAAGAGACGGTTCTGTCTAAATTTCAGGAGATAACGCACGGCGAAACGGCCGAATTCTTTGCCGATTATATGACCGATTACAAATATGCTCTCTTCAGCCAGTGCAGGTAAACTTTCTTGCCGATGGGCAGTACAAAAAAGTGTCGAAAGAAATATAGATTATTTTCCACCAAAATGCATTCGTACGGGCAAAACTCAAATTATTTTCATTTTCTTCTTTTCGTTCCATTTTCACTTTTATTTCTCATTTAATTTTGCCAAAAAAAATACAAAAAATGTAAAAATATCAAGCTCAGAAATCCTATTATGTACCAAAAATCTTTTAGCTTTTTTGCTTGATCCTACATATGCAATAATAACAATAAATGTCGGTTGTATCTTTAAACCGTACGTTTTGTCCTTTAATGTCTGTATTAATAATACTGCTTGCTTCCGTGTTTAGTGTTAATCATACTCATTGGTGCAACACCCATTTTTATACATCTGATTGCTGAAAATATGGATACGCGTTATAAACATTTCTGACGAAACTCTGTCTTTCTGGAGCAAAAAGACATTAAGAAATTTCGAATTAAAATTTAAAAACGTCAAGCAAATTGAACAAATTATAGTCGAAACATGCGTATATGGCGCGAAGCGCCGAAAATTCTACTTTTGAGCAAAGAGGTAGCTAAAAACGCTTAAAAAGCACCTTTTCTACAGAATTTTAAGGAAATTTCCGGAAACTCTTGACAAATCGCAAATCCGGGGGGCGGGGCTGTGAAAGTTCCCAAGTCCCCAAGATCATGTCTGGTTAAGGCTCAAAATTGAGGGGTTCAAAGATTTTGAGGTCTCAAACTAGAGTCAAAACATAATGTAGTGGGCGCATAGTATCCGTATTTAAATACAAATACAGACCACATTTTGATACTAGCAAAGAAAAATGCTCCGATGGAACAAAGAAGACGAATACTGTACTTGGGAGTACAGATTATTAAGAATGTGAAAGGAGGGAATTAGGAAAAATCTTCTATGTATATGCCTAAAGTCGCGAAACCTGTTAAAAATCAGACTTTATCTAAGCAACGTAAAAAAATCGAAGTATATATTCTGCGGCCTGCGATTGAAATAAATTATTGAACCAAAAAAATCGATTGAAAAAGCAGCATGTTAGCTATGCATTAGCTATGAGCAAGTAAATGGAATAAACTAGGAGCAACTTTGTAAGCCTATTAATGAAATAGCAAACATCGATGCATTCAAGACAATCAAAGAAAATGTTGGTTTGAAACAGTATGAAACACGTAAGCTTACGTGAAACAGACTACATGTAGGCAGGGGCGGATTTAGGGGGGCGGCCGTCCCCCCCATTGGCCCTAAATAGTGCGCAAAATTAAGGATTTTTTAGCGATTTTTAGCATTTTCGGGTTAAAACGGCTAATTTTCCCGCCCAAGTCAGGGGTTCCGCCCCCCCCCCCCCTTAGGAAAATCCTGGATCCGCCACTGCATGTAGGTACCCTTGCATGCCCGCAACGATTGTGTGCACTGACCAATTGACGCCAGGTTTGATTGCTATGTATAATGCTCATGATAACAACATAAAACACCTTTAAATACAATTGCAATTAGTATTCTATCAATCACGATACGAGCAAGTCAGCGTTGCAACTTGCAAGCAATTTAGAAAAAGTGTACATTTTGGATTATGTTATACACTCTTATGTGAATCATTGGAAATTATTTAAAGAAAATCACATTTTTTCCGAGGCCGCAGAATATACTTCGTTTTTTTGCGTTGCTTAGAAAAAGTCTGTTTTTTAACAAATTTTGTGACTTTAGGCATATACATAGTAGCTTTTTCCTGGTCTCCTCCTTTTACATCCTTAATAATCCGTAGTCCCAAGTATATTCGTCTTTTTTGTTCCATTGGAGCATTTTTCGCTAGTTTCCTACTTCAAATGAGCATGATTCGAGTAAATCAGTCAGAAAACACATTCGGTAACATGCCACAATAATGACAGTAATCCAATAATGCGGAAAACTTTATTGTTCTGAACATTATCAGCATTATCTTTTTCAAACAAGACAACCTTGCCTTATTTACACAGATCAAATGTTTTCAGCACAACCTTTACGCAACTACTGGGTATAAAGAACAATTACACTCAGATTCGTAATCGTGACATCACATGGAACATTTTGAACAAAATTATGCTTCTGCAACGCTAAAGTCAATTTTCAGTGTAAACTTTACACAACTACTGGGTTAAGGACAACATACAGTCAAATTTGTAAGCCTGGCCTCACGGAACATATTTGGAAAGATGCACATTCTGCAATGCTCAGGAAGTAAAATAGATGTGTATTGCAGACTTTACACATTAACAATAAGTCATTAGTGCAAACTTTATGCAACTATTGGGTGTAGAGAAAACTAACAGTCAGATTTGTAGTTTTGACGTTACGTAGAACATTCCGAAAAAAATTAAACTTCCGCAAAGCTCTAGAAACAAAGTTAATTTGCAGTGTAAACTTTACACAACCACCAAGTGTAAGATTTTAGTCGGATTCGTAACTCTGATAATGCTCTGATATTACGATCAACGTTTATGAAAAAGTTAAGTCTCCACAATGGCCTGAAGACAAATAAATATTAGATGTAATCACTTCACACCACTGTTGAGTGTAAACAAGCGCGTACAACTGGCGTATCACGTTTGATTCCTGGTGCATTTTTAGACTTGAGACCATGTCCAGACTCATAATCGGAGAAGTGGCAGAAAAAGCAGGACAGAAACACGTTTGACACCCCCAATTTTTGACTTTACACGCAATTTGCTGTGACGTATACCTCTTAGAAAGTACTTTATCTTTATTCTATTTAACCTATTCCGACTTCTAAACTGAGAAAATGGCGAACAAAAAAAGAATCAAAAACGAATTTTTCTATATCTACCACATTGTAAACTTTAAAAATCTGAACTCAACTCCCTATTGAGTGTAAAGGAAATCGATTTGGGCCATTTTGTAGCCTTTATATCGTAGAACGTTTGTGTGCGGAAAACTTGTATTCTGCAAAATATTTGAGATATTGACTAATCGAAAGAAGAAAAAACGCGTTTGTTGCCCCATGTTACACTCTTTGTTTAAAAACTGTTCTCGAAAAAACGTCAAAAATTTTTATATGATATAACCTTACGCCAAAACTTTACACACTTATTACAAACTCGGTCTATAAGTGAAAACAAAAATTTTAAAAAGCTACATCGAGTTTTTTAATGTCTTTTCAAAAAACCTCACTTCCCAAAATTGTCCCTATGTTGCTGTAGGGGGAGTCACTTTTTGAAAGTACCCAAGTCTTTTATATATACGCGCTACCTGTGATTTTCAAAAAACTTCACTAACGTCGAAAAACTGCGGTAAGGAAGGAAATTTTGAGGGGTATGGTCCATTAACTGGTGAAATGCTGCAGACACGAACAAGTATGACTGATCTGGGTGATGAAAGTTCGACAAAAGCCGAAATGATGAAAGATTAATCAAATTTACAGCAAGATTCTGGAAATTGGACCATGTGAGGGAGGAGTGCAAACCCCGGATTCTTAATGATCGTATATGGTGTTCTTCACCCAGGATACTCACCAACATACGTGGGCAGCACCAAAATTCTGAGGGGTGCAAGATTTTTCTAAGGTCAAAAAATGGCCTTAAAAATGGTGTTATGATAAAAAACACCATTTTTAAACGTTTCTCATCGAGCACTATCCATTGGCATCAAAAGATTGTGAAAAAACAAAACCAATTTTCAAAAATTGAATTCTGGGAGGTATTTTGGTTTCTCGAGGGGTGCGTACCCTCTAAACTTCTCCGGGGCGCATGCCTAGGTGTGCTCACCAAGCCCCTCCGGGCGTTACATATGAATTTTGCTAATTTTAGAATTCAGTGCAACTTGCTAGATTCTGGTAAAATACTGCAGACACGAACTGAGGAGGGTGGGGTTTTGGGGTTTTTGAGCCCCGCAAAAGGTATTTCACCCCAATATTTTCATTTTTCCGAAAAATTTCACAAAGTGTACTGTTTTAGGCGTTTTTTTAGCGATTTTAACTTCAAACTACCAGTTTATCGGCGGCAATTAGTCATTTTGACTATACATATTTTGTTTAGTTTGCTTGAGTTTTCCTTTAAAACTTTCTGTTTCCTTCTTTTAGAAAAAAGCATCGTCTGAAACGTCAAAAATTGTATTTTTAATGCGTATCCGTCTGTTTCGAGTCTGAAAGGGGTACTTAAAAAATGTGGTCCGATTCCCAGTAGCGTAGCTGCGGGCGGATTGAGGGGACTAGTCATCCCCAAAATTTTGGAAGTATAAATATTTTTCACAAGGGTTCCTAAGGAAAGTAGATTTTTAAAGTGTATCTGAAAGACCGCTAAAATAGATTTTAGTGCACTTTTTGAGCTAATACATAAGCTAAAAATTTTTTGGCGCTTCGCGCCATATTTATTTATATACAAGATATTTGTTTAATATGATTAAAATCACATTTGATTTTTTAAACATTTTTTCTCCTCTTACATATGTGTAGATCTCGGTGAGAAAAGCCCAAAAAGATCATTATTTTTGCCTATCCATCAGTTGTTATTGAGACCTCTAACTTCTAAATTTTCGTCCCCATTCAAATAACATAGAAGGCCAGCTACGCCACTGCCATTTCCCCCCAGAATTCCTACACTGGATTAAGCCCTGAAATTTCTTCAATTGTTAGGCGTTATATCTTACGTCAGGTCAAATAAATTCCTGATTTTAAATGAAAAAGTTGTTTTTTTATCTATTTTTGTGAAGATTAATTTTTAAATTATAGATTGAAATTTTTAGCGGTTTCGAATTTTGACGTTAAACTCAAACTCCTTAATAAAGTTACATTTATAATTCAAATTCTAAAATTTGGTGATGTCTACTATAGTGTATACGTTGATATGTACGAAAAAATCGGCGACGTTTCGACTAAAGTATTTTCGGTCAACTTTGGCTTTGTCGAAGAAAAGCTAAAATTGTACGGGGCCAATATTTTGACAGACATCGATCCGTTTTGCACTCACGTTGTTTTGTTTACTAGTGATTATTTATTTCGCTTTTTTAAAACTTTGGTCGATTTTATTGGATACGTAAAATAATTTTTTAATCGATATTTCTTACTCTTTTATAGATTTTTATTTAATTTCATTTCATTTTTTATCAATTTAACACGCTACATTGCATTAGCTTGACGGTTTTTGTTTCATGTACTTAATATGCCTATTATTTATTATTTCGTATTTATTTTACTTTATTTATTTTTTGTTTACAGCAAGAGTCGTGTAGTAGAAGTGGAACAAATTTTACTTCTCTTGCCTGTATTATCAGCATAAAATGAAACGGCACCTGGACCATAAAAAATGGTTTTATTTACCATTTATTATTTATTTTTGTAATTCTTATTTATTTTAGTTCAGCTGCACGAGTATTTTCTTGATCTGTACATTGAATTGACGTCACATGTATAAATTTGGATGCTGGATGCAAAACTACATAACAGCTAAGGCCTATTTAAAAAACTACCGCTGAATACTGCTCCTTGATAATCTTGGAACTAAGTTTAGGCCTACTGTAGCACATCAGTGAATGATATTTTTATTTAGAAGCTTCACTTATTATTCTTCAATTTTCTCTTTATCCTCAAAATATTTCTTTTTCTTACTTTCCACGTTTTTTCCCTTTTTATAGTGATCTTTCAAGACTGGATGCAATTGACAGTCGAAATCGCGACCGGATTTTCAAATTTCATGTTGTTGATCAACTTTGGATCGATAAGTGCATCAGTGATGGCAAAATTGTTTCTGAGCTTGCATTTCATCCTTGATCTTATGAATATTTGTATGCATATAAAGAGGGGCGTAACCAGGATTCGATTTCGGGAAGCCCAAAATTTTTGAAGTCCTATATCTCGGGAACCATTAGGAGATACGCGAAAATAATGGCCTTTTCGAGGCTTTTCTCGACGAGATCTATGCCATGGCGAAGTAAAATAATTGTTAAAAAATTAAAAAAATTTCTTGCTTGATTTCAAACTTGGATATCAAAAATCTATCTTTCAACCTATCGGTATGACTAATTTCTCAATATCAAGTTGAAGCTTGACTCCAAAACATTTCGAAATTCTTTTCTTTGCACTTATTTTTGCGGTTTTTCAAAGAAAACTAATACAGAAATTGATAAATCGGCGCGAAGCGCCGAAAATTTTTTACATTTTCGCTATTTTTAGGTCAAATCTGGGCTTCTAAGGTAAGAAGAAACATAGAAAATAAGGCATCCGGTGCGAAGCGCCGGAAAATTTTGAGTTTAGAGGCTAAAAAGTGTGCTAAAAACTCGTTTTGGCTGTCCTTTTAGTTGAGTTCGAGAATTTTTAATTTTTTTCTTTTGGGGACCCTTGTAAAAAATAAAAATATTTTTTTATTTCTGAGGGGCGGCCCCCCCCCCCCGCTTCCCGGCTGGTTACGCTCCTGCATGTAAATATGTACAAATGTAAGAATGCAATAAAATTTCAATTTATTTCCGTGTACCTACATTTATCTCTCCAGCAGCAGATCTTGGTGGTAGAACTGTTTGATTTCCATGGAATCGTTGAAAATGCATAAATGCACATGGTCTGAGGCTAAGGCCTGCATGAGGGTCAGCCGGAGAGATTTTTTCAGCCAAAATGGCCTTAAAATTGGCATACGCATTAGAATTAAGTAAAATTGCCTTGAATTGCACTATCTTCTCAATGCCTAGCCTTTTTTGAAAACAGATTCAACTTTTTATCTGTTTTGACCTTATGCATGCGATTTTGCCTTATTTTAACCAGAAAATTCTCTATTTTGTTGTAATGGTCTTGACCTGCCCAGGCTCTCCATGTGTATGTCCGTTGAGAATTCGAGAATTTAGGAATCTGAGACCATTAATTCGGAGCCCATGTCCTTTCTGCGATTAAAGTGGCGAAATCAAAACAATACGAAATGCTTTTGTGTGGCAAGATCGTTTTAGTTGTGATTGTGACTGCTACTTTCAATGGTCGTTTTGACTCAATTTCATACACTTTGTGCAAATACATAGGATAATAAGTTATTTTTGAACATGTTTGAGTGTTTTCATTACGGCTTGCGAATTGCTGGAAGATGCGTTTGAATGAGAGTATAGAATATAATTGGTTAAGAAGCCCAAATATCGTTTAAAAAGCTTTTGAACTAAGTCAGATGTCAGACATATTTACAATGAACTCTGATCATTGGTAGGTACCATATCTGGGCTTGAAGGGTTTGGGGGTATGCACCCCCTTAAAGGCCGAACACCCCTTCCCACAAGAACCAGAATACCACCCCCCAGAATTGAATTTTGGAAATTTTTTCAGGTTTTTTCGCAATGTTTTGATGCCTATGGATATTGCTCGATGAGAAACGTTGGAAAATGGTGTTTTTTCGCCATACCACCATTTTTAAGGTCATTTTTGACCTTTGAAAAATCTTGCACCCCCCCAGAATTTTGGTGCCGCCCACCTATGAGCTACTAGAAATTCCGCATTGGTGATTAAATTTTTAAATCGTAAGAATGAATATTCAATTCGAATCGGAGCGGTTATTTCGACGTCTGATTCCAAAATGTAACCGATGGCTTCATGAAGCTGGAAAAACGGAGCAAAAGCCGCGTTTTCTGTGGCCTAAAACGATCCGCGCTCAACACGAACTGGTCGATCATTTAAAATCTCAGATTTTCTTCAAGAATGGTACTGAATGATAGCTAAATTTTTAGGTTTTTGATTAAAATTTTATGTTTTTTTTTAATTTTAGAGAATTATATTGCTTGCCTGAAGCCGTACGGCGTGGTAAATAGTAAGCAATGTTTAATATACAAACGCATGGGTGTATATGTAAATCTGTATACCGTTTTACCGTGTGATAATGTAATTTGGGATGAAGCGATCTGGAACCATTTGAAATTTTTTGGAATGTTTAATTTTTTAAAAATTAATACAAAATTTATCTGCTTTACCCTTTCGCCGTTTTTTCAGTCGTACTGAAATATTCTTAATTTATTTAGATTATACATGCATACATATATCTTCTTTTATTTACATAAATAATAGGCATAATATATAAATATACGGTATACTGTATAGCTTGTGCGCACAAATACAACTGTTTTCTTAATTTTTGTACGGGACAAAGATTTTGAGTCTCATACGAAGATTTTTGGAGCGATGTTTGTACAGAAAGTATTTTCAGTCTTGGCTGATTTTCGATTGTACAAAAAAATCTAAATTATTCTTCAAGAAAAGAAAACAGTGACAAATATAATAATTGAATCTTATGTATGTGTCTACAATCGTACACATTCGGTCGTTTTCGTGTGTACAAACTGACAAATAATCTAATTGCATCGAAAAACATTGGAAGTTCCAAAGTTTTTTAATAAGAACGAATGAAAATTCTATTAGTTTATTTGAAAATTGAATCGTGTCATCAGGCACGTAGTTGGCCGTCCTATTTTGGGGGCTAAGCCCAAAAAAGCCAAAAATAGCACAAAATAACATTTAAAAGTCCTATTTTTCAGATTTTGCTGAATTTGGGGGGTCTGGACCACACATGGGCGTGGGGAGGTTTGGGGGTATGCACTCCCCCAGAAGTTGAAACACCCCCCTCCAGAAATCAAAATAACCCCCCCAGAATTCAAATTTTGAATTTTTTGCTTTTTTAGCGATTTTTTGATGCCATTGGATAGTGCTCGATGAGAAAAGTCGACAAATGGTGTTTTTCTCGCCCTACGACCACTTTTAAGACCATTTTTTGAACATTGAAAATTTTTCACCCCCCCAGAATTTCGGTGCTGCCCACCTATGGTCTGGACCCCCCCATTCCTCCCCAGAGATACGTGCCTGCGTGTCATTTCTGATTAAAGGCGAAAAACTGTGATCAATCTGAGGAATGGTGAATGAACATGATAAATTCGAGAAAATTGTAAAATAGCGATTCAAAATCCGAGAAAAAGCATCGTGAATTTCGCGAATATTGGTTTAAAACAGTAGGAAAAATCGATTTTTTTAAATTAATTGGATATATTTGTCAAAAAAATTTCCGTTCTATGCATTAGAATCGAGAAAAACTTTTCGCGCTAGCTCCGGAAGGACCACGCGGTGTGGAAAAAGTCTGAAGAAGCCAAAAAACCAAAAAAAACTATTTTCCCGACCCTAATTTTCTTTTTTATTTTTCTCATCAAAACTCTTTATTTCTGTTTGTTCGTGGTCTCCATACATTCAAATCATCCTCCTTGATTCTTGTAGTCATTTTCACTCCCGTATTTATTTTCAGGCATCAAAAAATTCAACGAATCTTTTCATAGGCCGAATGAACTTTGTATTAAATCTATAGAGCCCTTATTACCGGAAGCATTCGGAGTGCCTTCCGTGCTATTCGCTTGCTCTTCACCCTCGTAAGGTTGATAAATATCAGTTTTTTAATCAAAATCAATTAAAAATTGAACAAACGTTAATAAATTAAAAATTAATAGAAATTATTTGATACAAAATTAATTAATTAATAAATTAATCGAATTAACAAATTAAGCACACCTGCTGTAGTGGAAAATAAAAATAGAATGCAAGAAATCTATAAGAAATTAGTATATGCGGAGCTTAAAAATACACGAAATATTTATAAATATGTAGATTAAGAAAATAATTTTAACAATTTTTTAGCTTCATTCTTTGTGTTATTTATTTATTTAGCTAACATGTAGCGTGCGTAATTCTTGCTTGAGCTATTTCGTTTTGCATAAAGTTGCTCGTTCTGAATAAAATGCAGGAATCTTTCAATGACATAACTGATTCATCACTTTTTGTTAGAATTAGTGTCCAGCTTAATATAAGTTCATACATATATGTACTTCCGATGAATATGTACCACAGGAATGTGGGATCAACCGACTCAAAATCTGTCTTTCATCGCCCATCCTCAAAGTCTGCGATTTGTTACTACACATGAGCGTGGGGGGCTTCGGGTATGGACCCCCAGGAGGCCGAATCCCCCCCTCACAGAAACCGAAATATCCCCAGAATTCAATTTTTGAAATCTTTTTCCAGTTTTTTTCGCAATTTCTTGATGCCAATCGATAGTGCTAGATGAGAAACGTTGAAAAATGATGTTTTTTCGCCATACCACCATTTCTAAGACCATTTTTTTACCTTTGAAAAATATTGCATCCCCAGAATTAGGGTGCTGCCCATATATGATCTTGGGGGGGTGAGGAGAGGTTTTTACCCCCGCAGAATCATTTTTCACCCCCCGCAAAAATTTTTCACCCCCCAGAATTGGCGATTTTTCAAAAGTTTCCTAAACTTACCTGAAAATTGGTAGAAAAAGTGTCTTTTAAGGGTTTTTGGCTATCTATTTGCTCAAAATCGCCAAATTTTCGGCGCTTCGCGCCATATATTCATGTTTTAAGCGATATATTAGTCAATTTATTCGACTTTTTCGAAATTTTTTTCATGATTTCATGCTCTAGAAGGATAGAGTATCGTCAGAAACGCCAAAAAACGATGTTTTTTTAACGCGTACCGGCCATTTTTGGGCCCAAAAAAGGCATTTTAGGTTTTCACCCCCCCCAGAATTCCCATACTGTGCATGTATGGTGCTGCCCACCAATATTTCTTACCCCTCTGTCCCATTGATTTTTGGCAAAAACTTGGCGTTTTTAGGCCATTTTTACATGCATTTTTATTTTTGGCCAAATTTAACCCCTGCTAAAATCTCGAATCGTTAAATGTTATCATAGTTTCGATTTATGTTGATTTGCGATCTATTCCGTTCAGGAATAGTGCTGGTATCATTCTTTTTGCCCTGAACGAGTCAGCAATGAAGCGATTTAATAAATCGAAAACGATAGCGATCGAAAATAAACTGCCATGTTTCAAGATCTTGTAAGCTTAGATATTTATTTATTGTTTATTATTTGATATGTAATGTTATTTCTAATTGTATTATAATAATAATCATTTATTTATTAATTTTGTCTCTAATTTGACATATTTAATTGCTGTATCGTGGGCATATTGACGAGTTCAGTAACTTGTAATAATAAAAAATTGGAAAAACATTCATTTGGTGAGCTTCTCTTAATTAAGGCCTTTGATAACGGATTAAAGGATGTTTTGCATGATAAATTACAAAGCGTTGGAGGATGATGGTACAAGGATTTTCTTATACAGTGCTGGCCATGAAACTTTACGCTTTAAGATGCTTCTTATAATCTTAAGGCCAGCATTGCCGGTCGGCCGTTCTGGTTTAAGATGACTTAGCAAAATGGTCGCTTTAGAAAGCACTAGAATGACACTAGATATTCCTAGCACATTTAAGTATGCCGCACGCAGCATTCTATTTTTAGCTATGGCGCGCTTGACCGAGATAAGGCAGGAAGAAGGTAACGGAATACAGAGCGGTATGTACATAGTACCTACTTCATTTATCGATTTTTAAATTTTTAATGTGTTCCATGTACATACCGCTCTGTATTCCGTTACCTTCTTCCTGCGTTATCTCGGTCAAGCAACAATAGAGTCAATCCATTGCGCCATTGCTAAAAATAGAATGCTGCGTGCGGCATACTGAGATGTGCTAGGAATATCTAGTGTCATTCTAGCGCTTTCTAAAGCGACCATTTTGCTAAGTCAACTTACACCAGAATGGCCGACCGGCAGTGCTCGCCTTAAGATTATTAGAAGCATCTTAAAGCGTAAAGTTTCATGGCCAGCACTGTATACTATAGGGTGACCCAAAAAAGGCTACACGTTGAATATAAGATGTCAAGTAACATACTTCGATTAATATGAACAAAAGGCATACAAGAGCATGGGGTTGAGAGGGGTATTATACCCGTCTCCCCACAGCTCTGAAAAACTGATAGCTATGCAGCCATTTTGGTCGAAAAAACATTGCTATATAGCTTTTTTGGGCTCAGAAAACTAGCTATGTATTTAGCTTTTTTTAACTCAGAAAAATACCGTGTGAGCTCAGAAATGCTATATACATACATAGTAGTCTTTTATAAATTTAAAGGATATATAGCTGTTTTCCTGACTTCAAAAGGCGCTAAATATTTAGCTATTTTTTGTCCGAAAAGGCGATATAGCCATGTTTGCGAGTCCAAAAATTATAGCTATTTTTTATCGCTAATTATAGTCAATTTTTAGTATTTATGTACTTATAGCTAATTATAGCTAATTTTAGCTAATTTGTAGTTAATTTATAGCTGATTTTTTGAGCCCAAAAAGGCTGCGTTTTTATGGAGCACTTAGCCATCTAACAATTTTTGGTTTTAACTCTCCCCCCCTCTGTAAGTTTGACCTTGCGCACCTATGACAAAAGGTTTTTCGCACTTTGCTTTTAAATCGTTTGAAAGATTTCGTTCAGCTATAACATTTTGTCCAGTTAGGGCTTGTTACATTAGGGTGCAGGAGCGGATTTTTTTGAATAGAGGGCAGACATGCACAGCATTGGAATTCTAGGGGGATTTTAAAATGCCTTTTTCGGACCCAAAAATGGTGTATACGCGTCGAAAACATCGTTTTTGGCGTTTCTGACGATGCTCTATCTTTCTAAAGCATAAAACCATGAAAAAATTCATAAAAAATGAAAAAAGTCGAGCAAATTGAACAAAGCATAGCTAAAACATTAGTTTATGGATGCGAAACGCCGAAAATTTCGCCCTTTTTGAGCAAATAAATACTTGAAATCGCTTTAAAAAGCACCTTTTCTACGAGTTATCAGAAAATTTTCGAAAAATCGCGAATTCTGCTAGGGGTAGGAGTGAAAAAATTTCTGGGGAGGGGTGAAAATTTTCCTGGGGAAGAATTTCCCCACAAAAGCCCCATGTATGATGGGGCGGCCTGCCACTCCCCTCGTTGGCCTAATGAAGTTGTCGAGATAAAGGATGGTTATGTACTTTTTAATTGTTTTGCCCTTCGACTATAGTAATTTCTAATATTTTGTCTGCTCTTCGCGCCGGATTATACGTATTCAGTTACATTTATTCACTTTCTTGGCGATCGAAGCGAGCCATATTTTTGTAATTTTCTTCCTTCTTTTAAAATAAATTCTAAAAATTATCTACGCTTCGCGTCGAACGCTTCAATGGGCTTCGCTCCAAGTGTACAAATACGGAAATGACAAAGTAACTGAAAGTTTCACTAATTTTATGGTGCTTCGGATTTTATCATTAGTTAGGAAACTTAAGCGCTTTTTGACGCCAAATAGCCAAAAATGGCGATTTTTCCCGAGTAACTTTTGCACCGAAAATCATTTTGAGCATAAGAAGACCATGTAAAATCGTCATAAAACGCTTTCTAGTTCACGGATAGCATATTTTTGGATTTATTTTTGATTGTTTTGGAAAGAGTTTGGGTATATACCGCCTCTCGCAAAAAAATTCTGGATCCGCCCACTGTTGGGGTGTAGCGTTTGTCGGGCTCTGTAGTAAAATAAGCGAATATATTCGGCACCTGTATAACGTTTTTGGCCAGTTTTTGCCAATTAAAATGCAGTCATCACGTAAGACACTTGCGTATTTAATTAAATTTACATATTTCTACATACGAACGCCTTGTGGCGTAGTGGTTAACACCGTTGCACCTGGTGCAGAAAGTTGACGGTTCGAACCCTACGTAATGCATACGAGTTTTCTCTTCCTGTAGGCACGAATAAAACTCGTGCATGAACACTTGGTAGTGACAGGCTTAAGGATATCCGACTTTAGGGTTCGGTTTTCTATTCAGACGTCCCGTGTCAAACCCTTATAAACGGGACATATTGACACGTTAAATGGGGAAGTTTATTTCTACATACGTAAATATATCGAGCGAATTGCTTATTTTTTAACATCATTGCTTGTACGAGAGCAATTATACATTATATAAATGTACCATTGTTCAATTTAAAGCCATCTGACATCTAAATTTAAGAGAAATCCTACCTTTTTTGTTTTTTGTCTCTTGCACAGGCAGTTAATTCCACACGTGGGAATGGGGATTGGAGGTGTCACGCCCAGTAGTGGTCAATATATAATAATCATTAATATATTCACTTGGGTCACTCCGCGTATTGTACGTCTGTCGAGCCCCGTAACAATAGTAATATAATTCCTTAGTTAATATAATACTCCGCGTGTCTCTGTGCACGTCAGGCGAGTTCAATCAATAATTCTTAGGTCAACATACTTCGACCACCTACCAGGCTGACCTATATGTTCGTTTATAGTCACCAGCTCGGACTGAGCTGTCTTGCGGATTGTGCAGCTGTGTATATTATCGCGCGCACACGCATTAATAAAACCGGTGCTATTGGGCGAACCCAATAGCCTTTATCAGCGCTGACTCCTCACTTAGCAGTTTGACGTGCTAAGCTCGGACCAGTTCCCTTCAGATGTTATGTCCCTTCAATATATGCGTAGAATTCCTGTTGTTCTAACGTGCGCATCAAGTGTCAATGGATTACTGTAGTAGCGTATGATCGTTTTACCTGACACTTCCCTCCTTAGCTTTGATTGTCCTCGACCAATAATAGCTGCTACAGACTCCACAAGATATGTGACTATCCCACCGCTGCCACCAAATATGTCACGCCCAGTAGTGGTCAATATATAATAATCATTAATATATTCACTTGGGTCACTCCGCGTATTGTACGTCCGTCGAGCCCCGTAACAATAGTAATATAATTCCTAAGTTAATATAATACTCCGCGTGTCTCTGTGCACGTCAGGCGAGTTCAATCAATAATTCTTAGGTCAACATACTTCGACCACCTACCAGGCTGACCTATATGTTCGTTTATAGTCACCAGCTCGGACTGAGCTGTCTTGCGGATTGTGCAGCTGTGTATATTATCGCGCGCACACGCATTAATAAAACCGGTGCTATTGGGCGAACCCAATAGCCTTTATCAGCGCTGACTCCTCACTTAGCAGTTTGACGTGCTAAGCTCGGACCGGTTCCCTTCAGATGTTATGTCCCTTCAATATATGCGTTGAATTCCTGTTGTTCTAACGTGCGCATCAAGTGTCAATGGATTACTGTAGTAGCGTATGGTCGTTTTACCTGACAGAGGTTTAGAACCACAGTTTTCAAAATACCCCGCAGATTACGGCAGATCCCCTGAATTGAATTTTCGACATGTTTTTTACGATTTTTTAGAGACTTGCTTTACCCAGACCCCCAAAATTAGGTCGCTGCCAATTTACGATTAATACCGTAAGAGAAATAGCCGATCCGAAGCAGGATAGCCTTGTTTCTATTCCGGGAACAACTTTTTCCGTTTTTTCAGCAGTTTTTGTATACGTTCGAAATTTATACTTTTTTGCCCGTTATTTGATTCGAAATCTTTTAAGTAAAATTTTTCGTTATCAACGTATGTTAGTACCCCTCTTTTTGATCCCTTTTTTAGTCACACTCTTTCATACCTGTAGTACGTACTTGCATCATATTTTTCTTGTAATTTTTTTGTTCAAAATAATGTCGCTAAATGTATGAACATAAGGCTGGGCCGAAAGTCTGAGTAAGCCAAAAAATCTTTCAAAGCTTAAAAATTGGTCAAGAAATTCGTGTTAATGGCAAAAAACGACGTTTTTCATCTAGCTTTATCCGTCTGCATCGAAAAATCGCGAAGAAACCAAAAAATATTGAAAATTTAATCTGTGGTGTGTGGCTGTTTTTCATTTCGGAGAATTTTCGACTCCCCCATATTTTGGCGCAAACTTGCTTTTTTGGCCATTTTTGTGCTTTTTTTGCCATGTTTTGGCCGAAAATTGAAAGTAATTTGCCTCCTTTCCCCTACGTGTGCTTATGCCCTAAAAGCTTGCTTACATTGATATGAAAGTAAGTAATCACTACGGGTCAAGTTTATTTGTGCCGTTTTTTTGGAGTTTACATAGTTTTCATTGAAAAAATGAGCAATTTTTCAAATTTTTTTATTGGGATTTTTCATTGCCTCGCGTTTTAGATGCATATGTTTGGGAAAACCGGATCCGTCTTCTGGAGAAGAAATGCTACATATTGTAAAGCGGGAGGCAGGAGATAAACAATTGGTAGATGGATTGTTTTTCTTTAGCTTATATTGAAGAATATCAACATTGAGTTTATTGGTTCGCTCCTAAAGATCCATTTTACAATGCAACAAATATTTAAGAAACATATTTAGACTTTGCAAATGAGAGTAACATTTACATAGGAATGAGGTCATCGATTACTAAATATTAAAATTAGAAAATAATATTTCAGCCTAATTCGGGAATATAGCGTAAAATTTAAATTTAATTGGATGCTAAGATTTCAAAAAATAAAACGTGTTTGTTTAATTTGAATTTCGGAATTAAAAATAAAATTAAGAAAGTCATATTTTTGCTAGGATGAGGAAAAAAGAGTGTGTATACAATACATGTTACGACTTGAAATTTTTGATGAGACATACATGGACAGCAACAAAAGTCTGGGGAGAGTCGCAAGATTTATCAAAGTTCAAAAAATGGTCTTAAAAATGGTAGTATGGCGGAAAAAGACCATTTTTCAAACTTTCTCATCGAGCACTATCCATTAGGATCAAAAAACTGAGAGAAAAACAAAAAAATTCAAAAATTGAATTATGGGGGCTATTTCGGCCTTCTGAGGGTGCATACCCCCAGACCCCTACCCCGGCAATTGGCAATTTTTAGGAGGAGAGTTTAATGACCTTCAAGTTTTTGGCCAAAAACGGCCAAAGAACACCTAAAAACGGTTAAAAATTCAATTTTTTCCTAAAATCGATGGAGGTGAAAATTTTCAGGCTATGGACGACCAACTTCGGGTGGGAGCTCTTGCATCCTCCCTGTCACATGTCTGATGAATACATTATGGTTGCTTAAAAGTTGTTGTGCTCTCTCATTTAGGAACATTTAATGACTCTAATCATCACATTTTATTTAAAATTAGCTGATCGAATAATTTTCCTTTGTTGATTACAAATAAGCTTTTACGTTATACAAGGCTTGTATTTTTGGAGTTCTTTTATCCAGCCATCAGAGCCGAAAAATACCGTTTCGTGCACGTGGAAAACATTGTAATTCATTTCGAGTGTGGTTTCGATACGATAATCTGTAATTTTGTCCGTTTTTGTTTCCAAAATTTTAAAAGTCTATATATATCTTCTTACAATCAGTTTTCTAATCATTTTTACTCTGCTCGCCATGAAAGTTGACGCACCGTCATTGTAAGATTAATATTTGATGGTGCGCCGCGTTTTGTCCATTATTCTTTATCAACTTGTTCTTTTTTATTACACTATATTATCCTGTATTATGCCGCTTATGCGGCGACGCAGGCGGAGCAATTTAGCTATTAATAGCATCAGCAAAAAGGAAGCGCACAGAGCGGAATGATACAGGATAACAGTGGCGGATCCAGGATTTTCCTAAGGGGGCGGTACCCCTAAGGGGGCAGAACCCTGACTTGGGCGGAAAAATTAGCCGTTTTAACCCGAAAATCGCTCAAAAATCCTTAATTTTGCGCACCATTTGTGCCGATGGGGGGCGGCCGCCCCCTCCCTAAATCCGCCCCTGCAGGATAATGTGCTGTAATAAAAAAAACTTGGTAGAGAATAATGTACAAAATGCGGCACTCGCGACGCATCATCTGACATTAATCTGACAATGGTAATGCGTCAACTTAAATGGCGAGCACTGTACGTTTAAGACCAGGCGTACACGTGGGTTTTTGGGGCATAGACCCTAGAATGGAAAAAACGACAATTTTTTTTTGGGCAGGGGTGAAAATTTTTCGGAAAAGATTGGGCAAAATGCGGGTGAAAAACGAATGAGAATGAATGATTTCCTTCGAAAAATTTTACATTTTCTGGGCAAAATGAAGCAAAATGAAGGTAAAAAATGGATGAAAATCGAAAATTCTCCTTACAGTGCTAGAAATTTATCAGAAATTGTGGATTAACATAGTTTTACGCTATTTCAGCTATTCTGCCAATTTTTGATATAATGTGGCCCGCAAAAGCTCAGGAACTGCCCTTCCCTCAGAATGGCTGACCCCCCCAGACTGGCCATGCTTTGCAATTATGGTCGGGAAGGTTGTGCTAATACATTGTTTATTTTTTACTCGCCTAAGGACAGTCAGCAAGACTGCCTGCACTCAGAAAGGTGTGATTTTTTCATCTAAATTCAGGCACTTAAATCATTAGTCGGGAAGGCTTAAAATCATAAGTAATCTCGGTGGGTTTGGCGGGTTCCCCCCCCTCCGAAAAAAATTTTTGACCCACTTGTCCATCAAATTTCATACTCACCCTCGCCCCCCCACGGGACATAAGCGCCGAAAATTTGATGATTTTGCGACGAAGACATGCGATTTTTCATCTTTCCGTGCATTATCTTACCTTTCAAAATTTTTTTCGGTCAAGGAGGGGCGCCTCTCCCCTTTTCATATGGCCGTGCCGCCCAGAATTGGCAATTTTCCAAAAATTTTCTGAAAAAATTAGCGTAAAAGCTGCCGCTTTAAGCGTTTTTCGCTATCCAATTGCTCAAAAGTGTCAGTTTTTCTGCGCTTCGCGCCATATACTCGTTGTTTGACTATATTTTGTTCAATTCAATGGAATATTTTGATATTTTTTCGAAATTTTGTATGTGTCATGTACAAAGATAGAGCATCGTAAGGAACGCCGAAAAACGATGTTTTTGAGCCCAAAAAAAGACACTTCAAAATTTCACAACCCCAAGCACGTAGCTGGCCGTCCTATTTGGGGGGACTAAGCCCAAAAAGCCAAAAATAGCACAAAATATACATTTTAGAAAGTCCTATTTTTCCGATTTTTCTGAATTTTGGGGGTTCCGACCGAACCCCCATTCCCCCAGAGATACGTGCCTGCTCACCCCTTAGAATTCCCATGCTGTGCACGCCTATTTAACGCTACCTAAATTACTGTAAACTGATTTTTGATAAAACAATATGCTCAAAGTAGCCGAATTGCTGGGATTATCAGTTCGAAGTCGGCGATGGGAAGTATTCTAAGCGGCAGATATTGAGGGAAAAGTGCGCCGTTTTCCCCATGCAATACGAAATGTTAACGTGCAATGGCGATTTCAGCCTCGTTGAAGTTCGCACGCATAGCTGTAAGTGAAAATAAGTTTCAAGATTTTTCTTTGAGACTGAATGAAGCTGAGATGATCGTTTGTAACTACACATGGGCATGGGAGGCCTGGGGGGTATTCAGCCTCGCAGAACTTGAAAACCCCACTGCGGATAACTGTAGACCCCAGAATTCTATTTTTAGTACCTTTTTGGCAATTTTGGCAGCTTCGCGATTTCATTCCCGCCCCCCCCTCCAGAATTTTCTTGCTGCCCCCGTGTATGGTTTTAACATACAATTAGAGGGGCTTTGATCGTACATACACGCACAGCATGAAAATTGGGTAAGCCGCGAAACATTTTTAAAAAGTATGAGCCAAAAACATTGGTTTTTGACGTTTGGGACAGTGCTCGTTCTCTCTAGAACATAAAAACCAAAAATTTAGGATAATTCTGAAAGAAAATTCGAATAAATTAAACAATACAGAGATTAAAAATGAGTATTTGACGCAAACCGCTGAAAATTTGACACTTTTGAGCCAACGTTTCAGCTAAAACAGCACGATTCCTACATTTTTTCGAAGAATCGACTCTCGGGGTTCGCACCCGTTTTTGCGGGAGGGGTCAAAAGCACACATGCCCTCGAGAGTCGGGCGGACCCCCCCCCCCCAAATTGATGATTGAAATTCAAAATTTAATTTTTGGTGCTACTTTTGGAAATTATCGCCTCATCGGGCGCCCCCGAAAATGATGAATTTTTGGTGCGTTCTTTTGAAATTTTGCCCCACTGAAAGTAGGGCGGACTGAAAATGATAATTTTTTTGGGCGAAGTGAAAATGATAATTTTTTGGCCGAACTGAAAATGATAATTTTTTGGGCGAACAACTGAAAATGATAATTTTTGGGCGAACTGAAAATGATAAATTTTTTCGGGCGAAGTGAAAATGATAATTTTTTGGGCGAACAACTGAAAATGATAATTTTTTTGGGCGAACTGAAAATGATAATTTTTTGGGCGAATTGGAAATGATAATTTTTTGGGCGAACTGAAAATGATAATTTTTCGGGCGAACTGAAAACGATAACGTTTTTGTTTCAGTCGATTGGCATAATCATCGATTGTTATTAGCGACGAAAGGCGCACCCGTGTTGGGCGACGAAATTTATCAGCAGCGAATCGCAAGAATTTTGGGTAAAACGGTTTTTGTTGATCCCTCGAGGGCAGGCAGGAAAAATCAAGTGACTAGTTTTTTATTGTTTTTTCATTTTATTTTTGTTTGATTTTTATTCTTTTTTCTCGTTTTTTAGATCATCCGATTATTCTTACTCGCAGTCAATAACCGATCTATAAGTGAATTATTCAATTGAATAATAATTAAATGATCAAAATTGTTTAAAACGGGGATCGAATCACAGAAAAATTTTTTTAAAAAATTTAACAAACTCAAACAAATCATAAATCGACAAATCACGCGGATTTCGCTATCTAATTCGTAATCTCGTTTCAGATTTCATTTCATGTTGAATTTTATTTATAATATGATTTTGGTCTAGTTCTCATGTATTTTAAGCAGCCCATCCCTATAAAATATAGTAAGAAATGCGAAAATTTGACACTTTGTTGAGCCGAAAGATCGCTTTAATGTCTTAAACAGCACAGTTTCTGCGATTTTCTTTTGAAAATCAAAAATTCTGGTGGTCGGCAGCATACGAGGGCTGCACCAAAATTCGTGGAGGGGGGTGCAAGATATTTCAAAGGTCAAAAAATGGCCTTAAAAATGGTGGTATGTTGTGGCGAAAAAACACCATTTTTCAACGTTTCTCATCCTGCACTATCCATTGGCATTAAAAAATTGCGGAAAGAACGTAAAAAATTTTAAAAATGGAATTCTGGGGTGTATTCGATTTCTGGTGGTTGCATACCCCTCCAAACCCCCTCCCTCCACGCCCAGGTGTTGTCGTCAGCATTATTTTTCGCGGGAATCAGCAGCCATTCTCGGGAATCAGACTACACATTGGCGTGGGGGCTTAGGAAGGTGTAGTCCCTCCTCCGTGAATCACATGGCGTGTAGACCCCATAAATTGATGGACCCTCAGAATCTTCTATGACTTTTGCACATTTCCAAAATAAAACGTTTTGCAGGATGAAGAATGTTAAGTGCTCTAGTATTTGCTTCTGAAAGTCGAAATGCAATTGATGAATACAACAATTAATAAATTTTGAAAGATTTTACCTTTTTTAGTGATTTTATATCATAACGGACAGTTTGAAAACGTCGAAAAATGTTTTTTAGATCTACAATCACTTTTGTTGGCCTTTTTACGTTCGAGTAATTTCGGGCCCTCAGATTTTTGGCGCTGCTCACGTGCATATGTCTCCAATCATAAGCATTTCATTACAGGACTATAAGCCAAACACGGGTGTGAGCGACCACCACACCTGTGCGGGGGGGAGTATGCACCCCCCCCGAGAAAACCAAAATAACCCCCCAAAATTCAATTTTTAAGAATTTTTTCGTTTTTTCACAATTTTTTGATGCCAATGGATAGTGCTCGATGAGAAACGTCGAAAAATTGTGTTTTTTCGTCATACCACCATTTTTTAAGGCAATTTTTTGACCTTTGAAAAATCTTGCACCCCCCCCCCTCCAGAATCTTCTTGCTGCCCACGTATGGCGACCACATATGGGCGTGGGGGAGGCGAGGTTCTTGGAGGGGTCTCGCTAAACTCCTCCACAATCGATAGACCCCAAGAATTGAATTTTTGGTGCTGTTTTTGTCAATTTCGCCACATTGGACCCCCAGAATTTGGCTGATGCTTATGTATGGCTTTGTTGAGGTGGTCTGGAGTCTGGACCCCCCAGAATAGCTTTGTTAAAGTTAAAGTTGTTTAAATATCGTTAATTTTCAAAACGCATTTTCCAGCGTAACATTCTTCATAAATTCTTGCATTCGTTACACATTCTGGTAGAGAATTTTGTGCTAAAGCTAAAAATGCAGTTTAAAATCCACTGGCACTAATATACGGGTCAAAAAGACAAAATTAACGTTATGTATTTCCAACTTTTCACTTTGACTAAAAAAATCAAATAATTTTTCCCCTGTGAAAAGTATTCCACCAAAGTTTCAGGAAGAACGCTTCTCATTATCCAGCGACTAACGTTATTAAACGATTAAAAACCCTACCCCAGAATCGGAAAGACCTCCGAATTGAAGGACCTCTTGCAATTAAATTATCGATTTTTCGCTTTTTTTGATGCCAATGGACAGAGCTCGATTAGAACCGTCGAAGTATTGTTTTTCTGCCCCTATTATCAATTTTTCCGGCACTTTTTGACTTTGAAAATTTTCGGACCCCCGAAATTCAAACACTGCCCATTTATGCTTGTTGGCTCTGACTTTTTGATTATTTGCTCGGTAGTAATAAAGTTTTTTTCAGTATATTCCGGTCGGATTTTTGAAATCAGCTGGCCTATCGCTGAACGATTACTTCCGCCTACCGCTTTACAACGTTTTTCACGAAACGGTCATCTTGAAGGCCGAAAAAGCGCCCGAAATCGGCCAACCTCGGCAACATTTGTACCTTCAGTGTCCGTTGCCTGCATATTTTTCGTCCGTGTTGGAATTGTTATTCCCAGATTATCGATATACATAATTTTGAAGAATAAAACAACACATACATGAATGAATTTCGGACAAAAAATATTCTTTTTCTGGTCAAATCTTTCGATCCTGCATGAGTGGAATGTGAAGATGGATAAATTGACAGTAGTGGTACCCATACGTGGGCAGCAAGAAAATTCTGGGGGGGGTGCAAGATTTTTCGAAGGTCAAAAAATGGCCTTAAAAATTGTGGTATGGCGATAAAAACACAATTTTTCGACGTTTCTCATCAAGCACTATTCATTGGCATCAAAAAATTGCGAAAAAACGATTAAAATTTTCAAAAATTGAATTCTGGGGGGGGCTATTTTGGTTTCTGGGGGTGCATACCCCCAAACCCCCCCCACGCCCAGGTGTGGTAGTACCTACGTATATAGGTTTGTACACAGGTCCGTAATAAGAAGAGGGGGCCGCCCTCCTCCCCCACTCCATTTTGGCCGAGAAAATCTTGAACGGCGAGTTATTGCGAGAAAAGATGGAAAACTTGAACGCCTTTAGTGTGAATACTACGAACTTTTCGGCGTTTCGAGCCGGTGTAAAGTATTTTCCATAATTTTAGCTCTAGCGCGGCCAAAGAACATTCTGAGCAGAAAAAACGTTTTTCGACAAGCTTGAATTTTACAATCCTTTTGGATATGACATGCAGAAAAATGCGGTTTTTGCGAGTTACCTGACGAATTTCTCGAGATATTTATGCGATGCCCGCCCAGCACACCTGGACGTAGGGGGTATGCACGCCCGAGAAGACCGAATACCCTCCCCCAAGAATTCAATTCTTGGAAATACTTATTTTTTTCCGCAATTTTTTGATGTCGATGGATAGTAAACATCGAGAAATGTTGTTTTTCACCAAAACACCATTTTTTGGCCTTTGCACCACCCCTCCCCCTAGAATTTTGGTGCTGCCCACGCATGCACCCCCCTTGGCCGAATCCTAATACGGGCTCGTTTGTACGTACATAGCTAGTAGGTACCTACCTACCTACTTCTAATTCGTAGACTACTTCTAGTTCGTAGACGGCTTTATTTTTTATTCGCTTATCTGTGCAGGAGAAAAGTAAAAATCTTAACATAAGGGAATGCTTTTGCATGCTATGCGCCGCTCGCGTTTGAAAATTCAGACTCCCAGATTTTGGTCTCAGCCATACATGGGCAGCAAGAAAATTGAACCATAGATAAGCAGCACCCAAATTCTGGGGGTGCAAAAAGGTTAAAAATTGGTCTTACTTCCAATGTTTTGGGGGTACCCTATCCCCCACAGCTACATCCCTGCGAACTGCGGCGCAAAAGCAACACAAGTTTCTTGGCCGGATCTTTCAAAAACATGGTAATATGGCGGAAAAAGCGCCATTTTTATTTCTCACAGACTTTACCCATTAGCATCCAAAAATCACGATAAATACCAAAAAAATTTCAAAAATTGAACTCTCGGCGGTATTCCAGCTTTTCTTCGGGGGATATTCGGCCTTCTGAGTTGCATACCCCCAACCGCCCACGTGTGGTCTGGACCCCGTCGAATTGAATTTTTTGTGTTATTTTTGGCAATTTTGCCCCATCGAACCCCCCAAAATTTGGCTGCTGCTCATGTATCGCGTTAACTTCCCTATGCCCATGTGTGGTCTCCAACATACGTGGGCAGGAAGAAAATTCTGGGGGGTGCAAGATTTTTCAAAGGTCAAAAATGGCCTTAAAAATGGTAGTATGGCGTAAAAACACCATTTTTCGACGTTTCTCATCAAGCACTATCCATTGGCATAAAAAAATTGCGAAAAAAACGAGAAAAATTTTCGAAAATTGAATTTTGGGTGGGTATTTCGGTTTCTCGGGGGGTGCATACCCCCCCGCCCAGGTGCGGTCTCCAGCCCTTATGTGCACTGAATATTTTGCGAATGTAAGGCACAAAGTACACTTTACTCATAGAATTGGTCACTTCAATTTATTGACGCAGTAAAAACGATTAAATAATATTAATCTAACATCAATTCAGCACGAAACTACATACGCAAATGCTAAATCTGATTTATGTCGACTGTATTATGCGGACCGGATAGTTTAAATGAAGCATTTAAATGCGTTTCGATCTCATGGTAGAAAGACGAGGTGGCAAAATAAGAAAAAGAGGCGATGTTATTTCTTTCTCAATTTTACAGCATTGCTGAACTTTTAATCGAAACTTCCGCTGCCAAAAATGAACCAAAAATAAATTTTGGAAATTTTCAAACGACACTATACTAATGTACATATAGATTAGAAAAATGACTAGTAATCAGAGCGCGGCATTACCGAAGTAGATTAAAAATTGTGGCCGGAAACCACAAGGAACCCTGAGAAGTCAAATTTTGGCAAAATTTGAATAAAACTACAAGGCACAAAAATTTATGCATTAGCGTTGAGAAAAGCAGAAATATCACCATACATAATCTTGGGGGGTTTGGGAGGGGTTTCACCCCCCGCAGAATCATTTTTCTCCCCCGCAAAAAATTTCTCACCTCCCAAAATTGGCAATTTTTCAAAAGTTTCCTAAACTTACCTGAAAATTGGTAGAAAAAGTGTCTTTTTAAGGGTTTTTGGCTATCTATTTGCTCAAAATCGCCAAATTTTCGGCGCTTCGCGCCATGTATTCATGTTTTAAACGATATATTGGTCAATTTATTCGACTTTTTTCGAAATTTTTTTCATGATTTCATGCTCTAGAAGGATAGAGTATCGTCAGAAACGCCAAACAACGATGTTTTTTAACGCGTACCGGCCATTTTTGGGCCCAAAAAAGGCACTTTAGGTTTTCACCCCCCCCCCAGAATTCCGATACTGTGCATGTATGAATATCATCCTAAGTGAGCGTATTTCCAAAATGAAGATTTTGGGCCAAATTTCGGCAGTCTTTCAAAAACGACAGGATCGAAAAATTATATCTTAAGTCACATTTAATGGGAAAGCGGACTAATTGAACAAAATTTACAAATTTTCAATTCTAACCGAAAAGTACTTTGTTCTGTTTTGAGTAAAATATATAAAATGAAGTATTAATAAAATTTCGTAGAGATCTATACTTAGATAACTTACTAAAATGCTTCAACTAACAATTTTTGAGTTTGACATTTTTCGGCAACACAGCGTCCGTCACCCACCACACCTCGAGAAACCAAAATGCCCCCCAGAAACCAAAATACCCCCAGAATTCAATTTTTGATTTTTTGTGTTTTTTTTCCGATTTTTCGATACCAATACAAAGCGCTCGATGAGAAACCTTGAAAAATTGTGTTTTTTCCCATTGCACCATTTTTAAGGCCATTTTTTGATCTGTGAAAAATCTTGCACCCCCCCCCCAGAATTTCGGTGCCGCCCACCGATGAACGTCACTAAAATGAGCGATCAATTTTAAGAATTCGTTTAGTAATAGTAACATGCTCCGTAAGCAATTTAAATTACCAATAATTCGATAGACTACGATAAGCAGTAGCACCTAACAAAACGCGCATAGCCCGTCTTTTGCCCAAATTTTCTAAGCGATTTATTGCACATCGTACTTCTATTCTTTTGTTGGAAGCAAAAAATACGGAGATCGTCAAAAATTTTTGGTCAAAATAAACATCTCCGTACAATATTTCAATGAAAAATAAAGCGATTCGGTCGGACTTGTGCGTTTTTGAGCCAAAATTCTAAAAACTTCGATTTTTACTTAATACGCAGTGCGAAAATTCTAACTTCAGTTTTGGACGTGCAATCTAACCACTGTACAAAGTAATAAGTTAACCTCCCTTTTTCAACGCTCAAAATTAATACCAATTTTTAAATGATTTTTTGACGTTTCTGGCCAGAAAAATAATGTAATGCTTACTGACATACATGTAACGCTTGGAACTTTGGGGGGTCCCAGCCATACGTGGGCAGCAAGAAAATTCTGGGGGGCAAGATTTTTTGAAGGTCAAAAAATGGCCTTAAAAATAGTGGTATGGCGATAAAAACACCATTTTTCGACGGTCCTCATCGAGCACTATCCATTAGCATCAAAAAATTGCGAAAAAACGAGAAACAAATTTCAAAAATTGAATTTCGTGGGGGGGGGGTATTTTGATTTCTGAGGTGGGGGTATTTTGGTTTCTGGTGGGTGCATATCCCCCAAACACTCCCCCCACGCCCAGGTGTGGTCCCAGCCCTTTTTAGAGGGGAGGGGGTAAATGGTCTCTATAATTTTTGGCCATAAATTGCCTAAAATGGCCAAAAATTCGATTTTTTCAAAAAATCGGGGGAAGGGTTCAAAAATTTTCTGGCTTTGGGGGATGGGGGGACGTCCGACTTTGGGTGATAGGATGCCCCACCCCACTGTTACATGTATGTTCACTGAGCTTATTCACTGTAAATTAGGCATAATGCTCTAAATTCTGGGAGGGGTCCTCGACCAGTTTAAGGGGGTGTGAGTGTTGACTGACCTCCAATTTTCAGCCAAAAATGGCACAAAAAAACATTTAAAATGGCTAAAAAGCATTTAAAAATGGCCAAGAATTCCAGTTTTTCGCCAAAAACAGGAAAATTTTCTGACTTTATAAGGGGTGGGGGACGATCGACTTTCAGTGGAGATCCCCCTATTACTACATGTCTGTCTGCCTCTCCCTTTCAAAGAGTACAAAAGTGCCAAGCAATTCATGCTAGGGGCTAAAAACTTCGACGTTTCTCATCAAACTGAATCCACTGGCATAAAAAACGCGAAAAAACGGGACGAAAAAGTTAAAAAAATTAATTTTACGGGTTTTTCAAATTCTATAAGGTACAGCAGTCAGCCGTTAGATAGTTTTGGGCTCATTTAGAGCCGGTATTCATAAGTCAACTAAAATTTTTCATTCACTACGAATTTACTATATTCCCACTATTCATTGTTTATTCGCTATTCGCTATACTACTACAAGTGTATTTATTTAAATAAAAATAATATGTTTACGTACTATATAATTTTGGTTGGATTTATACATTACACTTAATCATACATAATTATCGCAAAATCATAAATTTAGGTCATCCTAAATCCGTATAGAAAGGAAAACACGTAGAGTGCAGCAGCTTAATCGAACTAGTGTAAAGTATTTAAGAGCTAACGATAAAGCGTGGCAGCTAACAATAAAGCGTGGCAAAAAGACCGGCTATATTTCGAGTCAGTAGCAAAATAAATACGGGTTACGAATAGGCAAGAACCGAAAAAAATTGATCAGGACCTGTTGTTCGGAAATGTTGAATGAAAAAAGCGATAAAAAAGAAAACACGAATAAAGAAACAGAATGCTTATGTCAATGTGTACAAAACACGTATCAATAATAAAAATTTGTATACCGTATTGAATATAACGTGCAAATTTATATTAACAACAGCTCTTCTTTTTCCTGAAACCACGGCCGTCTACCCGGATTCCACCCCCGACGTTTGAAGCGTCGGCTTGGCTTTGCTGTTGCAGCTTGGCGTTCAGCACGAGCTTCGTTATACAGTTGAACATCTTAGGCGAGATGAAATTAAGAAATTTGAAAATATAAAAATATAATTAGAAATTCAGAAAAAAATTAATAAAATGTGAATAAAATATTGGAAAATAAAAACTAAGTGCACTTCATGCCACAAGTGTAGCAAAGTAGCTTGGGCCCCTCATCCGCACGTGAGCGCGGGGGGAGGGTTAGGGGAAATGCACCACCTAGAAGGCCGAATACCCTCCCCCCAGAAACCAAAATACCCTCAGAATTATTTTTAAATTTTTTTTTTGTTTTTTCCGCCATTTTTTGGTGCTAATGGATAGTAGTGCACGATTGAGGAACGTTGAAAAATTGCGTTTTTCGCCATACCACCATACCTGGGCGTGGGAGATTTGGGGTTATGCACCCCCCAGAAACCAAAACAGCCCCCAAAGAATGCAATTTTTTGATTTTTTCGTTTTTCTTCGCATTTTTTGATGCCAATGGATAGTGCTCGATGAGAAACGGTTGAAAATGGTGTTTTTCGCCATACCACCACACGTGGGCGTGGAGGTTGGGGGTATGCACCCCCAGAAGTTTAAATACCCCTCCCCCAGAAATCAAAATGCCCCCCAGAAATCAAAATGCCCCCAGAATTCAAATTTTGAAATTTTTTTTGCTTTTTTGGCGATTTTTTGATGCCATTGGATCGTGCTCGATGAGAAACGTCGAAAAATAGTGTTTTTTCGCCTTACGACCACTTTTAAGACCAGTTTTTGACCTTTGAAAATTTGTTCACCCCCCAGAATTATGGTGCTGCCCACCTATGCAAACCACCCTTTTAAGGCCATTTTTTGACCTTTGAAAAATACTTGCACCCCCCCAGAACTTTGGTGCCACCCACCTATGCATACCACCATTTCCCCCCAGAATTTCGGTCCTGCCCACTTATGCCCTCGTCCTTGAAATTTGCCTGATTATAGAAATAATGCACTGGCTCGAAACAGAGAGGAACCAAAGTATTACAAGCATGATATAAAATTGGTTTACACTAAAAGTGTCAAGACCGTAATAATACTGAATTATTTGTTCTCGTATCACGTAGACTTTGGGCCCCTCATCCACACGTGAGCGTGAGGGAGGGTTAGGGGAAAAGACCCCCAGAAGGCCGAATACGCTCCCCCAGAAACCAATATACCCCCAGAATTATTTTTTAAATTTTTGTTCTGTTTTTTTCGTCATTTTTTGATGCTAATGGATATTAGTGGCGAGTCCCGTGATTCTTGTATTCAACCCTTTAACTCTAAACGATGTAAATTTAACAGCTCCACATTTTCGAAGGGCCTAGTTAGTCATTCGGGATGGGAGGAGGTGAAAATAATCTAATTTATGACCAAAAATTGTGAAGGACATCTAAACACTCAAATTTTCACTACAAATGGGGAGTATCTCTGCCCTTGAAGAGAGGAGATAACCGATTTTTGGCGGAGATCCCCAGTCCCCCCACTATATTTATGCCCCTACGCCAACTTGTGGTAAGCTTACAGCATGACGGTATATATGATCTTGGGGGTTTCATCACCCCAGAAAAATTTTCATCTCTCGCAAAAATTTTTACAGCCCCCAGAATTGTCGATTTTTTGAAAGTTTCAGAAATTTTCTAAAAATTTGAATAAAAGATGCTTTTTGTAAGCGTTTTTAGCTATATATCTATTTGCTCAAAAGTGACGAATTTTCAGCGCTTTGCGCCATTATACTCATGTTTTGACGATATTTTGTTCAATTTGTTCCGACTTTTTTTGATTTTTTTCGAAATTTTTCCGTTTTTATGCTCTAAAAACATAGAGCATCGTCAGAAACGCTGAAAAACGATCTTTTTGACGCGTACCTACCATTTTTGAACCGAAAAGCACTTTATAGCACCCCTAGAATTCCCATGCTGTGCATGCATGCATGACACGAAAACTATTCTCAACGGAAACAAGAATATATAATTAAAATAATGTTATAAAACAGTATGTGTAATATAATATACGTTTATTATAATACAGTCGAACCTCGTTAATAAACAATCGGATAGAAGACACTCTCGCTTAATGAACACGTAGAAACCCGCTTAATAAGCACTTGGCCAACGGATAAAAAACACGGCTCCACAAGACCGTCGCTGATATAAAAACATGCTGATAACTTCGGTTAGTAGACAATCGCCTGGAACACACGACGACCAAACGTTACTGTAAAGTCATTTTTTGTCAAGTAAACCCATTAGTAGACGCATATTTTTGGACATTGAACACGCTCTTCGCATAGTGAAGGTTAAAATCATTGTATTTACAAGGATACTGTATTGTTCAGCCACATTATAGTGCTTTTGTATATAGCAACGCTGTGTGATACGCAGAAGCAAATATTTGTTAAGTCGGTTAGTAAGCACACTCGGTTAATAAACACGGAGCCCCTCGGTCCCCTCCGGGCATTTATTGACGGGGTTCGACTGCATAATACGATATAATATAACATTTATATATAACAAATGCCATTTAAATTTTATTTTTTAATGCATAACAGAATTGTCGTCACCTCTTCTATATTTATGTTGTCCTTGGCTGACGTTTCGAAATATTGAATGTTCATTTGTTCGGAAAAATGCCTGGCATCCGATTGTAGAACGACTCTTCGATCGGCGTCGTCGAATTTATTTCCGACTGTCAAAAGATCGAATAAGGGAGCAAAAAAATCGCTTTATTTTAAAAAAAAACGAGAAAGAAGTGAGAAAAATTTTTAAAAAGCTACGTTTCTGCCCCAGAATCGAAAACAATTGAAAAAATTCAAAATTTGGAGGAAATGGCACGGTCAATCTTGGCGATTCATCCTTTTCAAAAACGATAAAATAATTACATTAATGAAAGATTGGCCAGAGGCATAGGTGGGCGCCACCAAGGTTTTGGGGTGCAAGATTTTTTCAAAGGTCAAAAAATGGCCTTAAAAATGGTGGTATGGCGAAAAAACACCATTTTTCAACGTTTCTCATCGATAACTATCCATTGGCATCAAAAAATTGCAAAAAAAAATTTCAAAACTCGAATTCTGGGGGTATTTAGGTTTTTGGGGTATTTGGTTTCTGGGGATACATACCCCCAAACCCCCGCCCAGGTATGGCAAGAGGCCCAGGCCAGACAAGTGAATTGGCGCAAAGCACCAAAAATAATTCTAAAAAATCAAAGCCATTCAAAAATTGAAGAAATTATGGAATGACCATCAAGAAATAATGAATTCAGTGACTTCATCATATCATCGTATGTACATCTAGGCCCGTAGCCAGGATTCTATTTCGGGGAGAAGGGGCGAGACAAAAAATTTTGAAAAGTCAGATATCTCGAGAAGCATTAAAGCGTTATGAAAAATAAGGGCATTTTTGAATGTTTCTCAACGAGCTCTACACAATGGTGGAAACGACGAATTTCAAAAAAATCAACATTTTTCACTTTATGTGATATTTATACACAAGAATATATCGCTTAAACTATCTGCGCGACTGATTTCTAATCGTACAGTCCATGAACAATTTCTTAACTTTTCATATTTGTATTCAATTCTTACGTTCGGTAAAGAAAAACAAGCAGAAAATTAGCGATTCGGCGCAAACCGTCGAAAAAAATTCGACATTTTCTCCACGTCTAATTCAAATTTGAATGCTTCAAACGACAGAAACTATATACAAACAATTAATCCGGCGCGAACCGCCGCAAAATTTTGCATTTAACTAGCTAAAAAAGTACGCAAAAAGCCTGCTTTGATGGCCAGCAGCCAAATTCTGGGGTGCGATGTGGCTAAATAGCAAAAAAAGCACCAAAAATCCAATTTGGGGAGGGGATTCGACAGATTCTCTGCGGGTATATGTCAGACAGGCACAGCATGTAGGGGGAGGTGAAATTTTAAAGAGCTTTTTTATGCCAGAAAATGGTGAATATGCGTCAAAAATATCGTTTTTCTACATATCTGACGATACTCTATCTTTCTAGAGCGTAAAAACATAAAAAATTTCAAAAAAAATCAAAAAAATCTGATAAAATCGAACAAAATGTACTAAAAAAATGAGTATATGGAGCGAAACGCTTAAAATATGACACTTATGATCAGCAGATGACGGCTAAAATGCTTAAAACGCACCTTTCATACGAATTTTTTGGAAGCTTTTAAAAATCGCGAATTCTTACTGGGTGGAAAAGAGGATTAGAACTTTTCTGGGGGGCGAAAACCCCCAAACCCCTCCCCTCAATATTATATATGATCCAGACCACACAGACACGCGCGGAGGGTCTAAAGCCCCAGACTAGAAGTATAAAAAATTTTCTGTTGAAAACGAGGCAAAATGAAGGCCGAAAATGAATGAAAATCAATTGACATTTATTGAAAGTGCTTTAATTTGATTAGAAACTATGGAACAACGTAGTTTTAACGCTACTCTAGCATTTATACTAGGTTTTTGATGTCATGTTAGCCTAAAAGCATACATGTAACGACTAGAAATTTTGGGTTAGGTGCGGGGTCCCCGACCATTGCGGGGGGGGGGGGGGGGTTAATGGCCTCTAATTTTTGGTCAAAAACGGCCGAAAAAAAGTAAAAACGGCCAAAAAATTCAATTTTTTCCCAGAAATGGGGGTCAAAAATTTTCTGACTCTAGGGGGGCGGCCGACCGACTTTGGGTGGTGGGACACCCCCTCCCAGATTGGTCATGCTGTGCATCTATGGTCCGAAACATGGACAAGGAGATTGAGGGGTCGCGACAAAAACTATTTCTTTTTGACGCTGCCTATTCTCTCTAGCACATAAAAACAAAAATTCGAAAAAATTTGAAAAATTTGACTAAAGCAAGCACGTGGACACCATTGATCAGGGACGGATTTAGGGGGAGGCGAGGGGGCGGCCGCCCCCACATCGGCCAAAAATTTTTGGCGAGACAAAGAATGGAAATGTGATTTGCAATGATTTTTGGCCGTCAATGACCATGATTTCTTTAATTTTTTCGGCGCTGCGCGCCGGATCACACCTATTAATGACATTTATTCACTTTCTTGGCGACCTGGAAGCCATTTTTCGCTCGTGGAATAGGTATCAAAACAGTCTCAATGGCACATATAGCTATTTTAGCATAGTTTTCTTCGATTTTCAATAAAAAATATCCCACGTTTCGCGTCGAATGCTACAAATACAAGAAAAACAAGCAGTAAATCCAGCTTCTAAACGTCTGTTCACCGAAATTACACAAATTTACCGGCGCTTCGCGCCAGATTTTCGCTAAAGTCAAAAAATTAGTAATCTTTTGGCAAAAATTGTCAAAGATTTTCAGAATTTCTTCTAAAAAATATTGCGTCCAAAAAAGATTTTAAGTAAAAGTATACAATGTGCTCGTAGAAAGTTGAAAAAACACTGTTTCGCGCGTGAAGGGCGAATTTGTGAACCTATTTTGACTGTTTTTGGAAAATTGGGGTACCGCCCCCCCCCCATTAGGAAAATCCCAGATCCGCCACTGCCACTGATTATTCTCTAAAAAATGAACATGTCGTCATAGAATACCAAAATCGGAAGAAATCTAATTGATAATAGAGCTTCAAACGAAATTTTAACGGAGTTGACCTTTCAACGACGGGAATCAGGTGAAGGTAGGAAACTGACGAAATAAATTGTGTTTGCGTCATAATCGACGATCGCGATTTCAATAATTAGGATCATACATGGGTGGCAAGAAAATTGTAATCAGGGAAGGTGAGATCGCCAAAACCGCCGAAAATAACCAAAAATGTTATAAAAATAGAATTCTGGGGGCCTCCAGTAATCTGCCGGGGGTTTTTCAACTTCTGGGAAATGTATACCTCAGACCCCCACGCCCATGTGTGATTGTGGTATGCAAAACACAATTAATTAGCTATTTAACTAAATATCACCTAATACATACATGGGCGAGATAGAGAGTTAGCCAGAGCGGGTGAAATCAAGGAATAGTCATATAGTAAATTATGGTCATTCTTTTTTGTACCCCCCCCCCCAATTAGTCGTCTCTCCATTCTCCAAAGTCAGAAAATGTTTGACCCTGACTTTTGACAAAAACTTTCATTCTCATTCATTTTCAGCTGTTTGTTTGACATTGTTGGCCAAAAATTGGAACTCATATAACCCTTCCATAGGTGGGTGCCACCAAAGTTCTGGAGGAGGAGTGCAAGATTTATTCAAAGGTCAAAAATGGCCTTTAAAATGGTGGTATAGGCGAAAAAACACCATTTTTGCAACGTTTCTCACCGAGCACTATCCATTGGCAATCAAAAAATTGCTAAAAAACAAAAAAATTCAAAAATTGAATTCTGAGGGGGGGGTATTTTGCTTTCTGAGATTATTTTGGTTTCTGGGGTGCATACCATACGTGGGCAGCAAGAAAATTCTGGGTGGGGGTGCAAGATTTTTCAAAGGTCAAAAATGGCCTTAAAAATGTGGCATGGCGTGAAAACAACACCATTTTTCGACGTTTCTCATCAAGCACTATCCATTGGCATCAAAAATTGCGAAAAACGAAGAAAAATTGAATTCTCAAAGATTGAATTCTGGGGTATTTTGATTTCTCGATGACGCTATTTTAGTCCCCTCGGGGGTAGTGCATACCCCCAACCCCCTCCACGCCCAGGTATGCCCCCTTCCCCTTAGAATAGCTGCGGACTCGCATCCTAAATTTCGAGCCGTTATATGTACAACGTAGATTCTGAAGCTGAAGAGTAAATGTTAGGGTACTATAATCTGGTTTAGTAGCAAGTTATGCGCGGTAAAGTTGGTTTCTTCACTCTTATTAGTGAAACTTGCCCAATTTCTGAGATTCTATCGATAGAAAATACAAAAATGTATCAAACGGCGCTAACACCGGAAAATTTTTTGTTTTTAACGCCTGCTATCAAGTAGAATTTTCGGCCTTTTTTCGCAGTGAGCTCAAAAATGATCTTTTAGCATCTTTCGTTTTCTCTCGAATCGCCTGACAATATTTGATTTTTAAAACCTCAGGTGAGTTCAATAACCCCTGTCAGTCTCCCTATACCCACCTGAGAGCTAATCAATGCAGATATCCTGCATATCATAATATGTGTACCTAATAGGATAATGAGAAGCTTATCGAACGACGAAATATTCAAAAGAGAATCGTAAGTATGAGCCTACGAACACACCTGGGCATGGAGTTTATGAGTATGCACCCCTCCCCCACCGAAACCAAAATACCCCCACAGAATTCAATTTTTGAAGTATTTTTTCAGTTTTTCTTCGCAATTTTTTGATGCCAATGGATAGTGCTCGATGAACGTGAAAACGGTGTTATTTTCGCCATACCACCATTGTTAAACACACCTGAGCGTGGGGGTCGCACCCCCGAAAAATAAACCTCAAACCGAAATACCCTACAGGATTCAATTCTTGAAAATTTTTCTTGTTTTCCTCGATATTTTTTGATGCCAATGGATAGTGCTTGACGAGAAACGTCGAAAAATGGTGTTTGTTTTGCCATACCACCATTTTAAGGTCTTTTCTACCTTTGGAAAATCTTACACCCCCAGAATTTTGTTGCTGCCCACGTATGTTCTTAAGGCTATTTTATGACCTTTGAAAAATATTGCACCCTCCTCAGGATTTTGGTGCCGCCTACCTATGCCTACGAATTGACTAGGAAGTAATGCAAATTTTATGTCTATCTCGCTAATTAGATTTAGTTCTGCACATTTTAAACGGTCCTCCGAAGAGCCTTCTATTTGAAAATGGCGGAACAGGACGACCGAAATTGCGATATTCTACGCAGTTATGTAAATGTCGGTAATTTCCATAAGCTTATCTAAAAAACTCGTTTCCATTTTCAGACTTTTTCATATTTCCGAAAAGGTTTTCATTTTTTTCCGACAAAAACGGCCACAAAACGAGTCGAAGAATACCTAAAACCCTTTTTTACTGCAGTTTTGTAAAAGCCGATAAGTTCAATAAGCTTATCTAACAAAATCATTTCCATTTTCAGAGCTTTTACATATTTCCGAAAAGGTTTTCGTTTTTTCCGTTCAAAAACGGCTACAAAACGAGTCGGAAAATACCTAGAATCCTTTGTACATTTTCGCAATGCTGATCTATTTCGTGCAACCAACGTTTAACATTGGCGAAGGATTCGCCGGAAGTGACGTCATACACAACGATTACGCCGTGAGTACCTCGGTAATATCTGTGAAGAGGCAGTTTTTTTGCAGGCACGTATCTCTGGGGGAATGGGGGGTTCGGACCCCCCTCAAATTCAGAAAAATCGTAAAAATACGACTTTTTAAGCGTTATTTTTGTGCTATTTTTGGCTTTTTAAGCTTAGTCCTCCCAAATTGATGTTGGTATCCCCAACCCCAAAATAGGACGGCCAGCTACGTGCCTGTTTTTTGAAGCGAGGATATCGGCCGCGAGGAGCAGCGAATCGTTATAAGACTCCTACCGAATATAAAAAGTTCGGAATGCGCAAATAAATCAATAGTACGCTTTACACGCATCACTTATCTAAATAATTACTTAAGTAAATACGATTAAATATACTATGAATAATTGATTAATAATTAAACACGAGTAAATAAATGAATAATTAATATACCAATGAGTAGGATAAACGATAAGATTAACGAAAATGAAATATATAAGAAATACAATTTAGAATGAGGACAATGCATTGAAAGCCAATTACCTCCGTAATTTAATTTTTAAGAAACTGCATCTCTCACACTGATTCAAAATTATTGCCGGCTGAAAGGAAGGAGGGCACCTGTCGTACACGCACAGGATAGAAGTTTTGGTAGAGAACAAAAATTTTCCCTAAAGTTCCTTTTCGAGTTGATAAACTTAACAAACTAGTCAAAAATGGTTATTTGGAAGCAGGCACGTAGCTGGCCCTCCTGTTTTGGGGAGGACCAATACCAATTTTGGAGGGTCTAGAACCAAAAATAGCACAAAATAACGTGTGAAAAGTCCTATTTTTCCGGTTTTTTCTTAATTTTGGGGGTCCGGACCCCCAGTCCCCCCACAGCTACGTGCCTGTTTGGAAGAAATAAATGGGCTCGTTTGGACTAAAAGATCGTATTAAAGCGGGATATTTTTCCAATTTCTTCAATGGAAAATCGAAAATTCTGGGATGGAAAACTTTTGCGGAATCATGTATCATGGCATTCTAGCACAGCTGAAGTAAACAATGAGCAGGTTTTCTCGAAGACCTCTAAACAATGCGAACCAAATCATTACCTACACAGGAAGCTGGTGAAGCTAATGGAAATCTGTTTTTTTGCTAAAACCGGCAAAAAATTTAAAAAAAGAAGAATTTTTCGTTCAAACATCAAGCAGGGCGAAAAATCTCAACTCTAAGACTAGATGAAAGATAGTCGACTTCGTGGAAATGGATTACTTATCATTCCTCTCTTACGCACATGTACGATAGGAGAAGCTGTTTCAAAGGTCTCTTTGACTCAATAAAATAAATAAAACGCTGATTATCTGCTCCTAAAGCACCGAGTGCTTTGCGCCGATCTCTCACTTTTGTCTCGACTCAGGGTAAATGGGTCAATATGCTATTAAAATCAATCAGCTTGCTAAACTAAGTCATTTCCAAAGGGACACTAGACAGGCACGTAGCTCTCGGGGGAATGGGGGTCTGGACCAGACATGCACGTGCGGGGAGTTAGCTGGGGCCCCTCAGAATGGAAACATGGGAAATTTTGTTGGGAAAATGAATCAAAATCAAGGTCAAAAACGGTTGAAAATTGGAAATTTTCTTCAAAAGTGCTTCAAATCGATGAGAAACTGTGTAATAACGTTGTTTTAACGCCATTTAAGCATTTATACCAGTATTTTAGGTCATCTTGGCCCAAAAAAGCTTTATTTTTTGACTTTTTGCAGACTGGTTGACCCCGCAGATTGGTCTTGCTGTGCATCTATGGTCCGGAACCCCCCCCAATCAGAAAAATCGAAAAATAGGACTTTATAAACGTTATTTTGTGCATTTTTGGCCTATTTTGGGCTTAGTCCCCCAAAAATTGGTGTTGGTCCCTCAAAATAGGACGGCCAGCTACGTGCCTGACGCTGAACAAAAATAAAAATCCCAAAATTTAGAGGGGTCGATTTTGCTGATTCCGCTCATCCACGCCGCCAAATCATTCAATCATTAAACTATACATGTAACAGGGCGATTGTGATCCCCAATCCAAAGTCGGACGCCTCCCATTCCCTCCCCCAAAGCCAGGAAATTTTTGATTACCCGCCCCCACCGGATTTTTGGAAAAAGTGAAGTTTTGGCCATTTTTAGACGCTTTTGGTCGTTTTTGGCCAAAAATTGGAGGTCACTTAGCCCCTCCCCTGAAAATGGCCGGGACCCCAAATTTCGAGCTGATACATGTATGTACTAAACACATACTTTATTCGTATCTCGCAGTTTACTTATAATTAATAACAAAATTTGATGATTAAGAATAAAATATAATACGAAAAACGCGGTTCAACATACGTTGACGTTATAGTGCGGAATCTTTCTTGACCGGCAGTGTCCCAAATCTGTAGTTTAACGCGTTGCCCGTCCAGGCTTATCGTTTTTATTTTAAAATCAACGCCGATAGTCGTAATATAATTGGCTATTAATTAATTGCAGAGCATAAATAACTTTCAGCAGTGGAAAAAATTGAAGAAAAATTATTTATTAGAGCTCGAATGAGCGTTCTGAGATAGCAAAAGTGACACGTTAATTGAAAAAATGTCCAAAGTCTTGGCTTTTTCTATTAGGTACGCTAAATACGTCCATAAGTTTGGACTTGGGAAAAAATTTTCCTTTACTGTCGATAAAACAAATGAGTAAGAAGCTGACAAAAAATTTTTAAATGTACCTACTGTCGATTTCTCGAAGTTACGGGCGCAAACTTAATTTTAAAATTTTCATACCTCTGCTGCAGATTAAAAATCAATCAATTTCAAGAATTCAAAACCTATTTTTCTGCAAAAATTATATAGCATCTTTCTAATTTTAAATAAACATTCTAGTGACTAAATCGCAAAAAATTGACCACAAAATTTTTGATTTTTCGAAAAATTCTAATGGTTCTCGACAGGCCCGCATCCATACATGGGCGTGGGGGTTTGGGGGGTATGCACTCCCCAGAAGTTGAAATACTCCCCAGAAATCAAAATACCCCCCCCAGAATTCAAATTTTGAAAATTTTTTATTTGCTTTTTTAGCGATTTTTTGATGCCATTGGATAGTGCTCGATGAGAAACGTCGAAAAATGGTGTTTTTTCGCCATACGACCACTTTTAAGACCATTTTTTAACCTTTGAAAATTTTTTCACCCCTCCCCAGAATTCCGGTGCTGCCCACCTATGCCCGCATCTAGGATTCAGCCAAGGGGAGGACACAGGCAGCGGACCCAAAATAAATTGGTCTATACCTCGGAATTCGTCGGGATAGCTCGCAAAAACCGATTTTTTCGACTTTTTTACGACAATGCTCTTCTATCCATTAGGATCATAAAATCTGAACTTTTTCGAGAAAATTTTTTCAACTCAAAAGGCTACGAAAAGTGTCGTTTTTTGGTCGCGTTTGAGCCAAAGTTATAAGAAACGCTTGACATTTTTCCATCTTTCCGTGCATTATCTTATCTTCCAAAATGTTTTTCCGACTAGGAGGGGGCGGTCGTCCCCCCCGCCCCCAAAAAATTGAAGAAGCTCATTTTTGCCGAAATTCAAATAAGTAGGGAACGCTGAATTCGAAGAAACTGAGCAAGTGGGAAGTATCCATTATCACCTGACGACCAACATGCCAAACTAGGCCCATGTCCTCGTAAACCTGAGAAAGGTGTGAATGATTCGTCTACCTGAATGGGTAGCCCAAAAAGTTGAGATTTTACCTCCTCCAGATTTTTCGGCGAAAAATAGCATTTGAATGCCATTTTCAAGTATTTTTTGCTATTTTTTCCAAAATAGAACGCCATTTTCGCCTCCCTTTTCAATTAATGGCAAATTTTTTTAATAATTTTTCTTATTTTTATAATTTTTTTCAATTTTCAATATTCACATTTACTTATATACCTACCGGCTTTAAATGCGAATATAGGAATCAACTTACGAGAAAATGTGTTATCCGCAAAGCGCAATAGAATGCTGCTTTTGCCAACACCTGCAAAGCGTAATAAATTGCAATTAAGCATACGGAAAGGTACCTAAAGCAGGAAAATTTAATTAATACGAGACATGTGACAAGGGGTTGGGATTGATTACCCCACCTAAACTTAATAGACCCTCATCTCCCCAAAGTCAGAAAATTGTTGCCATTCTCGCCTCATTTTTTGGAAAAAGCTTGTTTTTGGCTATTTTTAAGTGATTTTTACTATTCTTCCGTAAACATTGGATTAATCTGCCTCCCCTCCCCAACAACGACCGGGGACCACACAAGGGCGTTGGGGGATCTGAGGGCACACATGTAACGGCTCAAAATCTTGGGTGGAGATCCCCAGCCATTTTAAAAGGGTGGGGGAGGAAGGTAGATGACGTCCGAGTTCTGGCCAAAAACAGCCATAAAATACCGAAAAACGGTCCAAACATTCAATGCTTTCCAAAAAATCGAGGGTCAAAATTTTTCTGGCTTTGCGGGATGGGGGACGACCGACTTGAAGTTGTGAACCCCCATTATTCCTGTTAAATGTAATGCTGGGGGGTCTGCTGAATCACCCGTAGAATATGGTGAACTACCGAAAAATCGATAGACCCCCGAATTGGATTTTTGATACTATTTTTGGCAATTTTGCCCTGCGCTAAAAAGACTAAAGTCTAAGAGTCGAAAAATTTTATAGGTTAAAAAGAGTCAGAAAATTTATGATGCATTTTTCAACTGGCGAAAACACTATTTGTTGACGTTTTTGATAATTAAACTCTATTGACATCCATGAATCGCAAAGAAAGAAACAATAGCTGATAAAATAGAAAATATACATAAATAATTATGTAGGTATCAAGCCAAACATAGTCATATAATAAACTTTTTTATAATAATTGCAAATTCGCAAACATAAAAATCGAAGCAACTAACCAAGTTGCGCATTTTCTTAACAAAAAGCTAATAAGTATGAATCAATTAACACAGTACCGTTATCTGGGGTAATATCGGACACTTTTCAACTTTGAATGTTTGATACTCAAAAAAACATTTGAGCTGCGATAGTGAAACTTTGCTTAAAGTCTGGTCGCATGCTCGACAACAAAACCCCAAGATGTATTAGGTGAACTTACAGTACACCTGACCTTTTTTAGAAAGAAACAGGGTGTCTGAAATTACTCCTACACCCGGGGTAATTTCGGACGCCCGGATTTAAAAAACTGCCGTGCCAAAGACACGGCAGGCGATATTTGAATTTTAACGAGTTTTATCGAAATTCTAAGTTTTAAAAAACATTAGCAAGCAGATATGTAGACTGATAAAATGCAAACATATCTTTGATAAGACATAGTATAGCATAACGAATCAGACAACAGATCATTTTTGGCGTTGAAGCTAAATAACGAAATTTATCAAAGCGAGATTAACATCAGATAATGTCAAAAAAGAAAATAAACTTTGATGAACTAGGTGGCGTATCAATTATTTAACAAAATTGTTACAAACAAATGACTTCAAATCAGCTGGCAGATCAATAACTGACTCAATGTTAAAAAAGTGGGTAAGTAGCCGAATTAAATCAGACGGCAGTTTAAAAAATGCTTATGTTTAAAAAGCAACGTTCCAGCTCAGACAATGACAAAAAAAGAGTATAAATTTCTTCCTAAATATTCTGCTCTAATCTACCTGACAGAGTGAACCTTGGAAGATCACAAAACTCCCTTGATCAAGAAAGCCACATTACATTATCTAAGGCAGCCTTAATAGCTTCATCTACTTTAATTTTAGGATAATTTATGCGTAATACATGTTTCTGATGTGCTGATAAAGTTTAACAATATTTGAGGCTCGAAAATATAATCCCAAACATTATTGTCCGAGATTACCTCATAATTTTGGGAAAATGATATTTTCTACTTATAAGCAGAACAATACAATGCGTGTTTAATAGTATCAAAAAACAAATGAACCGAGGAAACTAGAGTGCATCTTTTTCAAAATAAAATTTATTTAGGATCTCTAGCATACGCAGATCTCTCACAATCGCAAAAGTTTGTGAAGTAACATTTTTCAGGAGAAAAGTATAGTCTTGTAAAAGTGATGCAGCAAGCCAAGCATAGTTTCCCAAGGTCGAAAGTTCAGGGGGGTGAAATCCCAAAATTTAGGACCACTTAATTTAGAGTCTAGCCTTTTTCGCAGGTCAAATATGAAAAATGGCTAAAACGTCCTATATAGCATGTTTTAATGTGAAAAAACTGCATTTTTAACTACTTTTTGTACCATTCCGACTAGTTTCGCCACTCTTGTAAGTGAAAAATAAGAGAATTCATCGAAAATTCCGACTTTTCAGATCATTTTAAGTTTATTCTAGGTATTTTATGGGTAAACAAAACAGAAATGTATTAGTCGGCGCGAAGCGCCGAAAAAATTTTAGTACCTTCGCAGCTTTTACACCTAAAAATCGTGCAGAAAATGTTTGATAGCTCAAAATCGTCCGACAGTGATTCAAGTCTCGTACCCTGAGGTGGGGGTAATACCCCCCTCACCCCCCTATGGGAATGTATGAAGCCAAGGGCGTCTAATCAAACGAACAGCTATATTTATTAAATGCTTACAATTGGACGCGGAACACATTAGAAAAGTTCATTCTAAAAGTTAAGCGGTTGAAGAGAAACAGCACAGCAAGTGCGAAAACAAATTTCTGTCCGATATTACCACGCTGTCCGGTATGACCCCAGTTGACGGTACCCTTTCCAAAGAAAGGTTTTCAGAAATAATCCAATTTTCGGGAACAATATATGGAAAAATGCAATCAAATCTGGATATAATTTAACTTGCTTAGCATCTCTAAAATACACCTTCATATGCACAGCAAGGAAACTTTGGGGGTATGAAACCAAAAATGTTTTCTGAAGTGCCTTTTTGGGCCAAAAACTATGGATAGGCAGGCATCAGAAACATTACTTTTCGGGGCTTCTGGTGATGCTTATGCAATAAATTATAGTGAAAAATTGGCGCTTCCGGACTAAGGGGTGGCTAAACAGGAATAAATCAGGACATTTCCTGCGATTTCGTTGTAAAATCGCGAATTCTGAATCTGATAGGTACGTCCATGATATTTTTCAGGGAAGTTGAAACTTTTTGTGAGGGGTGAAGCCTCCAAACTACCGCTTTCCCTCCCCTCAAACATCATGTACGCAATAACGAAGGGAACTCAAAACAATCATAGTAAAAACTAATCTCATTTACGTACCACTATCTCCAATGATTAGCAATTTGAACAGATGGTCATACTCCCTGTTTGGACTAGCCATCATATAAGCACGCGCAAATGCTCGATAACTTTCAGGATCTAATATCCGATTTATACAATTTGACTCAGGAGCGTTAGTAAATGCACAACAAATGTATCGAATAAAAGTAACATTCAAGACATCGAATTCTGCAGCACAAATAAAATTACTATCGATGCAGTCAAACCAATCACCACAATCAGGGGCGTAACCAGCATTTTATTTCGGGGGCTCATCATTTTAGCGCAATAATTAGCCATAAAAATTAATCATTTATTCCTCCACAGGAACTCTGTTTACTCCCCTCCAAGAACTGTTGATCGTGTGCATATATGCCTACCTAGGCTAAGTGACTTTGATAGGTCAATGGTTCTTAATGATAGAAACAGTGAACCTTCATGAAAAACTAAACAGAATATAAGAGTAGAAAACGCTTGTTCAACAAATGAACGCTTTTGAATAAAAAGACGGCGTAAAATGCCTACACAGGGTGTTTTCTGTGACTCTATTTAAATATGTAATCAACAATTCTAAGGGATAAAAAATTACGGGGTTGAAATGTTCTTCATTTGAGGGAAGCCCTCTAAACTCCAAGATCTTGGTTGCTAATAACTGTCTATAAATCCGAGTATGCAAGCATCAATAGTTGTTTCAAAAACATGCAGGAAATAGGCTTCAGCTAATTCAGTATAGTCATGGCCTCAAAAAAACCATTTTTCATGTTTTTTGCATATATTCATTGTGCAAGCACCCCAGTCTAGAAACTTATATAATCAGAGCAACCTCCCGTCGATGCTCCATCTTTCGACCTCTTAGTTGATTCAATAGATCCCTTTAGTCTTGGAGAAAAATCGATCAAAGTCAAAAATACAAAATATCAGCAAATTCCATATGGGAGGTAAAAAACCATGGGAATTTACAAAAAGCCACCTCCGAAATGTTATGCGAAGTGCGTGGTTTGCAGCGTAAATTAGTTAGTTGACCTAACATGATCATACTTTTTCAACAAATTCATTTTTCCAGTATTTCCGTTCATTTTATCACTATTTATATAAAAAATCAATATTTTTTTCTGAATTTTATTAAAAGTTCTATAAATTTCACAAATAAAGTCTTCAAGTGATAAAAACAACTCTAGGTAAGTCTCTTCTACATCCTCTGCAAGAAATCAGCGCAAAATTATGCAACTTGATGAAAATTAATTTCGTTACCATGGCAACATATACTTAGCATTGGTCTTTTTTAGATTACAGTGGCTTTTTAGGTTACAATTAGAGCTGTGCCGGGGCCAGGCCCCGGCCCCGGCCCCGGCGCCGGGGCCTAGGCCCCGGCCCCGGGCCGGGGCCAGGCTGGCCCCGGCACCGGGGCCGGGGCCAATGTTAGAGTTGATAATAATGTAGAAAATTGATAATGTTTTGGGCAGATTTACCTTCAAACTCAATTTCAAGCAAACCACAGATCTTGCTAATTCAAATCTTTATTTCACTATGTCAGATTGGTGCAAATTTCTAGTTAATAATCAAAATTGACATATTTTAAATTGCAATTCATATAGACGAGCATTTCCAGCTTGCTTGGTAGCAGACAGCTACGTCTATCAGAACAAATAGAATAATAAGCCTAAAAAAGTGCAAAGTAAAGCACATTGAAAAACGCATCCAAGTCAGAGGAGTTAAATCCATACATGGGCAGCTCAAAAATTCTAGGGGGTCCAACATTTTTCAAAGTCAAAAAGTGCCTGATAATATATGGTAGAGCGAAAAAAACACCGTTTTCTCGCGTCTCTCAATGAGCTATCCATTAGCATCAAAAAACCGCAGAAAAACAAAAAATTGTGAAAATCAATTTCTGGGGGGTCTAGCGGATTTTTTTTTGGGGGGGGGAGAATGAGAATTCTGGGGGTCTGGATCCCCCGATGCCCATGTTCTGTTATATCTTGTAATCCGAGCAAATATTAACGCTTGACGTGCATATCTACAAGCAAGAATATATGCATAGGTACATATAAGGGGTAGGGCAGGGTCGTACTATGAGTATGGTAAAGCACGCTATTATTGGCCCCGGCCAGGCCCGGCCCCGGCCCCGGCCCCGGCACCGGGGCCTAGGCCCCGGCCCCGGCCCCGGCAAAAAAGGCGGCCCCGGCACAGCTCTAGTTACAATCGAACTTTCTTGGAAGTTTTTGGGGTGATTCCCATTTTTTGTGAAAAACAAATATCAGGCATCATGAAAGGTGCTACGAGGTACATTCCTGCTGAGTTTTGTAAAAATTGGCGCTGGTTTTTTTAGGTTACAACTTTTTTTTTGTTTGACTTTGAAGGTATACTGTAGCTATGTGGACGACATAGGACAACTAAATTTTTTTCTGAAATTAGTCTGCAAGGGAGTCTAACGTGAAAACATAAAAGATTCCAGCAAATATAAATCCGGATAGAAATACTGACCCTCAAAAATGATTGAAAAAATCATAAAAACGGCAATTTTTTAGAACTTTTCGACAAATTTATATTTCAAGTTTCTGAATGATCCGGAAAGAGATCAGGGGCAGTTGTAATTCTCACGGCGTAGTTTGTTCGCCAGTATAATATCATCAGTCATCTCCTTTTGGTTATGGAAAAAAGGGGTGCTTTTTCTTCAGATTACAAATCGACTGGTTTTTTTAGAGGCCAGCACCATATATAGTGGGGCGGGCAAGACAGCTAATAGGACACATAAACAAATCATATCAGCACAGAACCATGAGTAATTCAGAAAAAACTGTTAGCCGGCTTTTAACGGCCAAGCAGCTTGAATAAAGCATTCCTATCAATGTCCCCAATAACTATCAAAGTCACCCACCTCATATATAAATGCATATACGGAAGGGTGAGATGGGGTTAGCCCCCGGCTGAAGGGTTCAAAAGTTGGGTACTGTCGAGCATTTTGGGCCAAAAATAGTGTTTTCTAGCGATTTTGATGCAATAATAGCCTAAAATGGAACTTACTCTAGTATAGTAAAATCCTATATTTTGCCCTTCCCTGACCCCAAAAACATCATCTTACTTCTCCTTGGTCAAATTGACATTGTGCATCTATAACCCACCATCCTACCAAAGCCGTTCCAAAATTCATCCTAGCTAATAAGTCAGGATACAAAGATGATAAATAACTGAATATTGTTACAAAATCGATGATTTTCAGATACCAAAAGATGTGACTGACGTGAAAGATCTTGGTGTTTTGATATCGAAAAATTTGAAATCTAGAGTTCATTGTGAACATATAGTAAAAAAAATCGATGAGAGTCTCGAACCTGATTTTTCGAACTTTTGTTTCCAAACAAAACACAATGCTGATAAAGGCTTTTACAACTTATGTTAGGCCCATTCTTGAGTACAGCACTGTAGTTTGGAACCCCTACCTCATTAAGGACATAAATTTAGTAGAAAATGTACAACGAAGGTTCACAAAGCGATTATTCAATGATTAAACTCTATCTTATGATTTTAGATTGAAGGAATTGTGTCTCGAACGCCTAGAACTTCGACGGCTCCATTTTGATTTAAACATGGCCTATTCTATCATAAAATTTCAAGCACTGCCTTTTGAAGACTTCTTTTGTTTTCAATACGGGGTCAAATCGTGCCACAAACTCTCGGAAACTAATTGTAAACAAATCAAATCTGAACATTAGAAAACATGAATTTTGTAATCGAATTGTTTCTGTATGGAACTCTTTGCCTGAGCATGTTATACAAGCACCTAACTCGAAAGCGTTTATGATGAGATTGAGAACCCTTGATTTTAATGCTTTTCTTCATGGCCGTAAGTAAGCGCATTTCTAATTGGCCTTTACGTGTCCTTGTCTATAAAACTTTTTGGTCCAGATTTAATATTACTCGTATTTCGCATTAATAAAACCAAAATTTATGCACGCGGGTAGTTGTTTGGGTATCGTTTGGAATTATATAATTTATGTATCGAAAATTTTCTTGTGCCATTGAAAAATAATACGCGTGTTTCGATGTCGATTTACTTAAATTATTTGCCCAATCTTTCGTTTGATGACAAATAAACTTTTGATTTGTTGTGATTTTGTTATACTAATACTAATACTTTATTCGGAAAAAAACACAAGGGTAAAACAAAAGTCGCAAGAAAAATAAAATAAAATGCGAAATGTCCTGGACACACAGGCAAATAAAATTGCGCTCACGTGTGCCCCATCAAAAAATTCCCGAAATCAACCTTTTTCAAATTTCTCTTAAATGTCTCAACATTTGGAGAACTTCGAATATATTGTGGAAGATCGTTCCACATTCTAGCTGATCTAGTAGCAAAACAATACTTTTTACAATCAAGTCGAAATTTTTTCTAAATAGATCTGATTTGCAAATGCATTTCTAGTACGCGAATGACCATAAAACTTATAAAAATCTTCAGAAGGCAAGAGATCATTTTGAATAATATTATACGTAACAATTAAATCAAAATAAATTCTACGGAATTCAAGCCTCTCGAAATTTAAGGCTTTTAACCTTTCATCATAAAAAAGTCCCATATATCCAATTAACCTTTTAGTAAATTTTCGCTGAACCCGTTCAACCCTGTTGATATCAGAAAGCAAATAGGGGCTCCATACAGTTGGAGCATACTTTACTACAGGCCGAATATAATTCTTAAAAGCAAGAACCAACATTTTAGGACCACATGATTCAAAACATTTGAGAATCAAAGCACTCATTTTCGAAGCCTTTGCTGATATATTAGTACAATGACAACTAGACACTGTTTTTTTTAGCGCGGCGCAAAGGAAACCCGCCCTGCGCTAATGGGACATTTCGTTCATTAGCGCCATGCGCAAAGGCTTTTTTGGGCAAAAAATTAGAAATTTAAACATTTTATATTGCATTTTGATTTAAAAATTTTTAAAATTTTTTCGGCGCTTGGCGCCGACTTCTTAAGAATGAATTAATTGTGTTTGCCAACCACCGCTTTCCTGTTTCATCATAAGCGAATCCCTGCTTTAGCATCTTTGCAGTAATGAATCCTTGTTTTTGTGGTGCATGGTGCCAAATTAATAGTTTTCATTTTAAATTTATCTTTGAAATAGCCCAGCCTTGAGATACACATTGAGAAGATGCCAAAATTTCGGGCGCTTTGCATCTAATTATTGGTTTCTGTATAGCGGTTGCATTTTGCAATACACGAAAATTGAGTGGAAACTGCAAAGACAGCTTGAAGAAATCGCTCAGTCTAGTATAGGCAAGGCAATGAGAAATCAGGTATCAAATTGATATTTTTACCATTAGATTTCTTGTTCGAGTTGGAACCAGTAGTAAGAATTTTTTAAATTTCTTGCCAGAATTTATTGTCAGTCAGCAGTACATGGAGCGCATCAGAAGTTCAAAAATGCCCTTATTTTTGCCTATCGCCAAGCATTTAAAGGTTTTTGGTGCGCTAATGAGAAGCTCCGCGCGCAAACGCTCTATCCTGGCCATTAGCGGCTGCGCAAATGGGAGTGGCGCTAAAAAAAATCCCTGCAACTAGATGATAACTTTGTTGTTTAGGAAACACCTAAATCTCAAATTGAGGAACCTGCGTCAGATAACAAAAAAATGGTTTATGTGATATGTGACTTTAGGATTAGCGTACCCTAGATATAACACAGAACATTTAGGGAGAGATATGCTTAACTGATTTTCTTCAGACCAGGAAACCAGCTTATCTAAATCATTTTGCAACAAAGTATAATTTTGAGAAAAATTAAAGAGCTTTAAATCATCAGCAAGGAAATAGACTTCACTATGCTCAACAGCTTGAACAAAATCGTTTACAAACAACAGAAACAAAGAGGGTCCTAAAACGCTACCTTGAGGTACGCCACTAATAACTGATTTTTCTATCAGAAAGAGCGTCAAAAATTTTGACCTTTTGTGTACGATTTGTCAAGAAAGAAGTTAACCATTTTAATAGCATTCCATTTATCCCATAATGCTTCAACTTCTCTATCAATTTAGTATAAACGACAGAATCGAAGGCTTTACTAAAATCGACATATACAACATCAATAGGAATAGATGCGTCAAGTGATTTAACCCACATGTTTGTACACTTCAAAAGCTGAGTTTCACAAGACTTTCCCTTTTGAAAACCAAACTGTCGTGAAAAGAAATTAGTTTTCGACTTTAAAGAAGCCATTAAAGCTCTGTTTATAATATACTCCATAATTTTACAAGTGACGCAACAAAGATATATTGGACGATAATTTTCATTCGAAGAATAATCATCCTTCTTGAAGATAGGTACTACAATCGCATTTTTCCAACAAGAAGGTACTTCACCACTTCTATAAGAAACTTCGAAAGTAAAACTAAGTGGATCAACAAGAAATGGACATAATCTTTTGATAAAATATGAACAAATACCATCAGAGCCCAATAAAGTTTGCTTAAGATTTTGAATGGAATTTAGTACAGATTCAAAACTAAAATCTACCTTAACATCAAGTATGTCTTTGTGACTTAAGTTTGTGGTATTAATGGGGAAACCATTATCAACTGTAAACATAGATGCAAAGAATTCATTAAAAACATTCGCTTTTTGCAAGTCTGAGTTAATAATAGAGTTGTCAACAACTATGTCGGGCATATTATTTGACGGATTTTTCTTAGTATTAATGAAACGATAAAAATGCTCAGGATCGGATCCTTTTTTAACAGTTTGCGTTCCTGTGCACAATAATATTCCTTTATAGCTTTCCTTACAAGTCTACTGTATTTAGAGTAAGTCTTCCTGAACATAGGATCAAATTTATATTTTCTCCAGAATTTTAATTTCTTTGACAACAGTTGTCTTATATTTTTGGGATATTTACTAACTCTGCCAGGTTTGGAAAACGGAACAACAGAATCTATAAGATATATTGATTTCTCTTCAAGAAACAGTAGGGGACAAAAAGTAATATTCAATGACAAAAGAATTTTCTAGTACAAATAGCAAAACCCCAAATTTATTTTGCATTAAAATTAAAAAAATTTGCATCAAAGCTGGCAAAATGACTACCAAACAAGGAAACCATTCTAAAATTCGACCTGCAATTAGTTCTCCATCCGTGAATGCATATTTTGCAGCAATACTGGCTTTCGCATCTTTTTCGACAAAGTTTTAGTCGTTTAAAAAAATCTATCAAATTCACCCAACTATCAAAGTCACCCACCCCAACCTTACCTTATGTTTTTACAGAATTTGCGCAGAACACGAGGACTTTGAGGACAATTTAGTAGATGATGTTCTGTTGTATTTGTATTTAATCAACTTTATGAGCACAATGGCACCTAATACCTACCACATTGATTGAGATGACTGGTTTTGCGAAAAATTTAGCCTTACGTTACGATTCAACATTAAATTGCCCCTTTTACAAAATTATATAAAATAAACTCTTGGACACAGGCCTGTACGTATGGAACTTAAATTCGAGCATTTAAGGCAAGCAGCGAAAATTTTGTATATGTATGAAATGAAGTTCGGCGAATTGATTGAGAAAGGGTTTTGCTCAGTAATATTAGGTAGGATGGTTAATTTGGAGTGTATTGAAGACAAAGCAACACGTGAGTACTCGATCAAGGCTAGATCAAGTACATCAAATGCACCGCTGATCGCTAATCGCTTCAGCCAGTCGTTTCTTTATGCTGCTAATCTCGTCTCGTTCGCCTGTCTAGCTGATCTGCCTGATAGACTGATATACTGACGGAATTCGCGAATTGCGACGCGACGAGCGTGATAAATCTGTCCTCCACAGTAAATACTTACCTTGCAGAATTTCAGCCAAAAAACAACTACATCTTCTTCCCTAGTAATGTATGTGCTTCATATATATATATATTCAACAAAATTATGTAACAAACCCCACACTTGAAGTAATCTCCGAAAAACTATATTTAGACGACTATAAGATATATTCACTCTATATTGGGCTTTTAGTGCACACTTATTAGCGAGTAAAAGCAGCATCGAAATCACTTTAAACTGCTTCCGTCTTATACGTGCAGACTTATGTGCCTACCTGCATCCTATCAGTAATCGCAAGATGCGTGAATTTTCGTGAAATGTGATGTATTTATGAAAGTACGTTGTATACCTATGTTTCGTATAAACTTGCGGTTTTCCTTTTAGTTATTTTCAGCCGTTACACAAGCAATTTTCTCTTTTGCGTTGAATTGATCGATATTTACTACAGGGTGTTTTGAACTGATCTGTTCCCTTATAAAACATATTTCTGGATTAGATACAAGAAAATTAAATATACCAACTTGTTGAAAATATAATTCTACGTTCAATGGTGTAAGTTTCACAAAACAAGATTCAGCACTCATTGTTTTATTGCAAAAAACACAGAAAATAAACAAAAATTAAAAAATTCCGTATATTTAATTATTTATTAATCATCTTTGGCATCCTAGCCTGACTTAGTTCTTCTAGCATAAAGCACAACAAGTTTTAGAACAACTCTTCATCAAATTATAATTCAGACAAGGTACGACACCTATTCGATTTTTTACGCAAGATGTAATTTGTAAATGTCTTTGACCGGCTTCTTTGTGCATGAGTGTCTCAACTCTGCCCAATGAGTAGTTGACCCGGGTACTGTTACCAAGCCACAATTGTTGCCCCGGAATGGAATGATCTTAGTTTCGAGAAAGTTGAATTTTCTCAGTGAAAAATCATTTCGGCAGGCAAGAATCGAAAACACACGCAAAATCAAGACAAAAGGTCAAATTCTAAATTTATTTTGAAAACGTAGAAAAGTGTACGTCACGCTGTAAACAGAAACATTAGGAAGACGTCACTAAACGCAGAAGTAAATTTTCTACAAGATGGTGTATCTAATTTTTTTGTATCTACAGTTCCGTTTCACATAAGTATTGGCATAAATTTTAAGAATTTTCCGAAAGTTAGCCGACGGATTACGATGACTACATATCAAATCAAAATCGCAATCTGTCAGCTTTTTGTCGGATATAGTTTTTAAAATTTATGCCAAAGCTTGTGTGAAAAGGCTATAGTCAAAGAAGTAGTGTTTTATTAGGGAGCAGATCATTTCGAAACACCTGTACATACGAGTGTACAAGCTGTTGGACGGCAGCAAGAAATCTTAGTTACAGAGTTAAAGAGTCGACCTCTGCAACTTTCACCCCAGCGGCGAAAATTCATAACCTAACCTATCCTCATTTTGACATCTGTTGCAGTTTTTATTGCTGAGCAACATGATGTAAAGCGTTTTGCACAAAAACCTTTCTTCGCTCGGAACATAAAGCTTAAAGTTTGAAAAATCGACAATTTTGTCAGAATTGAGTAGATTTACTTTTACGACTATAACTTCTTAACGACGAAATATATCCGAATCAAATTTTTTTTAAATAAGAAGCTTTATGCTGCGTACTAGCACCAGACCTGGGCATGGGAGGCTTAGGGGGTATTCAACCCCCTAAAAAACCAAGATACCCTCCAGAAAACAAAACACCTCCCAGAATTCAATTTTTGAAAATTTTTTTCTGTCATTTTCGCAATTTTTTGATGCCAATGGATAGCTCGATGAGAAACGTTGAAAAATGTTGTTTTTCGCCATACCACCGTTTCTAAGGTCATTTTTTGACCTTTGAAAGTCTTGCACCTCCCCCAGAATTTAGGTGCCGCCCACCTATGATTAGCACTCAAATTATTTTACAAATTTGACGGGTTGAGGAATTACGCTTGACTGAATGTGAAAAAGTTAGTGCACGCAAAAATTTCAAATGATGTACTATGTACACATATATCTCCTATACTATAGTCTGTTTCACATAACTTCATGCATAAATTTTAAGAATTTCCATCTACAGCAAGCAGAGGATTGCCATAATTATATATCAGATCAGTGCTATAATCGCAATATGTCAGCTTATTGTCGGAGAAAGTTTTAAAATTTATGACTAAAGTTGTGTGAAACAGACTATAGATGCGAGTGATTCCCCAAATTTTAATGTCATGTGGCCTTTTACTCTGACATGCTTTTGGTAAAAAATTAAAAAAATCGGAGGATAACTCCATTCAAAGCAAGCTGCCTATAGTCTGTTTCACATAATTTTGGGTATAAATTTTAAGAATTTTTTCCAAAATAAGCCGACGGATTACGATAATTATATATCGAATCAATGCTGTAATCGCAATCTGTCGGCTTATTGTCGGGCATAGTTTTTTAAAATTTATGCCCAAATTTGTGTGAAACAGACTATAAGGGCCGGATGACAGAAGGCGATTTACTTTAAGTTCGATTTAGTTGCAAATCGAATTTAAACTCCGCTTACCGAAGCCGAGCTTAAATCTCGATTTAAGTCAAGTCGAGTTTAAATCGACTTGGTATGACAGAATGCGATTTAAAGTCGATTTCCGTAAACCTAGCTTAAACTCAATTCAAGGTGACAGTTTGGAATCATTGTACACAATATTTCATGTTTGTAATAAGATTTTCATATTACAACCTCAGTTTTTGTAAAGTTCGTGTTGTGTCTCCACCTGTTAGATAAAACTACTGGGTGCCTTTTTCAAGTACTGCTATTTGTGCTGCTTAAATAAAATGAGTACGGATAAGAAAAAGGATCGGGATAGTAACTTTTCACTTTTGGAAATCAATTATCTTATCGAATGCGTCTCAGAACAGAACATTTGATTGTACTCGAAAACAAGAAAACAGACAGTAATACAACAAATTCGAAAAAGAAATTGTGGAGCGCTATAGCCGAAGCTTTTAAAGAAAATCCGGATTGTAAAACACGGATTCCAGCACAGCTCGAATCGAAGTGTAAGAACTTGAAGGCAGCAAGAAACCCATGTCGTAAAACTACTACATACATAATACCTTTAAAAAAGTATCTTTCAATGAACTTTGTATCCGGATACTTTTCAAATGGGTTCATCCGACTGATAACATTTTGGGCAATGTCAATTTCTAAATCAGAATCGCTTAAAAGCTCGACAAATTCTACAAACTCGACTGCATTCATGATTTGCGAAACTATAATATGAATGTGTTTCATCCAGTTAAATCGAAGATAGACCTGCCCCTGCCAGGCTTAAAATCTCGATTTAAAACAGTCAACTTTTAAATTGAGTTTAGCCTAAATCGCTTCCTGTCATACCACGAAAATTAAATCGAGTTTTTAAATCACGTTTAAGTCGACTTTAAACTCGGCTTAATGCTAAATCGCCTTCTGTCATCCGGCCCTAAGTGTTCATGACCAAAATTCTTTTTTAGACATTATATCTCGCACATCAGCTAAGAAAAACTCTCAAAATTTTAGAGAAATAATTTAGCTAGTCACATAATGTTACTGGCAAAAGTATGTGAAAGTTGTCAGATTCAGACTACTGATTGAACAGCAGCCCCGGCCCATAGTGCAGGTGCAAGTTAGGATAGAAATGACTGATTATTAGCATGCGAAATTATTTTTCTGCAAATAACTCTTGCTTTAGCCATAAGACATTTTCTAAACTCTAATATATTGTGACTTCTACCTTTCATGCAATTGGTAAAAAATTATTAAAATCACTGAATCACTTTTTGAGTAACGGATCTTGAATGTAATGCTACCATGACGGATTATTGGATTATTCACACAAAAATCTTTCTGTTTATGCTAACATCTCCGGAACCAGTCGTAAGACATTAACATAATTTTACTGCATTGTGGCAGTTTACCGTTTTCAGCGCGGATTAAGAGATCACCCAATTTCTCTGAGCTTAATCATTAAAAATTGTCTAAATTGTTAGCTTGCTCAGTTGTATAGCTGGAGAAATTATCGATGGGGTTCCACTATCCCGCTGTGATGTACCTACTCCAATCTGTAGTATGAATGTAACCATGCAAAGGATGAAATTAAAATTTTTCCATAGCAATGAACTACAGTTCAATTTTATAGAATGGCCACACCCACAAGTAAATATTTTTTGAGGTACTAGGTCTCGAGAAGTGCAAACCAAGCAAACTCGGACATAAGGGATTAAGCTTCTGGGTATGGGCACAAGTGGGAACATAGGAATAGTTAGTTTTCACATGCAGGGGCATCTTCAATTTTTTGACCCTAATTCATGGTTTGAGTCAGCCATCAATTCATTTTCTGGACATTCATCAGTCACATCCTGTGCTGCTCCCTCTGATCCTCGATTCCTGGCTTCACGTGTCCAAAAATTTGCTATTTGTTGTCATGTGAGATATTCGGATGGGCTGAACTGTGACAAACTTCGCAATTCTTTTGCCACATCTTGTGGATCATACTTTTGGCCACTCTGACCACCATGGTCAAATTTCTGGAAAAGATATTGACGCTGCTTTTCAGAAAAACTGTGCATATCCTGCGCTGCCGTATGGCCCAACTTGCTTCTAAATGATCAATTTTATTGTCGCTTGCCATTGATCTTGCAAAATTTCATTCAAGCTAGTTAGAGTAACGGCAGCTTGACCACACATGGGCGTGGGGGGCGGGTTTGAACGCTCCCCCCAATTGCTATACACCCCTCCCCAGAATTCTATTTTTAGTAACATTTTTGGCAATTTTACGCATATTGACCCCCCTAGAATATTCTTGCTGCCCACGTATGCACTTGACTCGTTGATGGTCGTCCACTTCCTTGCAAGCTTGCGTAAGACTTCACGGATTCAGTTACAGGGCTCAAGAAAAGATTTGCTCCAGTATCAAAGGCATTGTCAGAGTAGAAGTGGCTCTTGTAAGTTCTTGATTTCTACTGTCTTGAATAGGTAACCACAGTAGGAATAGTAAAATCCAACTCGGCAATCTACCCTGGTAGTTAATGAAACTTAGGGTAAATGTATATAATTATCATAATCCGCTGGCTTACTGTCATTAAAAATTCTTAAAATTTATGCCCAAAAAAATACTAAGATATAGCTAAGATTCGAGAGAAGACGAAAGGGAGCGATAAGGTAGCTTTTAGTGCCTTCGCTTATTTTCGGAGTTTTCTTATACCCAGAATTTGACTTTACTGTCTCAGCTAATTTTTTTCTTCTAAATTCTACTTTTACTTGCCCCGCCATCTAAGGTGTGTACAAATGTGAACACTACAAAGCGGAACTTGTATCATAAATATAATGCATCGAAACTCTTTTTCTCGCCGTTGGCCTAAATTTTGCCACACTTTGACTCTAATACTGTTCCGTCGGCCGCATAGTCAATTCACTACAGTAAACTAGTATTTTCGGCGGTTTACTTTACCACGTGCGCCTTATAACGAAAAATTTTGTGCATGTTATGCGGTATATAGTACCTTCTCGCATGCTGCATGAATATCATTACTGAATATCATTTTAAAGTATTTTAATGCGCATGCTATATTTTATGCCTTGCCCTGAAACGCCCTTTGCGATTTTATTTCGCTCAGGGCTGCATTCGTACGTACGTATATATGTAAATGGCTAAATTAAATGCAAAAATATTGGTGCGCAATTTCACTACTTCGTTTCATACTAGTTTAGAATTCGTTCAATATTTCAAAAACTCTTGTACGCGTTTGCCTAAGCATTTATATTCGTTTGCAGCGATTGAATTTATCGAGGCCCGTTTGTCTTTTAAAAACTAACGCTACTTTTTTTAAAGCTTTTTCCTCTTTTTACGATGTTAAATTTATGCGAGTTCCAATAATAGAAATAATAAGAGGTACTGGGTACATATAAGTAAACAGGAAACTTGTTTGACATCAAAAATTTGGATTTTTCACTGCTTCGATGCATTTCTGTAATGTACACAATTGCCAGAAAAAACTTATCCAGGAACATGCAAAACTTGGAAAGGTAAATAGTGAGACAATATATGTACATAGAACTAATAAAAGTTGTTGCGTTTCGATGACGAAACAGCTCCTGGTTTGTACGCTCTTTGTTGCTGAATATTCCTCCTTTTATATTGCTGAATAGCGTGTTATGATATGAAAATGACTCATTGCGTTATTAAGCATGCCTAAAGTTTTCCAGGCGAAGGATATATGCTTTCAAGCTAGATTGGTTGAAAATTTTGGCCGATGTTTCGACATGGCCATGATCTATTTTTAGGCTTTGCTGGAACGAGAAACATTTTGTCCAACCGCTATCGATTAGATTTATTTATAGTTCGTTCTCAGAATGACTCGATTAGAATTGATTAGTATTTATTCTATTCAACATTTTTTATTCAATAATATTTTTCCGATACACTGCCAACAATGGGAATTCCAGCGTTACGACGGATGGTACAATAATTTAGCCCATCCCGAATGGGGGGCTTCTGGTGAGTTTGGTCTCATGCCACAAATATAAAATAGAAAACAGAAGCAGCGAAAAAGGCCAATGTATAATAAGAAAAACAAAAATTAGTTAAAATATGTATAAAAATGTTTTCAAAAATAATGGAACTAATAAAACTGTTTCATATGTATTACCGTGCATTTCCGATTGTTCTAGTCAATATTTTCTTCGCTGAAAATCGCTGGAAAATCGTATAAGAAAATAAAAAATTCTTGAAAATAAAGAACAAAGTTTTCGTTATACATAAATAAGAATGATTAGTCGAAAATTATTTCTTTTCACATGATCGAACAGATTAGAGAAAAGTTTTTTGATTCCATACTTAAATTGTAGATCTAGAATTCAGAGATCAGACTTTACTCGACATCGATTGAAGATGTCAGAAAGTTCAAAATTTTAGAAAATAAGTTATGCTGTGAAAAAGTTATAAGCTATTTACAAATTAAATATTTAAATAAGTATAGGCTGATAGAATCGAACATAAAATATCTGACAAAAATCTATAGTGAAAAATCCTGCGCGAGGTTTCGACGAAATTTGAAACCTTATGCTAAAAGAGCCGAATCATAAAAGGTAAATTTCGCTTTTTTACACTGTCAATCATCTTTGGTCAATGGAAGTTGCGTAAGTCTGTTCATAAACTTATTGAAGCCATAACGGAGAACATATGTTTTCTGTTCCTATTGATGACTGTAGAGTATAAATTAAAATCTAACAATAAATAAAATTTTAAAATTTTAGGAATTTTGATGCTATCTTCTGAATCTCTATGCACTGTCCTCGCTAGCGGATCCAGGAAAAACTTTTTTTGGGGGGGGCGGTCCGATGATTTGAATTCATCTCGAGAACGAGTAGGAGATAAGCGAAAATATAGGCAGTTTTGAGCATATCTCGGCGAGCTTTAAAAAGATGATGACGTCCATGCGATAACGTCCATGAATATAACTTTTAATCTATCAAATCAATGGTTAAACATTCTTGATTAAAACTGTAAAAAATAATAGATTTATGACAAAAAACGAAAATGAGAAGCGATATATAAATAAATTGCAATGCAAAACATTGATTATTATGGACCCGCTTCATTTTCTGACACTTATTTTTAGAAATATCTGTTAAATATGTACCTGTAATAATTTTTTTATTCAATTGAATCATGTCTTTGAATTTGCATATTTTTAAGGCAGCAGGCTGTATCGGCACATGCCCAGCTCTTATGCCGATGGTGTCTACATGCTTGATGAAAATCTGCCGAGTGCCAGGTTAATCAGTGACGTTGTTTTCAAAGGACAGGATGGGCTACGAAACGAAAGGAACATCACTACTATGTTTGCATTTTTCAGTAAAATTTACATGAATTGATATCGTTTTAATTTAAATGTCATTTTTGGTTTTCATTCAGTTTGCTTTAATTTCATTTGATTTAATTTCTTATTTAAGTTCAACATAGTATGATTTTAATCCTTCCCTTAATCTTGCACGATAGGCACTGTGTGCATTGAAAAAGTAGAAAGATTAGTTTTAAAATTGAAAATCAATATAAATATATGTACATCATATATTCGATACTTTCGTTGGTCTAAATCTTATTGGTCCCGTCTCGCTTGGCCCACCGTCCCGCTAGACCCACCGTCCCACTAGACCCACTTTTTCGCCCCGCTAGACCCACCGGAAGTCTTGCTTGACCCACCACGTACATAATGAGGTGTCCCGCTAGACCCACCGTTTTGTGACCGTCCCGCTAGACCCACTGTCTGGGATGACCCACCAGAGAAGAAAATTATGTACGCTTATAAGCAAAAAGAGAAACGCTTGCAAAGTGTATTCATTCAAGTGATTGTTCAGTCAAATATATAAATAATTAATTAAAAAATAATTACATTCAATTAACCACCTAATCAAATAAATTTAATTAATAAATAAATAAATTTTGTATGTTATTGCATGAAATAGTGTGCATCACAAATTATAACCTGCAAAGAAGATATGTGCGTGCGTGTGTGCATGTGTGTGTGGCAACTGGCAGTGATAAGTAACCAGCCATGATCGATTATTTTTCAAAATATATTTTTATTTTTCATGTCAAGGAATACACTCTTGTCAAACGCATTTCAGAGTGCATTTTTTGATTTTTATCGTAATAGTATTGTACTCTTTGTAACCTCCGATCAGGGAATTTCCGCATACTAAGTAGGCACATCACAGATTGAAACGTTGACATTGTATTCCGATAACAGTACAGATATGCACATATGAATATGAAAAGTATGTAGGCATTTCACAAAGACGGCTCAACAATAATCGTGTCGAACGGATATAGCAAATTCTCACTAAAAAATCGAAAATGTTAATTAAGTCATTGTCAATAAATCCGAATCTGTTTCTAAAAATAGAACTCAGGAGAGCTAATGTCCATGTGCTCAATTTCAGAAGTAGCTATGGTAATTATATACAATTACACATACATGAAAACAAACTAACTGACGTGTTATTGACTGTCACACACCCCAAACTTGCTTTTAAATTATTGATTACCAAAAATTTTGTAGAATTCACTTAAGCTTCTTGATAACTAATTTTCATTTCATATGTAATATGTATGTCTTCATTTTTTCGGGTGGGTCTTCCGAGACAGTGGGACTAGCGAGATGGTCGCAAAATGGTGGGTCCAGTGAGACACCTCATTATGCACGTGGTAGGTCTAGCGACATTTCCGGTGGGTCTAGTGGGACGAAAAAAGTGGGTCTAGTGGGACGGTGGGCCTAGCGGGACGGTGGGTCAAGCGGGTCACAATCGTTTTTATTATTATTCTCCACGAATATTTTCGTTGACATACTTGTATTCCTTGATACTAAATCTTAATTTCTGAGAATTAGTCTCCAGCTGTTTTGCACTGTACTTATAATATAGTATGTGTAAAAGTATATGTAAAATACATAAGAAAAATTTATAGTATATATAACATACGCAACATAAAATGTACCACTATGTGCGAAGTATTTAGAACTGAGTAAGTTACGTGAACATTTTTGATTTTCAGAGTAAAAATTGTTGGCGTTCCAACAAGCATTTGCAATTCTAAAAACTTGCTTTTCTAAAAAATCATTATCATAAAAAAGCATAAATTTTCAAACTTTCTGCAGGAAAGCAATGTTATTTATTCGGAGAAGAAAATTTAAACGCAATTTTTAAGGCTAGGAACACAACATTCAGAAAATAAGAAATTTCTTGACCAGCAACATTGTTATCTAAAACTCGTTTCCACTCGAGCCGTTCGCCTACATAATTCGCTTCGGGTGGTCAATTGGGGTTGAATTACTTGATCACAAAAATTACAAATTAAAAATGAATTTGAAAATTTATTCATGATAATTATTAAAAATAATTATTAAGAAAAAGTAATAATTAATAAAAAAATTATTCATAATAATTTTTAAATAATTATTCTAAAAAATTCATAATAAATTTTTTGATTTTCTAAAATCTTACGGGGTAGATGATGTTGATGATGATGATGCACAGATGATAGATGTAGATGATGATGATAGATGTATATCATAGATAATGATATAATATACATCATAGATGCACAGCATGGCTGATCTGGGATTCAGCCGGTCTGGGGAGTCAAGAATTGAGCTTTCTGGGCCAAAATGACCTCAAAAACTGGTATAATCCCTAGAATAGCGGTAAAACTATTTTATTACACAGCGTCTGATCAATTTAAATCATTTTTGAAAAATATTTCAATTTTCACTCGTTTTTGGCCTTTATTCAACCACATTTTCACCACAAAATTTTCAATTTTTTATTTGAGTCTAGACCCCCAAACCCACTGCGCGCATGTCTGGTCCAGAACAGAGTATACAAAATCTTTGCACCACTATGTACTGATGTTTTAAAAAAATTCTCCCTAATGCATATTATTAATTTTTGTCTATTTTTCACCTACTAATCTGCTTTTGTACTATTCAATCTTGATTTTTACTTTACTTTCTAATACTGTTTATCGTAATTTTTTACCGTTATGTTATTCTGCGCGATTTTTTTAATATTTTTATTGTTATACTTGATTTATTTGTATTGCTAAACAGGTCAAGTCGTTGCGTACGAAATCATGCAAGCGTCAGACGTTTCGTGTCCACTGGAAATGCATAAAATCCCTGTCAACAAGTGCGATAAGATCTTTGATGAGCCGTGTGAAGGAGACTCGATGATGCCATTTTTGAGAGCCAAATACGACAAGGATACCGGAGAAGGATTGAACAGCCCCAGAGAGCAAGTGATAAGCAGAATGAAAAAGCAGCACATAATGCAAATTTATCATACTAGTCGTCAGATATTTTTCGAATCTTAGTGTAGAATTCCCCCCCCAAGCGATTTCCATGTGAGCTACAGTAATCAAACATTACTCATCCATTACTCATGTCATCTACTTGATATCTTATGCAAAAGTAATTACTATGAACAATGTATATATAGAATATGCTATAAGCTTACTGTAGCTCATATGGAAAATGCCGGGGAAATTCTACACAAGATCCGATTTTTCTGACAAAATCTGAATTTTATAATGCCGTACAATAAACTATATGATACGAAAAAATTTGAAATAAATAAATATGAATTCGAATACTCGTAAATTATCAATCTGAATAAGATTAGGTTAATTATTTAACGTATGTTGAATAACCTCATTCTGTTATGCAATAAACCATCCTCCTTATAAGTTTTTCGATGATTTCAACCTGGTTCCATCTTACTACTGGCATCGGAATTGTAGTAAAAGCTTAAGGACATTTTTAAATTAGCGATTCCTTTGGTCAGCCGATTCAGACAAAAATGTGTTGGGTTAGATGGCTTTAGAGTCCAGACCAAAAATGCACGTAAATTGGTGATCTGGTCATCAATGGACAGAGGCAAAATTTTTTGACAGAAAAAAGGCAAAATTAAGGCCAAAAGCGGACAAAAAACATCTCTCTTGTAAAAAAATGCTTGAAATCTACCAGAAACGGTCGCTTATTATGGCTTTTACTCTATTGTGACGTTTATATTTGATTTCTAAAGACATCATAGCTACAAAAGCCCTCTTTTTGCTCATTAGACCTGATCGAATCCCAGTATGGTTAAGCTGTGGATTGATTCAGGCCCTATCTAAATCTCACGCATGACAGCTTTACATCTAGTGCGCCAATCCTCCATTTTTGCAGATAAATGAGCGAACGAGTTGGATAGATGCCAGCTTTTTGTATAGCGTACAGGAGCCTTGGGTTAATGCAATGAGGTCTTTTAACGCCGGCCTGCTCAAGGAAGGTCCTATGCCAAATTATCCGCCTTTCAATTCCGAACGCGTGCCTTTGACGAACCCACCTCCGCCCCAAGTTCATCGTCTGGTAGATCCGGAAAGATTGTTTTGTAAGGTTTGAAGTAAAACGTTGTAGAGGCCTTTAGACCACAGATGGGCGTGGGAGTTCAGACCATACGTGGGTAGCAACCGAATTCTGAGGTCTAGACTGTACATGGGCAGTAGCCAAATTCTGGGGGTCCCACGGAGCCAATTTGCCAAAAGTTGCACCAAAATTCAGTCCCGGGGTTCTATCGATTTGGGAGTCCGCCGAACTCTGGGGTCCAGTCCAGACCCCCAGATTTCTCTGTACGCCCATGTGTGGTCTAGAGCCTCTTACACGAGAATCTCGAAAGACCCCTCAAAAATCCATAAGCCCCTGAAAATTGAATCTTGATGCTATTTTTGGCGATTTTTTCCCGATCGGAACCCTAGAGTTCGCCTGGCGCCCATCATATGTTTTAGATGCTATGTAAAACATCCTGCTTTAGAGGATTTCTTATCAATTTCATTTCTCACCTTAAATTTTGCACTTATCATATTCAAAGTGTTGAATTTTCATTTGGTGATGCAGGGATTTGGTTTTAAAACGAAGGCTAAGAGTTCGTTATGCAGACATAATAAATATACATAATGGGCATTTCCTTCCCGCTTATTATTTGTTATGTTTTGTCATTTATTGCTATTCATTATTATTTGTTTATTATTTATTATTTATTGAGCTTTTTTATTATCAACAAGTACTATCGACTCCATATATAATTTTTCAACATTTCGCGTTTATAACACATTGATCATTTGGGTTTCGATGCTGCAACTTATTTAAAATATTTTACCGTTTAAAATTTAGATTTTCAAAGAATTATTGTTTTAAACAAAAATACATAAATGCATTGAAATGCTTTGAATGATAATTTACGAATAAATGAGTTTTTTTCGAAGATGGTTTTGAGTGCCAGAATGTTTTCTATATCTGTAATAAATGCTAATTTTGTGGCAGTATGTTTAGAGAAAAAATTACATCTCGTCAAACTTTTTTTGTGCCATCTTCGATTGCTGTAGATAAATTTTTAGACCTACCATTCAAGAAATTTGTGATCACGCCATTGATGACAATATTCATATAAGTTCTTGGGAAACAGGTTTGGGTAGTGGGGAGTTGACCCTTTAGAATAGCTGCTTGCCACCCCCCACTCATAATTTTTGATTTTGCAAAGAGCTGCATGAAATTATGTGTTTAGTGTTCTAAGTATTGCTAACAAACGGAAATAAATAATATTTTTGACTCGTACCCATCGTTTTTTGGCTTAAAAAGACACTTATAAACTTTTCGGGACTGAACTCCAGAATGCTCATGCTGTACATTCATAAGTCTTATTACGTCGTTTGTACACCTTTTGTGAATTTTCGTTCAATTAAGAGAATTTTCATTTTTTTGGTAAAACTATTCACATTTCAAGTGGTATTAAGCTAATTCTTGTTTTTTAACTTATTTTGCAGTGCTCGGTGATTCAAGAGTCAATGAAAATCCCGCTCTGCTGAGTTTTGGCTTGATGTTGTACAGATGGCATAATTATCAAGCCAGAGAGCTTGGCGCAAAGCACCCTACTTGGACGGACCAGGAACTATTCGAGAGGGCGCGCAGAATGGTAATAGCAACATTACAGGTAATTTGTTTAATTTACTATTTTATTTAATAATTTAATTTTAACTCATATTTCCAGCTTATTGAAATAATTTATCTACTGGCAGCTAATCTTCTGTTTAACTTATAAATTTATTAAATTTATTAGATAATTTTCCTTATTTAGTCCTTTTACTAATCTTTTTTCGTTTCAGTATATCTTCTTCTATTTAATTATCTCGAATAACGTATTTTCTCAAAGATTTAGCTAGTCAGTTCGAGCATATATTATTTATTTTATTAATTGTCTTTATTATTAATTATTATCATGTATTAATTCCTTGGAATCGATTCTGAACTAATATACGATGCTTCGCAATAACATTTTACAATTTTTATTTTCGCATGACTTTCTTTTCTTATTTTTTATTTTGATTTTATTTTGTTTTCTTGCAGAACATAATATTTTACGAATTTTTGCCCATTTTGATCGACGAACCCGTGGAACCGTACTCGGGATATAATCCGCACTTGCCGCCCGGAGTCAGCCATCTTTTCGCCGCTGCAGCATTCCGATATCCTCACACGTGGATTCCACCTGGTCTATTTTTGAGGTAATTTTACTAGTGGTTTGCGCTTGAATCTTGCAGCCCTTTTTGTAATTATACAAATATTCGTTTACGGGCTTTTTTGAAAAATAGAATTTTCATTGAAAGTTAATTGTTTTTGCACTTTTTAGAGACGAATTCAGACCAGCAAAGCTCTAGTTGACTGCCTTTTCCTATAAAAAAATACTGACTGTTCACCACATGTGGAGGGAATTATACCCCTGAAAATCCAGCAATCCCATAAAAATCGTAACATTCCCAGAATTAAATTTTGGCTCGTTTTTTTGAATTTTTGCCAGTTTTATACCACTCAGATCCCCAGAAATTGGTCGCTGCCAGTTTATGATATCCAGTAGCTCTCTACATTTTTTCTTAAAACCTTCAAGGCCTAGCATACTGCCGTGTGCATATTACCTGCTTGGCTCCCTTGAAATATGTGGTAACCTCTTCTGAGTAAGTCAGTTCCTGTTATTATCAATACATTTTATCTTATTTACTGAATAAAATGATTGAAGAAATTCGAATCGACTAAATCACAATTTTTAAAGCTTTTTCCTTCCTTATATTATTTAATATTCTTTCAACACGCTGGCCACATTACGCATGCCTTTAAAATCCTTACATCGCATCCATTTTCCATGAATATAAGCTCAAAAAAGTGAAATTTTATTCCTTATCTTTCTACTTAATCTTTTTTGTTTTTTTTCATTTTTTTACTTTCAAGTATCCGTTAACTTCCTTGCTTTGTACTTGCACTTTTGCTAAAATTTCGAGTAAGTTATTCCTTTTTTAATTTGTTTTGGTGATAGATGTCAAAAAACGCTTCTTGTTTTCTAATTGATTTGAAGTTTCAAAGTAAACGGCTAATGTGCCTTTGAAACATTTCTTTCAAGTGTGCTTGCATCTTTTTTCTTACAGGAATGGACAGTGTCATTACGAAGATAATGTTGGAGGCTACCCGGCTATACGTCTCTGTAACACATGGTGGAATTCACAAGTACGAGTACTATTAATGAAATTTCAAAATTTTTTACGAAAAATTGAATGCTGATCCAATTTTAAAAATCATAACTGAATATCTTGAATGAAAATTTTCTTAAGTGAGTAGAAATAAATTCAAAAATAAGAAAAGGTTTTTTGCTAAATCGACTTAAATCGCAAATTTTTCATAAAAGATGAATGTAAAGTACAAGATGCGTGGAAAATGATTAATTAAATGCTCGTCGGCAATTATATTAGGCCCTTTACTTCTTCAACTTCCGTAAGACTCTCATTGGGCCCTAAGAAATGCTCGCTCAATTTTTCCTGGAATAAACTGTGCTGTATAGATTTATTGCAATAAGCGAATATTGAAAACGAAATGCAAAAGCAATCTGTTTTCATTAGCCGCCCGGTCTTAAATTCGTTAGTAATAAACATGGTTTCTATTTTTGATCAATTTATTAATGCCTATAAACGAATTAATTTTGATCTATGTGTAGTTTTGGTTCAATCAACATTTTATTCTATATTTCAGAAATATTACTCGATAGATGCCGTTCTCTGCATAAGTCCATTTGAGTCTCCAAAGTCTTCTATATATTTGAAATACGAGTAGCCTACTTCTCTTTAATGCACAAAGTGCTGCGGGCATACGTGGGCAGCAAGAAACTTCTGTGGGGGGGGGGTGCAAGATTTTTCAAAGGTCAAAAAATGGCCTTAAAAATGGTGGTATGGCGAAAAAACACCATTTTTGGACGTTTTTCGATATGAGCATCATAAAATTCCAAAACTTGAATTCTGGGGGGTATTTTGATTTCTGGGGGTGGTATTTTGGTTTCTAGGGGTGGGGTGCATACCCCCTCCCGAACTCCCCACGCCCGGGTGTGGCTGCGGAAAATTATTGTAGAGAAACAATTTGACCTTTTATTATTTTGCATAATGAAAATCTAGTAAAAAAGGGCATTAAACTTGAGTAGTGAAGCAATTCAAGGAGCTAATCATCAAAGTCAGTCGGCCCCGTAGGTGGGCCGCACCAAAGTTTTGGAGGGGTGCTAGATTGTTTCAAAGGTCAAAAAATGGCCAAAAAATGGTGGTATGGCGAAAAAAACACCTTTTTTCAACGTTTCTCATCGAGCACTATCCACTGACACCGAAAAATTGCGAAAGAAAACAAAAAAAATTTCAAAAATTGAATTCGGGGGGTGGGAGGTATTTCGGTTGCTGAGGGGTATTTTGGTTTCTGGGGGGATGCATAAAATATTAAAATATAAAAAATATATATACTAATATTAAAATATGAAATATATATATATATATAAAATATATATACTCCCGTCGTGATTTGAAATTCCTCATTCTTAAATTGAGTCATCATTCTGAATTCATCTTCTCATTACTTATTTTTAACTTTTTTCAATTCTAAAGGACAACATACAACGATATTCCATGGATCAGGTGATTCTGGGAATGGCGTCACAAATAGCCGAGAGAGACGATCATATAATGACCAGTGATTTGAGGGGTAAGACAAAAAATAATTGGCTCGAATTAAAGAAAAATAATAAAATCTATTCACTTAAGCTGATGCTTCCAAGTGCTGTTGATGTTTTTCCTCTTTCCTTTTATTCTATGCCTTTTTGGTTTTTAAGTCTTTTTCATACTTTTTTTATTTCTATTTTTATCTATTGTTTATGTCTTTTTCACTCTTCTCTTCTACTATTTGTTTATCCATATTTTTGTGCGATGTCAATAAAACTTGAGCGAATTGAATTTTAGTGGTTTTTGTATTTAAGACTTCTTATTCGGTCCCATGCATTTCTCCCGTCGTGATTTAGCGGCCTTATCTATAATGAGAGGCAGAGATAACGGATTGATGGATTACAATTCGGCGTTGAGGTTTTTTAATTTGCCTCCGGCGAAAAATTGGTCCAGCATAAATCCGCGACTGTTCGAAGAAGATCCGGAAGTAACGAATAGGAATGATGCATTTACTGCGTAAAAATTGCAAGTTGAAAGCTAAATATTTGAAATATTTTAAAAACATCTACTTAGATATATAGGGACCTGAAAAATTTAAATTAAAATATAGAAATATATAAATGAAAAATATAAACGCGTATATAAAATATAAAGAATTTCTTCACTATATTCTTTACGTCTTTTATATTTTCAGAAAGTTCAAGTTAAATAATTAACATGAAATAAAAGATTTTATTTTCCATATAACAAGACTCTTTACTTATGACCGAAGCTTGCGTCCAAAGTATTAAAAACTACTTACCTTTAGAAGAGTGGGAAAGTATAATCGCGAAATGACTCTTTTGAATTCCGCGATGACATCTGCGGATTTCAAATGCAGGAGAAATAAAGTGTCACACACAATCTAACTTGACTTGTATTATTTTTTGTAGCTACATATTGCATTCTTTGAATTCGTGTTTAAAAAATAGGCCTATGTCTTTCCGAAATATTTGTTCGTTGCAGGCACGTAGCTGGCCGTCCTATTTTGGGGGACCAACACCAATTTTTGGGGGGACTAAGCCCAAAAAAGCCCGAAATAGCACACAAAAAACGTTTAAAAAGTCCTATTTTTCAGAGTTTTTCTGAATTTGGGGAGGTCCGAACCCCATATTCTCCCCTACAGATACGTGTCTGGTTCGTTGTCTAAAATTTTAGGATTCACAAAATAGTTTTGATGATAAAGATTAAAACTTTACGGCACCTGTGATAATTTAAGTTATTCAAACGCCTCAGTGACTTGTACAATAATAAACTGGAAAGCTTGGACGTTTACGTCGGTGGCTTGCTTGAGGCCGATGGCCACACGATGGGTCCACTATTTAAAACAATAGTGAAGGAACAATTCTATCGCACCAGAGATGCTGATCGATTTTGGTTCGAAAATCTTGAAAATGGGTGAGGCTAAAATATGTACATAGAGAAATTGGGGCACATTTAAGTGTAAAATAAATAAGCAAAATAAATACATAAAATAAAATTCAATAAATACACTTACGGACTCTGTCAATCAAATTTTTAGCTTTATTTTCGATTTTGGATCAGTCCGGTCGGGGGTCAATTGGAGGGCTTGATTGAGTTTTTATAAAACAGACTGAAAGTAAATCTACTGCCTTGAAAGCCAGTATTAATCAAATAGCGCGGCAAATATTTTGCTGAAGACGACAGGGGATGAGGGAATCCGCCACCTAAGGTAGGTGTCCCCAATTCCTAAAATCAAGAAAAAATTTTACTTGCCATGAATTTCGACTAAAACTTGCTTTTTTGGCCTTTTTCAGGTGCTTTTTTGCCATTTTTGGCCGAAAATTGGAGGTTCATTAATTACCCCCTAAAAATGGCGGGCCTCTCAAAAATTCGAGTCCTTACGTATATTTACACGTTATAGTCGAATAAGTCTTTCAAAACTGACGAGTTTCATTATTTAATGCCAATGCGGGTACTCACAATTTTACCGCTCAAGAATATTGACTTGAAATTGTAAGGTCCTAGAAGCTGAGTGAGTCAAAAAAGAGTATACAATATCTATTTGTTTTAAATTTCCAAGAAATGTTTCATTAATTGACTGAAAATTTTTTTTTCAGTTTTTTCACAGCCGAAGAAATCAAAGAAATCCGAAACATAACGTTGCACGATCTTATTATTCATACGACTGATATCGAGAGAGGGCAAGTTCAGTTGAATGTATTTCACTTCAGAGAAAGGTTAGCTCATGAATTATTTCTTGTTGAAGTTTTTCGGATTTTAATTACTCAATTTACGACTATATGAGCCTTCAGGATACAATATTATAGAAAAATGTAGCAAAAAATATATTAGATTGTACTCGAGTGATTTTTATGTAAGGCTAAGTTTTTGAAGAAATCGTTCTTAATTGAAGGATAAATTAAATTATGAAAAATTTAATAAAATAAATGATAAAATCACCATCAAAAAAGTTCAATGCCGATTAAAATTTGCTGTAAACAATCTTTTGGACCTGGTTTCAATACTCTCAGGCTTAAAGTAGGCTTAAACTAGTTCCAGTGTTAAGGGACACGTGCGAAACCAGATTTGAGCCTGGCCTAAGCCTCACTTATTTGAAATGTAGAACAAAATTGGATGATACATTAGTATCACTTACGGCGCTTAAACCATTCTACGCTAACCCAAAGAATTAAACCGAAGACTATATCAGGATTTTTATTGTCTGCGTAAAATTTTTTGGCTAAAAACGTTTTTTTGTTTCTAATAAAAACGCGACCCAAAATCGCAGACAATCAATCAAATTGGATTCATCCTTTCATATTTACATCCGCTTTAAATATATTAGGCGATCCGTGCCCGCAACCTTATCAGTTAAATTCGTCCGCCCTGGAACCATGCATTCCATTCATGAGGCATGACCATTTCATGGGCAACGAAGTGGCTTTCATCTACACTTGTATTTGCCTCGGAGCCATTCCCATAAGTAGGCATTTCTTTTGCATAAAACTTTTGACTTTATTCGTATGCAGCGTATTTCTCAAATTATTAGTCTGCATCGGAATCGGATACTGGATGATAAAAAGAAGAAAAATGCTATCGGGGTCTCGCTCATTCGCCGCCCAGTGCCCGGATCATATTTCGAATTTTTTGACCCCGGACGGAAAAAATATGCTGATTCCAACGCAGCCAAAGGCGAAACAACCCGTTTGGGTGGGCCAAGGTGATTATTCCTGAAATTCAGTCGCGTGCAATGTTTCTTACTCGTTTTCTAGAGAAGCTGCCTAACAGTTGATGCGAATTTTATAATTTGAATTTTTTTACAATCTTTAGTTCCAAAATTTTTAATTTTTAAGTTGTAGATTTTGAAAATTCAAGAATTTTCCCCAAGTTACTTGGTTCTTTTTGGCGAATTCTTTAATGCTACTACAAGTATTATTTGCCATTGCCCGCAAATATCGATCACTCTTTTTCATTTTTAATTTTTATTCGCCTTCGAAACTTTTTATTTTTGATTTTGATATTTTTTATTTTTAAATAAGTATAGTCTTTCGAAATTTCTTTCGGAAATCATAAAATAATTAGCTATAAAGGGGAAGAATTTGAATGCTTAATTTTTTCGCAGCTGTTGAGTGGATGCACGAAAAATACAGCAGAAGCGTTGTAGTATCGCTCGACCATTTTCCATCCATTCAGCTAACTAAGCGAAGAGGTGGCGTGCTAAGACATGTTTGCTTGGAACAGATACAAACTTTATACGTATCAACTAGTGATAACGGATTTGTACTCATAGTTGTGCCAAATGATTATGACTTGGTAATATCCTTGTATAATGATGGTACAATGAAAAATTTTCAACCTTTTAGAATTTATCTATTCTATTCAGGTTTCTTCTAATTTAATTCAATTTTTCATTCGAAAGACCATCAATTTTTGTATCGGTTTATTTAATCGCTATAGTTTCTTTTATTCTTATTATTTAAAAATATAACTATTTCACGTAGGCTATTGTTTTTGTTTGATCAACATTTCTTCGAGTGCAGGAGCGATTAAAAACTCAAATGACAAGATTGACAGACGTGCTAAAATGCCAATTTTTGTACTTTTTGTTTGATCTAAAGTTAATTGTTTAGCTGTAAAGTCTGAAGTTTTGTTACTTATTTTTTTAGTCACAAAAATCGAATTTTGTTTAGTCTTTAGCTCTATTAGTTACTGCATATTGCCATGTTAGGTTTTGCTGAATTTTCGAGGTCCTTCATTTTGAAAGCGATGGCCAATGTGTCAAATTTTTGACTCATCTCGAACAATTGATGCTTACTCACCAACGAAGCGTTCGCATAAGCCATACGGGCACCGAAGCATTACTTAAAGCTGCTGAAACAAGGGAAACTAGGCAGAAAAAGTTGGAGCACTTTTTTCGAGAAGCTTATGCGCAGGTAATAATCACCTAGACGTGAAAAAACTCGACTTCTCTTTCAAAAAAGTAGTCTCTGAGCAAGTGTGAGCGATTACTTTGAATAATAAGATTTAATGTATCTTCATTCAATATATTATATTTATCTATGTAAATAGCAATTATTGCTGATTTTGAGTACCGGCGTTTGCCAAAATTTATAGCTGAATCTATGCAAGCAGACATTGAACGTGGTGGAGCTTCGGGGTCTAGAACACAAAATAAAAAAAATTTGGAATTTTCTGAGGGAAAATCTGGCGAGATAAAGGCCTGAAACGAGTAAAAATCAAAAGTTTTTTTTAAATAGTGCTTTCATTCATGGACATACCGCACAACTTTTCATTCAATGGGAAGACATGCCAATGCTACAATGTGTATCGATGGAAAATTTTATAAAATGAAAATTTTATAAAATTTTATAAAATGAAAATCTTGTAAAATGCAGCTGATGGGAATACACAAAACGATTAAAAACCCAACGAATCAGTCAATCAGAAAAAGGGAATATGAATGTAGGAAAATAAATGAGAATAATTTGAGAATCAGTGAATCAAATCAAGTCCACCGATGACTAACGAATCAATGATCAGTAACTAATCAAACAATCAATAATTTACCAATCAGCCACTCAGCAACCGATCAACCAACCAAACAATGACTTTGTAAAGGGACAACTAACAAGTTGGGCAGCTGGTTTCAATGGGAAGATCGGCTTTTGTCCACGTATGAATGCTTCAAATCAACCTTTAACTGTAGACTGAAATGTTTCTATCTATTTTAGCATTATATCAAATTTTGAGGCATTTTGGCACGAGAAACTCTTGGCTGATTCCTCTCAGACTTTCCATGCTGCGCATCTATCGTTGCGAGGACACGTTTACTTTGTAGGACAAGGATTAATCAAGGAACGCATCTATTAATTAAACTTTCCTAATTTCGCCGAACTGCGAGTTTAGAGTACAAATACGCTGAGGTTCTAAATCCAGAGGTCATGTATGTATTTATTGTGCTTTATTTTGAGTTTCATGTAACAGCTCAAACTTTTGAGTGAGAGGGGACAATCGGCCATTGTGAGGGGGATAGGGGTAAGGGTAAATGAACTTTACTTTTTGGCCCCCAATGACAAAAAAGCACCTGAAAATAGTTAAAAACGCTACTTCTTGCCAAAAATCCAGGTAGAAATGTATTTTTTCTTTTGTGATGAATAATGTATTATTTTCTTTTGTGATGAATAATCGGATGCTTTTGTTTTAAACAAAATCTCTTTATTATTTTATTTGATGCCTTCGAAGGCTTTTCAAATGCCCCAAATGAAGTCGTTCGAGGACAGCACCCAATTTGGTCACGTGACTCAATCAGTGCTGCGTACAACGTTGACCCGGGCCGAATTCGCCGACGCTTTGGGCATGAACGAAAACGATTTGTTCATCGAGCGCATGTTCTTGGTAGTGACCCGCGGCCACGGCAACAAAATGAGTTTTGAGGATTTTTTGGAAACGGTTATCAAATTTTCCAAGGGCCGATTGGAGGAGAAACTCGAAATCATCTATCTTTTGTGCTTGCCCGACGAAGAAGGGCGCGTTGATCGCGAAGAATTTTGCCACTTTATGAGGTAGCCGCAAGCGTACGGGTTCTAAGGAGGGCTGGGGGGTCGGACAACACTTGATTATAAGGGGTTTAGGTTTGGATTCCCCAGGAATCTGAAAGACTCCATGAATCGGCGGACCCCTTGATTTGAAATTCTGATGCTATTTATGATAATTTTGCACCATCATACCCCTTAAACTTTGGTTGCTGTTCAAATATGGTTTGGGGCATGATGCATAGCATAGTCATTCTTGATGGGTCAGCCGGAAGCTGCTGTTGAGCAAGAACAGCCCTAAAAACTAGTGTAAATGCCAAAATAGCATAAGACCTCATCCACAGTTTTTGGTCAATTTCTGGAAGTTTTGCAGAAAAGTTTTAAATTTTCCATTTTTCCAATATGGGATATAGACCTCAACTTAACTTCTTAAGGAAAAACCTAAGAATTTTGTCGTTTGAAGCGTTTTTATCAATTTTTTGATGTACAAAAGAATTTTTCCGACACTCAGCCATTTTGAACCATATGTACTTTGCTCAACTTAGGTCAAATTTTCCGTTTTAACGTCCTATTTGTTTTTTAAATTATAGTTGTGACGCTTAGTCATCGTTTTAAAGTCCAAAAAACGCTTTAAAAATGAAAATTTTGGAATTACACCGTAAATTCGCTACTGTATCCGTACGTCAACTTATTATTGCTTTTATAAATTATTATAAGTATTAATTATTTATTATAATTTATTATTTATGATTTATTTATTTATTTTCTGTTATCAAACCTCAATTTCGCGTCGCAGGTCGATTTTGACCGCTTGCGGCACAAAATTGGACGGAAAGCACCAAGACGCGTTGATGGAGGAGATTTTGCTCAACAGTGGAATCCCCAAACAAAAGGATTGCTTGACCCAAAAAGATTTTGAGGCAATTTTGAGCGAAGTGTCGAAAAACATGGGGCTCCATTTGAAGGGCCGTCGGACGATGATAAATCAGCAGCGGGACGAACGCGATAGCGTGTCCAGTTTCACCATTCCGCACGAAAAGGAGCCGTCTAAAATGGTCCAAATTTATTACAGGGCCGTGACCTGGTTGGAGGACAACAGGCAGCACGTCACCTGCCTCTTCATCTTCTTCATGATCAATTGCGCCGTGTTTTTGGAGAGATTTTGGCGTAAGCGCTGCAGCAGTCGTACACGTGGAAGTGGGGTTTCAGCGGTTTTGAACCCCTCAGAATCCAAAAAGCCAGAGACCCTCAAATTTTCATTTTTTTTAAATTTTACCTTTTGTTTTGGTATTTGTTAGTATCGTGGCTTGATGAAAATGGCGAAGAATGGTATTATCTGATCTTACTAGCAAATTCTCTGGTAATTTTTACCTTCAGCAAATCCTTTGGTAATTTTTTACCTTTAAAGTTTCTGCCCCCCTACCGACCCCTCAAAATTTTGACGTTGCATGTACATAATATATGTACAGCAGCCGTCGATGGAAAAAGCACACATTTAATATTGTCAATAACGGTACTGTTCTCGATACTCGTATGTTAACCAATTAACCAACACAACACGTTGAAGTAGCACAAAGCACAAATTAATCTTGATTTTCAGTTTTCAAATGATTCTAATTTCTTCCGCAGGAAAGCTTTTATTTTTCTATATTTTTTGGCTCTGTTTCTGCCTTTATTATTCCTCAAAAAATGTTTTCTTCTCTCCTCCTACAGTTTTAATTTTTTTAAGTTTTTCCTGCTTTTCTGATTCTTTCGTTTTCTCGATGTTTCCAAACCTCAAATGCATGTCTGGTCAATAGTGCACAGTTCTAGGGCGTTTTCATAAGAATGCATATAAATTACTGAGCTTATTGAACGCATTCTATATCATACAGTGTTATTTTAAATCTGTTAGATTTTTCACCTCATCCATTATTATTCAGGCACTTTCCTGTGGAAGAGGGATGGGGGACAGGGGACTAGTCCCCCAAAATTGTGAAAGTATGAGTATTTTTTCAAGTGAAGTGGTTCTCCGGAGGGAAAAATTGAAAAATTCTCGAAGCGTATTTTGAAGACCGCCAGAATAGGTTTCAGCATGCTTTTGAGCCAATGAGACCCACAATTTTCGGGCCCCTCACACCAAATTTATTGTTTTTGCATAACCGTTATCTGCTAAACAGCCCAAGTCTAAGTAAATATGGTAAAAATGTTCAAAGTTTCTGACGTTTTTACTTGGAATTATTTATTTTTCCTATTGCTTTTCTTTGCAACGAACCAGAATCGAGTATAAAACACAATTAAACAATTTTTCAGCTCGGTCGAGCTTGAACATAATGTTGAGAAATCATTTGTATGATTATTTCATACGACACACTTTTTGAAGACAATTGAAATTCAAAATAAATTTTAATTTTTTCACAAATTTTCTCTTATCTAATAGTTAGACTTTGCTGAGAAATGCCCAAAAACACCATTATCGTTATCTACCTACAAGAATTTATTGAGATGTCTAAGTCAAAATTTCAGTCCTCCCAATTTAGAAGGCCAGCTACGTGCCCGTTATTATTCAATTTTTGTTTAGAGGTTTTTCAACATAATCTTATATTATTAGGTCAACAGCGCTTTTAATGTCATTGAAGCCCCTTTATCTTGTTATATTTTTTAATGTTTCGTTTTCTTTAATCAAATAAACTAAATTAAATTAGACGTGTATAATTTAGCTGACGCGGATTTTTTTAGATTATTACACAATGTCAGAGCATCGGGATCTCAGACGGGTTATGGGCCTTGGCATAGCCATTACGAGGGGAAGCGCGGCTTCAATCTCGTTTTGCATGGGGCTCATTTTGTTGACCGTTTGTCGAAATTTTATTACGAAATTACGCGAAACTCCGTTAAACGATTTTATACCATTTGACGCGGCCATCGAATTCCACAAATTAATTGGCATTACGATTGGATTCTTCTCGCGTAAATATTCAATGAAGTTACTTATGCTAATTATAAAATAATAATTATTATGATTGATTATAATTTACTATTATTTTTATAAAGAATTATTGCTAATTTGTTTATTATCAGTATAAAAGAGAAAATAAATTGCGATACGTATCTGCTTTCATCGCGAATCCTGTGTAGATGAATATCCTAACGGACACATGATACTTCATCTATCCATATTAACGGCTTAAAGTTTTAAAAAGTATGGACCAGTGGCGGATCTATGATTTTCCTAAGGGGCGGTACCCCAACTTTTTCAAAATCAGTCAAAAATAGGTCCGAAATTTGCCATTCACGTGCGAAATAGCGTTTTTAGGGCTTTTAACATAGTCTACTTTAATTTAAAATCATTTTTGGTGCAACTTTTTTTCGAAAAATTTTGAAATGTTTGACAATTTTGTGCAAATAAATCATTGAGTTTCTATGACTAGCGAAAGTATAGCCCGGAGCGCCAGAATACTTGTGAAATTCAGGCAGACGGACCTTTAGAAGCTTGGTTTTTTCTGCTCGATTTCCTGTATTTGACGTGAAACGTCGAAAATTATGCATGAAAAAAGAAGAAATCTATGCCGAAATAGCTCTTTCTGCTCTTGAAATTATTTTAAAACCTATCCTAGGAGCATAATATGGCTTACAGGTCGCTATAAACGGTAACAAATGTCATAAACTTGTATTATCTGGCGCGAAACGCCGGAAAAATTTGAGAAATTATGACATCTGACAGCCATAAATCATTCCACATTGCATATCCTCTCTTTTTCTCGCCAACTATTTTGGGCCGATGGGGGCGCCCCCTAGCAACATAGCTGGCCTTTTGAATTAAATATCTCAACAAATACTCGTAGACAGATAAAAATAATGGTTTATTTGAACGTTTCTCAACGTGCTCTAATTTTTAGAGAAGAAATAATTATAAAAAGAATAAAAAATTTATTTTGAAAGCGCCCGAAAATTCTGGGATTATCAGCTCAAAAGCATGCTAAAATCTATTCTAACGGCTTTTCTAATGCGCTTCGAGAATTCCCAGCTTTTTTCTTCAGCGAGACCCTCACAAAAAATACTTGTACTTTCAAAATATTGGGGGACTAGTCCCCTACCCTATCCCTCCACAGCTACGTGCCTGGCCGCCCCCCGTCCCTCTTAAATCCGCCCCTGGTATAAGTGCCATCACGGGATTAATTGCACTCAATTTTTAAGCTTATTATTGTCAACAAAAGTGAAATTTTTTACATGCTGTGTAATTTTACATGAAGTGCATCCAGCGGAAAATCGATGACTTGAAACAGTATTAGCAATCAATTGGTGTAATATCTTACAAGTACAAGAAAAATAATTGTTCTTCCACATCTATTAACGACTCTTTTTATGTTTTTGGAGACTAAAACTATCTCTAGCCTGAAGCACTGGCTTTAATACATATTCTGGGGTTGACCCCATATTTGGGAGGGTCTAGGGGATCTGGACCCCAGAATCCGACGCACCCCTATAAAACATTGACCTCCCCAGAATTGATTCTTCGTGACTATTTTTTGGCAATTTCATCCCATCGGACCCCAGAATTTGATCACTGCCCATGCATAATTGGCCCTCAAAATGGCTGTCATTGTATTTTCTTTATGATTGAATCTTGCCGCTCATGATAAATGTAAATCAGTTAATGAGTTTCTGATTTCAGTTATACACACCGCCGGTCATTGCATCAATTTTTACCACGTGTCTACTCAAGATCACGAGGGACTGAGATGCTTATTTCAAGAAGCGATTTTCAGGTGTAATAACTTTTTTGATAGACTGCCCTTTTTATTCATTATATCATGGTTTCAGATCTGATTTATCGAATGAAACGCGCTAATGTTCTTTGTGAAACGCCTTATTAACCCTACAATCAGACATGTAACGACTAGAAATTTTGTATGGAGGTCCCAGTTCATCCTTAGGGCGAATGATCTCCAATTTTTTGGCAAAAATGGCAAAAAAATCGCCTATTAATGGTCAAAAAGCAAGTGTACGCCAAAACTCGGAGGTAGGAGGTGAATAATTTCCTGACCTTGGGGGGATGAGAGGATGACTGAATTTGGGGATCCCCAAACCCGCCTGCCACATGCACACATGAAATGGGGTTGGGGGATCCTCAACCCAAAATTGGACGTCCCAACTCATCCCCCGGAGTTAGACAATTTTTGACCCCTTCTCCCCGATTTTTGCAAAAAAATTGCATTTGTTGGCAAGTTTTGCGTTTTTTTGGCCGCTTTTGGCCAAAAATTGAAGGTCATTTACCCCCTTTTTCCTAAGAATGGCCGATGACCCCCACCCGAAATTTCGGGCCGTTACATGTATGGTCACATAAATGTATGTCTATAATGTGATAATTATATAAGATTTGCCCAAATTCAGCTCGGATTTTCAACCTTCGATAACTTACTGGTTTTTCGGTACAGTGACCGGCATAACCGGCATCTTTTTGGTCTTCGTTATGTCGGTCATGTTTGTATTTGCCGCGCCATCCATAATCAACAGCGCCTATCATGCTTTCCGTACTACCCATTTATTGAGCATACTTCTGTACGCTCTGGCGATCGCCCATGGACTGCCGAAATTGTTAGATGTAAGTACGAGTATAACATACATTGGCAGGACCCAAGTCACGGAGAGCTGGGCGGGAGAATTTCAGAAATTTTAAAAATAACCAATAAAAAATTTGATGTTGGAGCAAAAAGAGCACCTTTTTTAGACGTTTTCATCGAATTGTATCCTCTGGCAAAAAAAAACGCTAAAATAATACAATTTCTAAACATAAAATTTCTGGGAGTTCTAATCGTACATCTCAGCAGCCGAATTCTGGGGGCTTGAATGATGTAATTAGCTAAAATTCCAAGGAAAAAACCATGCCAAAAAGTTAATTCTGGGAATAAACTGATTTCTGGAGGATCTGCCGAATTCTCGGACGATGTGAATCCCCTAACTCCCCCAACACCATGTGTGATTCAAACCCAAACCAACGATCTTTATGTGTAGATACTGGATTATACTAAATTTAGACGGTGATTGGGTTCGGTATTTTTGTAGCCTGTAGTCACATCCAAAATATGTTACTACAGTCGTAGGCAAAGAACAGTCATGCTCGCTTTGAGGGATCAGCCGAAATAAGAGCTTGGGGTCAACAAGATATAGTTTTCGGCTAAAATGGCCTTCGAAATCGGTATATGCTCTAATACAGCTTAAAAGCTTAGCATTTTTGCTTTACATCTCTAATTGATTTTTCATATTTGTGCGAAAAAATTTGGGCTTCCCCTTACTTTCTGACCTTACTCAACCTTATTTGCTCGATAACTTTCTTTTTTGACTCTCAGAGGGTTAAAACCTCCATACTCTAATGTTCAGTCGCAGGAAGACGTTTCGCCACTCAACTTATCTAATTTTGGATCTCCAGCTCGAAATGGAATATATTGAGGAAGTAAAAGAGAGCGTATGTTTTCCTTTAACGCCTATTAGGATATGGAGTCTAAAACTTATAGTATATTATAACCAAACATAGCCGATTAATAGGGTCGGTGTAGTGGATTACTTTTAGAAGAAGTTATTAATTAATTTTTTTTTCCATTTTTAAATCTTACGATTTTTTAGAGGACTTTTCAGCAATCAATCTTTACTTATTCAGGCAAGAATGGGCAATCAACAAAATCATCTGAAAAATCTAGTATGCCTAAAAAGTCGAGAAATGCGGTACAAAAACTAAAATTTCAGGTGATAATCGCAGCTGGCCCGCACGCTCCTTCCCTCGTAAGCTGTTCACAGGAGGAATGAAATAATATTTGAAATTTTGATTAATTTGCGCCTCGAGTTTCTCTGACAGTAAAACTTATTTTGAGAGCGATGTACGTATCATATACGTAACAGAAATAATTCATTAATGCGTGCCATTAAGAAAATGATACGATTAGTTCTAAAAGTGATAAAAAATGATTTATTCTCGATGTTTTTTACTGAAGTTATCAATTTGAAAATTACGCTGTATATTTCGATACCCTTCAACGCGAGTAAATAATTAAATTTTGTAGAGTCCTCGGTTTTGGTGCTACATAATTCTACCCAGCATTATTTTCCTTTTCGACCGAATAATGGGCCTTAGGCAAGAATACAAAAGACTTGACATCATAGCTGCAGAACTGCTCCCTTCAGGTAATACAAAAGAAAGCATCATTGCAAGCTTTTTCCCTCTGAATTCCTTTTCAATGTAATCGGTACGAGTAAGTTTATCTTTTAAATTTTGAATGAATTGATGACACAAATTAACAAAATAGCATCGGAATCACCTCATAATCTAATTTAATGCCTTACCTAATTAGTTTTATCAAATAATTGGAATTATCTTGTGCTTTATTGCGATCTTTTGTTTAATTTTTTTATACGTAGATTTCATTCACTTTAATGATAATTTAGTGCTCTTAAATTTCAGCTAATCTTGTGTAGGTGCATATATAAAAGATATAGTTATAATAAAATCTATTCAGGAAAACCGACACTGTAAATGAGTCCACAGAATTGTAGTCTGTTTCACATAACTAGAATTTTCGTCAACAGTAGGACGAGGTTTACGATATTTATATATCAGATCAATGCTATAATCGCAATCTGTCAGCTTATTGCCGTAGATATTTTTAAAATTTATGACCGAAGTTGGGTGAAACAGACTACAGTAATCAGAAAAATGGAATGACGAAAGTTCTACAAATATATATAAAATTAGCAATTATTAATTATATTTAAAATTAACAATTATGATATCTAAAATTAATAAGTTTCTAATTTTGTTTAAATTTTTCCAAATGCTACAGCCTCAAAATTATGTGCTTCAGACGTTACATATATAAAATTTAAACGGCCAAGAAATTTTGGTTTCAAAAGTGGTCAATGGATCAGAGTCCGATGCCCCGCCTTAAGTTGCAATTTCAACGAATGGCACGCTTTTTCATTAGCCTCCGCCCCGCAGGAACCTTTTTTGGAGATTTACGTCAAGGCTCAGGGTCCATGGACGTGGAAATTAAAACACGAAATCGCACACGTTCATCACACAATCGGACAATACCCAACGGTTAGTCGATAGATTACGTAATCTTGGGAGATTTGAACTCCCCCTAAATGGCTTCTGTCAATTAAAAATTTTTCTAAAAAATCTCAAGATAAGAGGCTGTTTCTTATCGACTCTTTTTGGTTTAAAGGATCAAGTTTTTCGTCAAATAGCAGTTTTGTGCACATCGCCCAATTTGGACAGAATTTTCGGGATCTTATAATGATTTTATGCTCTCGAAAGGTAAAAAACCTTCAGAAACGCCTAAAAAATTTTTTACGTTGTCTACCAAATGCCAAAACTTTAACTAGAGGCAGACAGCGAAGAGGAGAAGAGGACGGGCTAAAAAGCGAGTATAAAGCCTATTTATTTTAGCTCATCAAATCCTAAGCTTTATGCTTAGTTTGTGAAACTGCATTAAAATTTATAAGAGTAGCATAAATGACATACGTTATCTTGATCTTAGAGAATTTTGAAATCTTTAGGGATTTTCTGCCCTGAGTTTGCGTTTTGTTATTATTATTCTTAATCATTTTTAGCCTTATTTTCGTCTTTTCAATGACTACGAAGTCTCGTTGATCTGAATTTCTACTGTGACCAATCGTTATCAAACCTGCGCTTTTATAGAACTAGAAAAGGGAGCACTTCACTGCCTTATTTGGTCAGCCTGTCTTTTATGGGTCGCTTCGCTCCCCATTTGCAAAAGGACGGATATAATGATACCCAATATGCCAAAAATTGTCTATTAATTCATGTCTTATTATTGTCTTATATTGCAATCTTATTTTTCTTATTTACTCCTTTCGAATTTTACTGCCTTCTCCCACTCACTCTGTTATACCCATTGTTTAACGCCTCTCAGTCTTGCAATAATGTCAACATATCGTTGAGGAGTGCTAATCAGAAATTATCAATGTCTCTGTGGATCTCATAATGGTGATCATATGATCTCATTTTCATCCGCTCTAGTTTGCCTTCGAAAATTAAATTAGTTGTAAATCATCAAGTTCACCAAAATGTTACAATTTCAGCTAAGCAGATTTCTTTAGTCTCTTTGCAACGTCTAATTTTATTTTACCTTTTTATTCATGAGTTTTTCCTGCTCGTGTGACATTAATAGGGCATTGTAAACTGCGCATAAAATTATAATGAAGTTTGTCCGCATTAGTAAACAAATGCAAAAAGTTTCATGTAAAATTAGCCGCTAGAGAAGCAGAATAATTTGAAATTGTATCGGCATTTTCAAAAGCCGAGCGTTTGCTGCTTTCATTGATTTACATCAATTGCACGCGCGTTGGTTTGCACCATCTAAAAAATCATTCAAAATTGAATAATCATGCTTGTTATACACTTTCGTAATTTCCTGATAACTTGTCCGCTATCTGTTTAACGGTGCTATATCGAGGATTTTGAGTAGTCAAATCGGAATTAGAAGTTCAATAAACCTTGAGGGCCAAATTTTCGGCGTAAGACCTAAGCCATGCTTCTGCAAATAATCAACAAGCCTCAGTTTTACGTAATGGATAATGTTTGTTCGGGCTCTCATATCTCAAAACCGATTTTTTGAATTTTCCTTAAATTCTACAGTAAGGTCAGGTGTGACGTCGTTAATGCATAATCAGAATTGAAATAAAATTTAATCGCTGCGATTCAAGATATTCACAAAAATTCACTTTTAAAACACCTTTTTCTTACGGTTTTTCGTCAGTCTACACTGTGGTAAAAAAGGTTTAAATCAATCGATTGCGCATTATAAGTTGTTCTAGGTTAACATAAGAGATTTGCCCCACGGCAATTAAATAAGCCATTATAGCCGCCTAAATTATTTATAGTAATCCGTCGTTTAAGAGTTTCAGGAGCCAGATCGAGAGCCTTTTTGATAAAATTCGGAATAAGGGACCCGAAACGCCATTGAGCCAAGATATGAGAATCACTGTGTTATCCAGTAAAAACTGTTTCTACACACACACACACACACACACACACACACACACACACACACACACACACACACACACACACACACAACACACACACACACACACACACAAATAGAAAACTTGGAATCAATATTATAGATAATGGTTGATTTCATTATAGGCATTGAAAGTGTGTCTTTGTTTCAGTGGCCGATCCCGGATTTTCTGACGGGTGGGCAAAGCTCCGAATTTCCTTGCCTTTTGGTAGGCAAAATCATTTAAGTTTTCTACGAAAAACGCATAAAATTAGTGCGAAAATCGCCACAAAGCACCAAACAATACCCGGCTCCCTCCCCCATCTAAATCCGCGCCTGTTGTCAAATATTTCTCGAAACTTCTCTGTCCCGACTTTTTCGAAAGACTGAGGCGAAATTTCGGACATTGATCGCAACAATGCATCAGAAATCACCCAATTTATTAGCTTAAATTTCACTTTCAATTTTAATACCCCGTCCATCGTTGTAGGCTCTAAAACGATTTTAGTATATTTCGGACAATTTTTTAAGAAATTCTTTTCCGGTCCGCATAAACTTCTTGTCTTAAGATCTACATGGAAGGTCCGTATGGCGGCGGTAATCAAGAATGGACCAATTATGAAGTTGCTGTGATGGTTGGCGGAGGCATCGGCGTTACGCCCTACGCTTCAATGCTAAATGATCTTATTTTGGCAACGTCAGACTCGAAATTTTCGGAAATTCTTTGCAAAAAGGTGCATATTAAGCTGTTCGCGGGAAACACCCAGATTTAAAAAGAATTGTCCTATTGAGGAAAGGTTGTAGGATTGTTTTGAATTCTGGGGATCTATACCATACCTGGGCGGGGTGGAGGTTTGGGGGTATGCCAGAAATTAAAATACCCACCCCCAGAAATCAATTTTTAAATTTTTTTGTTTTTTATGGAATTTTTTGATGCCAACGGATAGTGCTCGATGAGCAACGTTGAAAACTGTTTTTTTCTCCATACCACCATTTTTAAGGCCATTTTTTAACCCTTGAAAAAATTTTGCACTTCTGATCCCCGGCACTTTGGTGCCGCCCACCTATGATCTATACTTCCCCCGAACCTTCACGTCCGTGTTAGTAACGGAGAACGTGAATAAAGCAAAGTATTAGAGATAAGCCTTGTTTTCTCTAGAGCCTAACAACTTTCTTTATCCTTAATATTTTTGTAATATTTATTATTTATCCTTATATCAATTCTGTCTTAACAGGAAATATTGAATATATCGGTATACCTACTATTGTGGGATAATCCTGGGAGTATTTCGGTGATTTCTATATTGATATCTAGACCTACAACTCGAATCTGCTATTTTATCTTGTCGACAAAGCTTTTAGTCTATCAATAAAACTTCAGAGGAGTTTATTGACACTCATTTCTGAATATTTGATCATTCTTTATCATTTATTTTTTATAGAGAAATTTGAGTAATTTGCATCTAGCGCTATGAATCGATTCTGTTCTTAATGCAGTATTTTTTAAAAATTATCATGAAGACTAATTTGCAGTGAACGATAAATTACACCATTTGTTTACTTTTCATTCAATTGTTATTACTGTGCGAAATTTAAACGTATTTTCCGAAGTTTTTTAAGATTTTTCTATTACGACTTCATAATTCATTTGATGAGAACTTTAAATAGATTAATTTGGTAGAATTTACGCTTTTGTTAGGTTTATTACGTGTGGGTCTGTCCGACGCATAAAAATTTCGAGTGGTTCGTCGAGGTATTACGTAAAGTGGAGGAGGCCGACTTGCACAACGTGCTGGAAATTCATATTTTTATTACCCAATTTTTCCACAAATTTGACCTCCGAACGACTATGTTGGTAAATTTTAGTACATTTTAATCCTTAAACTTTCTTAAATTTTAGATTTTAGTCAATTCGAGTAAATTTTAGATTTGAAATTAAATTCAAAATTAATTTAATTTTCAGCATACATACAAAAATTCTTTGAGTTTAAGTTTTTAACTTTAAATTTTAGTCAACTTTTGTCGTATTTGCTTACAATTGACACACCAATTTTTCCACAAATTTGACCTCCGAACGACCATGTTGTATATTTTAGTAAATTTTAATCATTAAATTTTATTAAATTTTATATTTCAGTCAATTTAAGTAAATTTTAGATTCAAAATTGAATTCAGAATTAATTTAATTTTCAGCATACATTCAAATTCTTTTTTACTTTAAATTTTATATTTTAAATTTTTGTCAACGTTTGTCGTAGTTTCTTACAATTGACGCATAACGGTTTCTAATGCTCTAATTATTTTCAGTATATTTGCGAAAAACATTTTCAATGTTCGCAAGGAAGAAGCATGTTCACGAACTTGCACGCTGTGAATCATTTCGGTCGACCAAATTTGGTCACTTTCCTGCAGCATATTCAACAAAAGCACAAGAGCGTAAGCTATCATACGACATTATTTTAAATTTGACTCAAATTCAAATCGCAAGACAAAATTAAAAAAAAATTTGTGTTATGATATTATAAATTATTGTATATAAATGAATAAAATAAATTACTATAATATTATTATTCCTTTCAATTTGTATTATAACATGATAGATGAATGATTTGAAAATTTATAGATTTTTATTATTCGTGTATGTAACCGGGACGAAGATCACCACACCTGGGCGTGGGGTTTGGGGGTATGCACCCCCCAGAAACCAAAATACCCCCCCCAGAAATCAAAATACCCCATCCCCCCAGAATTCAATTTTTGAAAATTTTTTCGTTGTTTTCGCAATTTTTTGATGCCAATGGATAGTGCTTAATGAGAAACGTCGAAAAATGGTCTTTTTATCGCCATACCACCATTTTTAAGGCCATTTTTTGACCTTCAAAAAATCTTGCACCCCCCCCCCCAGAATTTTCTTGCTGCCCACGTATGAAGATCACCCATCCAAAGTCGATTGTCCCCATATCCTCACAAAGACAAAAATTTTGTTGAACAGCAGAAAATATTTGAATCTAGGCTATTGTTATGTGTGTTTTGTCATCCCTTAGCCAACGTATAGAATCATTCACCCTCCCTTAAAAATACATGATTTTGTAACCAGCCAAAATTTAGAGCAATTACATGAATTTTTCTACGTATTTACTTGCATATTAATTTTTATTCAAAAACCGACATTACACATGCTAGCAAATGCGTAAGTTTTCGAACAATTTTTTAGCAACCAATAATTTTGATTTTAATTTTATCTTTGCACATTTTAACGAAAAATAAAGGTCTAAAATTTTGTTAGTGAATTGACACGATGTAAAAAATCTTTTCAGGTGCGCCGAGTTGGCGTGTTCAGCTGTGGACCGAGAAATCTGAATAAAAGTCTAAAGGACGCTTGCGAAATAGTGAATAGTTCTCGCAAGAAACCTAGCTTCCTACATAAATACGAAACATTCACTTGATCATCGTCTAATCATCAATATCACTTTTTTCTCCGCCTTTTATTTGGACATTAACTTTTTATGGTCCGTATTTGACTCGCTTTTGGGAGCTGTGTCTAGTGTTAATTAAAATTAAACTGTCTCGCTTGGAGTCAGGCATCACTGGCATTACATGGGCGGGAGCGAAATTTCGGGGGTCCGAAATAGGCCGTAAATTTTTGAATATCAAAAAAGGTTTAAAAATGGGATGACTAAAACAAAACGTGGTTTTGACGTTTCATATTAAACTATCTGATGGGGCCCAAAAATCGTGAAAAAACGAAGAAAAATTCTAAATTACATAATTTTCCATACGTAGATACCCATCACTGAAATTCTGGAGGTTCGATATTTTTTATAAATCAAAAAGTGCAAAAAATGATGGTAGGAATAAAAACTGCAGTTTTCGGCGTTTCTCATCGAGTTCTATTTATAAGCCTAAAAAAACCGTGAAAAGGGACGAAGAGTATAAATATCATAATTCCGAAGACATAAATTCCTGTGTTGGGAGGGAGTCCAAAAAAGTTTTGGATATCAACAAGTGCCGAAAAATTGATGTTTGGAGCGAAAAGACATCGTTTTCCGACGTTTCTCAGCCCTATCCAATGGCATCATAATATCTGGACAAAACAAAAGATTATTCATTGGGATTCTAGGGTGTTTAGCATACCCGGGCAGCGACCAAATTATGGAGGGGTGTCTAGGGTAGTGTAAAACTGGCAAAGATCTCGAAAAACATGCCAAAAATTTAATTCTGGGGTTTATCGTTTTTAAGGGGTCTGCAAGATTATCGAGGAAGGGAATCAAACCCCCACGTTAACCTTTTAGAGTCCGCTCTATGATGCAGATGTGCTACAGCAATGCAATCTTAATATGTTTCTAATCTGTAAAATGTAAGACTGTATGCAAAAAACCAGAGCAAAGCTCTCCTCCATATCGTGTTGTTCATATGTTCCCATTTGGGAACGTTGGCTTCTTGGGGAACATTCTTGCCAAATTTCATGTTCTGTTATGTTTTGCAAAACATATAAGATTAAAGCGATCTGCTACAAACATTGATAACACAAGTAATCTAAACTGTCAAATTGTCAAATAGAGAGCTTACAAGGGTGTGGTTTTGAGTATTTGAAACCTTATGGGAACTCTTAAACCTCAGAAAACTAAGAAACTTTAGACACCGTAACTATATATGTGTTGTTTGTTAGATTTGCTTGCTTTCTAGATAACATTAAATAATGTCTAGCTAAGATGAGTAAAAAACTATTATTGAGCTGTAATCTGTATTTTTGTTTTTTTCTAAAAATTTTCAAAATTTATTGGTTTTCTCATTTCTACGCTGTTGAACTAATGCCCGTGATCTCAGAGCTATTTACACTGTATTGACGTATTTCGGTATACTAAAAATTAGAAGCCATGAATCAAGATTCGGGAAATAACAGGAAGTCTGGGTGTAATATAGTCAATTTGGCAATTTCATTCAATTTTCAAAAGGTAAAATTTTACAGTGAATAAAAGAAAGTCATATTTACTCATTCGGACATTTACCTATCCCCAGTTGTTATCGATAGTCCAATAAACTTAACTCAAAGTTTAGTTATGTTGCTAGCATGCTTCTGAGCTATTAAAAAAATGTTGGAAATCAGTTGCTATATAAAGTCTGATAAAGTACATTGCAAGTTCCACAGATCAAAATAACATGATATTGTGCATAAATTAAAGAAAATCTGTCTTTTAGCCTCTAAAGATTCATGGCTCTGTAAATTATAGTAAAAAAAATGAAGCAAAGTAAGGTAGAGCAGGTAATAACTGCAAAATCACCTAAAATTATTCACAGAAACACTTGAATTTTTGCTTAAAAACCGCTAGAAATCAAGAGCTACATTGTTGTGTAATTGTGACACATAGAATCAAGTAAAGAATCACATAAACCTGCATTTAATATTTTGAATATGTGCATTGGAGTCATACCAGAATGCTTGTGGAGCTCTAGAAAATTGAAGGAATGCATGAGAGGTCACTAAAGAGTATAGCTGAGGTCACATATGCTGCCCCATAGATTTTGTTCTCTTTCCAGGAATTAAATATTTTTGCACTCCTAGGAGCCAACGTTCCCAAACGGGAACATCAACATAAATTTAACCATAAATTTTGACGACCAACTAAATAAAATTGAATAACATACCAAAATGATCAGAAAACTTCTGCAAACATGACTGCATGACATTCGGCTCAAAAATTTTGTATGTCAACTGACAATATGCAAATTTCTAAACATGACAAACTTTCGCTATTTTTGTCTAACATAAGACAGTATAGCATAGCACATACCCATAATCAAGTTTTGGAATTGCTCTCACAGGATAGATAAACATCTTGTTTCTCATCCAAAACAAGTCTTATTTAAATTATAGTCTGTTTCACATAACTTCGTGCATAAATTCTAAGAATTTTCATCGACAGTAAGTCGAAAGTTACGATAATTATATATCAGATCAATGCTATAATCGCAATCTGTCAGCTTATTGTCGGAGATAGTTTTAAAATTTATGACCGAAGTTGTGTGAAACAGACTATAGATGAGTAGTTGTTTCGCAACAAAATTTTGGAAATATGTTCCCGATTGGGAACGTTGGCCACTAAAAGGTTAATGTGTAGTATCCAGACTTTCCGCGTCTATAGTCTGTTTCACACAAGGTTAGGCATACATTTTAAAAACAATGTCCGGCAATAAGCCGACAGATTGCGATTTTAGCATTGATTTGATATATAATTATAGTAATCCGTCGACTTACTTTCGAAAAAATTCCAAAATTTATGCCCAAACTTATGAGAAACAGACTATAATGCCTACGTGTTGTGGGGCAGATGATTGTGTGCTCCCTGATATCCATAGGTGAGTAGCACCAAATTCTAGGGGGGGAATTCAAAGGTAAAAAATGGTCTTGAAAAACACCATTTTTCAACGTTTATCATCGAGCACTTTCCATAGGCATCAAAAAATTGCGAAAAATTTTCAAAATTCGAATTCTGGGGAAGATATTTTGGTTTCTGGGGGTCGCATACCACAGACTCCCCCTACGTTCACGTGTGCTGATATCCCTTTTGGCTAGAACAAATTTCATGGTGAGTGGGTCATTCACTTGAAAACTGGGATACACAATGACCATCATAATATGATTTGATTGACCCATTCATTGATATAATCATACGCCACTACTATTCTTTGGTGTCATCGTCGACTCATTCACACATTTACAGAACGAATTGTAGAAATAGAGGCATTTTATTTCGAAGAATCCGTTGCACGTTTTTCTGCAGCATCTGCTCAATTTGTTACAAATCGCATTAGGAACAACGTGACTTTTAGCCGTGTCGTTGCCCAATCGACTTTTCTTTCTCTGAATCTCACGTTCGCAAGCTGTAATGTCTGGAAGTATATTTTTTACCTCGAGAGCGAGTAAAAATAGAAGGATCGCGAGTTGAATTTGCATTTTTTCTATAATCACACGTAAGATTATAGAAACACACGTAAACACACTGACCACACGTACGCGTGGGGTTTAGGGGTATGCATCCCCCAGAAGGCCGAATACCCTCTCCGATTATCAGCTTTTGAACAAATTTATTTTGCAATTTTTTTGAGGCCAATAGATAGTGCTCAATGAGAAACGTTGAAAAATGGTGTTTCTTTTTGCCATACCACCATTTTTAAGACCATTTTTTGACCTTTAAAAAATCTTGCATCCCCCAAGATTTTAGTGCTGCCCGCCTATGGTCTTGTCTGACCCCCACAGAATAAAGAAAAGGGAAAGTTTGCAGGGAAAATAACGCGAAATAAAGGCCGAAAACGGATGAAAATTGAAAATTTTCTTTATAAAGTATTTCAAATTGACCGGAAAGTGCGTAATGGTAATAATTTAAGGCTGTTTCAGCGCTTATACCAGTTTTTGAGGCCATATTATCCCAAAAAAGTTAAATTCTCGACCCCACAGACCGGCTGACCCCTTAGATCAGTCATATTGTGCAATCTATGATCGTAACCATACATGTAAATCATAAGGATTCTGGAGGTACGGCCCAAAAACATTTCAAAAAGTGCCTTTCTGGGCTAAAAACAATAAATGCACGTCAAAAACACGGTGTTTGATGTTTTGGACAATGCTTCTTCTTTCTAGGACATTAGAACATGGAAAAACTTTGATAAAATTGGGTAAATTGAACAAAAAAGTCAGAACAATGTGTATATGGCGCGAACAGCCGAAATTTTGAGACTTTTGAGCCAAAAATAAGCTGAAAACGCTTAGAAAGGCACGCTTTTACAAATTTGACAAAAAATGACAATTCTGTGGAGGGGGTCGCAGCTACTTTGCGAGGGGTTAGTTTTCATTCTGGGGTTAAAACCACTCAAACCCCCAAGAACAAGTAGGATTGTAATTACTCGTTGAAACGAGATGGAAAAAAATTTAAAAATGGAGAGTTCGAACATTTTCTAGACACAGATTAATAAAGAAGAATTCCTAAGACACATTCTCATATATAAGTTTTATCAGGGATGGTAAATGAGACTAAGATATGATAATATTACACAACATTCTAGAAAGATAAGCTAAAATGAGATGACAAGATTGAATTAAAATAAGATAATAAGAAACTGCACCTTACATATCAATTTACGGTAATGTATAGATAATTAGAATAACGACAACTTCAAAGTGATATCACGTTTTTACCTTTATTTTATATATATATGAAGGTATTTATTATTATTTTATATGAAGTCCGGAAGCGGGGCCAGAGCACGACTCTGTCCAAGACTATGTACGTACTCTACTATAGATTAGAGTATAATTGTATTAGGTACTCCTGAATGTAAAAGATAATCTGCAATTTAATAATTTAAAACAGCAATAAGTTCAAGTAATCTCGTGAAATTGTGACTTAAGATGTAAGATCTCACAAAGACAAGAATGTTCTAGCTCTAGTAAACAATGGTCTAATAAGCACGGTAAGTGCTTAACATTAATAAAGCTTGTCCGTTCGTATTTACATTTCTTGTCCATTTGTATTTACATTTGATTGAGCGAAACAAAGCGAACCATTAGAAAACTTGAGATTTTTTCAAGAATCGCCCTCCAATCCAAATAGTTTTTTGCGCACATATTCGGCGTTTCGACCAGTCCCCGCTCTCATCATCATTCCACAAACAATCTTAAACATTGCGAGTCGAGAAAAAAGACAAAAAAGTAAAGGCGAGCGAGTAGTTTCAGCAAGAAACAAAAAATTATCTGCTTACAAACCCGTTTGTCAATATTTTCTCTGCTCTGATCCAGAATGTAGGTATTGTAGTATCACACAGGCAATGAACTTTTCGCGATATTCATATATTTATAAATTTTTTTAACGAAAAATTCAAAAACCATCTACGTGCGTATTTACACATTTTGGACAGTACAAGATGAAATTATGAGGGAGGGTCGGCCCGAACATTTTTAATGTGCCGATTCTGAGCTTAAAACGGCAGTACGTGCAGAAACTTTAGGATAACGATCGTTATTGTCCAAAACGTAAAAAGATAGGGAAATTTCGAAATTCTGTGTATATTGAAAAAATATAATTTCAAAAATGAGAACATAGCGGAAGCGCTAAAAGACTTGTTTCTTTTGAGGTAGAAAATCGATAAAAACGCTCAGGCATAACAGCGCATTTTCAGGTTTTTTGGGAAAATCAAAAATTTCAAGGGGTCAGCGCACTCAATTCAGTCAATCTTAGGATCCCAAACCCCCAGAGACCAAGTGTAATACTGAATTTATTTTTTAGTCATTCAGGCTTTATTTTGCATAAACAACATGTTGTTCAATGTACGTATTTATGTAGTAATTCTGAGAAACATACTCGTAGACAGAAAAGTGACATAGTTAAGTACATTGCACGCAGAACATAAAAATACTAAACGATGATCGGAATGGACACAACGGAAAAGACAACAGTACCAGAGGAAATTTTATATAAAATAATAAAAGTTAAACGTATATGCAAATACCTGTGTCTACTAGATATTCGTTAATACGTAAATTTGTCTACTTACATAATGGATTAGATATTTTTAATTTATTCATTAAATATAACTGAAGTCAACATCGAATTTTATCCATATATTAATCATGCACACTTTAAGCCTAGCTTAAGACTAAATAATATTAAAACGAAACCGGATCTGGAACTTCTACCGTTGCTACAGTTTACGGCAGACATGTGACAGGGGGATGGGGGGATCTCTCCCCACCCAAAGTTGGTCGTCCTCAATCCCCCAAAGTCAGAAAATTTTTTGACGACCCCCAATTTTCGAAAAAAACTTGCGATTTTTAAACCATTTTAGGTGTTTTTGGTGGTTTTTGACCAAAAATTGGAGGTCGTTTAACCCCCTCCCTTAATATGGCAAAATGGCCGGGGAACCTCTTCCATAATTCCGAGCCGTTACATGCGTATGATTTAGGATGATTATGCGACCAACTTAATATGTATAGCTTTTTACAGTAGTTCAAAATTCCTAAATCGATAGCGATTACTCGTGAAAGAATATAATTTTGTTAAAAACTTAAACATTTTTCAGTCAAAAGTATTCCTTGAGGCGCATAGGAAAGTCTAGTTTCTCTGACTGACAGATCTCTTTTAAATAAAAGATAGTCGACTTAGCTCACTCTAGTCCTCCCTTCCAAGACGTTTAAACGCTGGCCACTTCAGCTTTGAGTCAAATTTGATTTTTACTCAAATTTTGCGCAATTTTTCATCATTTGAAAAAAGTAATAAAAGCACGATGAAGAGCACTACGATATGCAACATTTTCTCTTTGGCAGTCTGCCGGCGCGAAATTTCGAAGACGCCATTTCGCGGGCATTGAAATTTCTCACTAGCCGTATTAGTTCAAAAAACGAATCGTCGACGTTGTGACGGCCTTTGGCAGAAAGTTCAAAATACGGTACGCTAAGACGTTTACTCAGATTTTCGCCATCTACTTTCGAAACACATCGTTCGCTCATCAGATCAACCTGAAAAGAACAGGAGGGAAATTTAAAAAAATATAAAATCATATGAATATATAATTTTTAATTCGACTCAAAAAAACAATTAATCTAACAAAAATCAGCTAAAAGGATTATTATTGTTATTATTGTTATTATTATTATTATTATTATTATTATTATTATTATTATTATTATTATTATTATTATTATTATTATTATTATTATTATTATTATTATTGTTATTATTGTTGTTGTTAGATCCTAAATCGAAGGTGTTTTTGGGAGTATGGGACACAATTGACCGCACAATGGCTGTTCATCCTTACAAAATGCTGCTGATTTTCAATTTTCCATTAAACGGAGAAATTACATTATTTAGCGTTTTTAGCGATTTCAGATTTAGAGAAGTCACTTTTCCAGGTACAATATGCAAAATAAACATTTTTTACGACATTCATCCAATTTCGTTGAGTTTCAGAAATTTCTGGTCAGAAACATTGATCAATAAAGTTTTTGACGCGGTGCCCATTGTATTCAAGCTCGAGAAAGGCGCTTGAAAGACGAATTTCAGTCTGGATTTACAATTCCCATGCCGTACATGTCTCTTCTAAACTCTCTAGAAGGTAAAAAAAGAGAAAATCATATTCAGAATTAAATGCAAAATCAAGGCCTTTAATCGATTAAAATTTAAATATTTTAGCAAAAAATACGAAAATTGACTAGAAATAGTGAATTAAAGTACCTATTTTTGTTATTTTAGCATTAACATAAACAATTTCTGAGCTAATTTACTTCAATGGAGGTCGAAACGGCTCTTCTAGACCGGTCTGATCCAGACCGACTATGCTCCCCGCTTATGGTTTCTATCTGACTCCTGCTCAAAGGTGAAGGGCGAGCGTGAGACCTTGAGCAGACATACACGCGGGAGGTTCGGGAGACTCTAGACTTCCCAGATTAAAAAAACGGAACATTTTCTGAGAAAAATGAGGCGAAATGAAGGATAAAAGCCGGTGGAGATTAAAAATTTCATTCAAAAGTGCTTGAAATCTACCAGCAGCTGAAGATTAAGATAGCGTTATTTTTGCATTTACCAGGTTTTGATGTCATTTTTGCCCGAAATAATCCCCAAATTAGACCGTCCCCTAAAGGCTGTCTAACCCTGCACCAGATGGGTCATGCTAAGCTTCTATGATCTTGAGCCGTGCTTCCAAAAGAAATTTTTGACAAATGAGGATAAATAAATAACGAATCAATGCGATACGAAGTCTGACGACACGGCATAATGTAAGAAAATATAAAGGACTAATGAAACTTTTTGATCTGTGAAGTTAGCCAGTTGATAGAAAAAGGAAGCATTCAGTATAAAATTGTTGTTTTTTGAGACGATGGAATCGAATATTTTAAGAAAATGCATCGTAAAATGGCAAAATCTATCATCAGATTCGATAAAGTGCTCTGAAGATGAGTAAAAATTAAAAAATTCAAAATTTACAAAATCGTGAAGATCAGACAACTAACTTTGTTCGCCACTAAAATCATCGGAAAGTCATCGCGATCCTTGACTCTCAAAATTTGCTTATAAAGCCCAACCAAGTGATCGAGACTGTGCCGATCTACTACAGAAAAAATTAGCATAAAGCCTTGACCGCTTCTAAGGTACTGTTCTCGCATAGCCGTAAATTCTTCTTGACCAGCTGTATCCATCAGTTCGACCTGAATATTTTTATTTCAGCAGAGCTTTGGTAATCAATTGTAGTAAAATGATCTCGGCAAATCAACTTTAGGTAAATCTATTTGCAAATATTTTTATACAATTTCAAAGGTAGTCAAAGTCAATACAATTTTTTTACAATTCACTGAAATCCAGTAAACGATTCGGCATTAAGCATTTTTAAAGGGCTATGTGAAAGAGTTATCATTAAATGCAAGCTCGTGTAAAGCATATTATTGATGAATTAAAACGTAATAATGAAGGTTTTACGAAAGAAAGGTTTTTCAGGCGGATGAAATGTTCCAATTTGCTCGTTTTATATCAACACAGTATGTCTTTAAGTATGTTTAATGTAAATAGTGCATTTCAATTTCTAAAATAAATGGAGAGCAACTTATCTTTTACATGTAAAATTTATAAAGATTGAAAAATATAATCATTCATTTTTGCGAAAACGTTTTGATTTTTGACTTCAATGGCTTTAGTTATTTTCAGCAGAAAATTTAGCTCCGAGTTCCGGGTTTCTGAGGTCTAGCTAGACCATATACGGTCAAAACCGAAACTCTGATTAGGGTCTAGAGAGTCCCTAAAATTTTTGATATTCTAAAGAACCAGAAATTTTTATGATACGAATTTCGAAATTTTTTTGTAAGAAATTTTTTATTTAATAAATTTTTATTTAGAATAAAACACAAAAAAATCGAAAATAAAAAATTTGGACGTTTCTCATCAAATTCTGCTATATGTTGGAGATTTGTCGCTTTTTGGTTGGGTTCGAATCTCCAAATCTCACATGTCCTTGTGAGATAGAGGCCCTTCAAAGCCCCTAAGTGCATTTATAATCCGAATCGCACATGAGCGGATGAGGGTTTAGGCAATAGCGGATCTAGGATTTTCCTAATATGGGGGCGGTATCCCAACTTTTCCAAAAACAGTCAAAAATAGTTCCAAAAATTTGCCCTTAATGCGCGAAATAGCGCTTTTTCGATGTTTTACATTGTATACTTTTACGTAAAATCACTTTTGACGGAATATTTCTCCTAAAAATTTTAAAATTTTCGACAATTTTGTGCAAGAAAAATCAATAAATTTCTTTGACTTTAACAAAAATCTGGCGCGAAGCGCCGGAAAATTTGTGAAATTAAGGCGGATAGACGTCTAGAAGCATGATTTACTGCTTGATGTCTTGTATTTATAGCATTTGATACGAAACATCAAAATTTTTAATTGAAAATGGAAGAAAACTATGCAAAAATAGCTGTTTCTGCTGTTAAAATTGTTTCGAAACCTACATGAACAGAAAATGGCCTCCAGGTCGCCAAGAAAGTAAATAAATGTCATTAATAGGTATCATCCGGCGCGTAGCGCCGGAAAAATTTGAGAAATTATGGTCACTGACGGCCAAAAATCATTGCAAATTGCATATCCATTCATTATCTCGCCAAATATTTTTGGCCAATGGTCAAAGCGGGCGCCTCCCCCGCCCCCTTAAATCCGCTACTGGTTTTAGGGGTCTGACCCCAAGAATCCAAGATACCCTCCTAGAATCCGGGAAGCCCCACGATTTAAATTTACAAAATCTTCAATTTTTTCCCGAAATTTCGAGGCGAATGGATATATTCCGAAGAGAAATGTCAAAAATAGGGTTTTCGCCCATATCATAAAATGTTTTGAACCCCATAAACCCCAGAATTAAGGCGCTGCCTACGTATGATCCTAAACCTAAAAGCTTCATGTCCTCACATAAGCGAAGGGGATCGGAGGGGGAGTTAGACCCAAGGATCCCAAAACACCCCCACAGATTACGGCAGACCCCAAAAATCGAATTTCGACATGTGTTTTTGCAATTTTTTTAAACTTTGACCCCATATAGACCCCCCTCCACGTATTCCCAGGTCCCCGTATTACCTTACACGTTACGCCATCGACCGCGCATTGTTTGACGTACGAATCTTCAATGGTGGGGTCGTAGTCGACGACGAAACGCCTTTGAACGAATTGAACGATCAGGGCCGTTTTGCCCACTCCCCCGGCGCCCAAAACGACCAGCTTGTATTGGGGCACGTGTTGAACCGAAGCCATGTCCGTGCGAAACGTCGTCGAAAACAGGACGAGTAAAGACGAGCTCGACGAACAAACAAATAATTTTTTTTGGCCAGATGCCCCCGGCGGATTTAACGTCTGGAATTTTCGATAAGAGCGCGAAGAAGCATCGTCGCCTATTATTGTACGATATTATACTCTAAACATTCGCCCATTTCGATATCAAATGGAAAAAAACGCGCGCATTAGACGCTTAGCTCGGGCTTTAATCGCAATAACAAGCCAAATCGACCGACGTTCCTTTTTGCTGGCCTGCCAAATATGGACGCGTTGTTTGTGTTTTGCGAAAAGTGACAGGGCCGGAAAAAGTTTTTTACTACGTGCGCTAGCAGGTGTCAATAATACGTGAAATCTGTACGAGAAGCCGAATCAAAGCGATACGCAGCGCGTGTTAAGCTGCTTCGGTGTCCGAAATCGATGCTCGGAATTCTCGGATGGATGAATAAGCGTCGAAATAAAAGAATAATCTCTTCTTGCGAGCTGATGCCCTCTTCCTACCGTCCTGAATAGCCTAAAATTTGCGCTTGATTAATCTTAATGATAAGAGGTTTACGATGGATCTACCAGAATTGATTTTTTTGACATTTTTTTGTATTTTTGCCTATTTGACTCCATTCTGCCCCCAAAATCGGCGGCTGCCTATGCCTGATTGTGTGGCTTCAAGCGATTATGCAAAATAATCCTTGAATTCATTGCCTTCATCAGTAAATATGTAGATTTAAAGGTAAAACCCCAGGAAAAGAGGCTTGATTTTCTTATTAAAATAAAATAAAAATATAGCCAAAACGAAGAAAATACAATTGTTTTCGCAAACTTGCTTAAAATCGATCAGAGACGGTCAGGTATGACAATTTTACGTTATTCTGACGTTTATACTGATTTTAAGGTCAGTTTAGCTCAAAAACTCTCTATTGTCCTCTAGACGGCCATGTTGTGCGTCTATGGTTAAGACTTTGAGCGAATTTCAATTCAAATACGCTTTTGTCATTGAATCGATAGTCTTTAATTGAAAATTTTTTAACCTTACATTACGGGTAATTTTGCAAAATCATTATTTTGTAGGCTGAAAATTCAATATCTCATATATTGTAACATGCGTTCATTTGCAAACGGACATGCGAATGCGGGCTTGTCGTTTTGACCCTAAAACAAAGAACTTAAATTCTCTGAGGAAAAAAAGACAAAATAAACGACGAAAATGGATGAAAATCACTATTCATTGCAAAAGTGCTTACAAAATTAACTAGGAAATATTATAGCATTTGAACAATTTTTCATACCATTTTAGTCTTTGACTGCCCTCTAGACCGGCCTAGTTTCCCTATGCTGTGCATTACATAGGCTTTTCCAAACATCATACGGGATTAGAAAATAAAGAAAATATGAACAACTCAGAATTTTCAATATTCATAGCATCCACCTTTTTTCGATGACTTTCGATGTATCTTAAATTTTTTGGCTCCGTTTCTGAGTTCGATAAGTGAAGCAACATCCTAACAAATTCGGCTTATAAAAAAGAGTATACACTAAAAAGCAAAGTGAACCCTTAAATCAGAACTACACATAATTCAGCAAAAAGCACTTAATTTAGAAAAATTAGCATCTGGTGCTTATGATGTTTATAAAAAAGCCGTGCAATTTGAAATTATGCCATATAAATCTTACAAATATTAGAAAAACATCAGCATCAAATTCATAGAATCTGAGAAAAGTTTTTTACTGAGCAAAAAAAACATCATTTAATAGGCGCCTTTTCTGCTTACGTTTTTTCGTCGAAGGTAATATCGTAAAACTTGAACGAATCATGTTATACCAGCAAAAAAATGCTCCGATGGAACAAAAAAGAAGACGAATATTCTTGAGATTACGGATTATTAAGGATATAAAAGGAGAAGACTAGGAAAAAGCTACCTATGTATATGCCTAAAGTCGCAAAATCCGTTAAAAATCAGACTTTCTCTAAGCAACACAAAAAATCGAAGTATATTCTGCGGCCTGTAGATTGAAATAAACCATTGAACCAAAAAACGATTAAAACAGTAGCAAGTTAGATATGCAGTAGCTATGGGAAAGTAGATCGAATAAACTAGGAGCGATTTGGTATGCCAATTGAATAAAAATAGCAAGACCCCCAAACCCCCTCCCCCATGTTGCATGTCTGGTGGAGAGTCAAGCGATGAATAAGCGCATTGACAATCAAAGAAATTGCTGGTTTAAGGCAGTAGGAAACGCGTGAGCATACGTGAAATATACGCTTGCATGCCCACAACGATTTGTTGCACTAATCAATTGACGCCAGGTTTGCTTGCTACATATAATGCTCATCATACATGATCTGGAAGTTAGCAATATTTCGAAAGTTCCCAAAAATTTCCTAGAAATTTTCAGAAAAGGTGTTTTTTAAGCGTTTTTAGCTATCCATTTGCTCAAAAGTGCTAAAGTTTTGGCCTTTCGCACCATTATACTCATGTTTTGACCATATTTTAGTGTTCAATTTGTTCGAACTATTGATTTTTTTAATTTTTCCATGTTTTTATGCTCTAAAAGGATAGAGCACCCTCAGAAACGCTGAAAACGATGTTTTTGACTCGAACCTACCATGTTTTGGCCCAAAAAGGCACTTTATAATTTCAGCCTACCCTTGAAATTCCCATGCTGTTCATGGATGATGCTCATGAAAACAAAATATACGCTTTATTTACGCTTTCTTTCGTGAAATGGTCTGAATTAATCATAAAAAGATGTTTATAGATGTCTGATTCGGAAGGTTTTCGCCACGAGAGAGGGAAAGAAAGAGGAAGACTTGAATTTTATTGCCTTAACTCAATTAGCTTTGATCACTTACGAACATCATCGATATATTAAGAATTGATGACGAATTCTGACACTTTTGTAAACAAATCTGTTTTTTAATTCTGATTTTGCATAATTAACGATCAAAATGTGTTAATTTTTTAATCTTATTGATTCTAATATCTATACACTTCCTAAAGTTGAAGTTCACAATCATTTTTTATATTAAATTCAATTCACAAATATAAATGAAAATCTTACCTGCTTGTCGCGAAATATTCAGCGGAATTAACACTTGAGTAGTGATGAAGCCTTAACTTTCTGACGAATTTTTACGCACTGAGAAAGTTGTGCATTCTAAGGAAATCGTTTATTGACGAGAACTCAGTAACTACGAGAATAATACAGAAAATACAGAAAATTGTATAACAGCTTTATACTAATTTTCTTATCGCATCACGTTAGTAAACATAACAACGACAAAAATATGACCCACAGAGCGAAGCTATTATCATAGATCGTACTAAAAGCATTCGCTAAATATTTCAATTTTTGATCGAAATGCAAAATGATCAATATTTAGTTGATCAAAGCTCATAGTGCTTTGTAGACAAATAAAAATAATAGCATTTTGTTTATTTCCTTATATCTATTCAGTTGATGCATTCAAAATTGTTACAAAAGCATCAGCAGGGGAACAGAAGCTTACTTAAAACTGAAGCATATTATGCGGTCTTATTGCGTGCTGAACAATTAAGAATAACTTCCTTGCATCATCCTGACATTTACATAATTTGCAACTTTTCAAGATATTAAATAATATGTGAGTACGTTTATTGGGACGTTCGACTTTTTTATCCGTCAAAGGAGTTTAAGGTCTTGACACACACTTATTCAGCGATTTTCCGTTTCATTCAAAAAATCATAAAAATAAGAAAAAATAATTTTATTTAAAAAATTAATTTAAAAATTAAGTAAAAAAATTCTACGTTATTAGAATTTAATGGATTCAGGTTTTTTGGGTCCACGCCATAGATAATAGGTGAGCAGCACCAACATTCTAGGGGTGCAACATTTTTGATGGTTAAAAAATGGTCTTAAAAATAGTGGAATGGCGAAAAAGCACCATTTTCAACGTTTTTTATCATGCGCTATCCATTGGCATCAAAAAATTGCGAAAAAAAACAAAAAAAAATCAAAAATTGAATTCTGAGTGGAGGGTATTTTGGCTCTTTGGGGGGGGGGAATTCGGCTTTCTGCAGGGGGTGCATACCCCTTCAACTTCTCCCCCGCCCACGTGCGGTCCACGCTTTATGACAGATTTAGGCTATACCCATACATGGATAGCGAACACATTCTGGGGGTCTGGGTGGTATAAAACTGGCGAAAATTCCGAAAAATTCAATTCCAGGTGTCTATCAAATTGGAGGTCTACCGAATTCTTGAAGGGTCCTAAACTCCTACGCTCACGCATGACTTTACCCCACTTCCGCCCTCATGGGTAGTCCGCTGAAATGAAAATTGAAATGAAAATTCGTTCAAATTCTCAAAAAATTTGTTTATTTTTGTCGATATGAATTGTGCTTTCGTTTTTATCGTGCTGTGGGCTGAGCGATTGTATAAAAGTTTTTCATAGGCTTGGCAATGTAACAAACGGACGACTACTCATCCTAAATCGGCCCGTAAAATTATCCGATTCAAAATTTATTCTAGGACGAACTAATTCCTGTCCACAATTCTTCAACATAATCTTCCTCATCACTACTCGTAAGCATATTGAATTAATCGCATTAATATATTGAAGTCGAAGTCGACTGCCAAAAAAGCACACACTAAAACGTTTTCACTACTGAACTACTGAACTAATAGATTTTTGGTGCAAGCGGGTTTTCTCCACACGTTGGCGTGGGAGGGGGGGTTGGGGGTTTGCACTTCCCCAGAAGGCCGAATAACCCCCTTCCAAAAATCAAAACACTACCAGAATTCAATTTTTGAAATTTTTTTGCTTTTTCGCAATTTTTTGATGCCAAAGGAAAGTGCTCGATGAGAAACGTTGGAAAATGGTGTTTCTTCGCCATACCACTATTTTTAGAACCATTTTCTTTGACCTTTGAAAAATCTTGCAACCTCTCCATCCAGAATTTCGGTGCTGCCCACCTATAGACTTCTCTATTCGTGAAAATCGGACTGCTCCATTAGTGACGTCACTAATCTATTATTTCAATAGTTTAGACGTTGCTGCAAGCCAATCTTGGACTACTGAACCACTGAACTACTAGAAAAGGACTACTAGATTAGTCAGTAGAGTGGACGTTTGTGCAAGCGAAGCTTTTCACTATACTTAACTATTGAACTGATAAATTAGCACCAGCAAAATCACTTCCTAAAACTGAACAACCAATTTTTGAACCTTAGCTGAACAAGCGAACCATTGCCTAGCTAATTTGCATGCGCATACGAATGGATTTTAAATCGAGGTTTGCACGCATATGAGTAAAGCGCGATTTGAATAGAATAATGTCTGTTCCTAAATAAGAATTTTTTGAATAAATACTTTTCTAAGCGGAAAATTTTTCACCATTATTATCACTACGCAATGACAATTATAAATGCATTACGCGACAAATTGGATTCGAACTAGGACAATTGACGTCCCTACGACTCCGAAAAAAATGGCTAAACGATTACTAATCACGATAGGTCGATTTCCACGCAAAAATAAGTTATTTTGCCTAAGAGCTTCGCAGGCTTTTTAATTATGAGAAAAAATTATCACGTAAAAAATCCTTCATAGAAATCTAGCATTTAATTAATTTGCAATTAGACGCTTTATCAAAAATCAGCAAAAAAAGTCGGGTTCTTCTTGGCAACGCCATTGAAAGCAAAAAATACACTAATAAATCGATTTATAGCGATAAATAGCGCAATCGAGATTGAATGGAATTCCGACACGTGAAAACCGAGGACAGGTATGCGAAAAATTCCGGATCGCCGGACCGATTATAATAACTTTTGCATTGGTCTCGTAACGCAGAGGCCTATTAATCAATACCTGAACAAAATTTATATTCGATTCAGCCCTGTAGGTTGCATAAGGAGAATAAACAAAATGACCGTAATATGAAACTTAAAATGCCTTCAGTAAATTTCGCAAAAGTGCAGGTAATACGCAAGAGTAACTTTTTGATTTTTCCAAGAAATTCCGGGACGCAAAGTTAAATATGTAGTAATTTCGTTGTGTGTTTAACTCCAAAAATAAGTGATCGTACGGCGAAAAATCGGCGACTATTAGAAAATCTAGTATGGCCCGAAATTCTATTGTAAGAAAGTTAAAAGGCAGAGTCTGAACATCCGTTATTTTCGGAAATACAAAATCAGATTCATTATGTTTACAGAGTAGCTTTTGACGCAAGAGGTCTTGCATTTTTTCTGTATTTCGTATAGCATTTACTATTCTAGATTTATTTAATTACTTATTTAATCAATTCGCTTTTTTAAACATTTATTTTAGGCTTTTAATTATTCTTCGGAATTTATTTAATTAAAAAAATCTTTTAAGAGAAACTTATGAACATCGTTGCTCTCTCGCGGCATCACGGTAGAGGAAAATTAGGTTACTTTATTCGTGTTTATTATTTGGAAAAATAATGGGAAAAGTTAGGTACGAGAAAAATAAAAGTAAAATCTGAGCGAATATATAATTTAGCACTGTTTCATTTTAGTTACCACATTTCAATATTATGCTCAATAAGCTTGACAATTTTCATATTTTCTCCAACTTTTCCATATAGGCCTACATACATACCATGCACAAGCACGTAACTGGCCTTCTGAATTTAGAGGGACGAAACTTTTAAAATCAGATATCTTGAAAACTACTAATACTATGAGACAGGCAAAGTAATTGTAGGTACACTTTCTAGCATTTTTGTTGAGATTTTTGAACGAAAAGAAAAGAGCTTAAAAATTTGAAAAAGTTTTCATTTAATTCCGATCAATACAAAAAATGTCTTTTAAAATAGCCACGCAAAATATTCCTCAACATTCCAACAAAGCTCGCCTCTGCTGAAAAACTTTTTAATTTGCTTCATGCTCAATTCTGGTGCATTGCAAAGAAAGATAATGCAGGAAACCTGCGGAAATTCGGACACGTCGTTCACGCTTATTCATGGGCCATTTGAAAGACAAAAATTATATAAAAATAAATCAGACGAAAAGCGCCTAAAAATTTTCGGCTAATTCAGCTCAAAATTTAAAAAAATATGCTGTGTCATACAAATGCAATCCAATACACACTTTTGAATTTTGGTTTATTCATGTAAAAAATAATCAAACTCTCTGCCGAAAGTTTGATAGAACGGTTCACTAACCCTCATATTTACGCGCCTGGCCATGCAGTAATCATATGCGAGGTTAGAGCCGGATGTATTCAGAGCCAGTAAGCGGGAAAGTAAAGCTCTATAGTGAAATAGGGTAAAAGTAAGGACAAAAATAAATAAAGATTAAAATTATTTTTTTACGAAAATGCTTAAAATTAACGAAGGACCGCAAAATACCATTTTACTAAAGACCGAACGTGCCGATGCAACCATGATCGTAGTCAGTATGGGGGCTTGAAAATACATGCGCAGCATCAGGAATTCTGAGGTGGTGGACCATTTTTAAAAAGTTTCTTAATTACCACTTTGAACTAAAATATCGCTTGAAGGACCACTTTTGCACGGTTTCTTAAAAAATTTAAAATTCTGAGAGGGTTAAAAACCTTTTCCAGGTTATGCAAAACTTTTCGCGGTTGGATGGGGGGTAAGAAACCCCAACCCTCAGATCATGTATGGGCTTGAATAATAGCAGTTTGAATGTTCGAATACGAAGCAAAAAAGTATAAGTTTGCGATTTGTAGCAGCTTTATCGAATCGCATTCCACATTTAACGTACTTTCATGAGAAAAATTTTTAAGTTTGATCTCGGTCCTGGCCTGACCAAACTCGTAGATGCGCAGCATGGCTGATATGGAGGTAGGGGGTCAGCCAGTCTGGGAGCGGTCAAAAATAAGCTTTTTTAGGCCCAAATGACCTTAAAAACTGATATTAATACTAAAATAGCTGTTGTTCTGAGGACATAGTACATTATTGAATTTTTAATGAAAACTTGAGTCTTTTCGAGCGTCCAAAACAAAAATTGGGTATTTCCCTATTATCACTAAACAAAATTCAAAATTATTACGACGATGTGTAATTTTGAAGCACTTTTCAAACATTTGCGTCGATTTCAAAAGTATGCAAACATGGATAACTTTCGAATTGGAGAAAACTGGCTTCCAAGGTAAACAGTTGAGATCCAGGATTTTCTGACAAGCGGGCAGAACCCCGAATTTTCCTTAAAATGTCAAAATTTGTCCGAAAAATTCATCCAATATGCTTAAAGTACTGGTTTCTTGGCGCCTTTAAATTTCCAGAAAATAGAAATTTTCAAAAATTTTCGCGGAAAACGCATAAAACAAGAGCAAAAATCAGCACAAAGCACAAAAACTCGTGAATTCATTGTGAGAACTAAAAAATCCTCGTTCGTATATGAACTATTCTTTTAAAGTAAAAATAAAGTTTTTAGAACGCCAAAAAAGTCAGTAAATGTTATTAATGAAGACCACCCGGCGCGAAGCGCCGGAAAAATTCGAAAAATCGGCATAAAACATGATTAAAAAACACATTTCTTTCTGTTTCGCCCAACTATTTTTTGACGACAGAGGATAGGGGGCCGCCCCCGCCTCCTCTAAATTCGCGCTTGAAAGTGAATACAGCGTTAGATGTTCCCCACGCTTTAGAGCTGATTGAGTGAGTCTTCCTGTGCATTTCAAATTTCACGGAACTTTTGAAGTTCGTTTTGTGCAGCACGTAACACAACTGGCCATTGAACTTGGAGAAAAGAACATGCGTCTTTCCAGTCCAGGATTTGAAATCGGATTAAATATGATGATATTCAGTAAACAATGATATGCTTGACAAAATATTGAACCTCAAGCTCAGCATGCACAATCAGGACGTTAGCCTGGTGTCAAAAATTGGAATTTTTTAGGTTAAAATGACCTAAAAACTCGAACAAATGTTTAAATAGCGTTAAAATTACGTCATTCCATAGTTTCTGGTCAATTCAAAGCACTTTGAAGAATTTTTAATTCTAATCCATCTTTGTCCTTCAATTCGCCTAATTTTTTTCCAAAAAGTTTTCCATTTTTACATTCTGGCTTGCCAGACCCCCCGAACTCCACCGTGCATGTTTGGGAGGGTCAATCTGGAAAGGGGAGCTAAGAAAGCCCCAATACGGTATTGTCGTTTCGGTTTGCTCTACCTGATGGCGTCAGGTTGAATTGCATATTACTAAGCTTAAGCCTATACTGAATTAGTGACAAAAATGGCAACTCTTTTAGCTCTCTCTAGAGCTGAAAAACCTATCCCGGATTAAAGCTGAAGTAGGATACTTAGGCTGGTCCAAAATGAAGGTAGAAAACTTAAACATTTCATCCGACTTTACATTATTGAGGACACAGTGGTGTATTCAAAGCAAATGAAACGACTCAAATTTATCCCTAACGTCGTCACACCTCATAAAATTGTATTTTCATAAATCTTCGAGATGCTTTGCAAGCCATTTAATATTGTTGACCTCTTAAGCAAAGGCGTAGGTGGCCTTTTGATTTGGGGTGAACGAAAATTTTGAAGTTGGATTCTTAGCAAATACTTATGGATGGGCAAAAATAATGCTCTTTCTTAGCCTTTTACAGCGAGATCGACACATTAGAGACAAAAAAATTTTAAGAAATCAAATTTAATTTTGATAATATTGTTCAAATATGCTGTACATAAATAAATATGTAAGGCGCGAAGCGCCCAAAAATTTGAGGCTTATTAGCTGAAAAAGTGTGCTAAAATCTATTCAAGCGCTCTTTCTGATTCACTTTAAGAATCTCCAATCTTTTCTTTTGGAAGCCCTTGTAAAAAATATTCATACTTCCTAAATTTTGGGAGGACTAGTCCCTCCAATCCCCTCACAGCTACGCCACTGCTCTTAAGCTTATTAATTGTCTAGCCTGGTATTTCAAACAAAAATTCGAAAATCATCTTCGGTTTACTTTTATATTTCTTAAAGAGATACAAATAAAAGTTATGCACGCAAAAAACCTAACGGAACTGAATTAAATCGTAAAACAAGGGGCAAAATTTTCATAAATATGATAAGGTAAGTCTAAAAAGGTTCGATAGCTGTTCAATGTAAGAAGGCGTTGCTATTTTAGATTATTTCCGTCCATTCCGACATTGTAGTACTAACTGTTTCTTACTATATTTTTTACATTGCTTATAATTTTCGAGTAGTTTGAATCCAATTTTTATGCCTGCTCATGTGTTTCGTTTACTTCATTATGTATCGCAGCAGAAACCTAAAATTTTTTCAAGTATTTTATGGCAAAAGTTGAAATTGAAAGTTCTTATGTCAAATGCAGAACTTCTGAAGAGAACAGTTTTTCAAATTAATGACACTGTCCAAATATTGATGTCGCGTTTTATTGTTCAAATTCATTTTTTAGCCTGCATACGCCGATGTCATTTAGAATAAGCTATTTATTCTCATGATTTATAAATCATTTAGTCAGTTTCAAATGTAGTGCGGGTTCTGCTGAGGGGTTCAAAGTCATCAATGAAACTCTGAAAAAAAATTTAATTTCTAGAATGAAAAAACTTTGCAGCAATCAAAAGTTGAATTTTCAAAAATCTTGCGATTTTTTTATGCAAATGATATATGTAGCTTGATGAGAAACCTTAAAATCCTTCCGTTAATTTTTCGACACTCTTTAGACCTTTATAAACTGTTTGACATCTAACCCAGACCCCAGAATTTAAGCGCTGCCCATATGTATGTTCCTGATTATCTTTTGAACGAGCTATTCGAACTTTTCCGCTTTATTCAGATACAAACATATTTTTTTTATTTTTCAAATTAAATTCTATTTTATTCATTTTTTTGTGAAAAATTTGTTTATTGCATTGCTACATTTAGATGGATTATTATGCTGTTCGCTTTTCTTTTCGAACATACAACCGCAGTGTACAAATCGACAAACTTGTCTATTTCGGTTTTCGCCGGCTATAAAACTTTTTTTTACGTAATTTCAACCTACACACTGTTTCACACTGGTGTATGACTCAATCAGTTTTGCCTGACAATTTTATTTGTCTAAGTGATTTAAAAGTTTAGGTTTCGCAGCTTAGAGGTAAAAAACTTACGTAGATAACAATTTGAGATTATGAAAACCAGACGCGTAAGAGCATACAAACGTCGATCTGAAAAAGTGAGCAAGCATTTATGTATATACATACACATAAACATTTAATTTTAAAAGCGTCGTATATTTATAGCACATATTTTTATTATTAAAATTCAAAATTCATGTTGTCTTCGATTATTACGCCATGTTAATGTATAATTAACAACGGCGTTATGCGAAAAAATGTTTCCTAAAATAAATAACCACTTAATTTATTTATATTGCTAGTGGAAGGATAAAAAAGTCCGCTAAACTAATGATTGGACTAATTATGCAAATTAGGCTCCATCGCACGTTGGATTGGGAAATCATCGTAAAAATTTAGAACACATATGCGGAAAATTGAATGTCCCATCCAGACATGTACAACATTGAAATGCCATGGTCAACTCTGAAAAGTCTTTTATCCAAGGTGCCATCTTAACCTTATCGAGCAAATATGGGGGTTTTCAGAACCAAACATTGCTAAAAACGCTCAAAACAGCATGATTTCTTGGGATATTTTAAAAAATTAAAAATTTTGCGGGAGCTATTGGATGTCGGCAGCTATTTTGGGAATCAGAGCTCAACCATAAGAGCGTGACATGAACGGTGTAAAAGAGTCCATCCTGGGGTTAACCGGAGAAATGGCCATAAAAATTTGTAAAAACGTTTAAACAACGTGTTTTTAGTTGATTTCGATCTATTATAAAGATATTTTGATTTTTCTCAGTTTTTGGTTCTAATTTTATCAAATTTTCATAAAAAAATTTGCCATTTGGACTTTGTAGTCTGGACAATAGATAAGAGCACAGCTGATATGGAGTTCAAGGGTGTCGCGAGACAGCCTTTTTGAGCCAAAATAATTCCAAAAACTGAAAATACCGATATAGCATAAAAACTGTGTTAATCCATAGTTTCTGGTCAATTTCAAGTCACTTTTGCAAAAAGTTCGGATTTTAATCATTTTGGCCTTTTTTACGCCTGATATTTTCTAGATTAATTTTCTATTCTTTAATCTAGCAGGTTTGGTATAGATTATACTAACCGCCATATGCATGTCTGGTCAAAAAGTCCAAAGAACGTCCTACGGCAAATTTCAAGTACTTCATCGTATAAAGAATAGGTGAAATCGATAAGGTCTATATTTTGAATTGCGGGTCTCTGATGCAGTATTGAAGCGTGTCGAACGGAAATAAAGGCTTATTAGAGAGCTTGCATCGAATTCCCGATATTTTCCATATACTCTGTTAATTGGCCGCGAATTTCGCGCTTTATGTCTTTATCGGCTTTATCCCTTTTGCCTAAACTCTTTGTTTTTACCACTCTGTGCCTATTACGGAAAGCCATATCTCAATCACCTATTGCATTTTTATTGCATCATCGTGTAGCGCTCAAGCTAATGCGCAGCTGAATAAATTTAGCCTTTTTCTACACATACATTAAGCTAGTTGTAAAAGAAAAATGTGGAGCTCAGCATTAGTCAATTTTCCATTGATCGTGGCTTTATCAACTATCGCCGCATATGATATACGCCTAGCATTGCTTATATACATTTAACGCTATAATATCCTCGAAAAATTTGCATACAAAGGCTCGACTTTCGCACCAGCTTCGGGGAACAAATAGCTGACGCGAAATTTAGTCGACGAGTTTTACTCGCGTATTTTACTATCATTATATTTCGTTCGTCTGGACCGTTCAAACTCGAAGGAATCTAATCAGGTACCTACCTAATTTATGTGTGTGCTATCAAACTTTTCTGACCTACTTTCAGTAGTTTGAACACATGTAACGATGATACATACGGTGTCCCTTTAGCCCACCCGTACGCGTAATGTTTTACTCGAACATATATAGCGCACAAATCAAATGTATGTTACGTAAGAGACTGTTCCATAAAATGTTTCAACCGTTTGAAGTTCGGCGGAAAGTATCAGTCCTGTACTAATACCAACTTTTCTGTGTACGAAGTATACTGTAGACTTTATCACTTGACTTCCTTACGCATAAATCACACTAAACCATTACGACGACGGCGTGTTTTGCGTGTAGAAGCGCAACTTTCACGGGCTCGACAGTTTGTCGATTGCGATTCGTTGCATCACGCCCGTTGTAGTACGTTGGAAAAAATTGGGAAATCCAGTTTTTCCCGAAATCTCTCTTATAGGGCCAACTTCGCAAATAATCACCCGCTCCATTGTCTTTCGAGCACAATAATGCGCGAACTGTATACATAGGTGGCGTACCTTTGTACGTCGGTATCGCTTTTAATATGCATCGAAAAACAAACTTGCGATTTTCAATAGCGTACACGAGCGGACCGGTTGGCGCTAAAATTTTTTTGTTGTTTATTTTTTTGGCCCGCCGTTTTTCGGCTATTTGGGCCGTTAAAGCGCGGCGATCGTATATCACGAATTAAAATCCAATTTTCGCCATCACTTTCGAAATGTTAGCCGTGTACTTTCAACGCTTTTTCGACTGTCACCACAATCGCGCGGTTAATCATCGCAACAACAAGGTTAGAGAGTGAGAGAAATGTCGAAATTGCGTGTTATTTGTCAACTTTTTGAGTAAATAGGATTTAGGAATTTTCAGCGTAATGCTTGCAAATCGTGTTAGAAACTCGTTTAGGCGAGTTTTTTTCCGTGAAAAGTCTAGTAATAAGACCGGATTATTAAGGCAATAAAAGTTTTAGTCTTTTGCGCGATAAGTAATCTAATGTCAAAAGCCAGTTCGTTCCGAGTCTGATTGAACCGGTTGTTTTTGTGAGTAATTTCTCTTTATTCTAAGGATTTTTCGAATAATTTTAAATAATTAGAAATAAAAATTGGTCGGTTGTTGAATTTATATTATTTAGTCTTTTCAGGTTTAACATTGTGAAAGTTTTTTTGGATCGGTTAGGAAGATCACTTAAACTTAATCGAAATTCGTTTTTCTAAAGCTAACGTCTTTGAAAATATATAGTAATATTTCTATAGATAAAATTTATCGGACAGCGGTTCTCATGTTTCCTGAACTTAGTAAAAAACGCTCTAAACAATGCTCAACAATAATTGAGGAGAGAATTTTTTTCAAAGTATAGTTTGGTTTTTGCAATTTTTTACGGAAGTTTGTACTTTAAATATTTTTACGATAATTTGATGTAGACTTTTACTTAGTTTTATCATTAATACTGAATTTCATCCTGCCTATTGAGTCACATTTACTAAATATGAATAAAACATCAATGTTTATATTTTTAAACCTTTAATTTATTTAAAAAATCCTCAACAATGCGAAAAGATCGGTTTATAAACATCCTAAAGTATCAGATCAGAGACATTAAAACATGGTAAGCAGGTGGCAGCACCAAGTTTAGCATTTTTATAGCGCCGAAGTCACGACGTAAGTAATTTTTACGTTAAGTGCAGATTTTCGCATTTTTCTTAAAATTTCATGTCTGACGATAAAAAATAAAACACGAGTATGTTTTTTGATACGAATCAGATCGATTGTCTTTTCCTATTAAAAAATCACGAATGTGTGAAATAATGGCATAGGCCCCAGCGAAGACAAAAGTGAAATTTTTTAGGGAAATCGAGAATAATAATAGATGAGAATCAAGGCATTTGTTAAAAAACTGCTTAAAACGACCTGAAAATGTTGAAAATTTATACAAATTTTTTGGCCATTAATCTGATAGTTTTCCTACCGATCCTTATAACTGGACTGAGTCCTCCGAGAGGCTTTGATGTGAACTATGCTCCAAAATCTTCTTCGGCTGAGCTTGTGGTTGAAACTCCTAAAATTCCTACTCATGGCAAGACATTCACGTAGGGAGAGTTTGTGGGTTTAGACCAGACATGCACGCGGGGGGGGGGTTGGGGTTCTAGACACTCTAGAATAAAGAAAATAAAAATTTTGGGGAAAAATGAGGCATAATCCGAAATTTCATTAAAAAGTGATTTACGAGTAAGTTGACCAGAATCTGTGTAATAACGTAGTTTTAACACTATTTTAGCACTTATGCTAGTGAGTAGGTCATTTTTAGCCAAAAGCGCTAAATTCTTGACCCCCCGCCCCAGTGACCTGCTGCACTAAACGCTTCTGAACCTTTCTAGAGATTCGGAGGAGGCGCGTTAATTCTGTTGCACCGACGTCTACACCTCTGAACCTCTAGAGAGGTTCAGAGGACCTATATAAAGGTCCAATATGCACATCCAGAAAGGCTTCTGTTGCACCAAAATCTAGTGATTAGAGGTTCAGAGTCGCTTGCTGTAGTTATCTCTAGTGTTCGATTTGTATCTTTAATAAACAATTTTCTAGCTAAAACAACATCGATTAAAGGTTTTCAAAAACCAAATATGGAATTTAGCATTTCTAGCTGCTTACTGGAGAATGAATAATTGATTGACTTAGCTTAATCGCTCCAAATTAAATTTTTATTTCATTTGTGATTGTTGCTGAAATTGACAGTAACACAAATTCGTGCGCTTCTCGATTCCAATTATCTGCACGTAATGAATTTTTTGATTACTTCTGCAGAAAATGCGCCAAAAACTGAAAGAAACAACGCTTTACTATCCGTCTAAGTGGTACGCATTAACCACTGAAACAACAACCTTTCTAGAAGTCGTTGGTGCAACAGAACACCTGTGAATCTCTGAAGCGCACCACTGAACCACTTAATCTCTGAACCACTGAATTGGTGCGACAGGTCCCAGATCGGCCATGCTGTGCACCTATGGTCTAAGACCCCCAGCTTGGAAAAATGGGAAATTTCAGAAAAATAAGGCAAATGACGGTCAAAAATGGATGAAAATCGAAAATTATTTTCAAAAATGCTTTAAATTAATCGGAAGCTGTACGGTAATGTCGTTTTAACGCCGTTTTAGCGCTCACACCAGATTTTAAGATCATTTTAGCACAAAAAGCTCAATTTTTGACCCCTATAGACCGGCTGACCCCCTAGATCGGTCATGTAGCGCATCTATAGTCTAGACCCACAGAATCGAAAAACGGTAAATTTTCTGGAAAAATGAGCCAAAATGATACGAAAACCGATGAAAATAAAAAAATTTTTAAAAAGTGTATAAAATTGACCAGAAACTGTAGATCCATGTAATTTCGATGCTATTTTAATATTTATAAAAGTTTTTGACGGCATTTTAACCAAAAAAGCTCAATATCGAACCCCAGACCGGCCATGATATTTGCGCCTATGCTCAATGGCCATACAGATGTCATAAAAATGACCTTGTTGCAGGCTTGTGCCGGTTTCACAGCCAACAATCGACGATGGACCAGTGGAAACGCCACTGGGATCCACCACCACGTATGCGAAAATGTTCAATGTCGATTTCGTCATCGTCGTGAATGCGTGGTGCCATTGCCCTGTCAGCATTTTTTGTGCTTTTCGTGCTTTAGCTACTACGCGCCGTTGTATTCGCTGACGGTAACGTGTCCGGTGTGCTTCACTTTGAGCATCGTAGAACCAGGAGTAACGAATAAAGCTTTGTCGACAAGACGTATAAATAGCCAAAATGATCGGGCTCAGGTAATCAGATCAAATTCTTCTAGATCAACCCAATCCTCTGGAACATTGTGTCGAGATAATACAAATTTTGGCACCGATGATCATAACGATTCGATGAATCATTCCTTATCAGAAGAACCACAAAATTTGGCCAACGGGCAAGAAAACGATTGTCTTCTTTATCCTTGGCTCAAAGCCAAGTGGCTGGACTTGCAAAAGGCGCGTGATCAATGCGACAGCGTATCGAATTCGCTGGATAGCGCTTTTAGGGAGGAAAGCGAAAAACTGGAAAGATCGGTCGATAAATTGAAGGAGCTGATAGAGGAAAGAAAGCGACTGCTGATCGATCATTATCACAAGATTTTGAACGAAAAAATCGAAGATTTGAGACGGAAAACCAACGAGATCGATCTGGCCCAGGAAGAAGTTTTGAAAGCCTCAAAGCAGCTTCAGCCCGACTCCACTGATTTCGATATGGATGAGTCATTGTTCCCCAATTTATCTGCACTGACGAAATCGGGTTTGTTTGCCAAAAATTCGTCAGGAAAGGCGAAATTCGGAAATTTGAAAGACGATGCGATCCGGTCGAGAATAGAACGATTCGGTTGCGTTTACGACACGGCGACTTTGAGAATCCAGTTGAAGGATCCGGTTTACGACGGAAAATTTATCGTTTCCCGCCAAAACAAGAAAAGTCACGTGACATTTTCGCTGCGAGACCGGATTAGCGAAGATCTAGTCGTCGATTTGAGCGACGTGGAAATTCGATTGGCCCCGAATTTCGCCAATAATCGACCGTGTAAGACGAATTTAAGAAAAATTGACGAATCGACTTTCGAGCTAGAATATGCCCTTCATCAGCAGGGCCTTTACACCCTAAATTTAAAATTCGACGATAAGCAGCTCGAACCGATCCATTTCAAATGTGTAAGCGAATCCGAGTACGATTCGTCATTTTGCGCTATACATAAGCCGAAATTCTCGCATTCGAATGCTTCAGCAAGCCATCGAAGTGGACCTCGGTCGATGGAGTCCCCGGGAGAAAGACCGTCGACTACGATGACCAACGAAGATGATGAACTTTGGATGACCATTGGTCAAAAGGGGGCCGGTCTGGGACATTTTCTGAATCCTCAAGGCGTTTGTTCGACGTCTGATAATGGAAGAATAGTCGTAGCTGATAGCGGTAATCAGTGCGTGCAAGTCTTTCAGGCCGATGGAGAATGCCTGCTGCGATTTGGCGTTAAAGGACGCGGTTCTGGACAGATGCTCAGGCCAACGGGTATGCATGCTTTTGTACATCAACTTGCAATAATGATTGTATGCACAGGACGAGGTTCAGCCCCACCGAAATTTTTTCACTCGGAAAAATCTTTTATCTCCAGAAGCACCAAATTTTTGAAAATTAAACTCAAATTTGACTAATTTCATTTTTTGCTTTAAGTACTCTGAAATAAGTTAATCCTCTAAATCCGACTAGACTGCTTGCTTACTTGATATTGCGATTGTGCTAATATGATTTATTGAATTTTTCCTCCATATATAAAGTTATATTATTTGGTTTTTATTTTTCTTTGCCTCGGATTTACTTTTAACCTATCGATATATTTTTTTATAAATTATTGGTTGACTTGGCTCCGACTTTTAATAATTTATTGAAGTTTGTTTGCAGCCTTATTCGTTTTTATTTTTATTCTATTTTTTCGTTTTTTCACCGAATTTATTAGGAGTTTGTGTGCTGCCTGTGCAAAATTTGATTGCGGTAGCCGACTATGACAATCGCTGGTTAAGCGTGTACAAAAGCGACGGATTGTATGTAGGCCGATTTGGCACCGGCGTCGATTTGCTTGGACCAAAGGGTTTGGCGGTCGATAACGATGGCCACGTTATTGTGGCTGATAACAAATCTAGCACTATACATGTATACGATTCCGTATCGCTGAAACTCGTTCGGAAGTAATTATCGTATTTTCTATTTTTATTTTTATTTTTTTGTTTTTCATTTTTTGGAGAGAAAACGGGAAAAAGAGAGAGAAAAATTTTCATCACTACAAAATTATTTGTCATTAAAACATGTTGTAATGAAATCCAATGTATATCTTAAGCAAGAAAAGGCTTTTTCTTAACTTAATTGGAGGACAGTATCGTTTTCAAGTATTTTAATCGCATTCGGTTTGTCGTTTTAAGAGTTATTGTTAGAAACAATACAAAGGAATGAATAAATGAGTAAATTAGTAAATAAATAAAATACATAAATAAATAATAAATAATATAAATAAATAACATTAAAAGTAATAATAATCAATAAATAACATTACAACATAAAAACATAATAATAAATAAATAATAAATAAAAAATAAGATAAATAACATTCAATCACACATAGATGTGCGCCCAGAATCCGGCGGAATCCCTAAATCGATAGACCCCGACAGAACTGGATTTTTGGTGCTATTTTCAGCAATTTTACCTCATCGACTTCCACCCCCCCCTTAGAATTTGCTAGCTGCCCGTCAGGAGACGAAATGGTACGCTCATTTTCCGAGGTTTCTTGCATTAATCAGTAGTGTTTTTCTGATCCAGAATAAATTTTTTGAAATCCAATAATTGCTAAAAATTCGAGGAATTCCACCAAAATTAAAATTTGTCGTCTACTGCAATTAGAGTGTTGCAATTTGGGTTTTTGAATTTCTCGTCGAAATGGTAATTTCAAAAATCATGATAAATCGCATTTCAGCATGTGCATTTTTGAGACAGAAACGGTCTGGCCAGCCTGTTGCTATGCTGAAATAGTCTTAAATCTATAAATACAGTTGAACTCGGATAAGTGCAACTCTGATAAGGCGCAACCTCGGTTACATGCAACAGACTTTCATTTCCGATTTTCTTCCCTATGTTTTACGTGTGGTTGCACCTCGGATAAATGCAACTCGGGTAACTGCAATATTACGCTTAAGTGCAACCATTTTTTTATCCACGAAACCAATATTCAAAATGCGTAACTACAACTTTTTAGAATGGATGATGAATGTCTGCTAAACAAGCGCATTTTTTCGTGGACCATCATGCTTTTCAAGAATGTTACTGGTGTTTCCCTAATCATTTCGTTGTTCTTTCATTATTATGTATGCTTTATTGTTGGATTTTACTTTTTCCAATATTTATTTCAGCATTTTGTCCAAAATTGATACATAATTACGTTATAAGAATGGCTGCTGTTCCAAAAAATTACTACATTCTCCCTAGCCCAAAAACTGGAAATTTTGGACGCTTTCGATTTTGCACTGTTCTAGAGACACCTCGAATAAGAGCAACCTTTTTCGAAATTTCATAAGACACATCCTATAAGTGCAACCTTGCTTGAGTGCAACATCGCTTAAGTGCAACTTTTTTTTGGCATCCCGAGCAGTTGCACTTATCCGAGTTCGACTGTACACGTCAAAATAGCGTGAATGCTACCTTAGTTGAATTCATCATTGCCAAAAAATTTCCATTTTTAATTGTTCAAGGGTCTTGATCTTGATTTCCCTTTTTTCTACTGGTTCATAGAATTCTTTATTTTTGCTTTTTGCGGTATGACTTTCTTTATTCATTTTCAAAAGATTTTCTGTTAGAAAGCTATAAATAAATCAAAGAATTGAAATAAAATTTGGAAATGGCGATATAATCCTCGATTTTTGACTACGATTCACCTATTGAGTGAAAAATACGAATCCGTCTAATTTTTCCCATCTTCTCGATGTGTTTTTAGATTCTCTGGCATCAATGTAAGATTCAAAAAATGTTCTTAAGCTTTTTTTAAAAAGATTTCTGAACCTTGTAGGTTCACGAATAACTTTGTAATATTTGTTCGAATGAGCTCTTCTATCAAAAAATGATTTCAAGTCAAATGACCGCTTAAAATGGTAGGTAATAATGCTATTTTTTAGGAAGATAAAGTTAGGATTTAAAATAAATGAATATGAATTGCTTCAATTACGCCATTTAATCATATAGCTTATACGAAAGGCGGAATTGAAACATAATTCTCAGTTTTCTCACGATGCGATCACATATTGTGTATAAAAAATTTTATCTTTACGTTCAAAATATTTTACGTTACAATTTGTATTCTGATTCATTCGAAGTCGAATATTAGTACTTAACATTCGGGAAAATTCTCGGGATAAAATTCCGTTAAGTGCATTAAGCAAATATGGAAATTAAAAATATAGAAAAAGGCATTAAAAGTACAACAAAATTTCATAAATAATGCCTACATATTTATTCAAAACGGATATAAGAAGGCATTGAAATGTGTAAGTGACTTCGGGCATATACTCGTAGCTCTTAGCCGATAAAGCACCAGATTGTTCACTTTGAAATCATGTGGAAGGAAAAATTTGCGAAAGTTGACATCATACATGATACTGAGGATTTTGGGGGTTTTCAGCCCCTCTTGACTAAGGATTTAGGAGGTTTCAGCCCTACACCCCTACCAGAAATAAATTCAACCCACAGAAATTTTTTTTGCTTCTTTCCTAGAATTCGCGATTTCACAAAATTTTCCAAAAATTTTCCATAAATTCGTGGTAAAGGTGTTTTTAAGCGTTTCTAGCTACCTATTTGCTCAAAAGTGTCAGATTTTCGGCCCTTCGCGCCATCTTAACTCACGTTTTCACTACATTTTGTTCAATTTGTTCGACTTTTCTATATTTTGTTGAAATGTTTCTATGTTTTTATGCTCTAGAAAGATATAGCATCGTCAGCAACGCCGAAAAACAATGTTTTTCAGGCGTATCTACCATACGTGTTCTTGTAGAAGGTTTGACCCCGCAGAATGGCTGCTGACCACACCTGGGCGTGGGGCGTTTGGGGGTATGCCCATCCCCGAGAAACAAAATACCCCCAAGAAACCAAAGTACCCCCATAAATTTTTTTCGTTTTTTTTCGCAATTTTTTGATGTCAATGGATAGTGCTCGATGAGAAACGTTGAAAAATGGTGTTTTTCGCCATACCACCATTTTTCAGGCCATTTTTGACCTTTGAAAAATCTTGTACCCGCCCAGAATTTTGTTGCTCCCCCTACGTATACTGCTGCCCCTCGCCAAATGTCTGCGACCTCCCAGAATTGACAAATTTTTGGAAAAATTGTAAATAGTGTGCTTTTTAAGCGTTTTTAGCTCATCTTTGGATCAAGAATCTCAAATTTTGGGCGCTTCGCGCTATGCACATTTTTTTACTATACACTGTTCAATTTCCTCAATTTTGTTCAAAATGTTTTTATGGTCTAGAAAGAACGAGCATTTTCCGAAAGCGTTCCCGACGTTTTAAGCCCAGAAAAGACACTTTTTGAAATTTTTTGAAATTGATCCCCCGAATTCCCATGCTGTGCATGCATGGAATCTACCATGTTTGGGCCCAAATTAAGGCACTTTAAAATTCTCTCCTCCCAAAATTCCCGCGCTGTGCATTGTGGTTGACATATCCTCAAAATCTTGATCTAATTTTTTATCCAAAAATAGCATGCTCCCTTCCGCACTCCACAAACGCCAAGAGAAAATATATTTTTGTACCTAAAGATTCAGTTCACGGGGTGACCGCAGTCATCAGTTAGCCGGTCCGCATTACATCGCCATTGATGACCATAATCGACTATTTATTACCGACTTCCACCATCATTGCGTGAAAATATTCGATTGCTCCGGTTCGTTTCACTCGTCGTTCGGTTTATTGGGTTCGGGCGACGGACAGTTCAATGGGCCGACTGGAATCGCCATTGACCGTCGGCAGCAGGTGCTGGTGGCCGACTGGGGAAATAATAGGGTTCAGGTATAATTATGCATGAAACAGGGGTTTGGGGTTCCCCAGCTCCACCCAAAGTTGAACGTCCCCCGACTCCAAAGTCAAAAGACCACAGTCCTGCGACCTCTGACGAAAAATCTCGCTTTTTGCTATTTTTCAAGGTCCTATCAACCGCCCTTCCGCCAATATGGCTGGAGACTCCGACTCTAAACTTAGAGTACGTGTATGGGTATAAGCTTACGTTTAACAGGGCAATGGGGGATCTCTCCACCAGACGTGTTCTTGGGGGGTTGGGGGCTTTGACCCCCATAATGGCTACTGAACCCCCTCAAAATAGCTGCGACCCCTCAGAATTGACGATTTTTCGTAAAAGTTGGTAAACGTTGCAAAAAGTGCGCTCTTTTAAGCGTTTTTAGCTCATTTTTGGCTCATAAATCTCAAATTTTTGGCACTTCGCGCCAAATACACATTTTTTGACTAAACTTTGTTAAATTTACTAAATTTTTTTCAAATTTTCTTAAAATTTTTTAAAACGTTTTTATGTTCTAGAAAGAACGAGCATTGTCTGAAACGTCAAAAACCAGTTTTGTTACGTGTACCCATCGTTTTTAGCCAAAAAGGCATGTTTTTAAATTTTTTTGGACTTGACACCTTCCTAGAATTCCTATGCTGTACATGTATGCTCTCCACCTAAAGTCTGTGGTGGATCAATTTTTTAAAATATTTTTTTATCATTTTCCCTAATAGTGTCAAAAATAGTCCTGAAAATTCGACTACTATGCTTGAAGTATCGGTTTTTTGCCATGTTTTGATAGGCAGAAATATTTCTTATGCGATAAAAAGTTCAAAATTTTCAAAATTCTTCGAATTTTTATAAGAAAAATTCGCAGAATTAACACTAAAATCGACACACTAAATATACTCCTCTGACGGAAAATTAGTTTTTCTAGAGCACCAAGAAAGTCAATAAATGTCATTAATGAGTATTACTCCGGCGCCTGAAAAATTTGAAAAATATGATAAAAATGGCCAAAGTTATCAAAAAATACACACTTTTCATTGCGGCCGAATATTTTTTGACGACGAAAGGGGGGGCGGGCGGCCGCCCCGTCGCCCCTCTTAATCCGCTACTGGTCCCGTTTATCCCCAAAACTCAGTAAACGTTTGCCCCTGCAACCGATTTTTCGGTTTTTTGTCAATAGGTGCTTTTTCGCCATTTTAGCCCGAAAATTGAAGGTCATTCACCCCATTCCTGTAAAGAAGGACCATACTATTCTCTTCTAATATTTGAGACATGTCTGGATACTGCAGTCCTAAATTTTTTCCAGAAAGAATCGGTTAGCACTTCATCCAATTTCCTCAATTTATCTTGTCAGAAAATGTTTTTGTCTTTATGAGGGAATCAAAGCTGAGAACTTTGTTGTTCGTTTTGTCTTTTGCCGGAGAGAATTTCGACATCATTTAATAAAAAATGCTTGTTCAAAGATGCGTTGTTTTTAATATGCGTGCTCAAAGATACGTCGATACTACGCTGCATTTTTAGCGGTCATAAATTTCAATTTTTATTCATATTCAATAAACTTAGAAGTCGTGCTAACTTGACATGGGTTAGGTATAAATTTGCATAATTCAAGACATTTTTCATTTAAAGCACCCACAATAATTTTATTTTTTAAATAAAATCATTTATTAACTTTTTTGTTCTTCTACTTTTGTTCATAATTATTCATACTTTTTTGTTTTATGCACAAACGCGAATTTTGCAGATTTTCGACAAAACTGGTTCCTTTCTGTGCCGCGTTGGCAACAATAATTTGTTCGGACCTCAAGGGCTTTGCACTTCAGAAGGCCGCTTCATTGTTTCTGATTCCGGAAATCACTGTGTCAAAATTTATAATTACTTGATATGAATTGTCACTGATTGCATACCTCTTGTTATTTGTCTCGTGTTTTGTAATCTCAGCTGTTTTGCGAAATGTATGACGAAGCATATTGCTCTTTGCAATAAAGCTGAAAGATTCTATTTTATATTTACTACATCTAATTTATTTATTTAATATAGCCATCTATTTTGTTTTATAGACCTGTGTATACATGTGTATATTTGATTTATTAATTATTATTGAATTGGCTATTCTTCGTTTATTCGTTGATCAAATTTATTTGGAAATTATTATTTATTTTTTATTTATTTATTTATTTATTTATTTATTTATTTATTTATTTATTTATTTATTTATTTATTTATTTATTTATTTATTTATTTATTTATTTATTTATTTATTTATTTATTTATTTATTTATTTATTTATTTGTTTCTATTAATTATTTGTGTATTTATTTATTTATTTTATTGTGATTATTTATTGATTAAAAACTATTCGAATTCGAGACATCACTTTTTAATAGGAGACGATTTCAAATAATTAGTTAGACGGGCTTTTGGACTTGCTACAATAGATGCACACTATAACCGATCTTTGCAGGGTCAGCCAGATAAAGCGAGTGGGACAGAAATTGAGCTTCTTTGGACCAACATGACCTCAAAAATTATGAATAAATGCTAAAATTAGCTTTAAAACTTTACGCTATTCTACAGGTTTTGGTCAATTTCAAGCAATTTTGCAGAAGATTTGTTTCTTCCAGTTTTGGATTTTATTTTGCTTCGTTTTCCTCGGAAAATTTCACATTTTCTTTCTTGAGGTCTAGAAACACCATAACCTAACTCTATGGTCCGTTTCACACAAATTTGGGCATTCATGTTGAAAACTACATATGCCCGACTATAAGTCGACAGATTGCGATGATAGTATTAATTTGATATATAATTATCGTAATCCGTCGGCTAACTTTCAAAAACATTCCTAAAATTCATACTCAAACTTATGTGAATCAAGTCTATAACATAGGTGGGCAGCACCGAAATTCTGGGGGGGTGAAAAAATTTTAAAGGTCAAAAAATGGTCTTAAAAAGTGGTCGTATGGCAAAAAAACACCATTTTTCGACGTTTCTCATCAAGCTCTATCCAATGGCAGCAAAAAATTGCGAAAAAGCAAAAAAATTTTTTTTGGGATGGGGGTGTTTTGATTTCTGGGGGGGGGGGATTTCAACTTGGGGGGTGCATACCCCCAAATCCCCCAACGCCCATGTGTGGTCTATAAGTGCAAGGCTTGCTATTGTAAGACAGGTGCCCTATGTATACCGAAGCAACGCAGGACACGGGTGTATCACCTTCGGACTACTTAGGTACTTAGGTACTTAGATCTGCTCTCAGCGCTGGCCCCGATCGCTCAGTCTGCGGGCGACTTCGGTCTTTGGACCTTTACAGACCTTTACGGCGTCGATCCCTCGGTCCTAATATTGCTGACCGCTTCTTGACGGGTGATCTAGCCAGCTACGCACTAAGCTCCTAAGAATACCTACCTAAACCCCGCGATTGCCGCAAGTCAGTTGACCCTATCTCAACCCGCTCAAGTTGATGAATTAACTTGTTTTCGAGGTTCGAATCAATCGGAAATGTTTTTGGTTCCTAATGTGCGTAGCACAATGAAATTTGAAAACAACACCAACGAGCCTAGACCATACGTAGGCGGCAAGAAAATTTGGGGAAGATTTGGTGAGATGTCCGAAGGTCAAAAATGGCCCCAAAATGGTTAGCGGTAAAACACCATTTTTTGACGTTTCTCATCAAACACTTTCCATTGGCATCAAAAAATTACGAAAAGAGACGAAAAATGTTTCAAAAATTGAAGTCGGGGGGGTATTTTGATTTCTGGGGGGGGGGTATTTTGGATTTCTAGAGTGCATACCCCCCCCGACCCCCCCACTCTGCAGGTGCTCTGGACTGATCAATCATCACAAAAGATTAAATAATATTTTTGACCAATTTCGGGGTTGAAAAAAGAATATTGAATCTTTGAACGAAATAAATAATCACACGAAATTTATCTATTCCTTTCCACCTAGTCTCAGAAATCCTCGACGTTCATAGGCAACCGACCTCACCCGCGCATATAACACCCTGAGTGGGTTTTCTGTTTTATTCTAATGATATGTAAGCGCGGCCTTGTGCGGAAAGCAAAATAACAACGAAAACGAATAAAACGCACTGACCATAAAATCGTACCGTCAGCCAACTAACTGATGATCTCATAGGATCAATTAGCTAGTTAACTAGAAAGTTTACGTTAAAATAACATAAGACAAAATTACTTTTTAACTAGACATCGAATATTCTGAACTAAGATAAGCGGCTTACACATAAATAATTACTATTATCTATATACTTAATTCCATGTTACCGGACAAGTATCTTATTAATTTTTATAATGAAAATTTGGGAAAAGATGAAACTGAAGGCATCAGCCACAAGTGCACTATCGTGTAATGGTACTCGTATTGGCTATGTTAGCATGGCTACCGCGAACTGCTATTACTAGTTCGCAAACGTGTAACCTCGTAGTTACACTATAGACAATTGCGAGATGAAATATGTACTAACATATCTAATGTCATGGGTTACCTTGTAAAGGTAAGTAAAATAGCTTTCACTGTGCGAAGTAGAACTTCTACAGGCTGCCTAGAAAGCCCCCATGTACATACATAATCCTTACGGAAGCGATTCTCAAAAACAACGGCTTTTCATGTATTTACGACCTTACATAACAGTTTAGCAGCTATAACAGAAAAAATTGCATTTATTCGTTTTGACAATACAGACATAAGCAGAAATGTATAATAGTGACGTAATAATAGTGGCCAAGTTATGGTTTTTGACGGCTCATCGAGTAACAGTATTAATTGTTTAGACTGAATTGAGCAACTGGATTTACGTAACCTCAAGTCTCTTAATTAGCAAGAGCATGTCATTTTCAACGAAGTACTGTAGATCTCCTCACTTCGCCCGCAAGCACTCGCCGCGCCGCGTATCGAAGATTTTTCGAACTAGAGTGGGATGGGATACATAAGAATTTCGCAGATAGATAGCTCGAACAAAACAAAGGGCTGAAGTGATTTTGATTTGACAATTATTCATTTGGCAGGTTAATAATTGCCCCGTATTTGAGATTTGTTAAAAGTGTTCTACATTTCCAGGCCCGAATCCGCCAGCCAGGGGCGTGGGTGGCGCACATGGGTAAAAGGTGGCACTGGCGCTTTTGCCATCAGTAAGCTGACAGTTTACAGTAATCGCAGATTAACTGAAGGCATTAGTCGCATCTCTCAGCTTGAGGATTAAATATTTCTTGAAGTTCATGCCCATATTTAGGCACTGGCTATTGGCACGGCCGTGCCAATAGCCCTCGGTCTATTCGCACGGACATCTACAGTAATCAGACACGTACATTATATTGTGCGAACAACTCAACTTGCGTACATAATTGAAAGAAATGATGAAATTTTACTAAACTTACCAAAGTTATATTGCTATCCATCTTTATTCACGTTTATTAATTAAAATTGCTTATTGTAAGGACAGTAGAAGTGTGCATACTAAGGTACTATAGGTATTTTGGTAGTAAATTTATTTCTACCGATTCATGTGCAGCAACGGCAAACATGAATAAAATACCTACACATATAAACTTATACCTACATTGGTAGGTATGTACTGTTACGAGATAAATTGGTCACCATGTTTCGGAATAACGTTCTAAATTCTAATTCAGGCTAAATTCTGGCTATCAGTGGGATAAGGCCTCCCGTCAAATTGTTATGCGGACTTATTCGTATATGTATGTGCTACAGCTAATATAAGTAATTGCTGTGCGTATATTGTAGGTGCGACGGAAACAGGCATACAGTAAGTACATAGACGTATTACACAGCTACAGACGAGTTGGACGAAACTACCGTCCTGTTAGACGAACGGGTACATACTCACACACTAAAATATTATAACGAAAATTATTAATAGGGTTTCACATGGATTTCACTGTAGGCGTGACCACACCTGGGCGTGGGGGGTTTGGGGGAGTATGCACCCCTCAGAAACCAAAATACCCCCAGAAATCAAAATACCCCCAGAATTCAATTTTTGGAAATTTTTTTCGTTTTTTCGCAATTTTTTGATGCCAATGGATAGTGCTTGATGAGAAACGTCGAAAAATGGTGTTTTTATCGCCATACCATCATTTTTAAAGCCATTTTTCGACCTTCAAAAAAATCATGCACCCCCCAGAATTTTCTTGCTGCCCACGTATGGGCGTGACCTTGCATTATGTCAAAAATGTCCCAACTGAAGCGAGACTGTTTGTTATTCGAAAAACGTCGATTACTGTAGACTCGTGTACAATAAAGATATACGTACAAAAAGGGTATTTTCCATAACAGTACGTATGTATGTATGTGTATGTCTAGTGTATTTCATTTATCCGAGAGCTTTTTCAATGAATGTTTTTCGAAGCTACAGTAACTCTTTCTTACTTACTGTAGGTCGTTCGTTAGAGCTCATTGTAGCTGTAGCAAAGTAGGGCTTTTCAATGAAATTTTTTGCGTTATTTATTCTCATCTCCCAAGTCCCAACATATGTACCTAATTCAAATTTAGTTGGTATCGGCTTACTTATATACATATATCTATAGTCTGTTTCATTTATTCGAGAGCTTTTTAGTCAATTTTTTCAAGGGCTACAGTATGCAAAACAAGATGGATTACTGTAATTTGGCAGATCAGCTCAGTGAGGGCGAGTGGCTGGAATTCTTCAATTTTAATGCACTAATCAGCCCTTATAACTTTAATTTAGGCACTTAATCAATGCTGGGACATACTACAGTAAGTGCGCTAAACAAAAAGCTGTCGGCTGGAATCGAGCCCGGGTTGCTTCGACTACAAGCAGAGTTTTACCACTGAGGTATGCAGGAGTTCCCGACGTTTCTTAACATCTTACTCTATTGTGTTTAAGGCGTCAACAGGATAAGTTGAATGCGCCATTTTTATCTGTAAGTTAATTGATCTGCTGGAAGACAAGGATAAATTATGCCGCAAAAATCTTATTGAAAAACCCTTCTTTACTACGTAGCTATGTATAGTGAGATCTAGCGACCTACAGTAAATAAGAAAGAATGGGTTACTGTAACCTCCGAAAACATTTACTGGAATAGCTCTCGGATCAATGAAACAGATAGACGAAAAAATTAACGCCGTTTTTGTAATCAATTTATATTTATTCTCGAATTGTAATCCATGCACAGGGCTTCATGAAGTGAACTATAATACATACATATGTGTGGGTATCTAATGGCTTGACTTAGAAACGTGCAGAGGTTGAATACATAGTAAGGTATTTAAAGCCTGTTTCACTTAATTACAGTAGATTATACATTGCGATTATAGCATTGATTTGATATTTAATTATCCTAACCTCTCGGCTTATTGTCGATGAAAATTGTTTATACATATGTATGCATGAAGGCGGCGGGGCGGGTGCAGCTGGAATACCAACGCATTAACTGAGCGACTTAAAAGTTAACCTGATCGACGTTGAATTAGTATATACTAAAATAGTTAGGGACTGCAAGCCTATGATTTAAGCCTACATATGTAAGTGTAAAGTGCAGGGATAGAACCCAACCCGTAAGCTATAGTCTGTATCATTTATTCGAGAACTTTTTCAGTGAATTTTTTTGAAGGCTACAGTATGCATCACTAGGTGATTCACTGCAACTTGACAGAAAAGTTGAGTGGGGGCGAGTGGCCGCCATTCCTTCATTTTTAATGCACTTAACCGTCCAAGACTTAATTCAAGAATCTAAACAGTGCTGTGACATATACAGTAAGTGCGCTAAGTAAAAATTTTGCAGCAGGACGAACCCGTGTTGCTTCGACGACAACCAGACGTTCTACCACTACGCTAAGCGGAAGTTTTCAGCAATGTTTAAAATGCTAGTCTATTGCTTGTAACGGTCGATTTATAACAAGCTGCTTGCGCGAATTCCATCTGCTGGTTGCATGATCCGCTGGAATACGAGAATAAATTATGCCGTGAGAAATTTCATTGAGAAACCCTCCCTTCCAATGTATGTATGTAGCTACAGTAATTTCTAAATGACCTACAGTAATAAGGAACGATTGAATTACTGTAGCCTAGGAAAGATTCGATGAAAACGGAGATACTTTTAAAATTTATGAACGAACTTGTGTGAAACGGTCTATAGACGTTTAATGTAGGTCGGGGGATGGACCCCCAAAAATATCGTGTCCTATGCTTAGTATATATTATTTAATAAATTGTGGTGTACAGTATCTTGACAATCATTGAATACCTTTAAGTTATCCTCAATATTATTTATTAACAAATATAATTGCTTCAAAGAGGGATATTAGAGGTTATGCAGTAATTATATAGCTGATGTCATATTATCTTCTCACTGTAGAAAACACATCAAAGCAATGCAATGATGTACTATTTACTGTATCTTTCCGCTTCTGCAAAGCGCTAAAATGCAGGTGTCTAAAAACTGCAGTCAGTGCTGCACAAAACATAGGATATGCAGCATGCGTATTCATTTTTATACAATAGTTTGTTCCATTCTAAACGGCCCATTTTCGCTTTACCGCTTATTACTGTAGCCGAAGATTGTACGGGTTAGTTTGGTATGACAGTCTGTCAGATGCGCCACATAATAAACGAAGTATATTAAACCTCAATACGAAGTATTTAAAGCAACCAGCTGTTACGAAAGCATAATTGAAGAAGCCGTTTGTGCAGTTGAAATTTATTCCAGTAATAAGACTTCAGCAAAAAAACAGTAGAACATTGTTACGTTCACGGTTTTTATCACATACTTATTTCAATCCCGGTACGCAGGTTATATAGTTTGCGCAATTTAATAAGAGTTATTGATTACTGTAGATGTCCGTGCGAATAGACCGAGGGCTATTGGCACGGCCGTGCCAATAGCCAGTGCCCCATATTTATAGGTGGCGTTGGCGTTCCAACTGCTTCGCTTTACAATTTTTTGATGAAAATATTAACTGACTGTTAAAAACGGCGTAGAATTCCATATTTGTTGCATCACAAAAAACTTAATTTTACGCGAAGAACGTATGGAACAATTTATTTTTCATAAAAAGAGAGGAACCATATTCAGCTAAAATTTTTGTTGAAATCGAAAGTTATAGTTGAAACGCGTATTTTCTGCATTCTAAAACTTAAATTTACTAAAAAAAAATCACTTAATTAATTTTAAAATTTTCAATTAGTATAGTCTGTACAACATTCGAGACGCCTTATACCTTCCATTATATGATAAATAACCATAATTGAGTTCAACCCACATTTTTGATGTTTCAGAAAAACTATATAAAACATCTTTCCTAGCTTTGCTCACATTAGCAAGGGCGATTGGCACGCGCTTTACCCTTTTTACCACTTGGCCTTGGCCACGGCCAAGCCGAGCGCCAGCGCCCACCGCTTTACCGGCCGTGGTTATTTGCAGTCAACTGCAGGCAATATAGCACACAATGCAAAAATTACATGCGGTCAAAAACCAGCGGCCTAGACTGCAGGCAATATAGCACACAATGTAAAATTATCTGCAGTCAAAAACCAGCGACCTAGACTGCAGGCAATATAGCACACAATGTGATATTATATGCAGTCAAAAACCAGCGGCCTAGACTGCAGGCAATAGAGCACACAATGTGATATTATATGCAGTCAAAAACCAGCGGCCTAGACTGCAGGCAATATAGCACACAATGTGATATTATATGCAGTCAAGCTGAAAGCTTATTGATATGGGGAGCTGGCGCTTCGCTCGCATTTCAACGTGTAGTAGATGGTTTTAGAAGGCACTTTTATTTGAAATGGTCTGGCAGATTTACTTCCTCACTGGGGAATGTTTTTTTCGCGCTGCATGGGTAGCAGCTTCAATAGCTGCCCAGTCGCCCGTTAGCGCATTTTGATGGGCCAGCGTTAGCTCTGGTCCTACGTGATAGATATTGAGTAGCTGTTGCTGTTCTCCTTGCCCCTCATTCTGGGGAATTGATGTTTTACTGTAGTAGACAATAAAATGACTCCGAGAAGCGAAGCGCCATGCTCCCTATAGTCAATAGGCATTCAGTTCTTGACTGCATATAATATGACATTGTGTGCTATAATTGCCTGCAGTCTAGGCCGCTGGTTTTTGACTGCATATAATTTTACATTGTGTGCTATATTGCCTGCAGTCTAGGCCGCTGGTTTTTGACTGCATATAATTTTACGTTGTGTGCTATATTGCCTGCAGTCAAGGCCGGTGGTTTTTGACTGCATATAATTTTACATTGTGTGCTATATTGCCTGCAGTTGACTGCAAATAATTACTGCCCACTTTTACCCAGTTGGCGAGAGCCAGGGCCAAGGCCAGCGCCATCGCTAGCGCCACCTTTTATCTATGTGCGCCAGGGCCGGCGGCTGCACCACCTTTTACTTATGCCCCGTATCCAGCCCAGGAATGGAAAAAAGACCCAGATTTGAAAATTTTGAATTTTTGGTTTTTGGGTCTTTTTCTTTTTTGGGTTTTATTGGGTTTTTTATGGAAAGGAAATGACAACTAGAGCTACATACAGTACCTGGGAATACTTCCAAAAGCTGCAAGACTTGAAACAAACAGAGAGTAACAACTTTATTCGGCTAATATTGAAATCCAACAACAAAATCGATCGTTCAGTGCGACTGCCACACATATGCCTTTCTCTTCAAAGCTCGGACATTACCAGATTTTAATCAAAAAATGCATTGTGGTGGCTGAATAAAAGGTGGCTGAATAAAAGCTATTGAGGTGGCTGAATGAAAGCGCTCTGTTCTGCAGAATGGCATGGCAATTGTAAGTTGGGGGCTGAGATTTTTTAGCATGGGCATTGTGTTGACCAGACTGAGGTTGGTTGGGTTTTACTAGTCAAAGGAACAGCATCCTCCAGTATTTATTTCAGTCCATTTGAAAAATTGGTAACTTGTGGATAAACAACCCAAAAAACCCAAAAACCCAATGATTTTTTGCACCCAAAAAACCCAAAAGCCCAGATTCGAAAAACACAGCCTTGCCAACCCTGATCCAGCCATCCAGGTGGGGTAGTGGGCACGGTTCACCTCCTTTCCTTCTCGGAACGGAATCTAAGAAAGATTTTTTGTATTTTTTCGTCTACTCCTCTCTTTGCTCTTTTAACCAAAAATCGTGAAAAATTTTCGGCGCTCGGCGCCGAAATTAGAGTATAATTAGAGTTTATTTAGTCCTAAGCGCGCGATTGAAACCACCGCTTTTTCCCAGCGATTTGGTTCACAATGTGAACCATACCCAAAATTTTATTCCACATTTCAAATTTTAATTCACATTTTCAGGGGTCTTAAAAATGTTTAAAAATTGAGCGCTTTTTGCAGAAAGTCCATCCTCTACAAAAAATGGCGAGACACAAAACGAGTTTTTGAACATTTTGACATTGTAAATTCGGTAAATCACAATGAATATAAGGAATAATAATATGTTCTATCTCCTAAAACTGAATTTTCAGGCCTTCACTTGTTCACTTTAGCCGATTTCTGGAGTCTTATCCAAGAATTGAAACTCAATAATTTATCGAAATTGTGCGAAGCGCCAGAAAATTTCGAAATTTTACCTATCTAAAACGCATTTTTGTAATAAAATTGCTACGAATCGGCGCGGCCCAGAAGATAAGAATTTTTAATAATATTAAACTTATAGAACAAGCCGTCGATAAAAGTGCAGTGATTGGCGGGCAGCGCACCTTAACATCAATGACAAATGTAAAATTAAATCAATACGGCGCCTGGAAGATTTCGAAATTTTAGCTCTCCAAAATGAAGTATTAAGTAATTGACCGGAATGCCAGCTGGCCTAAAACGTCCAATGACAAGCAATAAAATTAAATCGATTTGACGCGAAGCGCCGGAAAGATTTTGACATTTTTCCCTTTCTAAAACGAATTTTTGCATTCTAAAAGTTGTCCGAAAATCTCTGCAGAAGATTTAGGATTTTCAATCTTAAAGCTCTAGAACAAGATGTCAATAAAAGTGCTGCGATTGGCATAGTGCGGCCTACACATCAATAACAAGTATAAGATTAAATCAAAATCCCCCCAGAAGCGCCAGGAAATTTTACAATTTGTCTAACACGCATTTTTGCGTTGAAAAAATTGACCAAATCTGTTCAGTAGATGAGGATTTTCAATTATTGTGAAGTTTAGAGCAAGTTGTCGATAAAAAATGCTGCAATCGGCGCGGCGCGCCAGAAACGTCAACAAAAAAATAAAAATAAATCAATCCGGCGCGAAGCACCGGAAAATTTTAGAATTTTACCCTTTTAGAACGCATTTCTGCATTACAAAAATTTTTTACAATGTGAACCACGCCCAATTTTTTTTCCGCATCTCTAAATTTTTGATTTACAAAAACCCCTAAATGTGAAAAAACGGTGGTTGAAACACTCCATTTTTAGTCCTTATACAACTTAAAGCATATTTTGCATCTATATCTTCTGTTTTGCACAGGTTTTATGCAAAAAATGATGTGCATGTATGGTGCCGAGTAGGATGCACGGGGCCGCCTTTTGACCGGGGCCGGGGCCGGGGCCCGGCCCCGGCGCCGGGGCCGGTACCAGAGACTGGGACCAACCGGGGCCAACTATTTTTGCTATATTCCAGATATACCATGTATAAATATGTATTAGGCAAAATGTTACTTATGCAAAACAGCGTCTGGGCAAGTACATGGCATCCGTTCCACATGTATTTCCGAGTTCAATTAATCATCATAGCTTATATAGGCCAAATTTTTTTCCTGCCATTTAAAAAATTTGGCCCAATTCATGTAACTTGCATCATTACCAGCCGAATTGCTCATGTTTTAGATCAGACAAATTAAAAATAGCTCAAACAAGGATAGAAATTTCGCGTGCATAATTTATTATGTTAATGTGTAGTTTTTCAGTCATTTATGGGATGTAATAATATAATAATAATAATAATAATCCTGAAAAGCAAAAGTTCCATAAATATAGTTCGATCAATCAAAGCACAGCGAATTAGTCTGCCAAACTAGCAAAACGTTAGAGGGAGTCTATTCTTTTCTTCAACTGAAAGTGATCGATCCATTTTTTATACCTTGAATCTTATCCGAATTGCTATTGTTTAAATTTCTTGTCTGGATGGAACATAAAAAATAATTCACGAATTATCTATTTGTACCTATCTTCTCGGAAAACAGCCAATCCAACACAAAGATCATCTTTTGGAATTTCATATGAAGGCACGTAGCTGGCAGTCCTATTTTGGGGGGACCAATACCAATTTCGGGGACTAAGCCTAAAAAGGCCAAAAATAGCACAAAATAACGTTTACAAAGTCCTGTTTTTCCGATTTTTCTGCATTTTGGGTGGTCCAGCCGGACCCCATTCCCTCCCAGAGCTACGCGCCTGTTCATCCGGCAAACATACCCACAGGAATGTCACAAAATGTTAAACATATGCTTTTTCCCATGCAGAAGAGAAGGTCGGAACAGAAACGGATCCGCTGGACTTTTGGCGAACAAAAATGGAAACTTACCCGGCCCTGGCATCACTGGCAAGGAAATATCTAAGCCCCCCGCCCACGAGTACCCCGAGTGAACGCTTGTTCAGTACAAGCGGCAATATTTGCTCGGATTCCCGTTCTCGTTTGCTGCCTGAGCGATTAGAAACGCTAGTGTATTTGGCGAAAAACTTGAAGATTATCGGTTTTGACTATTAAATTATTGCATCTATAAACGTGAATAAGCGAAATTTCTGAAATAAAATTTGTGACAAATGTTTTGTTATACATGAATGATATGCACAGGCGATTATGCACGATTTACCCTCAAAATATCGCCAAAATCCGAACAAAAAAGTTGAGATAATTCTTAATAATAGGCTGAAATTTGCGTATTTTGGCCCCGGCCGGGCCGGCCTGGCCCCGGCCCGGGGCCGGGGCCTGGGCCCCGGCGCCGGGAGCCGGGGCCGGGGCCGGGGCCTGGCCCCGGTGCATCCCTAGTACCGAGGCTTTGCTTATTATTGTCTCGTCAGTTTAGAATAATTTTTTGCCCGATATAGAAACTGCTGGATTTACAACAAGAAAGTTTATTGTCAGAAACACGTGCCTATAGCGACAGGTGATTCGATCATGTCAGGTGAACAAATGCACGATTCTGATTTAATTACCATGCAATATGGGAATCTTACTGCTACCGTGCCGGCTGCATTGCTTGACCAAGAAGTTAGCATATTTATACATTTTATCATCATCGTTCCATGCATCTATGCGAACAAAGTTAACCTTGTCTTGTCTTAAAACCCCTTTTGTTCTCGTAGGTACATTAAATACTCCAGGCACGTAGTTGGCCTTTCTGTTTTGGGGGACCAACACCAATTTTGGGGAGACTAAGCCCAAAAAGGCCAAAAATAGCACAAAATAACGTTTAAAAAGTCCTATTTTTCCGATTTTTCTGAAGTTGGGGGTGGGGTTGTCCGGACCACACCTGAGCGTGGGGGTTGGGGGTATGCACCCCCGAGAAACCAAAATACTCCCCCAGAAATCAAAATACTCCCCCAGAATTCAATATTTGATTTTTTTGTTTTTTTTCGCAATTTTTTGATGCCAATGAATAGTGCTCGATGAGAAACGTCGAAAAAGGGTGTTTTCAGCCATTACGCCATTTTTAAGGCCCCTTTTTGACCTCTGAAAAAATCTTGCACCCTCCCCCCAGAATTTTGTTGCTGCCCACGTATGCTCCGGACCCTCCCATCCCGTCCAGAGCTACGTGCCTGTAAATACGCATTCGACCGGGCGATTACGTTTTATTCTGAACCGAACACTTCACCTAATTTTTTAAGAAATTTGGATTGTGCGTCTAATTTACGGCAATGATTTTACGATTCTTATGTGGATGATAATTTTTGGAATTTTACCCTTCTCATTCTAGAACCGCCGTTTTTTTGTATTCAGCAAAGATTTTTCCCGATGTACAAGAGACTTTTCGGAACAAAATTTTTGGAAGACAATAATTGCAAAAAAATGGTGAAATTCGCAAAAATTTTCGGGATTAAATGTGTATTCTATATATCTTAATAATGGCAGAACTTGCATTTGAAAAGGAAAAATGACAAATGTTTTGGCGCTTCGCGCCGTTTTAAGGCGATTTTCAGTGATTTTTGCCCTTAGAGACCCAGAAATTAGCTAAAATACACTACTAAAAGTCGAACAACTCTGTTTTTACCACACTAAAATCGTGGCTGTACCATATTGAAGTACTCGAAAATTTGTGTGTACAACATGTACGAAGACTTTTGGGAAGACGAAAACTGTAAAAAAATTCCAAAAAATTTTCGGCGCTTCGCGCCGAAATGAGTTTTATTCGTCCTATACATATATCTTCAAAATGACAGAATTTGCATTTAGAATGGAAAAATGTCTAACTTTTCCGGCGCTTCGCGCCGTTTTGAGACAATTTTTAGTAATTTTTGGCGTCAGAAACCCAGAAATTGGCTTAAATACACTATTAAAGATCGGAAATCCTGTTTTACTACACTAAAATCGCTACTGTACTATTTAAGGGTTCACAAAAATTTGCATGTACAAAATGTACAAAGACTTTTGGGGACCATCTCTGTACATGTACAAACGGACCTTGTACAAAAAAACGCTGTCTAGAACGCATTATTGCATTACAAAAATTTTCCACAATGTGAATTAAGCCCAAAGTTTTTGACATTTTTTCATCCTGTCTCTAGCGGGAATGTAAGAAAGATTTTTAAATACAGATATAATTTTAAAATACATAGTTTTGTAAATTTTTGGGTTGATTATAATTTTTATTTCAGAGAATTTGGAATTAATTTAAATATTCAATTTAATTTATTTAATTTCATTATATTTTTAAGCTACCTACTTGATTTATTCACTTAAATAAATATTCTATAATAAAATTTTTAATAAATATTTTATATCGTTGCATTACGAATATTTTCGGAAAGTTTAGATTTTAGCTCTGTCGAGCTGGAGTGGTTGATGAAAAAACCCTGCGATGCTTAAGCAAATTGAACTTTAAAGCGTTTCAAGGGGGTTTGATATGTTTTTTGATTGCATTTCCGGGAAAAATTTTCTAGATCAAGCCATTTTGTCTCTTATTTTTCATTACTTTCATCGCAAAATGTTCGAATTTCTGTCAGTTGGTTATTGGGTTCAAGATTTTGGCATTTCAGGGGGCCACATGTGCGATTTAATTTACGCTACATCATTTTCTCTTCTATATTATTCTTTGCCACATTGTGACGCTGACATTATAAACTCCGATTTAATGTAGGTTTTTCAAAGGGTCGTTTCAAAAGACGCTTATGACACTTTGTCGGATGCTGCAAAACATCGACTAAAAGTAACGACTTTTTTTCCGTAAATCTACGAGCAATAGTTCTAACGCTTCCTTTCGGAAAGACTCATATATTTGTGTAGCGTAGGTACCAGATATGCACAGCATGGATATTCTAGGGAAGGGGGGGTGTGAAATCCTAAAGTGCCTCTTCTGGACCCTAAAGTGGTGGGTACCATAGGTGGGCGGCACCAAAGTTCTGGGGGTGCAAGATTTTTTCAAAGGTCAAAAAATGGCCTGAACAATGGTTGTTTGGCGAAAAACACGATTTTCAACGTTTCTCATCGAGCACTATCTATTGGCATCAACAAATTGCGAAAAAAACAAAAAAAAATTCAAAAAACTGAATCTAGGGGGTGTTTTGGCTTGTGGGGTATTTTAATTTCTGGCGGGGTGCATAACCCCTCAAACCCCCCACGCCCAGGTATGGTGGGTACGCGTCAAAACATCATTTTTTGGCGTTTCTGACGATGTTCTATTTTTCTATAGTAGAAAAACATAGAAATTTCGAAAGAAAACCAAAAAAGCCGACTAAATTGAATAAAATTCAGTTATAACATGAGTATAATGGCGCGAAGCGCCGAAAATTTGACACTTTTGAGCAAATAGATACATTACTTGCCATTAATGCTAACGCTTCAATATGCTTCAGAGGACTATAGAGCTTATTAATGGATGTATCTTTAACACACGGGTCCTTGGTACTTCCGCCCACGCATGACCGACGTCTTATAGATATGTGCTTTAACAAGCTCTATCATCCTGTGAATCATATTAGAGCGTCAACATTCATGGCGAGCACAATAGGTAGCCAAAACACTTAAAAAGCATCTTTTCTACGGATTTTTAGAAAATTCTCTAGAACCTCCGAAAAATCGCGAATTCTGGATGGTATGAAAAAATTTCTGTTGGGGTGAAAACTTTTCTGGGGAGGGGGGGGCTGAAGCCAACCCCCAGATCATTTAGGGTAGGTATTAGTTTGGGTGATATAGCGCTTTACCCATTGAAAATGAAAAATTCCATGATTTTACTCGGATAATCGGCAAAGTAGGATTAGAATAAAGTTGAAAGGGAAGTTTTCCAAGAAAATGCAGAAAATAAATGTCTGTCTAGTGTCCATAGGATATTGTACTTTTTAGGCTTTTTGCCTTTTGCTACAAGGTAAAAACTATATGCGTCGGTACGTATAAATCTGTATGTTTTTAATTAACTAAAAATTAAATTCTTTTCCGGAATTAGACGCAAAAAGTCAATTTTTCAACAAGGTCCGAGGTGAATCATGGTGGCTCTCGAGCATACATGCACAGCATGGGAATTATGGGGGGCTGAAAACCTAAAGTGCCTTTTTCGGGCCCAAAAATGGCCGGTACGCGTTAAAAAAACATCGTTTTTTTGGCTTTTCTGACGATACTCTTTCCTTCTACAGCATAAAATCATGAAAAAAATCCCGAAAAAAGTCGAATAAATTGACCAATATATCGTTTAAAACATGAATACATATATGGCGCGAAGCGCCGAAAATTTGGCGATTTTGAGCAAATAGATAGCCAAAAACCCTTAAAAAGACACTTTTTCTACCAATTTTCAGGTAAGTTTAGGAAACTTTTGAAAAATCGCCAATTCTGGGGGGGGGGGTGAAAAATTTTTGCGGGTGGTGAAAAATGATTCTGCGGGGGAGTGAAAACCCTCAAACCCCCCTTAAGATCATGTATGCTCTCGAGCTGATAAACATTGCGCTTGAAGCATTTATGACGAATAAGTAGTACGGGACTTTGGAGGATCCGCTCAAATAAGATAGGTCGTTCCCATTTCAGAAAATTTAGATTTTTCACAACCCTTGCTGACTTTTCGACAAAAACCTTTTTTCATATTAATATGCTTATTTAGTCATTTCTGCAGGCACGTATCTCAGGGGGGAACGGGGTTCGGACCCCCCAAATTCGGTAAAATTGGGAAAATAGAGCTTTTTCAACGGTATTTTGTGGCTTTTTTATGGCCTTTTTGGGCTTAGTCCCCCCCCCGAAAATTGGTCTTGGTCCCCCCAAAACAGGACGGCCAGCTACGTGCTTGCATTTCTGGCCATAAATCTATGGTTAGATACATTATCTTTTTATTACTCGTAATGATTGACTACCGCCGACCCGAAAATTTGAGCCATTATTTTTCTTCAGAAACTAATAAGCTTTAGGAATTCAAGAATAATTATAATTTTTTACGGGTCGACCGACCTTTATTTCAGCTATTGTATATACTAGGGGCGGATTTAAGGGGAGGCGGGGCGGCCGCCAACCCTCCCCCATTGGCCAAAAATAGTTGGCGAGATAAATAATTGATATGTATTTTGCAATGAGTTTTGGTGATCAGTGATCATAATTTCTCAATTTTTTAGGCACGTAGCTGGCCGTCCTATTTGGGGGACTTAGCCCAGAAAGGCTAAAAATAGCGCAAAATAACCTTTAAAAAGACCTTTTTCCGATCTTTTTTATTTGGGGGGGTTCGAACCCCCCATTCCCATAGAGATTCGTGCTTGTAATTTTTTTCCGGCGCTTCGCGCCGAAATAATACCTATTAATGACATTTATTCACTTTCTTGGCTATTTAAAAGCCATTTCTTCGCTTATGGACCAGATTTTAAAATAATATCAAGTGCAGAAACAGCTATTTCAGCGTAGATTCATTCAATTTGCAAGCGTAGTTTTGTAAAATTTTCGACGTTACGCGTCAAACGCTGCAAAGAGGTAGCTAATTGAGCAGTAAATAAGGCTTATAAACGTCTTTCCGCCTAAATTCCTCTAGTTTTTGGCGCTTCGCGCCACATTTTTTCTGAAATTAAACGATTTTTTAGCATAAAATTGTCGAAAATTTTAAAATTTTTCGAAAAAATGTGGCGCTGAAAGTGGTTTAAATAAAAATAGACAACGTAAAACGCCGAAAAACGCTATTTCGCACGCAAGGTACAAATTTTTGGACCTATTTTTGACTGGTTTAGGAAAAATTAGGATACGGCCCTTTCTCTCCTAGGAAAATCCTAGATCCGCCACTGTACGCAACTGTAGTCTCTACCATATATGCACAGTACGGGAATTCTGGTGGGTGAAAACCTAAAGTGCCTTTTTTTGGGCCCGAAAATGGCCGATACGCGTTGAAAAAAAATTGTTTTTTGGCGTTTCTGACGATACTCTATCCTTCTAGAGCATGAAATCATGAATAAAATTTCGAAAAAAGTCGAATAAATTGACCAATATATCGCTTAAAAAATGAATATATGGCGCAGAAGCGCCGAAAAATCTGGCGATTTTGGAGCAAATAGATAGCCAAAAACTTTTAAAAAGACACTTTTTCTACCAATTTTCAGGTAAGGTATGGAAACTTTTGAAAAATCGCCGATTCTGGGGGGGGTAGAAAAATTTTTTGTGGGGGGGGGGGTGAAAAATGATTCTGCGGGGGTGAAAACCCTCGCAAACCTTCCTAAGATCATGTATGGTGGTATGGCGAAATGACACCATTTCTCAACGTTTCTCGTCGAGCACTATCCATTGGCATCAAAAAAATTGCTAAAAAACAAAAAAATCTCAAAACTTGAATCATGGTGGGTATTTTGGTTTCTGGGGGAGCGGGTATTTTAAGATCTGGGGGATGCATGCCCCACCTCCCACGCCTACGTGTGGTTGTGACGGGGGCAGAAATGAAAAAAATCGACATAAATTCATAATTTTAGCGTAATAATTAGCCATAAAAATTAATGATTAACCCCCGTTCCCCAAGGAAATTCGGTTTACCCCTCCCAGAAGTTTTGACCGTGTGCACATGTGTAACGGATCATAAATTTGGCTAATAAAAATGCCTTTAATCTTGAGACCAGTTGTATGATAGGTGCGCAAGCTAGGTCAAACTTTCTGTGAGAGGTGTGAAAACCAAAACTTGGTAGATAGCTATATGCTTCGTAGGACAGTTCTGAAGCGAACAAACGATGGTATTGCTTTAAAACAATCGTTTTTGAGCGTTTACGGTCAATAAATACCCTTTTAGAGCTCAAATACAATTATATTGCCTTTTTGGACTCACAGACATATAGCTATATACTTCTGCGGGGGTGAAACCCCCCAAAACCCCCCAAGATCAAGATCATGTATGGTCTCTACTTAAGTTTTTAAGTCGATTTTTAGCTTGTAATGGGGTTCTGCATTTTTGGATAAAATTAGGTTTTAATAGCGTCAAAAGTTTTCCACCGTGTTAATTTCTTTTGAATCGGAACGATGCGAAAGTCAAACTTATTCCGATTGATGAATTAATTCATTTTTGTTCTGCGAAGCGCTAAAATTTGGTCATGATAAAAAACGCGAACTTTCTTTTCAATTCATAAAGTCATCAAAGTCGGGAAAAAATGATTGAAAAATATGATCTTACCACACGAAAGCCTTTTCACTAGACTTTTATCATCGTTTGTATCATTTTACTTGTATAAAATGCATGAATTCAAAATTTAAAGGTCTCGAATTCTGCCATTTAAGTTATAATCCCCTCTTGGGACCATAGGTGGGCGGCACAAAAATTCTGGGAAGGGGTGCAAGATTTTTCAAAGGTCGAAAAATGGCCTTGCAAAAATGGCGGTATGACGAAAAAACACCATTTTTCAAGGTTTCTCATCGAGCACTATCCATTGGCATCAAAAAATTGCGAAAAAACAAAAAAATATTACAAAAATTGAATTCTGGGGGTATTCTGGTTTCTGAAGGGGGGGGTACTTTGGTTTCTCGGGGGGGTTGCATACCCCAAACCTCCCACGCCCAGGTGTGCTTGGGACCCTGATCTTGCCTTCGATATTTACTTTTGCTGTATGTATAATAAAAATGGTCTAATTATACATATTTGTGAATATTTCGAGCCAGCTGGATGACATGAGGGCTACATTTTATGAGATTTTCGCAATTAATTAGTTTCTGATATAGGTACGCCACTATTTAAAATACGCTTCACAATAACAAATATATACATCAGCAAGTTTCTTTCTTCAGGCGTTATTGCCCGAAAATTTGGCTGCCACTGAACATGATTCCTTTTTACAACGACTCTTCGATCCAAATGTAAACGCGGGCTTCTTCTCTGACCCAGTAGCATCTTTCTTTGATCAGCTCAAAGGTTCGTAACCACAAGTGTAACAGGGGGTTTTCAGTGATCCTTCCACTTATAGTTGGTCGTCCCCTTACTTGGGCGTGGGGAGGGGTTGGGGGTAGGCACACCCCAGAAACCAAAATACGCCCAGAATTCAATTTTTGTAATTTTTTATGTTTTTTTTCGCAATTTTTTTATGCCAGTGGATAGTGCTAGATGACAAACCTTGAAAAATGGTGTTTTTATGCATACCACCATTTTTAAGGTCATCTTTCGATCTTTGAAAAATTTTGCACCCTCCCTCCAGAATTTTGTTGCCGCCCACCTATGGGCGTCCCCCATCTTTCTCCGAAGTCAGAAAATTCATGGCCTTTCATTGTTGCCGAAAAGTTGCGTTTTTTGCCTACTTTTTTGTGTTTTTGTGCTTTTTCGACCAAAAATTGGAGTCATTTATCTCCTTTAAAAATGGCCGGGGAGTAGGGTGGTGGGACTAGAAACCCTCCATTCAAAATTAGGAGCCTGTACCATACGTGATCTAGGGGAAGGGTTTGGGAAATTTTTAACCCACTCTCCAGTAAATTTTTCACTGCCCCCCAGAATCCGCAATTTTTCGAAAATTTCCAAAAAAATCCGTAGAAAATGTGTTTTTATAAACGTTTTTCGCTATCTGTTCGCTCAAAAGTGTCAAAATTTTGGTGCTTAGCGTTATATACTTATTCATTTTTTGGCAATATTATGTTCAATTTAATCGGATATATTAAATTTTCTCGAAATGTTTTTGTGTGTTTTTTTCTGCTCTAGAAAGATAGAACATCGTCAGAAGCGCGAAAATCGATGGCTTCATTTGACGCGTATTAATCATAGGTTGGCGGCACCAAAGTTCTGGGGGGTGCAAGATTTTTTTAAAAGTCAAAAATGGCCTTAAAAATGGTAGTAAGGCGAAAAAACACCATTTTTTAACGTTTCTCATCGAGCATCATATATGCATTGGCATCAAAAAATTGCGAAAAAAACAAAAAAAAAATAAAAAATTGAATTCTTGGGGTATTTTGGTTTCTGGGGGATGTATACCCCCTAAACCGCCCACGCCCAGGTATGGTTAAAATTGTTTTTAGGGAGGATTTAGAGCGGGGAGGGGGTGGGCTGCCCGCCCCTTCCCGTCGTCAAAAAAAACATTTGGGTGCAATGAAGAAAAGATGTGTATTTTTTGAGGATTTTAGCCATTTTTATTATGATTTTTCAAATTTTTTCCGGCGCTTCGCGCCGAGATAGTACTCATTAATGACATTTATTGACTCTTAGCGCCCAATAAACATAAATTCACGTCAGAAGAGTAGTTTTTTGTGCGGAACAAAGATTTGGTAGCTCTTATAATGATTTGTCGACTGTTTTTCGGCGATTTGTGGCGATTTTTGCACCAAATTTGCGATTTTTTCCTAAAAAGCTTCAGCAAATTTCAAGAAGTTTTTCCTCCTTTTGCATCGGATATAATTGTGCGTATAAAATGACAGCAAAAACAGATACTTAAAGCATAATAAACGAATTTTTGAACAATGTCTGACATTTCAGGTAAATTTTTGGGTTCCGCCTTCCGTTCTCTCAGAAAAGTCTGGATACGCCTCTGCTTACCCCCACCGAAGTTTTGATTTAGAAGAACTTGGAAATTGCACCATTTTTATGCGTTTTTATTATATTTTGACCATATTCTATATAATGTTGAAGTTTTTGGAAATTACTTATGTTTCTATCATCCAGAACATAAGTGGGCAAGGTAAGGATGGCAAGAGGGGGCGAAATTCGAAAACGGTCGCATAGGTCATGGCCAGACGTGCACGTGGAGGGGTTCAGGGGGTCCATACCACACGTGGGGCGTGAGGGGAATTTGGGGGGTATGCGACCCCCGAGAAACCAAAATACCCCCCCCCCAAAATACCCCCCACAGAAACCAAAATACCCCCACAGGATTCAATTTTTGAATTTTTTTTGTTTTTTTCGCAATTTTTTGATGCCAATGGATAATGCTCGATGAGAAACGTCGAAAAATGGTGTTCTTTCGCCGTACTATCATTTCTTTGAAAAACCCTTGAAAAATCTTGCCTTCCCCAGAATTTTCTTGCTACTTACTTAATGGTCTAGACCCCCAGAATTAAAAAAAACGGAAAACTTTCTGGGGAAAATGAGGCGAACTGAAGGCCAAAATCGGATGAGAGTTGAAAATTTACGTCAAAAGTGCTTCAAATTTATTAGATAATGTGTAATAAGATAGTTTTCACGGTATTTTAGCACTTATACCAGTTTTTCAGTTCGTTTTGGCCCGAACTCAACTTTGACCCCCACATTTGCTCCAGACCGGCTCACCCCCAGATCGGCCATGCTGTGCACCTATGGTATGACATGCGTTTTTACAAGGTAATATATATACAGAATTGTAATCTACTTAAGCATATTAAAATAAAATGTTATTCCTGAGATCTAAAATGTATTTTTTCGAAAAAAAGTCCATTTCATGCAAGGTTATCAAGTGGATAATTCGCTATGATTCGACACACTTGACTAAAAGTTTAAAACAGTGGAAAATTTAATAATTTTGCCGTAAACTGACCAGGTTGACTGAACTTTTCGTTGATAGATTTGTATTTTTCCACTATAAAATCAAATTATTTCCCTGCACTAACTCTTTTTTAACCAAAATCACCTGACAGTATCTGGCTTTTCGAAATGTGACAGAGGGGTAATACTATAGGTGGCTGCACCAAAATTCTGGGGGGTGCAATATTTTTCACAGGTCAAAAAATGGCCTTAAAAGTAATAGTACGGCGAAAAAACACCATTTTTCAACGTTTTTCATCGAGCTTTATCCATTGGCATCAAAAAATTGCGAAAAAAACAAAATTTCAAAAATTGAATCTGGGGGTATTTTTTTGATTTCTGGGGGGATATGGGTAATATACTCCCCTCTCTATGTGCTCATTTGATCTAGAACGTGAGAGCATCGATGGAAACGTCAAGAAATTATGTTTTCGACGCATATGTATCGTTTTTAAGCGCAATAAAGGTACTTCAAACAGATTTTACGATTTGGCTGGCCTCAGGGGCAGATTTAGGGGGGGCGGCCGCCCCTCCCCCATTGGTCGAAAATAGTGCGCAAAATTATGGATTTTTGAGCGATTTTTAGTGATTTTCGGGTTAAGAGGGCTAATTTTTCCGCCCAAGTCAGGGTTCCGCCCCCCCTTAGGGGTACCGCCCCCCCCCCCCCTTAGGAAAATCCTGGATCCGCCACTGGCTGGCCCGCTCACTTTCATGCTGTGATTCATGCATGCGCAGCGCCTATATTTTGAGTATGGTGGAGAAAATTTCAAGGTCAATAAAGTGCTTAAAAATTTATGGTAGGGGCAAATAAAACACCATGTTTCGACGTTTCTCTTTGAAATTATCTATTGGCAATAAAAAATCGTGAGAAAACGGAATTTTTTCAAAAATTCAAACGAGCGTTAAGCGATTGTTGGTGAAGTTGAACTAATTGATCGACAAATGAAAGAACGGCGATTTTTTGGTCCAAGAAAAGTTTGAAAACTTTTTTTATATATAAATTTATATATTAATTGGAAATAAATAAATTTATCAATAAAATTTTACAATAAATTTTGAAACGATTTTTTTGAAAGCCTGGAAAATATTTTTCCGGCCTAAATTCCAAAAAAGCAAAAGGTATGCAAAAAGTTTACCATTATAGGCAAAAGACGGTCGAATTTTAGGAGGGTAGTCAAAAAACCTGTGCGATCCTGCTTTTTATTGACCCAGATCAGTAAATCTAGCATTTTTGCATTACTCATAAAGTTTTCTCGTTGTAGTTTTCTGTTTGGTTAAGCGAAAAGTAAGCAAAATTTGGCTTTGTGGGAAAGTGAAAGCATTTCAGCTTTCGATCAGCAGCTGGTTTATACGTAGATATGTACCACATAAAAAGGATATTGCGCTTAAAATTGCAGGCACGTGTCTCTTGGGGGAATGGGGGGGGTTCGACCCCCAAATACAAAAAAACGGTAAAATATGACTTTTAAACGTTATTTTGTGCTACTTTTGGCCTTTTGGGCTTAAGCCTCCTTAAAATTGGTGTTGGTTCCCCCAAAATAGGACGGTTAGCTACATCGCTGGAAAATTGCCAACAAACTTCTTAAGTTCTTCTTATTTTTTTCGTAAAAACATGCGATCTTTTGGTAACATTTTTTTAATCTACAGTACCATGCTTATAATGAGAAATTAGACGTGCAGTACTCCACTCGCTTAGGTTCAGTAATTCAGTGTTCGGCTTGCAGGCGGTAAATTTGATCCGCAGTACTCCGCTTACTTAAACGACGTCCAATCGTGCCTCAGGCTAAATCACGAAATCAAAATGAGAGATTACTACACTAATTTGCTCAAGAATCTCCTGGTCCGTCGACGGGTGAGTCCATCCGTACATGTAACGAGGGGATTCTTCATCCAAAGTTGATTGTCCCTCATCCCACAAAGTCAGAAATTTCTAACCCCTCTGATTATTGTACACACAAATTGTTGGGTACTATCATATAGTACGGTAGCGATGAGCATACATGCTCAGCAGGGGCGGATTTAAGGGAGGCGGGGGGGCGACCGCCCCTCTCCCATTGGCCAAAAATATTTGGCGAGATAAAGAATGGATATACAATTTGCAATGACTTTTGGCCGTCAGTGACCATAATTTCAAGTTTTCTGGCGCTCCGCGCCGGATGATATCTATGAATGACATTTATTTACTTTCTTGGCGACCTGGAAGCACGTTTTCTTTGTATTCGGCAAAGATTTTTTCCGATGTATAAAGACTTTTGGGACCGTCTTTGGACATGTACAAAGATTTTTGGGAAGACAAAAACTGCAAATAAAGGTATTATGTGCCCTATATATCTTTATAATAGCAGAAATTGCATTTCGGAAGGAAAAATGTCGAATTTTTCGGCGCTTTGCGCCGTTTTAAGACGAATCTCAATGATTTTTGTCCTGATAAAACCAGGAATTAGCCAAAATGCACTACCAAAGGACGAACAAATCTGTTTTTACTACACTAAAGTCGCTACCGTACTATATCATAGTACCCAAAAATTTACTGCCTGGAAGCCATTTTCTGTTCATGTAGGTATCAAAACAATTTTAACAGCAGAAACAGCTATTTTTGCATTGTTTTCTTCTAATTTAGATCAAAATTTCGATGTTTTGCATCAAATGCTATAAGTAGAGGAAATCAAGCGGGAAATCATTCTTCTAGACGTCTATCCGCCTTAATTTCACAAATTTTCCCGCGCTTCGCGTCAGATTTTTGTTAAAGTCAAAGAAATTCAATGATTTTTCCGCACAAAATTGTCTAAAATTTCAAAATTTCTAGAAATAATATTGCGTCTGTATGTTAAGGTATACAACGTAAAACGCCGAAAAAGACGCTATTTTTGCTTGTAAGGAAATTTTTGGATCTATTTTTGACTGTTTTTGGAAAAAGTTGGGATACCGCCCCCTAGAAAATCCTAGATCCGTCACTGACGCTCAGCATAGGAATTCAGGGGGGTGAAATTATAAACTGCTTTTTTGGTGCAAAAATGGTAGGTACGCGTCAAAAACACGGTTTTCCAGCGTTTCTGACAATGCTCTATCTTTCTAGAATAAAAAACGAAAGATTTAGAAAAAAATCAAAAAGTCGCAACAAACTGAACAAAATATGGTCATAACATGAGTATAATGGCGCGAAGCGCCGAAAATTTTAAACTTTTGAGCAAATAGATAGCTAAAAACGCTTAAAAAAGCATCTTTTCTACAACTTTTTAGAAAATTTTGGGGAACTTAAAAAAAATTGCTAGCACTGTGGGGGAGGTGAAAAATTTTAGCGAGGAGGGCTGAACCCCCTCAAACCTCCAAGACCATGTATGATGGGAGTGTGTCATTTTTCAAATGTTTTTAAACAGTTGGGTTGCACAAGCGGATTAATGGGGGTCATATATTTTTTAGAGTTTTATATCGTGAACTATTTTTGGGCGTAGTTGAAAATAATAGGAACTTTTGCGTTTTCCGAAAGTTCAAGATAAAAAATTATGAAAATAAAAAATCATAAAAAATTTTGTTATTTCCATCTTTGCACACTTGATTTTTGGAGCTAACGAAGAATAAATATTTGGGATACACGCTATTACTCGGCGTTTTTAAAGTCTTATTCAAACATAGGCTTTTTGTTTTGCACCGTGAATTTTTGGCTTCACCTTCCCTAGCTCAAGAAGTGTGCTAAAATACACTTGAATGGCTTTTTTATGTACACTGGGATGTAACGGAATATTTAAATTTTCCATTTGTGTAAACTTGTGTGAATTTTTTCGCCATTTCAGGGGATCGCCTCTCAACCACACATGGGCGTGGGGTTGTACCCCCCAGATTACTGTGAACTCCCCAGAATTCTATTTATAGTAACATTTTTGGCACAATTTCTTATCCTGACCCCCAGAATTTTTTGCTGCCCAAGTATGCTCTCAACCCCTGGAATATGGACCAATTCATTATTAATGCGCATTAATCAATTTTTAAACATTTTTATAATCCTTAGTTACTTCTTGCGTTTTTTGTTGGGAAGTAGCATTTTAGACCTTCTCTTATACATATATCTACATTACTATCGAAGATTATACTTTTTTAATCAAAATCCAGCTGTTTTTGTCTTTTTTAAATACATCTATACTCAAATTGGCCGTCAACTGCGAATTTGAATTGTTTTGTTACATAATACATATATGTATGATAACTACTACGTAGCAATGCAGTCAGGTAATTTTTAGGGATGATAGTTACTGTAAGAATTATTCTTTAAATGAGTTAAATGTTAAGAACTATTTTGAGAATTTTTAGAAATTGAATCACAAACTATAATTACAATTTACAATTCTAATAATAATTATAAGTTATAATTATAATTAAACTTGAGTTATAACTATGGGGGGGCGGCACCGAAATTCTGGGGGTGCAAGGCAAGATTTTTCAAAGGTAAAAAATGGCCTTAAAAATGGTGGTGTGGCGAAAAAATAATCCTTCAACGTTTCTCATCGAGCACTATCCACTGGCATCAAAAAATTGGGGACGAAAACAAAAAAAAATTTCAAAAATTGAATTCTGGGGGGTATTTTAGTTTCTGGGGGTATTTTGCTTTCTGGGGGTATTTTGGTTTCTGGGGGGTATTTTTGGTTTCTGGGGGGTATTTTGGTTTCTGGTGGGTATTTTGGTTTCTGGTGGGTATTTTGGTTTCTGGTGGGTATTTTGGTTTCTGGGGGGTATTTTGGTTTCTGGTGGGTATTTTGGTCTCTCGGGGGGGGGGGGGTGGGGGTGCATACCCCAAACACGCCCAGGTGCGGCTATAAATAAATATGTCGATTTTTTCAATGTTTAGCAAATTTTACAATGCGCCTCGCGGTGCAAAGAGCATGAGTTGTTACCCATTTTCGATCGTTCGAAAAAACGGGTCAAAAGAAGTCGAATTCGGCAACGAGCATCAAAGAGGGCCAAATTGTAAATATACAATTATTTATATTTCTTAAATTTGCTTCAAAAATTACTTTGATAGGTTGAAAATGAGTCTGTTTCATCGACAATTTATTCGATTTTTAAAAATATTTTTAGAAAATTAAATTCCCATGCGTAAGTGCATTTTTGTATTATTGATTACGTTTTAATCATACGTGTAACTTTTGAAATTTTTAGGAGGGGATCGTGCTGTCCTGACCACTTTTAGGGCGGGGGAAAATTTTTGGTCTAAAATGGCAAAGAACTCCTAAAAATGGCCGAAAATACAACTTGTTGCTAAAAATCGAGGGTCGGACTTTGGGGGAAATAGTTTTACATTTAATATAAATGACTCTGTCGTATTGACTTATTGATTATTTGCGCTTTGTCCGCTTCTTAGCCAGTGGCAATGCTTTAATCGGCAAGTCTGAAATTGAGTTTAGATACATAACTTGATAATAATTAATCAATACATAATTAATTAATTGATTTTTGACGGAAGGAGAGAATATTGACGACTTGCATACATAGGTTTCATTGAGAAGCTTTTTTTGAATTTTTCTGAGCCCTAGATAAATTTTTTTTTCATAGGATAAAATATGTTTTATGGTCAAAAATCCACTTTTGCTTCTTCCCCATTTTGAAATGGCATAAATTCAGTCAAATGATCACGTTAAAGTATGTGATGATAAAAACATAGATTTGATAGGGGATAAAGTATACCATGCACACCTGGGCGTGGGGGTTGGAGGGTATGCACCCCCCCAGAAAGCAAAATACCCCCCTCAGAAATCAAAATACCCCCCCAGAATTAAATTTTTGAAAATTTTTTCCTTTTTTCGCAATTTTTTGATGCGAATGGATAGTGCTTGATGAGAAACGTGGAAAAATGGTGTTTTTATCGCCATACCACCATTTTTATGGCCATTTTTTGACCTTCAAAAAATCTTGCACCCCCAGAATTTTCTTGCTGCCCACGTATGATACCATGTATTAGGTAAATTAAGCCATCTCTCACCCCAAAGGTTGTAATTTCGTTCAGTATCGTATTTTATATAAAGATTGCTGTTTAGCTTTGTTCGATTATTCTTTTAATTTTTATTATATCAAAAATTGAAGCACTTGCTCATGCTTTGTAAGAAAAAGACTGGTTCTTCGTCTGAAGTACGAATTTGGGTTTTTCTCAACATTTTTTAAAGAATGCATAATGTTAGCTATTATGTAGTTATCTTGATGCTAAATCGCAAGATATCAGTTGTACATGTAAAGGCTCAAAATTTTGGTTGGAAGCGTCCGGCCTTTTTTGGGTGTAGCATAAATAAGCTTCAATTTCAGTCCAAAAACGGTCAAAAAACACCTGAAAATGGTAAAAAACGCAAGTTTTTCCGAAAAGTGGGGAAAGGGACGAAAGTTTTCTGGCTTCGAGGGAATGCGGGGACTATCGACTTTGGTTGGGAAATGGCCCCATACATGTAACGGCTCAAAATTTTGAATGAGGGTTCCTTGCCATTTTTAGGGAGGTTGGGGGAAGGGGACAAATGACTTTTAATTTTTGGCCAAAACGTCCAACTGACGTCTATAAAGGCAAAAAATTGATTTTTTTTCTAAAAAAATTGGGGTAGGTAGAGGTTCCCCTGTTACAAGCATGGATCCCAAATTAAGCCCCGTCGCATGTATGATTTCAATGTACTCGTCAGTTTATGTCACGTAAAACGCAACATCTAACTACGGTAATCCATTGACATCTGATGCGCAGGTTAGAACAACAGGAATTTAACGCATATAATGAAGAGACATAACACGTGAAAAAAATCAGTCTTCGCTCAGTCGGTAACACTACTGTCAGCGTTGATAAATGCTGTTAGTCAGCGTTGATAAATGCTGTTAGGTTTCGAACCCGGCAGCACCGGTTTATATATATACTCGTAAGTGCGAGTATGTGCGATAATATACACAGCTGCACGATTCTAGCAAGACAGCTCAATCCGAGCTGATGACTTTAATCGAACACGTGTTCAGCTGCGTACGCAGATTGACCACACCTGGACGTGGGGGGTTGGGAGTATGCACCCCCTCCCGCCGAGAAACCGAAATACCCCCTCCAGAAACCAAAATACCCCCCCCCCCCCAGAATTTAATTTTTGAAGTTTTTTCTGTTTTTTTCCACAATTTTTTTTGATGCCAATGGATAGTGCTCGATGAGAAACGTTGAAAAATGGTGTTTTTCGCCATACCACCATTTTTAGGACCATTTTTTGATCCTTGAAAAATCGTGCACTATCCCCCGAATCTCGGTGCCGCCCACATATGGAATGGGAGTGACAATGGTAATTATATTATACCCAATACCAGGCGTGGCATTTAGATGCCATACGTAAGAATTAAAATAAAACCAACTTTGACAATTTTTTGATTTTTCGATTTAAATCAATTTTCTCCTCGCAAATATCGATTTTTTTCAAAAGGTTTTATATTTTAACCTTTTTATCTCCATGTCTTTAGGAATAAAATTAGTCCTAAATTAAATTTTCTACCAGAATACTAAAATCGATAAAATTACAAGCGAACGATTTTCATTCGTCGTCGGACGAGGAAGAAGTCACTTCGACTAAATTGAAATCCGACGAAATAATCGACAATACGATAAATGCGTTCAAATCACGAACGGTAATTTCGGCAACTAATAAATCTTATTGCCCCGAAAACATGCCGATTTCGACGCTGTATAATCCGGAATACGTTGGTACGATTTCGTTGCCATTGCTTACTGTAGATATATGCTATTATACTCACAATAGGCCTAAAAAGGTCAACAATTTGGCGGCATGACTGTAGGACAGTTTGGGAGTGCTAGTGTTGACGAGTTTAAACTGTTTATTTAAATTTACAAGATCCCGATTTTTCGTTAAAACTTTTGTTGCTGAGAATTGATCATAAAATAAACAACGGTGCATCCGGGCATGCCCAGCATATGAATCCTGGGGGTTGTGTGAAAATTAAAAGCGCCTTTTTTGGGTTGAGAAAATGAACATGTCACAAACATCTGTTTTCGGCGTTCTGACGATGCTCTATCTTTACAGAGCGTAAAAACGAAAAAAATTCCGAAAAAATTTGAAAAGTTTAGACTAAGTTGAACAAAATGTAGTCAAAAAGTGAGTATGGCGCGAAGCGCCGAACTTCGACACTTTTGAGCGAACCGATAGCTACAAACGCTTAAAACAGCACCTTTTCAACGAATTTTTTGGGATATTTTTTTTGAAAATTGCAAATTCTGTGGTGTGGTAAAAACTTTTCTGGGGTTTGAAAACTTCCACCCTCCAGATCATGTATCAGTGCATCGAAAATTTGATTGTGACGCTTGGATGTCCAATATTTTCAGGCTGAAAATTAAGAAAACATAAAAATGGTGCGTAGAAGTGAGTTTTTTCAGTGATGTTTTCGGGGCTGTGCTGGGAAGACCTGCAAGTCGAGATGCTAGGGTTGAGTAGAACTTTATACGAAATAATTATTTCCTCTGTTATACATGTATATACGAGGGTTGTTAATTAAGTTAGTTTTAGCCGTCTACTAGCTTTTTCTGTATAAGAGATATCAACATGTGGTTTTTGCATATGGTGACGCAACTTCTGCTTTACATTACTAGAGTCACCATTTTTTCTATTTTTTCTGCTTTTTCTGGAAAAATTTTTTAAAATACCTCAATTCTTTGGTTAAGAAAAACAACTTTTATCTTGTCGCAGCTTGGGCACTGATTAGCATCTTATCTCAAAATTTCGGTAAAACAAAGACGGTTTATGACTTTCATTGATGCACTACAAAAAATCCCATTGTGATTAATTTTCTCTTTTAATGATGCATTTTTCGTTAAAAGTCAATTTTTTGCTGATTTTGACAAAAAATTTGCTTCATCACAAATACACGTTTTATGAACAAAAAACATTCTAAAAAGTGCTTCACAACGTTGGATACTCAGCCGAAATATTTATCTTTTTCCCTGAAGAATGAAGTCATTGGACTTTCTGTTTAGGGCTATTTTTAATCAATTTCTAATATATGATAGAACAAAATTATTTTACTGAAAAAGCGGAAAAAAAGATAAGAAGAAATGATGAGTTCAGAGCATAGGTGGGCAGCACCGAAATTCTGGGAGGAGTGTGAAAAAATCTTCAAAGGTCCAAAAGGTCTTGAAAGTGGTCTCATGTGAAAAAAACACCATTTTTCGACGTTTCTCATCGAGCACTATCCAATGGCATCAAAAAACGCTACAAAAAGCAAAAAAATTCCAAAATTTGAATTCTGGAGGATATTTTGATTTCTGGGTGGTATTTCAACTTCTGGGGGTTGCATACCCCCCGAAAACCCCACGCCCATGTGTGGTTCAGAGATGTAAAGCAGAAGGTGCAGAATAACGAGCAAAAAACCGCGTGTTGATAACTCTGATAGAGAAAAGTTATTAGACAGCTAAAACGAACTTAATTAACAACCCTCTTATGCCATGAATGCACGAGATCAGGCTCGACAGGGAGGTGATGTCATCCACGTGAGGGCTTGAAATTTTGGGGTAGGGGTCCCCGGCCATTTACAGTGGGGAACAACCCCCAATTTTAGGCCAAAACGGTCTAAAAACACCTGAAAACTTTTCTGGCTTTAGGAGAAAGTGGGACGACCAAATTTGGGTGGGGGGGTTTCCCACCCCTTTATTACATGTACGGATGAGGTAAAATAGAATCTGGAAAATCGAGTCGGTAGATTTAATTGTCACGCGCTTTTTGCTACTAAAATGACAAAAATTGTCAAAATAACATATGTTAAACACTTTTTTGTGGTCGATCGTGTCTTGAGCATTTTAGTCCATTTTGAATGAATTAAATAGCTTTTAACGATAAATATGGTAGAATAGATCAATCCAACCGAACCATTTTGCCTATTCTGGTCTTTTTGATGTAATTTAGGGCATTTTTGAGTAGAGAAAACATGAAGTTATCAGAAAAATTTTGACAGTATTAGTGCGTTTGTTCTAAAAATAGTGCTGAAAATATGTCGTAAGATTACGGTCAAAATCGCCTGACAATTCTTCTGGCCAAAAAAAGCCTGAAAAATGGCTAAAAAATTCAATTTTCCTCCAAAAACGGGGGGAGGGTCAAAAATCTTCTGGCTTTGAGGGAGGGGGGACAGCCGACTTTAAGTGGGGGATCCCCCTATTCTCCCTCTTACATGTATGGTATGGTTCCTGTCTGTCTGACCTCTGAGGGGGTAATATCCCCCATCCCTATGTGCATGTATGATTCATGCAAGATTCATGCTTGTTGTACATATACGACAATATCCTCGTTCTGTAATACAGAAAAATGAGTGAAACGGAGATAAAGTGAAATGGAAAAAAATCGTTGGTACGTTACCGAAAAGAAAAAATTTAAAATCTAAAGTTCAATAAAAAGTATCTATGGAAATTTTTTAAAACAAATTTATAAGATTATTAAGGCATTAATTTCGAGAAAATTCATGTAACTCAATTATGTAAATCAAAATAAGTTACTTCATGGAATGAATAGAAAATCGAATTTTAGCAAATATTTCCTTAGTAATTCTGCAAAATTGTATGAATTTATAGAAATTCAAATATTTAAAATATATTTATATTAAATCTTTAGTAAAACAATGGCTCCTGTGACGGCAAGCCTCATGAGATTAGCCCGAGCCTGTGTCCTAGTGACTTCAAAGCATACCTGGGAGTTGGGGGTTTTGGGGGGTATGCACCCCAGAAACCAAAATACCCCCCTCAGAAATCAATTTTTGAAAGTTTTTCTGTGTTTTCGCAATTTTTGATGCCAATGGATAGCGCTCGATGAGAAACGTTGAAAAATGGTGTTTTTTCGGCATACCACCATTTTTAAGGCCATTTTTTATCATTTGAAAAAAATCTTGCACCCCAGAACTTCGATACCGCCCACCTATGCTTCAAAGAAGTTCTTCGGGCTGAAAAATATTCAGCGTTGTCATATATTTCATATTTAGTATGCAATCAATTTTTAAATTTTTATCCGCAAGTCGCGTTTTTCGAATGTCAGTTTAAATATGAGTTTTCCCCACTATTTGACGCAAAATGGACCTTTTCGATTTTTTCATTCAAAAGGAATTTAGAGGTTTAAATTTTCAAAAATACTTTGGGACTAATTCTGCATTTAGATTTTGATATGCATCAGCCGACCGAACTTTCAAACGTACGACAAATGTTGCGTCAGTATCGGAAACTGGCTACGTCGGATCAATCTGTATGTAAATATATTTTTTTACTTTACACTTTCACGTCACGTTGAGCCGATCGTATTTTTCAGGATCATCCCAGCCTAGATTATAGCGATATAACGTTGGAAAATGTTATTAGCCGAACTGGCCCCATTGTGCAGCCGCCGAAATCTGGTAATAAATTATTTTAACCTGTGTACGATATTTGCCTCACTGGTGTAACAGGGAGATGGGCGATCTGTTTAAATAGGCTCTTGATGTTACATTTATAACCATACCAGGGCGTGGGGTATGGACCCTCAGAAACCAAAATACCCCCAGAATTCAATTTGTAAATTTTTTGTTGTTTTTCTCGCAATTTTCTGATGCCACTGGATAGTGCTCGATGAGAAACGCTTGAAAAATGGTGTTTTTTCGCCATATCACCATTTTTAAGGCCATTTTTTGACCATTGAAAAATCTTAAACCCCTTTCCCCAGAATTTTGGTGCCGCACACCTGTTAATGACTGTTATAAATGCTAAAGTACGTTATTCCACATCTAGTCAATTTCAAGCACTTTTGAACATATTCGATTTTGATCCATTTTAGGCCTCTATTTAGCCCCATTTTTCCTAGAAAGTTTTCCATCTTTCCTTTGTGGGGCCCGCCCTAGTCATATACCCCTAAATCCTCCACGTATACGTCTACTTATGTGTATTATCAGGGCATGGTCTTTTGGGCTGCTCACCCTACCCCGTATAATAAGCAAACAGAAACATTGGATAGCAAAGCTCAACAGACTTATAAAATATACTCGGATTTCATAGTGAGAACGATGCTAATTAATATAATTAACACTGATTAGTACGAGCTAACCTGCGTCTTGTAGTAGGAAATTTTCCAATTTGAAAATAAATAAGTATTTTAATTAAGAATCGATGTTGTGCACAGCTTAAAACAGCAAAAAGCGTTCCCGCAAATCACGACATGATCCCCGCCTTGAGCAATAAATTAAAAAACGATAGGTTCATATGTTTCAATGAATTTGAGACAATCAGCTTGTCTATGTACTCCATATCCAGCTTGTATGCATAGGTGGGCGCCACCAAAGTTCTAGGGGGAGGGGGTGCTAAATCTTTTTCAACGGTCAAAAAGTGGCCTTATGGCGAAAAACACCATTTTTCAACGTTTCTCATCGAGCACTATCCATTGGCATTGGAAAATTGCGAAATAACAAAAAAATTTCCAAAAATTGAATTTTTGTGGGGTATTTTGGTTTCTGGGGCTGCATACCCCGACCCCCACGCTCAGGTATGCTGGTATATCGCTCTCGATGCTATTTTAGCCAAGATTTTTTGACTTATTTCTCGTCATGGACGGAGTTTTAAATGAACTATATTAAGCAGATGGCCATTTTTGTGCATATCCCTGACCTGATCTTGCTGAAATTTCAGCTGCATTATAAGCTGAAGCACGAGATTTTTGAAGTTTTTCTTTGCATTTATATATATTGAGAGCGTTTGTGCATTTTCTCACTTTTGTACGTCGCCATTTTCGTTCCGCAAAAACTTATAATATATTTCTCATTTATTTTCGATTTAGTTAAGATTATTTGACGCTGAATTAATTTGTGGTTTTGTTTGCTGCTTCCGTCTAAAGCCGGTTTATCTATCATACTAAGATAATTCTTTGCCGGAAGTACTAAGTCTGATATACTTTAATTCTTTCTTTAATGCTTTACATATTCCGTCAAACTCAGTGACAGATGTCTAATTTTGCTTATATTATGCCTTATTTTCAACGATGACAATGCCCTAGTATCGTATAAGCTAGTCTTAAACCACACTTGGGTGTGAGGGTACCCCAGAAACTAAAATACCCTTCACCCAAGGAATCAAAATACCCCCCGATAGAATTCAATTTTTAAATTTTTCCGTTTTTCGAAATTTTTTTATGCCAATGGATAGTGCTTTTTTGCCATCCCAGCATTTTTTGACCCTTGATAATCTTGCAATCCCGCCCAGAATTTAGGTGCTGCCCACCATACGTGGGCAGCAAGAAAATTCTGGGGAGGATGCAAGATTTATCAAAGGTCACAAAATGGCCTTAAAAATGGTAGTATGGCGTAAAAAACACCGTTTTTCGACGTCTCTCATCAAGCACTATCCATTGGCGTCAAAAATTGCGAAAAAACGAGAAAAATATTCAAAAATTGAATTGTGGGAGTATTGTTATGGTATTTTGATTTCTGGGGGGGTATTTTGATTTCTCGGGGGGGGTATTTTGGTTTTTCGGGGTGGGGGGGAGGTGCATACCCCCCAAACCCCCACGCTCAGGTGTGCTGCCCACCTATGGCCTTAACTAGCGTAATGGTTAATAATAATAATTTAATCAATAATACGCATGGTTCTTTACCACCCATGTACACGAGGGGTTTCGAAGCGTACGTATGTGTGGTGATCTGGGGATTTGAACCATCCCAATTCAAAATGCTCCACCCCTTGAAGGCGGAAGACCGCCAGAATGGAATTTTTAGAATTTTCTAGTTTTTTTTGCAGATACTCTTGTTGCCGATTGATAGATAAACCTCCATGAGAAGCTTTAAAAATAGTGTTTTTGTTTCTTGCCGGACCATTGATTTTTCGGCTTTTTATACCTTCAAAAAAATGTCGGACCCCCAGGATTTTAGAGCTGCTCATGCGTGTTTCGGCTGGAATTTTCCAAAAATTAAGAAAAGTATTCGCGTATCTCTATAATTAAATTTTTTTGGCAATTTTCTCGTTTTTTTATGATCTTTTTATGCCAATGGATAGAGTTTAATGAGAAACTCAAAAAATATGATGTGTCCATACCACCGATTTTGGATTTTTTCATAATTCGGAAAATTTGTGCATCCCAGAATTTCGGCTTTGTCCATGTTTTTGCACTATGCTGCAAAAAGTTACCGAATAACGTCCGAAAACGAGTAGCTCGAAGGTTTTTTGCGGTTTGGAGGATGACTCCGTGGATTAAGCATTGGTTTAAGGCGAAATGATGCGAAACAAGCTAATGAAAGTTATTCAAAATATGTAGTTTATTTTTTCACAGTCTAGACTTCTCGCATTACTTTAATTTTACTTATCATAGGTTGCGCGATAGCGCTACCTATAATATACTTGGCCTCCTTTTTTCTTATATGTTTATCACAGCGAGTGCGAAATTTTTCTCCCCCCCTCACAGCTATAACGGCACACATCTAGGAGGTGCGGTTTTTTTAATCGATAGATAATTAAAAAATTCGATGTCGGTCTTTTTTTTGTTTACACTCAATACGGAGTTAGCAATGAGCGTGTAAAGTGTAAACCGAAAAATCAAATAATTTGCGGAGGGCCAATTTTTTTCAAAATGTTGCCCCCAAGCTGTAGATTACGAATCTGACCTTAAAATTTTTTTACACTCGATGGTTGTTGCATAAAAGTGTAAAGTAAAGTATACGTGTTTTTTACTCTTTGCGTGTCCTTCAGCTTATCTAACTCAATTTTGGTTTCTGTGCAGTCCAATCAGTTTTATAATGTAGAGGGTTGCAAAATCTCAAAACCGAATTTTTTTGTTTTTCTTATAATGCAATATTTCTTTATCTGTGATCGTTTTAGTGTAAAGGGTTCGAGACGAAAAACGATATTTCTTCAACTACTCCGCTAAGTAGGCGGAACATGCTAATTATGCTTAAAAGGTGCCCTGACCTTAGCGTTACAGATCCCAGCTTATTTTGTTTCTATACACCCAATATTGCGGTATAAGCACAAGTGTAAAGTTTACACCGAGAAGCATTTTTGCGCCCAGAGCGTCGTAGATGATGAATTTTTTTAAAATGTTCTCCGTAAGGTCAGAATAACGAATCTGACCTTTAAACTTTTCTACAGCCAGTGTTTGTTGAGGTATGAAGAGGTGAACGTTGAATTATACCTACACCTATTTTCTAATGCCGATAGATAACTCCGTATTGCATATTGTTTGATCAGATTTTCCTTATTTCAGAGGTTTTTGACTCTCTTTAATAAATAACTATTTTTATCATCATAAATGCACTATTCTTAAACTTCAGTAGAATGATGAATATTTTTCAAAATAGTATAATCAAGCTGAAATCTTCCGATATGCCGAGTTGGCGCAGTGGTTGACAACTCCGTTCTCGGATGCGGTCTTAAGAAAAGAATGATGGTTCGAATCTTCTGAATGCTGACTTTTTCATTTTTTTAATTCTCTTGGCAAAACCATGCACTTCATTTGACTTATTCATCTATTTAGGTTCTGCAGATAGCACTTTTTTGTTTTTTAAATTTCGCCTCAGTTCTCGAATGGGAGTGGGAAGAGTGCGAAAATCTGGGGGTGAAAAGACACATTTTGGCCGAGTTTTCGACTTGTTTATGTCTGCCAACAACTCCGGTTATGAGTTTTAGGAAATTTTTTCTGACAGATATGTACTACGGATCAAGGGCTATCTTGTGCTTACCAGCAAACTTTTCTACAATCAATACGCAGTTAATACCAGGGTTTTAAACTTTACACTCTAGTGGATGAGTGAAAAAACAGATTTTGTCCAAGATTTCTCTGCAAATTTTTTCGGTTATGAGTTGGGATGAATTGAATAAAATAGAAATAAAGTAACTTCTAATGGCTACACGTCGAAGCAAGCCGCGTTCAAAAAAACGTAATATTGAGTTGTTTATGGGGTGTAAAATTCGAAATCTGAGGTGTAAAGTGGGCGAAAAAAACAGGGTTTTTTCGCATTTTCATTGGTTAATCATATCAAATATTTTGCGGAACATAAGTTTGGCACATACAAACGTACTACAATCAAAGGGCAACAAACTGGCCCGAACCGAATTTATTTACATTCAATGGGGCGTTGGGTTCAGATTTTTAAAGTTTACAATGTGGTGGACAGTGGAAAATACGTGTTTGTACATTTTTTGTTCGCCACTTTCTCTGTTCAGAAGTCGGGCGAGGTCGAATAGGATAAAAATAAAGTACTTTCTAAGGGGTACGCGTCACAGCGAATTGCGTTTGTTTACATCAGTATTTAGCTTTTTCGGGAGGTGTAAAGTCAAAAAAATGGGGGACTTAAACGTGTTTCTGCCTTGTTTTTTTTCTGTCAAGTTCTGGGTTATGAGTCTGGACATAATCTCAAGTCTAAAAATGAACCAGAAACCAAATGTGATACGCCAGTTTGTTTGCACACAACAGTGGTGTAAAGTGGTTGGCATGTGATATTTATTTTTTTGATGTACTGAAATCACGCTAATTAAAAGTAGTGTACTAGCAAAGAAAAATGCTCCGATGGAACAAAAAAGATGAATATACTTGGAATTGTGGATTATTAAGGATGTAAAAGGAGGGGACTAGGAAAAATCTACTTAAAGTCGCAAAATCTGCTAAAAATCACACTTTCTCTAAGCAACGCTAAAAATCGAAGTATATTCTGCGGCCTCTAAAAAAGTGTCTTTTTTAAATGATGTTCGAAAGTTTCAGATAAGAGTGTATAAACGGAATCTGTAATGTTTATTTTTTAAAATTGCTGGCAAGTAGCAACGCTGACTAGCTTCGTATCCTGATTGATAGAAAACTAAGTGGTATTGTATTTAAAGTTGTTTTATTTTGTTTTGAGCATTAAAGCAAGCAAAGCAGGGGCCGATTGATTAGTGCACACAATCGTTAAGGGAGTGCTAGTGTACCTACATTTAGTCTGTTTCAAGTCATCAAGTCAACTTACGCGTTTCCTACTGTTTTAAACCATTCATTCAATTGGCTTAGAAAGACTGTCAGTTTACTCAACATCATTTCCCATAGCTACTGCGTAGCTAATGTGCTGCTTTTTCAATCATTTTATGGTTAAATATTTATTTTAATCTGTTGGCCGCAGAATATACTTCGATTTTTAGCGTTGCTTAGAGAAAGTGTGATTTTTAGCAGATTTTGCGACTTTAAGTAGATTTTTCCTAGTCCCCTCCTTTTACATCCTTAATAATCCACAATTCCAAGTATATTCATCTTTTTTGTTCCATCGGAGCATTTTTCCTTGCTAGTCTACACGTATATATATATATATTTGTGAAAGTTTGTTTGTATGTCCGTGGTTGGCTCCATCCCGATAGCAGATGGGGGGTTGAAATTTTGGCCTGAGGTCGGCCTACCTATTGGGGGGGTGTAGTAGCGATTTTGAAATTTCGACAAACGCATCTATTGGCCCTGGCAGGGAGGGAGCGGGGTTTGGCGCCTGTGCTATAAGCCTCCACGATTTCGGGAGATGGCCGATTTTTTGCCATTTTTTTCAAAACTTAGTTTATACTGTTTGTATAGGGATACCCCGGCCAAGTGGAGCATGCCTGGCGACACTATGTACATTGTTATATGTGATAGCATTGGTCGGCACTGTGAAACATCAAAATACGGGTTTAACCAAATTATGCTATAACGGCAATTTTATGAGACAGGCATGGTATGAGATACTATGTGCAACAAGATAGGCAATGCTATAAGATAGGACATGAGGACGTGATATAAGATACCCTGTGCTACAGGATAGGCAATGCTATAAGATAGGACGTGATATAAGATACCCCTGTGCTTCTAGATAGGCAATGCTATAAGATAGGAACGTGATATAAGATACCCCGAGCTGCAAGATAGGCAATGTTATAAGATAGTATGGGATATAAGATACCCTGTGCTACGAGATAGGCAATGCTATAAGATAGGTGTGATATAGATACCCTGTCTGTGCCATAACATGCAGTGATATAAGATAGAGATACCCTCTGCTATAACACATTGAGTGATATAAGATATCACGTGATATATGACACCCAACAAACGAAAAATTTTTAAAACATCAAAAATATGGTTTGACCAAAAAAATTTTCCAAAACATCAAAAATATGATTTTGGCTTAAGAATTTTCAAAACCATTCTGTAACATCAAAAATATGGAATTGATGAAATATGGTTGACAAAAAACGAATCAGAAAAAATCAAAAAATAAAAATTGATTTTTACCAACAATTGTTTTTGGAAATATCCCAAGAACATTAAAAGTCCTGAAACATAAAAAATACAAGAGACATCTCAATTCCGTATAGCTTTAAGGCTTAAGTTCTGCCCGGTCAAATCCGGGTATCTCAGCTAGTCAGTTATATTTCTTATTTATAAATTCCAATTATATTCTCTATTTTATTTTTTGTTCATTATATTTTGTTTATCCTATTACATGCTCAATTTATCACGTATATTTTTTTATATATTCATGCACGTTTTTCATTAAATGGTATATTTTTTAATTGATTTCTTACTATGCCCCTGCCTTTTTCGTTTTTAATCTAGTATTGTTTAAGGCGCGAAAAGAAATCAACATTATGCTTCGTTTTCCGGGCAGATGGCGTTGAAATAATGACAAATGATATTTGCGTATATATTTTACTGTATAGCAGCTCGGAATTTAGAAAGAGAGTCGCTGACTATTTTTAGGATAAGTCGACCCTCAAATTTCTGCTTGGGAATCACAATGCAATGAAAGCGCTTTAAAAAATAAGTGCTTAATGGTAAGAGTGGTAATTTCCAGCATAGGTGGGCAGCACTGAAATTTTGCGGGGTGCAAGATTTTTCAAAGGTCAAACACGGCCTTAAATTTGGTGTTATGACGAAAAGATCTCAATATTTTGGTTACTGGGGTTGCATACTTCCCACACCCCCTTCCCCACGCACAGGTGTGATTTCCAACTTATTTTTTTAAAGAGAAGTGGCTGCTGACGCTGAAAAATATTAAAAATCGAAAAGGTCATGTTTGATAATAATTGCCTGATTTCTGTTAGCAATCAGTGACGATCAGGTGCACAGCACGGTCGATCTTGGAGGGGGGTCAGCCGCTGGGAGGGGGTCAAGAATTTAGCTTTTTAGGGCCAAAATGAGTTCAAAAACTGGTACAGCGCTAAAATAGTGTTAAAACTATGTTATTACACAGTTTCTAGGTAATTTAATGCAGCTTTGAAGAAAATGTTCATTTTTCATCCATTTTCGACCTTCATTTTGCCTCATTTCCCCCGAAAAATCCCCTAAATCCCCTCATGTGAGTAGTAAAGCTGGACCCTCCAGCTGTACAATGCTTAAGCATAGCACATGCTTAAGCATAGAGACTGTGGAAGTATAGGCGCACAGCGATGAACTCGAGCGTTCTATTTTGAGCATGATGCAAAGCGCCGATTTTAGGGGCTATACTACTACACAATAAAGCACGCTACATGTTGAAGTATCAGCGCGAATTGTCAAACTCGAGCATTTTTTTGCACTGGTTGGTCACATTTGGATGAAATCATAACTTTCTTGCTTTCGCGCAGATTGCTGAACTTGAGCACTTTATTTCAAGCATGGCACAAAGCGCTGAACTTTTAATGCACAGTCAATTATCCTGGACAAAATCATAACTTTCTTGCTTTGGTGCGAAGCGCCGAACTCACTAGTTACCCTTCAGCAATGCCTAAGGTGCAGGTGGGTGATATTTTTTTGCACCATGTATCCTTTTCATCAATTTGTGATAAAGTAGGTGTACTATGATAGATCAACAGATGCATGTGACCTTAATAAATCAACATCAAAAGGCGCCGAACATGATTTTACATGTACTGTGTGATAGAAGAACTGATGTTCATGACCTTAATAAATCAACATCAAAAGCGAAGCGCCAAATCTGGACGGTACCTATGTATATAATTTAATGAGAATCCATTTATTTCAGTTCATATCACCAGGTGTGTTGTTCGGACAACAGGTGTGACTTACTTCTGTCATTGATGTATGTCATTCATTCTCTTGGAGTAGAATCATATCATTTATAGTTGATAGGCGCAACGCGATTTTATCTGATGTGCCTACCTTCTCTCATTTATGTGTTTTATTCATTTTTAAGTTGGAGCAGAATCATTTGATTTCTTGTTCATCTATGTAGATTCTGCATCTCAGCAGACAATACTTATGTTAATATTTTTAAATCTAAATGAATAATATTTTTTTAATAAATTAAAGCCATCTAAAATATTATTCATTTTTAGTTCAAAGGTGCAAAGCGATTGTATCATATGTGTCTACCTTCTCTCATTTATGTGTGTTATTCATTTTTAACTTGGAGTGGAAATAGCACCACACATTTAAGCGTCTTTTTGTAAGTATATATAATGCGGACAATAAAATGGAGCTGTGGCCTGTTTGTGAGGGTCTGGCCATAGATTTTATAACGTACAGCCCCAGGTCAGACAATAGACCGTCGGATGAAGTGCGGAGGCACTAGAAGAAATCATCCAAGCCATCAACCCGGGAACGATTTCCTGTAAGGGTAAGTGAATGTTTCATATACATAAAACATAATTAAATATCTAGCCTCTGCAAAAAAAGAAAACAACTTAAGTGTACTTTTATAAAAAAAAGTTGGAAAAATGAATTTTCCCATCCACTGATTTACTAACTTTTTAGGATTTCGATTCAACTCCCACTGGGAGTCTGTAATAATTGACCATCTTCAAATGGGTTCTGGCACAAAAAACCTGCATCTGCAAGAAATGATGATTTATAATCCATTGTGGATTTCAGATCGCACCCTACAGATATAACAATTTACAGCCGAAGATTGCTGTATTGATTATGACTTTGTTGAGTTAATCAGACGCATGAATCCGAAAAATGTTATCATGACTGGTTGCTTAATGTATTGGCAATATCAAGGTTTTTATCAGGTGTTATTGCAAACGCACTGTGCTTATCATATTTGCGTTTTGATCTCATAAATGCGTCCAAAAATAATCTATTATTGCACATGTGCGATTGTTTTAGACATGCTATGGATATATTAATTTCATGATCGAATTCTTGTACAGTATGTCTAGAAGCCAAACAACTTGGCTTCAATGATTCAAATGATTTTGAAGCGTTCGTCAAACCATTTTTTTCACGTGGTGTAATTTTGTTAACTTTAATGTTTAAACAAATATTTAGACCTAAATGGGTTGCTAATTATTACCGTAGATAGAGCTAGTTTTCTCACACTAGATGCTGCTGATTTAAAAATAGGTATAGCCATCCAAAAATGTGAACGGAAAAAGCTGTCAAGTCCAGCCCCTCTTTGGTACAACATTCCCTTGAACCCCACCATACCATATCCAACCTGAGAAGCCTGGTTGGTATAGTAGTCTAACCAAGCATTAAAATTATCTGGATTGAATTGTTGTCTTATTTTTTGTTAAATTCTTTTTAGTGTTTAATTATGCTTTAAATTTCTTTTATAGATTTATCCAGTATTTTAGTGGCTTTTTCTCTTCTGATGATGGCATAGAAAATGTCTGAGATGGCGATGCATGAACTTGGTTTTGCAATAAATTCAATTGGCTTTTATTTACAATAGATTCTTTTGGAATATTTTCATCGATTAATTTTTGGAGAAAAATTTTAGCACCAATAGGTGGTTCAGATTTTCGAATGCTTGAAAAAATCAAAAACTAAATCAACAATGTTCAATCCCACAATGTTATTACCATCAATAATCATTTCTCCTTTGTCCGCCCATTTTATGTGTGGGCTTTTCCGAGCATATTTAAGTAATAATGAGGCTTGTTTCTGCCATTTTTGGGGTACTGTGCTAAAAACTGCTTCTTCTGCAACATCTGTCTTTATAGGTTCCACAGGTTCTTTCATTTCTCGCTTGGCTCTTTGAAACTTTTTAATATCTTTAGGTTCTATGGCTCTCTCTTCCATTTTGAGCTGCAACAGTCTTTCAAGTTCCTGCTTAGCTGTTTGATACCTATGCAAAATTTGATTATATTGTAAAATTTTAGTGTCCATAGGTTACAAATTATTGTTTAAAATATTCATCATTTCACAGTCTAGATTTGACACGTAGCTAGAAATGCTTTCTTTTCTCCCCAAGCAAGCTTGTGGGGAACTAGAATCATTTTGTTTGTATGAATCATCATTAATTAATTGCATCTGCTAAAAGTTGCCCTGCTATTCCTAGTCTAGGCGCAAGTAAGGCAGGAAGGAAGCCACCCTTTTGTACCAATATGTCCTTTTTCTTTTTACTGATATATATGAGGCAGATAGGTTGTGCAGCTGTGTCCTAAATTTAATCAATTTTTCGAACTCGATCAGTTTTTAAAGGGACATTACCATTTAATACGTTGAGTATGCATTTGCATATGCATAAAATTAGGTCATTTTTGGCATGTTCTAATATTGCTTTACATTGCTTAGGTTTTGCATTAGACAACTTGTCAATGTAGCTAATGTGTTTTTGTAAACGTTCTGGAGCCATTTTTGGTAAAGATAAAAACACGTGAATGTTCTTTTATACTTTCTCAGTGTAAACCACAGGATTTTTGAAAAAATTTTAGTGGGGTGACGTAAATTTTCAGGTGTAGATTGTGTCAAGTCAACCATAAGGAAAGAAAACGCTTCTTTTGTAGCATCATCAAAGGCTTCCAGAAAAAACTTAGGATTATGACTGTAAAGCTGAAGGGCTAGTGTTTGTACCTGAAGCCAATGAGACGGATTCTTCATTAGAACTAAATACTCCTTGTTTATGTGACATGCTCTTAAACCTTTAAGAATATGTTATGCACAATATTTATTACAGAAATATCTCAATGATGACAATCACGTGTAAATAATGTATCATTTTTTGCTTCTTGCATAAGATCATCTATTATAATCAATTGTGGTTCACTGCTATGTTGCCTAACTAGACTTAAATCAGGGGGACCATTCATGAAAATTCGCTGGTTTCTATCTCTTTACGTAAACTTAGATCTTCTGCGAAAAACCACCATATTAATTTTGGAGATGGATGAATAAAATTATTTGCATTTTTTACAAGCTGTTGTACAGAAGTTGATTTTCCAGCTTTGTGGCAGAGATCCATTTTTATTACGTGTATGAATTGTGCTTTTTCTAATATAGATGAAGCTCTCTCTGCCGGCTGCTTATGCAGCTGCCCAGCCTGTGGGACAAGGACCCTGAGCTTCAGTGCAGGCTGAATAATTTTTTGTTTTTTCTTGTTTTATTGTTTTTTTCAGGCGAATATACATTTTTCACAAATTGAGGTCTTCTATATTGCTCATGATATGCTCAATTTGCGTATCAACAGTATTTTCAGTTGACAGTGTCCAAACAACACGACGTTCTGGCCAAATATGTTGCCACATTTCGACAAAGAAAGATGTTTCAAAATGGGCCATTTGCCGCTCTAAAGCAATAGCAAAATGCCAGAAGCCATGCCATTTGTTTTTTCCTGTCAACTCGTGCTGCATGTTGTAGTCTGCAGCAGCCGCTTTCCACTGATCCTTGTAAGCATCAGAGAAGCGATTCCAAAAATATGTAGCACCCTGAGCAAGTTGGTAATCGTTGTATGGAAACAACAAAAAAAATCCGAGCCAGCTCTGAACAAAAGGTAACAAACATTTGCTGACTAGAAGACATTTTCGACCACGCAGTAAGTGAAAATTTTTAAGAATGATGCTTCTTCAAATTTTGAATTCCTTATATAGACTCCAGCTCTATTCTGATGCTATTTTTAGCAAGCTTTCTTCCCGTCGTGAAGCCATATTTTTTCTTTCTTCCAAATGTCTCTCAAGAACTCTTGTCTCGCCTTATTGTATCCCAAACATTTTGGACACGTTGGTATCAAAAAAATAAGGTAACCGAATCTGTTCTAAAACAGTCTCGTTCTTCACAAATTTTTTGGCAAAAGTAACAAAGTGTGATTCTTAGTGCATACATTGTCTGAGGCAAGTTGCGGGAGCACAGCTGAATTGGGGGTTTGATAGTCTTGTTTGTAGAATCCATTTTTAAACAATGCATGCTTTTTATCAGAAGTTTCTTATGTCGATTCATAATTTTATCATATTATTAACTCAACTGTTAAATTTTTCAGGAAAACCACGCCATTTAACTGAATATTCAATTTTTCTTCCTTTTTTGCGAGTAATTAAAACTTTTTCTACTATGTAAACTTCATTGATAATGTTTACTTTTTGTAATTTTGGCTCATAGAATATGCCTTCTAATTTCTCACCCATCTTATCCATTAGTGTGTAAATGGGGGGATTGCGTTTAAGTTTTTTATCTATTACAAGCAAACTTTATCTTCTACATTAAATTTAAAAAATACGTTTTTATTGTCAATTTTGAATACTTTTTGCAAAATTTGATCGGTTCAATGCCTATCACACGAAGTTTTGTATTATTGTAACCTTCAATCAAATCATCCAAAATATTAATGTACCTATATGCGTTATGTTTCGTAAAATAACGCCACATGCATTCCTCTAAGGTACAATTAAAATGGTCGACTACACATGCCTTAAGCTCACTGCTTGTTAAGAAGAAATCAATATCATTTCTTTCAAAAAGGCTTGAAATTGTTTATTTAAAAATGCTGTGCCTGCGTCACTTTGCACCTTTTCTGGTTTTCAACCTTTATCTAAAATGAGTTTGAAAGCAATGAGAATCAATGCTGCACTCTTATTTTTTATGGGTATACTCCATGCATACTTGCTAAACACGTCTATACAGTTTAACAGAAAAACATAACCGTCATTATGCTTTTTCAGTGATTGCAAGTCTACTAAATCTATAGCCCATTGCTCATCTATCCTGGAAACTATAACTTTATTGCGCACATATTTTCTTCTCACCGGTTTATTTAATGTGTAGGTAGGTTGAGTTTCGAGCCAATTTATCACTTCCTTTTTAGGTGATTTCATATGTGCTCTCAGAGCTTTGACCCCCATGTACCCCGTCTGAGGATTTTTATAATTTTTTCCATGATTCAATCTAAATATAATGCGTTTTTGCCTTTAGTTTTAGTGCAAAAAATATTAGTACACTTTTTGCAAAATTTGACTACTAATTTTTAATTTTTTGTTTTGAGAAAGTTTTAAAATACAATCATCACATTTAACAGCAAAGCTTATTTTGTTACATTCTGGCTGAGGTGCTTCTGAATAAAAGTACAACATGTACTTATCTTTTTTAGCAACGTTAATTTCACTTGAGCATTTCTCACAGAGTAAAAATTAAAAACTTGGAGACTTTTTACCTATCTTTTAAATGCACTGTTTACAACCAGGTTCGAAAAACCTGCACCATCTCCATTGAAAACATGGTTTGTTATGCAGAAAATTACAAATCTTGTAGTGGTATTTCGATTTTGGCATCATCAAACACTGCAGACAATTGACAAGATCCACTTCTACTTGATGGTAAGCTACTTAAACCTCTATGCAACTTTTTAATTTGTTTCTTCAAAAGCTTGCACAAAACTAAAATAGATTGAACAATTATGTGAACAATACAGCCCAAAATTTCATTATAAATACATTAGAGATGGTATCTAGTGATGCAAGTACCATTCAACATTTCTTATCATTTTTGAACAAGAAAATCTTATATAACTCTGCATGCTTCTCTGCCACTGCAAAATGCAGCACCCAGTGCATTTAGGAACTGAGCATGCGGCGACACCATTTTTTGTTTTTTTGGTTTTTTTTTTATTTTTACTTTTTGACGCACTTTTCTATTTTTCTTTGAACGTAATGAAAACTTTCTTAACACAATACACAAAAAAAGACGCATGGAAGACACCTAGAGCTTTCACACAACAACCCGATTTTGCTCATATGTACAAAACTGCTACCTCCTGCCCCGAACTTGCTTCCAAAAGGTACAGGTGGCAACAGCAAAATAAAAAAAGACCCAAGCACTGAATACACTGCACCACATACAAATACACAATTGAGTTACGGGTATATTAAAACCGTAAGGCATGGTAGAATAATCAGGCTGTACAATGCGCTTATTATTTGCAATTTTGTACTTTTTAGACGCATTTTCGGTCACTATCGTATGATCAGGTAGTTGTTTTATATGTGGAAAATAGACCACCTTCTCAAGAACGTTTTGTTTTTGCACAAAAGTGTTCACCATTTTCACTAATGAGTGAAAATTGATTTTTGATGCGGCAGCTGAGTTCAGAGTGAATCCTCTCACTTTTAAATGATAGTAAAATTTTTTTTCCTGAGCCGAGTAGACTTTGTATGCATAATTTTTAGCCCTCCCCCACTCACGAATGTTTCTATGTAAGCGCCAGGGCCGTAATCCTTTAGTTCATCAGTCATATTGTCCAAGTATGATCCAATAGGCACTTCATACTCATCTTTATTCAGCATTGATTTAAAAATCATGCTGTCTGTGTTGAATCGAAGTAAAGTAATTGATCGCCTAATGTTTCTAAATGTTCATAAAGTCTTAAGCGCGCCTGAGCTGTTTTGTAAGCAGCTATGAAAGGATTTGTATTTCCCATAACTTCAGCAAAATTGTCCGCTTTTGTGTGTGTCACAGCCATCATGTTCTCATTAATAGCATTTATCGAGTGAATGAGCATTTGTTGGATCAAAAATTAAGTAAAAATATGGCTCTGGCTCTGTAAAAAATGAAACTTTGGTCATGTTGTTTCTTTGACCGAATTTTCCCCAAAAAGAATCAAGCATTAGCTTAGAGAGTCTGCGCATCCCCGGATTTTTCGAGATTTTGGCTGTATCAAGTTCTATTCCCTCAGGTTGTTTGTATTCCGCTATATATTTTGTTTTGTCATCATCCATTTTCACCCACGCAGGTCATCCGTCTGATTCCTGCTTTAATTTCATGAATTTGTTGATGTAATCTGTAAATAGACCCCAATTAGGGTTTGTAACGGGGTCATACTTTTCGGATTTTTCATGATGCCATACTTCATAAACTTCAAAAACTTTATAGCCGAGTTCAAGGGCTTTGTAGATCTCATTGCTTACCCAGGCGCCCACTATTGCACGTTCTTTGTCAGTGTGCTCACATTGATCCTGTGATGCGTTTCAGTGCATGTTTGGCACAAGGGGAAATATAATTAATTTTGAAACCTGTATGGCAATACTGGGTGGTAAAAGCCTTTAAGTGGTAAAATTTTGGCTTTAATTAGCCCCTCGTATGGTCGTTTTTCGACCAAAATTTCTAAAAAGTTTTCCATCAAAATCTGAGGATGTCCAATAGGGTAAATGCTGTATTTGTTAACGGTAGGGTACAAGCTGCATATGTCCGTGTAACTGATTTTTTTCCAGGGGAGCCCCATTTTGATCCTTTTTGATCTTTTTGAGCAATTTAATGGCATTTCTTCTTCCACCATCAAATGCTTCCCTGGGATCTAGTGGGTCTACGATTTTGATTGACTTGAAAAACTTTCTCATTTCAAAATTCGATTTTAGCTCTTGATTTAGCTCGCACTCCCACATTTCAGTCACAGTGTACCCTTGTGCTTCTTGCGTCATTTAATTATGCTTTGATATGCCTCTTCAGCCGTTGGTATTTGGTCAGCTGTAAGCTTTGTTCGCCTTTTCATGCATTTTGGACAGCCGTGCCAATAGCATCCATTAAATTCATATACGGTCTTTTCATGTATGCCATCAACTCAAAAATTGCCTATTTTTTGCTGGCCCATATTGCAAGCATGCCTTATATTGATTTTTTGATTTCACTTAATCACTTTAACTATTTGATTGCCGTGATTGATTGTTTTTCTGCTCGTCTGTAGCCACCGTGCGGTACAATGACAATTGTATTTGCGTGCAAATAAGTTGTTCTAAAAACTTTGCTGCAAGCGCTCGCGATTGTTAAAGACGTTTCAAATGTGTCTAAGCCAGTTTCAGCCAAAAATAATTCTTAAAATTTGAGGCAGCACCGGTAGAGTATATCAACATCCGACTCACAGTAGGCCAAAAGTTCCAACTTAAAATTGAACGTTTTGCCTTTCTGCTCTTGATGCCAATTGTAAAAGTTTTCCCGGCTCTTGGGGTTCATTGTAGCTGGGGAGTAGTACCAGGCATCCGGCCACTCACCCACATAATTTTCGTTTTTGGTCTTGTTGAAAAGATGTGGAAAATAACCTTTTTAATTCCGGTTCATCAAAAGTTTTTGGCAAAGCTGACAAAGCCATTGGCAAGAAATTGAAGGAATCAATTAATTTTACAGAGCCTGCTGTTAAGCTCATAATTCCAAGCCCACGTGTGACTATTGTGGGTACCGTAGCTTGCTTGAAAAGGTATTTTAGGATAAAATGACCATCAAAGCCTTTTGCATTATGTGCAATGGCTGTTGTATCTTCTAGGCCAAATAAAAAATTGCAAAATTCATTTTCGCAGGTTTTCCAAAAAATATTTGGCGATTTTTGCCACAATATTTGCTAATTCTGATTGGTAAATCGTTGCACTTCAGGCATACTATATGTGCTATGCGTAAATTTGGCTCATGCTCTAATCGAATTCCAACATTGGCATCAACACAGATTTTTTCCTGACATGTTTCAAAATCAAAAAACACGTATTTGTATTTTTCTTTTCATCCTTTTCAATTTCTAGCGGTTTCATGTAACATTTATGATTGTTTTTAGACACATCCACTTTGCAGACCTTGCAGTAATAATGATCGCATTTGTGCCATTTAAGTTTGTCAAATCTGTTAATATGCTGACTGCATTTATCACATTGTTTCATTTGTTGGCATATTGATAAATTGTTTTTTCCAACCTTTTATTGTGGTCAAAACACTGTTGGCCTCCAAAGAGTCGATCACAGTCACTGCATTCTATAAGTGTCACATTCGAACAAGTAGACCCATGACAGCAAGGGCAAACTCTGGAGCAGTGGTGCTTGTATCCTTTGTTACAAGCTTCACAAAAATATCCATGATTCATAAAGCCTGGCATGCTGCCAATAACGTCAAAATGACCGTTGTGGTGATATAAATGTACAATCTTTCCTGCAGATGGTCCTTCAAACTCCATAGCATTTCAAAAATTGGCACTAAAAACTTTAATACGAAAATTCGGCATTGCAGCCTGCAATGCCTGCAGCTCGGGTATGCCACAAGGGCCTACATGATCCTGAAGGCCTGCAAGATTCATCAACTCCTTTGCACTAGTTTGCTGCATCATGTACCCATATATAACACCTCTGCACAAATCTTTATATTTAGATTTAGGAGTTTTATCGTCTGGCTTTTCCATGTGCAAGGCTCGTGCTTTTGCTACTACTAATGCTCTAGGCAAACATAACTTATCATTATTCCTGATTTTTACAAAACATTGTTTTGCCTTCATTTCTTTTTCTTAGTTTATTAATCTGTGTTTATGATGTCCTGAGCCACTTGGTGGATTTACCTGGACTATTTTCATCCGCATTTCTGGCTGTTCAAGTTGAATTGTCTCATTTTATTGTAAAATCCTTTCAATAGTATGTACAATTTGTTCACTGCTGATCTCTGCTCCTTTGCATTAAAAGAATGATGGCCGGTTTCTTCAGCGTCGGGTGTGTAATTTGCAGGCCCACCATGTCCATCATGTTAAAACTGTCCAAAATTTGTTTGATTGCACCATTGAAAATTGCAGCTAAATTTTTCTCCAAATCAAGATGTTCCAAGTTCTTGAAATTTAATGTGTATGCTTGGCCTTTTGTGTTGAGTTGATTTATTTTCTGCGTTTCCGGCTCTTCCAACTCGTAAAATTCCTCTGGTGGGTACTACTCGTCCACAACTTTGAAACTGTCCCCCACTTCTCCCACATTTCTTTGTCCATTTTGTACCATACGTCTTGTGTTAAAAATTCGTCCATCTAAATGTCAGAATCCATTGTAATGAGAAAAACAATTTAAGAGCGAAATTCAGAAGTTCAGAGGAGCTAAGATTTCAGAGAATGATTTTTTCCTGCCTGTTACCTCCTTTTATACCTTCTGATGGATGACTGTTTTTGGTATCAGTGAAACCGAAAATTTCCGGTTTTTCCAAGTTTTTGTTATAAAAAATAGAACCTGATGACTCATCATCTGCAAGTCAACATGCAGTGAACCAACAAAGCTGATGATCTGAACTAAAATTAGAACAGACACTCAACACAGCATGCCATGGGACTTTGGACTTTGTCATGTGCTTATGACTCATCATCTGCATGCATTGTGAACTAAAAATAGCTGATGATCTGAACTAAAATTAGAGTAGGCAGTACATTTTTAGGTCAACGCTTTGTGCCAATGGTTCAACGTGCAGTGAACCAAAATAGCTGATGATCTGAACTAAAATTAGAGCAGGCAGGTAATAGTAGCAAGGGGGTGTCCGACATGATGGTGCTTGCTACTTATGCACAAAGGCAATAAAAATTAATTGGTTTCGCCCGTCCAGGATAACTGACTGTGCATTAAAAGTTTGGCGCTTTGTGCCATGCTTAAAATAAAGTGCTTGAGTTCAGCGATTCGCGCCAAAGCAAGAAAGTTATGATTTCATCCAGGGTGACCAACCAGAGCAAAAAAATGCTTGACTTTGATGATTTGTGCCGATACTTCAACATGTAGCGTGCTTTATTGTGTAGTAGTATAGCCCCAAAAATCGGCGCTTTGCGCCATGCTCAAAATAGAGCACTCGAGTTCCGTGCTTTGTGCCTATACTTCCACAGTCTCTATACTTAAGCATGTGCTATGCTTAAGCATTGTACAGCTGGAAGGTCCGGCTTTACTACTTGCGTGCATGTCTGGTCGCGATGTTAATATAAAATATTTGGATGATGGTCCTAAATTTTAAATACAGTTTTGGTTCCTATGTAAATTTAAGCAACGGTTTTGCTTTGTAAAAATCAAGTGCAAAATGTTTAATGGAGTGAAAAATTTTTATCAGGGTGGATGACGGGAGTATAAAATAAAACAATTTACATCATTTCATACAAAGACAATGTAGGAGTTCAAACTGTACAGTGCATGTACATGGGACGTGGCGCAGGATACAAATGTAGAATTTAAATGATCTTCAGAACTCAGAACAGCTTTCGGTCGAGGATTACATTTTCAATTTTTTTTTATTATGTAATTGTGGTGATTTTGCTCTTACCATACATGTAAAGCATGGGAATTTTGGAGGAGGGTTAGGCCAAAAGATGTTCTAAAGTGCCTTATGCTAAAATAACGGGTACACGTCTAAAACACTATTTTTAGACGTTTTGGACAATGATCAATCGTTCTAGAACATAACAAAAAAATTTTAAAAATTGCGAAAATCGGAAAAATGTGTATCAGGAGCGAAGCAGCAAAAGTTCGAGACTTGAGTAAAAAATGAGCTAAAAACGCTTAAAAAGGCACACTTTTTACAATTTTTACGAAAAATTGACATGTTTGGTGGTTGCAGCTATTTTGCAGGTCAGTAGCTATCCTGGGGGTCAACCTTAGGTGGGCGGTACCAAAATTCTGGGGGTGCAAGATTTTTCAAAGGTCATAAATAGGCCTTAAAAATTGTGGTACGGCGATAAAAACACCATTATTCAACGTTTCTCATCGAGCATTATCCACTGGCATCAAAAAATTGCGGAAAAATTTCAAAAATTGAATTCTGTGTGGTGTATTTTGGTTTCTCGGGGGTAATACCCCCATGCCCAGGTGTTGGGTTAACCTCCCCTGAACACGTATGCTCCCTACCATCAATTTTTTGATATTTTTTACTTTTAAATGTTTGGACCCCTAGAACCTCAGCCTTGAAAATACATACCGTCTTAGGGGACCCTCTGATTTTCAGTCTGTTTAATGCGAATTTGAGCATTAAGAACTATGGCCGATAAAAATGCTGAGGCAAAATGGAGATCAAATCGGGTGAAATTGAAAATTTCCTCTAAAAGTGCTTCAAATTTGCCACAAAGTGTGTAATAACGTAACTTCAAAGCTGTTTTAGCGCTAGTACCAGTTTTTAACGTCCTTTTGATCCAAGAAACTCAAGTTTTGGACCCCACCCACAGATCGGTTAGGCTGTGCTGTGCACCTGTGCTCTCTTCCCCAGTATTTTCATCCTCAAATGTGCTTATGTAAAGATTTGTATTTGACTTGTTATAATCATATTGTTCCGGCCAATATTAGCTTTTAATTCGCGTTTAAGTACCTATGTACCTCATGTTTTACATATAGTGTTTGACACTTCGAAGTTGAACAAATTGAAAATTTGGTAAGATCGCACTTCACAGTTTAAAAGAATAAAAGAGAAGTGAATGGCCAACCGTTTGAAATATAATTCAGCTGTTTACAATCCAGATCGGGCATGCACATGGGGGAAGGTTTGGAGGTCTGGCAAGACCCCTGGAATGGCAGGATGGGAAATTTTCTGTGGATAATGAGGTAAAATGAAGGACGAAACTGGATGAAAATTGAAAGCTTTCATCACAAGTGCTCTAAATTGGCCGGAAACTGTAATAACGTGGTTTTAAGACTGCAAATGGCAAGTTGAAATTTGCGAACAAAAATCGTAGAAGAAGACCGCTAGGTTACTTGAAACAGACTGCACGATATTGTTAGTAGTTAATCATATAGAATATATGTCAATAATTGAAATGGATTGCGCATCATGTTTCACATGACTGGGCATAAATTTCGAGAATTTTCGTCGACAATATGACAATGGATTGCGATAATATATATTAGATCAGTGCTATAATCGCAATCTCTCAGCTTATCGTCGGTGGTACTTTCTAAGTGTTGTGCCCAAATTTGTGTAAAATAGAGGTTGGTCGTTTCAATTACACAAGCTGCCATTTTTACGCCAGTTTACAAAAACTCAATTCTGTCTGCAGTAGCGCTAGTTTTATTGGAAGAGGTCGGTCGTTTCAACCGATGGTGTCTCCTTTTCCTGATATCTTAGGAGCTAAATTATAGTACCGCGACTGATCATGAAGGAATAGTTTGGAAAAATGAGCTTGCTAAGCGAGAGTTGTAAACTGAGAAGAGCTTAAAGTTTAAACCTACCATTAAATTATAAAGATAATAATAAAAGATTTAAAGCTTTAAGAAAAAGAAAAATGTGGTAAATTAAAACAAATTTAAAGGATATGATGAAACATTATTGTTGAGAATAGGACAATCACGTGCTATGTATAATGACTCCTTGATTAAAAGATCAAAAGAGTTGGATGCTCGACTGATAACCTTGAAGCAATCTGATGTAATTGGATGAATGCTACTTGAGATATGTTTGTGAATAGCAGATAAACTATCACCCTGAATTGGCTTTCCTGTAGCAAATGAGATGCCAGTATGCTCTGCCATTCTACTCCCAAAATGTCGGCGAGTTTCACCGATGTAACTAGCCATACAGCTAGAACACGTATACTTATATACTAAATTTGAGAGTAGCTTAGCAGGTACAGCATCCTTGTTCTTGAAAAACCGGCTGATACACATAACAGGTTTGTAAACAAACCTTACTCTAATCTGAGGGTAAAATGCAGATATAACCTTTAGAATTCTGCTGCGTACATTGTAGCCATGCACACCAGTGTAAGGCAAAACAAGAGAATAGCATAGTTTATCACACCCGAATTTTATGTCATCACTCTTACTATAAACTTTTGTCATAAAGTCTGATATGACCTTATCAATCAAGCTAAGCGGATATTCATTTTGCAGTAGAGTCTGCTTCAGCTTGTCAATATCAGAGACAAAAGTCTGATATGAGTTACAAATCATGTGAATACGACTCACAAGTGCCTTTATTAAACCAACTTTATAGGCAAAAGGAATGAAGCTAGACAATTTGGCATAAAGGCCAGAAAATGTGGGTTTCTGATACGATGATGTGACAATATCAGCGGACTTCCTTTCAACAAGCACATCAAGGAAATTTAATTTCTTGTCACATTCAGTTTCAAATGTGAAATTCATATTAGGATGTTGCTGATTCATGCAATCACAGAACTTTCTAGGCTGATTTCTGTCAGAAAACACTACAAATGTGTCATCAACATAACGTACATAAAACTTGGGTCTAATCTTTATACTACAGTCTCTGAGCCACTTTGTTTCATGATGGCTCAAGAAAATGTTGGCAAGAACTGGGCCAAGCAGATTACCCATAGCAACACCACCCATAGCAACACCATCTATCTGTTGATAGATTTTACCATTACACGTAAAGTAACACTCTTTAACTGCAAGTTCTAGAAGCAGTTTGAATTGATGACAATTCATGTTATTTACCAACACGACATTCTGATCATCAAATAGTTTCCTAATACATATGTCAATGGTCTCATTGAGTGGAATATTAGTGAACAAGCTTTGAACATCAAGACTAGCCATAAAATGATGGCTTTTGAATGTAAAAGCCTTGAGTCTTGTCAGGAAACTACTTTAAATCTTTTATTATTATCTTTATAATTTAATGGTAGGTTTAAACTTTAAGCTCTTCTTAGTTTACAACTCTCGCTTAGCAAGCTCATTTTTCAAAACTAAATTATAGTGCTGTTTTATCTTCCTATTCCCTCAGTTACTTCGTTTACTCATTTGTTGTTGAATACTAATACACCATCGGCTCTCCGGAGAACACGAAATTAAGTGCAAGTGAATAATGATTGGAACCACGTCATCTGGATACCGGACTGCAGTACTCGTAGAAAGTGATTTCGGAGAAAGATTGACTTCGACTGAAAAATCAACTGCCACTATTACTCCCAATGCTAAGACTGAACTCATCAGTGGAACTAAATATCCAGATTTGCCAACTATTTTGCAGTGCCTGGGCTATCGTGAAAATAAAGGGCCCTTTCAGCCGGCAGTGCATGTAGAAGAGGTAACCGACGAAGTGCTAAAGAATTGCAGAGATTGGAAGTGTACCACCAATGAAGCAATACGACTTGTGCGAGAAGTATGTACTTATAGGTACTTTTTCTACTACGCACCTACAAACTTAACATATTGTAGGTAAAGTTAATTATGCCTGAACTTTAGAAGATATGTAGTCCCAAGCATAGGTGGGCAGCACCGAAATTCTGGGGGGGTGAAAAAATTTCTGGGGGGGGTGAAAAAATTTTTAAAGGTCAAAAAATGGTCTTAAAAGTGGTCGTATGGCAAAAAAACACCATTTTTCGACGTTTCTCATCAATCCAATGGCATCAAAAAAAAGCAAAAAAAAATTTTCTGGGGGGGTATTTTGATTTCTGGGGGGGGTATTTCAACTTCTGGGGGTGCATACCCCCCAAACCCCACGCCCATGTGTGGTCCCAAGTCTCAACGGGTGATTCGCAATTCATTCGAAATTTAATTCGAATAGCTTTGCTTTTAAGGTTTAGGTCTCTCCAAAATAAAACCTCGAAAACACGTACATACATATTTCATCAAAATGACCCAACATCAATGGGTCTACATTCACACGTGGGCGTGAGGGGTAGGGGTATACATCCCCCTAGAAGGCCGAATACCTCCTCCCCCAGAAACAAAAATACCCCGGGATTCAATTTTTGAAATTTTTTTGTTTGTTTTGCAATTTTTTGATGCCAAATAGTGCTCGATGAGAAACGTTGAAAATGGTGGGCTAAACTTTACTTTATGGTGTGAACGGAAAACTTGCAGATGTATAAGGAAAGGAACGACATTGGTTGAAATGAGGAGGACATGCGAAAAGATAGTGCTGTAAAAAAATTCCATGGAAAACGGACCAATATTGGTGAAGAGTTATAGTACTTTACTTTGTCATAAATGCACTCAGATGGCAGGCAATGTAAGCGAGAATATAAATGTGGATCTGAGGTGTTTCAAAAAGTAGGGCATCAGGAAAAGTCTGTGGCGATGTGAGCAAAAACGATTGAGCAAGTTACTCCGGCCGGATGTAGCTACATTAAAGTGGGGGTATTTGGCAGTTTACCAAAAATGTTCCGAATTTGGGCTAAAAAGATATTTAACTGGCATTTTCAAGGTCGCTGATTACGAAAAAATAACTTTTATCGCTCGGGAAAAATTTTTGTTTTAAAATTTTTAAATTTGAAAAAACAATTTTTTGCATGTTTTTTTCTGTCATTTTACTTGATAAGATATGTAAAAATTCAAGTTTCTGCTTGAATGACGTTTAGGCTTAAGCTTAGTGTATCTGAGAAGGTGATTTCGGCTGCTTAGGTCGAGGTCGCTCCCGCTTAGATCGAGGTATAGATGCATAGGTCGATGTATAGATGCTTAGGTCGATGTGCAGATGCTCAGGTCGATGTATAGGTGCTTAGGTCGACCTAAATTGGGTACATGTTATTCTGCATTCCACTGTTTGAATCTTCAAATGGATGGAACTTACAGATAATCCAAAATGCTGTTTAAATCGTATTTAAGTAGGAATCTTTAACTGGATGTAAACAATGCTAAAAATTGTAAAATTAAAAAAAAATTCTTGAAAATTTGTGCAAAAAATTACAAAAAAATTTCTTCAATCTTGGTTTCCGCGCAGTATAACTTAATTTTTTGTAATCTGCGACCTTGAAAATGGTAGAAAAATATGTTTGTAGTAAAAATTGGAAACTTTTGATAAACTGCAAAAATTACTGAAAGTGGCTCAAAATGGTGAATGTCGAAGTATGATGTTTGAAGTACCGTAACTCTGTGAGTCTTGAATGGATTAGGTTTATTTCTTTTTTCCGCGTCTTTTAGTGACACAAAGTATCGTTTTTGCGCAATTGCATGGCAGTTCTGCCGGAATGGCGCAAAATCGGTTCACACCATATTCTTCAAAAACTCCAAATGGTGTTTTCCCGCCATGCCACTATTTTTGAACCTTTGAAAAAATCTTGCACCCCCAGAATTTTGGTGCCGCCCACCTATGCATACCGCCATTTTTGAGGCCATTTTGTGACCTTTGAAAACTCTTGCACCCTCCTAAAATTTTGTTAAACGCTCGGAAAAGATATGTACACATTTGATAATCTATTTGGGGCTGTAGGACCTCAAAACGTTGTATTTTTCAATGTTTTATTCCCTCTTATACTGATTTATATGCATTTTTGAAAAAAATTTGCTTAAATTAGCATTCTTGAATCAGAAAATAAACATTTTAATGAGTATTATTTCCATATTTGTGCTCAGCATACCGTATATGCTATGCACGAAACATATCTCCATTCATATCATAGGCAACACGTTAGCACTGACTTATAATATACTTGGACCCCCTCCCTAAAAAGTGACTGCCCCTACGGCTATAACAGGACACTTCTGTATTGTGCGGTTTTGTGAAAGATAGATAATAAAAAGTTCGATTTAGCCATATTTTTATTTTTTTTACACCTACGCTGTACGTAAAGAGCGTGTAATGTTCTACTTTGACGTTAAACATACTTTTTAAATTTTGGTCGGCTACACGACTTTTCTCAGTTTGCAGTCTGCTTAGTCTGGTTTTTTTAAATGTAAACAATTGACTAAGCTCGAAGCCAGTTTTTTATTTTTTTAAAATGACTTATTTTTAGAGTGGCAGTTTAAAGAGTACAATGAATCTGAGGGTGAAAAGACACATTTTAGCCTCTTTTTTGTCTGTCAACAGCTCCGGTTAAATGCTTTCCAGCGGAATAGTACTAAAACTCAATGGCTACTTTGGGCTTACCAGCAATCTTTTTTACACTCATTACGGACTCAGATCTAGGGGTTTAAACTTTACAGTCTAGTGGATGGTGTTAAAAGCGGGTTTTATTTAAGGTTACTCCGTCAGCTTCTCCGGTAAAAAGTTGGGATAAATTAAAGAAAATGAAATGAAGTACGTTTTAAGGGCTGTACATTGCAGCGAACCGCGTTTAAACGACTCAATATTTAGTTACTTATGGAGGTATAAAGTCAGAAATCAGGGGTGTAACACTTGTCGAACGTTTTTCTTCCTTTTTTGATTGGTTAAATTCTCAAGTCAGATGATGAACACAAGTTTTTCATACAAAAACGTACTACGATTCAAATGCTACAAACTGGCCCAAACCGAATTTTTTTACACTTATTAGGATCAGATTTTTAAAGTTTACACTGTTGTGAATGGTGGAAAAATACCTTTTTGCTTCTTCTTTTATTCGACTTTCTCTCCATTCAGAAGTCGGGATAAGTCGAATAGAATAAAAATAAAGTGCTTTCTATGGGGTACATGTCACAGCAAATTGTGTTGATTCACATCAACATTTAGCTATTTTAGGAGGTGTTAAGTCAGAGATCGAGGGTGCTAAGCGTGTTCTTGTCAAAGGTGAGCGGGGCTAGAATTATGGAGGGTGCAATATTTTTCAGAGGTCAAAAAATAGCCTTGAAAATGGTGGTATGACGAAAAAACACCATTTTTCAAGGTTCCTCATCGAGCACTATCCTTTGGCATCAAAAAATTGCGAAAAAAAACAAAGAAAATTCCAAAAATTGAATTATGGGGGATATTTTGGTTTCTGGGGGCTGGGGAATTTTGGTTTCTCGGAGGGGTGCATACTGCATACCCCAAAACCCTCCACGCCCAGGTGTGGTTCTTGTTTTTTATTCTGCCATTCATCCGATTATGAGTCTGAACATGATCACAAGTCTAGAAATGTACCAAGGGTCAAATGTCATACATTCATACGTCAGTTGGGTGCGTTTGTTTACACTGAACAGTAGTGTAAAGGTGTTATCATCAAATATTTATTTGTCCTCAGATCATTGCAGCGAGTTAATTTTTTCATGAATAATGATCGTAATATCATAGTAATATCGGAATTACGAAGCCGTCTAAAATCTTCCTTACGCTCGATGGTTGTGAAAAGTTTACACTGAAAATTACATTTTAGTGCTAGAGCGTTGCGGAAGCTAAATTCATTTAAAAATGTTCTATGTAATGTCAGAATTACGAATCTGACTGTTAGTTTTCTCTACACTCAGTAGTTGTGTGAAGTGTCACTATTCATTTATTGCTGATTTTGTAGTTTACACTACAAATTTATTTTACATCCAGAGCATTGTAAAAGGTGAATTCTTTCAAAATATGTTCTGCAAGGCTAGGATTACGAATTTGACTTTGTGTTTTCTTTACACCCAGTAGTTATATAAAGTTTACACTGAAAATTAATCTAACTTTTACACGTTGCAAAAGCATAATTTTTTCAAAATGAGTTACGAATCTGAGTGTGAGTGTTCCTTATGCCTTGTAGGTACTTGCGTGAAGTTTACGCTGAAAACATTTAATCTGCTCAAATAACGTAAGGTTGTTTTGTCTAAAGAGATAATGCTAAAGTTCAGAACATAATTGTTTTCCGCGTTCTGTACTACTGTCATTATTGTGGCGTGTTACCGTATGCATTTACTGACTGATTTACTCAAATCATGCTTAATAAAAAGTAGGCTACTAGCAGAGGAAAATGCTCCGATTGAACTAAAGGTACGACTATACTTGAAATTACGCATCACTGAGGACATAAAAGAAGGGGACTAGGGAAAACTTACCTACAAAGTACGTATACCTGTGAAAGTTGTACATGAGAATCTATCAAAAATAAGACTTCCGCTAAAAAACGCTAAAAGTCGTAGTAGATTCTGCGGCTTCCGAAAAACGCATGCCTTCACAAAAATTGTTTAGTGGCTCAGATAAAAACGATTATAAGGAAGCCTTGATTGTTTCAATGACTGAATAAGTGAATTATGACAAGCACACCATCTTGCTAATTGACGCCCCATACAACGCATACCATACTGGCGTAAGAATGCACATTATGTCGTTTTCTCATTATTGATAGCTTCTTATTCATTTTATATATTTTTACGTCGGAGGTGCAACTCCCTTCTGCAGGCCGCAGAATTCAAAGTATGTTCGTCCGTTTTGTTCCGTCGGAGCATTTTTCTCTGCTAGTTTAAATATAACTAAAATTTGATCGTTTAATAGCTAGAAAATTTTCAGAAAATTTACATAAGTTTGCATGTACGAGTGCTATAAAAGTCAGAATTAGTGTGAAAACTCCCGTAATTAACAATATATAATCGATTGTATGCATTTTTTGCTACAAAGTTATAACTTTAGCTTGCTTTTCACCTACTTTATTTCCCTGATTGATCTTTATTAATAATAAGTTAGTTTTTTAAGCTATCAAATTTTGCAATAACTAAAAACCGCGAATTCTATCATTTGCTCTTTTCAAGTACCTCGAAGAAGGTGAACGTCTGGGTCAGTGTCATAGAGAAAAGCGAAGACAATTTTGGAAAATGGGTCAAGTCATTCGCAGGGCTACTAAACCAATTGATAAGGTAGCAGCACCATATGCAAAATCGGCGTCAGAAATTCCTGTAAAGGCCATAGAAAAGGTTACAAAAGCACGTATCAAAAGGAAACGCAAACGACTTAGGACGAGGAGCCTCATGTGTGCGAAATGTGTCGAAACTCAAAAGAAAAAGCAGAAATCATCGGAGGGTTTCAATACAAAAGAAATAATGGCTCTTATATTAAACATAATCAAGAAGGACGAATTGGAAACAGGCGATGTTTACTGTCTTTGCAACACATGTGTAGGTCAGTCGTACAAGGTGGTTCATTATTGTACCTTAAATTTACACTATTCGACCATGAAATTTGTTTCAAGCAATATTATGCGCTAAATGCCTCATTTCATAGTCGCTTTTGACGCAGACAGGTTTTCTTGAATAGGTTCAAAGTTCAAACTTTTTCGTGAATTGTTATTTTTGTATGTACTCTAAAAGACTGCTTGAAATTTTAGTCCTCTCTTTAAACGTGAATGACCCATCGCGTTTCGAGGAAGCAGAATAGAAAATGGTAAGCCTGTCCTGTTTTATATAATTAGCTAGTTTTATGGATCGAAGAGGAGCCGTCTACGTACTTTAATTCTGCTTTCATATTTGATCCACAAAGCAAAATATGGTGGCTATCATGTATAATAAATGCCTAATTTTATATAGGTGACCTTTAATTTTTAAAGTATATTCAAAAAATCAGCTATGTTGTAGTAAGTTTAATCAACTTTTCGTTCAAGTTTTAGGATGCTCATAGATAATTGCAGCTTGAAGCAAGCCTTTTATCCTACTCGTGGTAACTCGGATAGAACCATCAATGCGAAAAAATATGTGTGCCGTGCCATACTTGTCGGAATGAGGCACGAAGAGAAATTTAGAAATCGCTCTAATGATTTGGCCTATTAAGGCGTGTAAAAGTGAAAATCGTTTATCTCATTGAAATCCGAATTGCGTTCCTGTCAACACATTTTTTGCACTTTGAAATCTTAAAAAATTTGTATTTCTGGTCATTTTTAATTGCAAGTGCTGCTGAGTCGTCATGAAGACATTAATAATTTGATTGACCAATTGTTTCGAGAGGCCGTGACAGTACCGAGTGGCAAACTCGGACGGTACTACCGAAATTATACGCTCAGCGTGGCCGGTCTGGTGTTCAACCGGTCTGAGGGCGCCAGTCAAGGTTTCATGAGCTAAAGTAGCCTCAAAAACTAATATCAGGGTGGCCAGCAACCCAGGAAAACCGGAAAAAGCGGGAAATACACGGGTATTTTTTCGAGCAATCGGGTAACCGGGAAAAACCCGAAATTTCTCCATGAACAGAAATTTTTGAGACAAAAAGCAAGGATTGCTGAGTAAGAAGGGCAAAAATATAAAAACTTTTGGCGCTTCGCGCGGTCTTGGTATACTGCTTTTATTTCTTATTTTACAGCTTCAGCATTGTCTCTCAAGACTTGAATAATCAAAAATATTCTACATACTCTTTTTGTTGTAGTTTAACGCATTTATATCTGCAACGGGTCTGCCCGATTCTGCAACGGGTCGCTGGATTGGGGGCTATCTTTTATACACGGCTGTAGAGAAAATGAATAAATTTGGACAGACTAAGATAATTTTAAAAGAGCAACAACTCAATTCTCCCATAAAAACATTTTCATCACAAGAAGCGGTAGTGAGCATTAAGCAATAAATACTCGTATACATATTTTACTTTTTTGTAAAATTCGACCGACCAACCTAAAAATTGGATGCTGCAACGGGGCGAAGCTCTAATCATTTCCCAGATATTACCATTGTGAGAATTATTTTGCGCCAGTTTGTCAATTCTCTATTTTATTTGTCTTCGTAGTCTCAAAATTGTGTTTCGCACGATTGAGAATAGCAAGATTTTCTGGTGCTTATCGCCAATTCACTTTTTTGTATTATCTGAGGTTAGAAAAGCTAAAAATTGAAATTAAAAACAATAAAATAGTCTAAATTAAAAACAATAAAATAGTCTAAATTAAAAACAATAAAATAGTCTAAATTTTCCGACGCTTAGAGGCACATTCATAAAATCTTGAACAAAACATGATAGGGATTTTCCACTCTCACTTTAGTAGTTTTGCACGTAGTGTATTACCGCTCCGATTATCATATTTATTGTCTGTTTGCGTCTGCGTGCGCTTTTGATATTCTTCAATCAATCATTGTACGATCCCAAACGTCTTTGAAATTTCGTGTAATTTCCGGTTCTTCAATCCGTCCGACTCGAATAACACGTTTTCTTAACAAACGTATAGGTACCTAAAATTTAATATATTTTGGAAAATAGGCAGAGATTTTTCCCGATCAAAGACTTAGAGGCCATCTTATTTTTACATGTACGAATATTTTCGGGGAACAGAAAAACATTGTGCAACTGTCAACAATTTCTTAAAATCTTCGTCACTTTATGCCGGAATCAGTAGCTGTTCAATTGTTCTGTATGCATTTCCAACGGTTAATATACAGTTTAAAGAGCAAAAACAAAAAAATTAGTCGCTTCCCTCCGCTTTCACTAGTATTGATTACCTATTGTGTATACAAATTTTTTTATCATTTTTCAGTATTGCTCCAACATTAAATTTAAAATCTCGAAGCGATCATAAGATTCTAGTGCTTTAGAATAATTTAGTAATTTGCATTGTTTATCTCTTAGCCTGAACTCAACTTGACACGAACTAATAGTGAATATGTCAGTATTTCTTCTATTTCTACGCTATTTTCTATTTTATTTGTCTTCACAATGCGGTCTTTTTGTATTCGGCAAAGATTTTCCCTATGCATAAAGACTTTTCGGAAGCGTCTTTATACCTGTGAAAACATTTTTAGTAAGACAAAAACTGTTAAAAGGTCTAATATTCACAAAAAATTATCATTGCTACGCGCCGAAATGAGTAATTGTTTGTTCCATATATCTTCATAATGGCGAAATTTGCATTCAGGGAAAAAAAATCGAATTTTTCGGCGCTTAGCGCTGTTTTCAGACAATTTGTAGTACTTTTTATCGTCAGAAATCCAGATATTGTCTAAAATACACTTCGAAATTTCAAAATATCCATAAATTTACATATACTCGTACATTAACTTTTGCGAACCATCGTTGTACATATATGCACCTGTACAAAGGGGCCTCATACAAAAACACTACTTAACGCTAGTTCAAAAATTATGAAAATTACTAAACGTTTTGGCGCTTACGCCAATTAGGGTTTCTCAGCTCTTTTTCAACAAAAAGGCCACAAAGTTTGCTTTAGAGTAATGAAAATATCAAGAAATTTCAACGCTTTGCGCTATAAATTTTTGTCTTTGTCGTCGCCAGATATCCAGAGAAACTGAACTACACTACAATTTTTTTGGTCGAGGAACACAGGTTTATTGCGCATGAGTTCTAAACGCGTTTAAAAAGCTGTATTATGCTATGAACAAAGTGTTTGCAACCTTTTTTGGAGTTAAAAGTTTGAACCAGCTAAAATATTCTAGTGCTTCATATAAAATTAGTAATTTGCAAAGACTTAATATGACTTAAACTTATATATGTTGAATACATATGTCAAAATAGTTTTCTACAAATTTTATAATTTTATGTTTCGTTCCTTCACAAAGCTTCAAAATTATGCATTTTCAGCCCGCAAGATTGCTATAGTACACTAGTAAAGATAAAAGTTTGTATAAAAACGCGTTTTGAATGAATTGTATTATAGTAATCCTAAAATTTACTAGGTTACGTAAAAAATGTGCAAAGACTGAGTAGGCACGCACGTTTCTGCAAATGTACTATAATGCACTGGATTCACTGTTCAAAATCGGAAAATTTTCAGCAAATCACCCGGGAAAACCGGGTAAAACACGGGAATTTCATTTGGAGAAATAGCTGACTACCCTGTAATATAAATGCTCAAATAGCGCACAAACTATCCTACTCCATCAGTCAATTGGAAGCAATTATTATTTTTAATAATTGAAAAAAAATAATTGAAAAAATCAGCTATTTAAAAAAAACAATTATTTTTTATTATGAAAAAAATGACGTTATTTTAACATTTATACTACTTTTTGAGATCATTGTGACTCGATGAAGCTCACTAATTGATCTCTAGACCGGCTGACCCATACATAGATTGGCCATGCTCTGCATCTATGATCATAAACCCTCTTAAGGTACAACTGCGGCTTCAGTTAGAATTGAACAGTGTCGCCGAGCCGGGAATAGGACCACGTTTAGCTCGCCCAAGGTACAGCATAATATGAAGCTGCTAAGCAAGTACTTTAGAAAGGTGGAACGCGCAAGGCGTTTGCGTAAAAAGAAGAACATGGAGTCTAAGATGACGCCCCAGGACTCGTTTGACAAAGGTTCAAAAATCTCTCAGAGTACCTAATTCTTTTTTTACGATGCCATTCAAATGCGTAGTAATCAGTAATTTATTTTTCGTAGAAGCCAAAATTTATGAAGTCGCACATCTCGAGAATCGTCAGAAGCTACACAAAAGTATTGACGTTTTTGAGCTTTTCACTTTAAGACCTGTTTTATTACGTAGTGAAGGGGAAATTTGGAAAAAATTTCTACTCAGATTTATTCTCGGGACAAAAATTTATCTTATGCGCTATCTTTCATTCTTGAAACAAAAATTTATCGTTTACGCCCTTTGTCTCTTATTTCTTAGCCTCTAGTCCGAATCTTGGCTTGACTCAGATTGATTTTTTTCAATTTTTGTTCATGCATTTTATTTCAGTGCATCTCTTGGCAAAATAATAGATAAAAAATAAACATGCGCTAAGCGCCAGAAAATTTTGGCTTTGCTAGATTAAAAGTAATGCTCTGTTTTGAAGATTCCGATTGATGTGACAAACGATAAATCTTGACCTTCACGAACGTTGTAGATACCAAAGGACGGCGAATTCTTGCTGACGTCAGTATTAGTACATGTTGGCTCCTAAATCTCTTAAATGACCATTCCTTCAGAATGGACAGCAGATTTGATTCACTTCCTTTGTACAAATGTTGTATGTTTATCATCAAAATCTACGGATTGGTTCAAAAAGTCGCCATAAAAATGTAAAATAGAAAAATGCTTACAAATTAAATTTGGTGGTCTGCGGTGGTATCTTTCTATACTGTGGCTTGAAGGCTCCCAGATCTCCACGCTCTTTTGTTTTTCGAAGTAGGACTATGGCGATATAGCTGATTTTGAAAGACTGCTCTGCTGTGGTGATATGAACGCGCTGGTAGCAAAAGAAGAGCAGAATAAACAAAGAAGTTTTAACAACTTTATGTATAAATTCATTTTCTCCTTGATATATGGTTTAAAGAATTGATGCAGTTCATCAGAAAGTAATTCGATTTCAATATAAGGTTAGTCAAAAAATCCTCAGTCGGTCATATTAGGATACTAGTCGGTCATATTAGGATACTAGCCTCATTTCTCGTGCCTTATATTTGATCCAATGTATTTCTAACAGGTGTTTTATTTTCTTTTAAATCATGCTTTAGGCCTGAATCTTTTACGGGAAGAATTAATACCTCGGCTTTTAAAAATATAATATAAAATTGAATGAGTGCGATTGAATGAAATAATCAATGCAAACCATACATGTGCAGCATACGAATTCTGAGGGGGTCAGGCCCAAAACGTTATTCTTTTCAGGCTGAAAAACGATGGTTACACGTCAAAAACACTGTCTTTTGACGTTTCGGAGAATGCTCGTTCTTTTGAGGACACAGAAAAATTTCGGAAAAATTTGAATAAAATCCAGTAAATTGAACAAAATATATTGAAAAATATGGTGGCGCGAAGCGCCGAAAAATGAGCTAAAACGCTTAAAAATGCACACTTTTACAATTTTCACAAAAAATCGACAATTCTGGGGGGTCACAGTCATTTTGCGGGGGTGAGTGTGAGTAGCCATTCTTTGGATGGGGATCAAAACACACAAACCCCACACCCTTTCCCCCAGGAGCACGTACAATACGGACTATCATACTTACCGTTTACCGCAGTGCACTTGATGCGCATCCCTTCTGTTTGTCGTTATGTCATTATTTAAAACAACGGCTTCTCTGTTATTTTGCATTCAGGCATTGACGATAACTCGTTATTTTTATGCCTTTTTCAAAAATTTTCGCTCAGTATCAAGCTCACATTTTCTATATTTATAATATCATAATTTTGCTTATTAAGAATCACCTGAAAAATCGAAAAAAGAGGCTCAAAGAAACGAAGATCGTCGTCGAGGAGTAGAAATCGACAAAGGACTGAATTGACTAAGGAGACGGAAGACCGATTTTTAGACAAAACGCCTTCAAGGTTTTTGGAAGGAACACAACCAAGTGTGCCAAGTGAAAAAACTTTGAACTTGGTCGAAATGCGGAAAGCTCAGGCGGCAACAAGGAGGAAATAATCTAATCGTAAGCCCGATACGGCGTTCAAAGTCGTCGTTTATTTGGATTTTCTACTACTAACATTATATTCCCATGCTCGTATTACTGAGATTTAAGTAAATCGCTATTAATCCCACGCGTGAAACTTATCGCAATAAATCATTGTCCATTAGTTTTCGCATATATGTATGTACATAAGACATAAATTCTACCGCCTGTTTCACTGATTATTTTTGGTTTCAAATGCTCCTCCATCCCCGCAGAAGCTTATTATTCGTACCCGCAAAATAATTTTTCGTGCCTCCAAGCAGTGGCGATCCAGGATTTTCCTAAAGGGGCGGTACCCCCAAGAAAGGGGGGGGCGGGGCCCTGACTTGAGCGGAAAAATTAGCCGGGGGGCGGCGGCCCACACCTGCCTCCCCCCTAAATCCGCCCCTGCCTCCAAGGATCGTAAATTGTTTAAAAATTGTGGCATGTATAAATTTAACTGATTTTCATAGTTTTGACACATTTCGGAACCTTCCATAACACCACCTATACATGGATGCACATTCGGTCTGAGGAATCAGTTCAGCACATGTGGGCGTTGGTTTTAGACCCCCTCCCCTCCGAGAAACCTGCATATTGCCAGCTTTGCTCTACCCGAACCCTCCATAAATTGGCCGCTGCCCATGTATGCCGGTCACACAAGGAGCTATCTTGAGTTGAAACAGCCTGGAAAAGTGGTGCCAATAAATGCTAAAATGGCATAAGAACCATACCAGTACAAATCAGTTTCCAGTCGGTTTCACACGCTTTTGCAGAAAAATTTTTATTTTCACCTATTGTCGTCGTCTTGCCTACTCGTAGCCATGCCTGTGCATATAATTTAGAGGGAGTCCTAAAAATTTTCGAATTAAAAAACTTAATCGATGGCGATGATCAAACATGTACGTGGGAGGTGTAACAGGTGGGAGGAGGTAGACTCCCAGAATACATAGGAAAGAACAATTTCCGGTAGAAATGAAGCAAAATGAAGGCCGAGAATATTTGAAAATTGAATATTTTCGTCCAAAGTGCTTAATTGACTAGATTGAATAATAACGTAGTTTTCACGCTATTTTAGCGCTTAAGGCGCATTCATACTTCGTCCGACTCATTCGATTTGGTGTCGGAATGCGAAAATTGACAAATCCGCTCCGACATGAGTCCGACATTATCCGACATCATGCGACACGCGTCCGACTTTTCTTTGCGCATGACCTCATAATCGGTGTCGCAATGCGACTTTTTTGTCGGAACGGACAAGTTGAGGTGGTTTCAGCTTTCGACCGTCCGACACACATGAAATGTAAACTACAGCGTATAGGAAGATTGGCGCGACATGTAGCGCATTGCACGCCTTGTTTATTTTGTACTGTTTATTGTTGCAGTCAATTCATCTTATTTCATCTCTCTATAAATGTATTTTCATGCGTAGGGACTAATTTTTATCGATTGAAGCACGGTTTATGAAGATATATCCAGGATTTTGAACAGGAGGAATCCAGACAAATTTCGTAAAATTTAAAAAAGTGCACTTTAATATTGTATTATAACGTTAAAATATTTACAGTATGGTCCGTATCTTGATCCTAATTCATCCGGTAAATAAGTTTAAATAAATTGGCGCATGAAACGAACTTTGATACTTTCAGCATTTAATTCTAATTTAATACATGCAAAAATAGTAAAAGGCAGCAGCATTTTTAACACCCTTCCTCCCACCGGCGACGCTACTGAAGATTGGAGTAAAATTTTTCAACGTCAATTCAGTTGAAACTTGCAAGAACAAGTGGGCACAATTTGCGCGATAGTATAAAAAACATCAATGCTTGTTGCGGTGAAAATATTGATTTTTAGTCGGAAGAAGCCGGATGAAGTATGAATGAAAGTCGGATCCGATGTCCGATGCGACGCTGCGCGGAACCGCATGCCGCATCCTGTCGGACGCGTGTCAGACAGAGCCGCATGCGGCTCTGTCCGACAAGAGTCCGACAGGATGCGACATGCGGGGTCGCGCGACGTCGGATCGGACGAAGTATGAGTGAGCCTTTACACCAATTTTCTAGGTTATTTTAGTCCAAAAGAGCTCGATTTTTAACCCCCGCCCTAGATCAGCTGTCCCACTCCCCAATCAGCCACGCTGTTCAGCTACGATATTAATTGGACTTATGTATGTATGTATATCCAGTCCACTCGCTTTTTAATTGTAATCGAAAAACCGCGAAAAACTTTAAAACTAAATTCTAAATCTTCAAAAGATTTATTCGATCTATGGGGTCAACCACGCCCTTGGATAGTCCGCACTTAAGTTCAGAGCAAACACGCCCTCTGAAGAACAAAACAACTGACTATTCCCGGAATTACTGAGAAAATGTTGAAACAAAATTTTCAACATTGTTTATTAAGTTTTTAAAATTATTAGAATGTATTGACTAAGAAAATGTTCCCAAGACCCACAGCCGTTTTGAGAGTTTAAATTTATCCTCTGCACATTTATAAGTCGCCACGGCAGAATTTATACTTTTCCAAACTTACGACATTTGCTTTTCAGACATTTTTAGCGATCTTTATTCGTGAATCCCTTCTGTTTTAGTATTATGAAAGTTTACTCAGTCACGTACATACCAATTCAAAGTATACCCTATTTACGCTCCTAGCCGTACTTTGACCTGGTACAATTTTATTAAATTTTAGGCATGTAGTATTATTCCAAAAGGGGAAGTCTCGTCGGGACGTCCAAATAATTATGCTTTGTTGGGATGGAAACCTGTCGTTCTAAGTCTGTATAAAAGCTCTTTAAAAGAAATTTCTGGGCCGATTCTTCGAAATTCTTGGTTTGTGGGGTGAGTCAGCCAGAGAGCGTTAGTCTGTCTGAATGCGTAGCGTAACATTGCATTAATGTCCAGTTTTTGGTCAATTTTAAGCGTTTTTCCCTATAAAAGCATCCATCCTTTTTTGGACTTAATTATGTAAAGCACTTTGTGACAAAGCACTTTCAAAATCCTAATTTTGATAAGTAAAAAGTGTTAATTGTTGCGATCTGAATCATAAGACTATTTTAAGAAATCGCTATAGAAAATATAAATTTAGGATGGCGGTTGCTGTAGCATTTTCCTATTTCCAGGCAACAACTAAAAAATGTTTCTATTGTGAATTTAAGCCGAGGCTCAAATGAAAATGGAATCGTTTTATGCATTAAAAACCCTTGAATAAAAATTTTATGCTAAATTTTTCGAAATATTCCTGGACCGAGCTATTCATCCGAGCGTTGCCTGTGATGAAATATATAAAACTCGGTCCGCTCTACTTATCGCAATAGTGAAAAGGTAATTGCAATGAGTAATGAGTGAATGTGATTAAATTGTAAATCACTGTTCTATATCAATAAAATTCAGTACAGAAATCATGTGTCGTTCTTTCAATTGTAAAATCCACTTCACTGGGACTTCAGTAGTTTTTAACATGTTTCAAAATAGTGATTCGTACTGAAATCAGAACTTAGTACAGATATCACGTGTCGTTTTTTATCACAAAATGCAATTTACTTCATTGCGACTTCAGTATACTTTAATATACTTCAGAATAGTAGTTCGTGCTTAAATCGTATGCTGTCGTACAACACACAGTAAAAGTATGAGGCTTAACTATGCTGAATCTTAAAATTTAATCAAGCCTGGCCTAAACCTGCCCTACACTTCAAACGGACATATTCAATTTGAATGTATAGAAACAGCTTTTATTATTTGTCAGTTCTGTATTTATATATGAGCACTCATAACCGTAGAGGGTCTGGGGGACACCCAGAATCCGGTGGAATCCCCTTCTTTCCCAAAAAATCAACAGACCTTGCAGAATTAAATTTTCGAAGATATTCTCAGCCACTTTGCTCCAGTGGACCCCCAGAATTTGGTTGCTGCTTATGTATGCATATAAGCCAGATATTCACTCGTTGCCTGCACTCTGTTCTCATTGCTTTCGGACCGATTTTAAAGGGTAAAATAAAATTTTTATTTTTTTTAAATTTTAAAGCTTCATCGCCGCATATTAAAAAATTTAAAAAGTGTCAGGTTTAATATTTCCAATAGTTATAAAAAAGCCGCAGACCCTTGATTAATTTTACTGAATTTTGTTTTCATTTTTCACCATTCTTTTATCAACCTTAGAAGCTTGATAAAAAGCGTCAAAATTTGCATTTTTATGCCGCCCTTTATAATTAAAATTTTTCCAAGCCAACCAGAAGTTTGCTATTTTTGCTTGCCATACACGTAACGACTCTAAATTTAGTGAGGAGGGTTCTCGGCCAATAAGTGGGAATTGGGAGGGGTCAATGATCTCTAATTTTTGGGCAAAAAAAGGCCAAATACGCTTAAAAACGGCCATAAAATCGATGTTTTTTCCAAAAATTTGGGGCAGGTCACAAATTTTCTGCCTCTGGGGGAATAGGGGGACGTCCGACTTCGGGTGGCGGATCCATCGCCCCTCTTACATGTATATGTCTGCCCATGCCACTTGTTTTCAAAAGCGCCGAATCAACTTTATAGGTATAAATGAGGAGAGTGGCTGAGTTTGCGAAAACGGTCTCTGTACCGCAAGTAGTTCACATAGCAAAAAGCGGATCTCAGCGGTCCGTGAGGTTTTGGATTTTCATTGGCATTCTGACCTTTGTTTGTGCCGCGTGCTGCAGTGGATTGCTCATTTGGAAATTCACACTGCAACGTAAAATTACGACTATTTCAGTAAGCGCGAGTATGTTTCTTTAGAAATTCATAACACATGGGCATGATCAAAGATGCACAGCACACATGCATACTGAAGCGTGGTATGCACACCTGGGCGTGGGGGGTTTGGGGGGTATACATCCCCCCGAGAAACCAAAATACCCCCCCCCAGAAATCAAAATACCCCCCAGAATTCAATTTTTGAAATTTTTTTTCGTTTTTTTCGCAATTTTCTGATGCCAACGGATAGTGCTCGATGAAAAACGTCGAAAAATGGTGTTTTTTCGCCATATCATCATTTTTAAGGCCATGTTTTGACCTTCAAAAATCTTGCACCCCCCATAATTTTCTTGCTGCCACGTATGGTGGTATGGGGGTATCCTCTCTACCACAAAGGCGTACCCCCCTCAGGCTATTTGCGGACCAAAACCTATCGTTGGAATTATGAAACATCGCCAAACGATGCCCAACAGTATAATCTAAAGTATTTTTCGAGTAGTACTTTGTCCATTCATTCGGGCACTTTTTGCCCATTATTTTGTGCTTGTTTGATGGTGAGCTGACATTAGAGCGCCGATATTAGAGTGCAGCGACATTATAGCGCGCGACATTAGAGCGCCGACATTAGAGCGCAGCGACATTAGAGCTCAGCCATAGTAGATGTTTTCACGTAACTTTGCAAAACTTTTATGCTGATTAATGAAAGAATTCACCGGTTAAAGCTTCACGGACAAAACGAGCATGCCTTCGAAAAATATCCTACTGTATCTTACACTCGAAACTATTTGCAGGCCCGGTCTTAGGCATGTGCGGAGTGTGCGGCTGCACAGGGCCCCGGGGCCCCGAGGGCCCCGCCACAATGCACTATGCAAGTGCTTCTAACAGTCTTTTAATGCGCCAGCTTTAATGCGATATTCAAATCAAAGGTAAAGAACCAAGGAGTGTTCTTTTTAAGTACATACAAAGGTACCCTTGCCTCATACATAACTCTCACTTTTGTACATTATAATTTAAGTACCTACATATCGTTTTATGTTTCAAACTATATTTACGAATATATGCTTTGCTCTCATGAATGACTTTGAATTAAGCAAATTTTTATTAGATGATGTTTTTGATTTGTTTCTGCTGAAGGTTTTATATCTCCAGGCTTAGACCTACCTATCTTACTGCATTATCACGATGTGTAAATATGAGTAAACTTCCTACTTTGTGCTGAAATACCTAAAAAATATGCTGAATTTGTTAAATTTTTAAAGCTTGACATTATTTTTAAATTTTTGAATCTTTGTAGTAGAATCCCGTAGTATGAGTAATTGCATTATGCCTTCATAGAATTTTCTGCGCTATATTTTTACATGAGAAGTGCTGCTAATATTACTTATTTTCCGAATTATCTGATGCACGCTGTTTATAGCTATTTACTATACAATGCTTGTTGAAGTTCCAGATTCAGATGCGTTATTATGAATAGTGTTGCTAGGTTGTTTTTCTTTTACCAAATTTTCACATTTTAAAAGAAATTTGACGCGGAAAGCTTTGTTTTGTGATATTCTCACTCAGATGCTAAAAACACGCTTTTTCACAAATTAATTTGAAGTGAAACATAACGTTTGAAAAATTGCTAAAGAATCACATATTCACATTTTTCATTATTATTTTTCGTTTAATCTTGTTGCATATTACTGTGTGAATTATGGACAAAGCATTTACTTAATATTCCGATCTTAGCGCTACTCGCATCAAATGAGCCTGCATGATATGGGGATCAGTTCAAGATAAAACTATTTGTTTCAACTTGAGACTTACATGAGCAAAGTGGCGGATCTAGGATTTTGTCATAGGGGACGTTTCCACACGTGGGCGTGGGTAAGGGGTTCGGGGATGTACATCCTCAGCTTGCCGAATACCCCATAAATCGGACTAACCCCAGAATTCGTTTTAAAATTTTTTTTGTTTTTTTCTCGCGATTTTTTGATGTCAAGGGATAGAGCTCAATAAGAAGTGTCAAAAAATGATGTGTTTTTTGCCCTTCCATCACTTTTCAGACCATTTTTGGGCGCAAAAAAATTTCGCACCCGCGGGTCCCGAACTTATCCAAAAACAGTCGAAAATAGGTCCGAAAATTCGCTGCTCACGCGCAAAATGGCGTTTTTTCGACGTTTCATGTAGTCGACTTTCATTCAAAATCACTTTTGCTGCAAAATTTCTATAGAAAATCTCAAAAATTTTTGACATTTTATGCAAAAAACTGATGTAATTTTTTTAGGCCAGCTAGAAAATGAATAAAAGTCATTAATGTGTGTAATCCGGCGCGAAGCGCTGGAAAAATCTTGACATTTTTAGTGATTTTGCTTTGCCGTCAAAAATGATACAAAAAATGGTTCTATCAACTCGAAATCGCTGGACAGTACCTGGCTGGCTGACCCTTCAGTGGGAGCAATACTCCCTCGGCCCTCACCCCCGTTCCCCTGTGCATGTGTGGTAGCTACGTATAACTTAAATTTAGAGGTTTTACACTGTCAAATACCTGGGGGCCCCAAAAAGGTACCTCGCACAGGGCCCCCAAATGCCTAAGACCGGGCCTGACTATTTGCAACGATTCATATACCGTCAACTGGGGTTTGTTTGCCGAGTATGGGGTAATTTTGCCAATCAAGGTTTTTTCATTGCAGACTGCTTTCATTGTCGCAGGTCATTTGTAGTGCGCTATTTTTTTTGATTTCGATTTATTACTGTATTATTCATCTGGTAACAAAGAAAGAATGGATTCTCTAAGTTCTTCGTGTGTCTATTCTCGTTTTTGTGAGGGCTATCATTTTTTAGCAATTTATTATCAACTCATAAGTGTTCAGGCCACTCGGAAACCTGAAACAGATTGTTTTTCTTGTTTGGGCTTATCGAAACTAGAGATATTTTGCATCCAAAAAATGTGTCTTTTTAATATTTTGTCGTATATAAAGTTTTCAGAAAAATTGGTTGGCAATGTTATCCCGCAACCTATCATAAAATGAAAAATTATTTAAACCTATTGTTAAACTCGAAAACTCATCAAAATAAAGGATTTAATTTATGTTTAAGCACTGACAAGAGTTTTGAATCCTGCTCTTCAGTCTCTGAATAGAAATATGGGCAATCTGTCATCAAAACTAATATTGCTTAGGCTTAAATTTTTTTGTTTGTGTCAAAGATTTTGAGGCTTGCACAAAGATTTTTGGAACGGTCTTTGTACAAGATTGTACCGCACAAAGTATAGGCGATTTTTGTTCTGACTGCAACAGTGTATTTTTGAATCTGTTCAGGGAGTGGCAAATTTACCCCACTTCAAGGTCAAACTTTGCCATACCACTTTTGTGTAAATTATTCGTTGTTGTAGCCTGTTTGAGTAAAATAATTGTATGGAATACATACAACAACTCGCTCTTTATGTTTTGGCAAAATTACAGTATCCAAAAACTATTACATTATAAGTTATACTGAGAAAAAGCCAAAAAACGTGGCAATGTAACCCCACTTGACGGTACTTTCCGATTCAGAATTGGATACGCTTTCTATTTTAACGGGGCAAAGTTAACTACCCACGCATGAATATCTCGGTATCAGGTAGTGATAAAAGCATGCGGTTTCTTTTGTTTTGTAAATCAATTTTTAATCTTTTCTGCACTGTTCTGGCTGCTCCTACCTAAGTGACTTTTGATATAAAATTTTTGAAATTTTTTGACATAACTTGTTTGTCACAGAAGTTAAGTTATCAAAAATGCATTTTGCCTTTTAATCTGCACTTAAAATGCTAAAGCGTCGCATACATGTAGCAGATAAATTTACACTTCTGGCAGAGCAGTAAAATGGCCACGTATACAAAATATACTAAGGAGGGCACGAAGCGCTAAAGAAAATATGGTTGGGGGTTCAAGTGACGCGCCGAAAGACCGCTTGACGGGGTCTGAGGCGGAGCAGCAGAAAATTTTGACTTCTTGAAGTTTTTAAGGAACAAGGTAACGATAAAAAATTAAGGATGTTAAGTCACAACTACAATTTGAATTCGAATTTACATAACTCATCTCACCAACATTTCCATTAATGGTTAGCAAACTTCCATTCCATCCACCAAGTATGACTC